>JAEIGD010000005.1:658750-1317500 GCA_018903425.1 Zaprionus nigranus
CCTGCCATGGCATTCAAATTAGTTGTGGAAAAGGTTTAACTCTGGCAAATTATATTGAGCCTTTTACTAACTGTTTCATTTCCTGCATATTAAAAGGGAGAAGTGGGCGTGGCGCATGGAAAATAAAAGGGGAAACAGGTTGACACCAACTCTGGTTGCAATTTGTAGCCGGGCAGGCGTTGCGTGTATTATTTACGAGCAGAAAGAGAAGGCAATAGGGAAAGAGAAAAAGGCAGAGATGTAGAGTATGAGCAATAGAACAGAGAGTAGAAAGGGTAATGCGAACAAGGACAACGCTAGTGCCACTGGTTACCCTACAACGTCGTCATCGCCGTCGTTGTCGCTTTCCAATAAATCATGGCCCATTAGCCACGCGGACTTGGCGACGGAAGTCCTGCGGACTTGAACTGCGGACTGTGCGAACTGTAGACTTGGCCTCGGGAGTTGACCTCGTGCTGCGGCACGTTTTGTGGCGCGCTTTAAGCTTGTTTTAATTAGAAGACGACACTGTGCGAAAAATTACATTTAAAACGCTGCAGCAGCAGTAACTAAACCAACTCGAAATGGAGGGAAAATGCTAACGCATATTTTAGGATTTTTCCACACCATTCCAAGCTTGTTGTTGCTTTTGCTGTTCTTGGGGAACCGCTGAATAAATGTGTTTGGCTTTAGTTGAGGATTTTGGCGGGGCAGTTAGAGGAATAGCAGCAAAAGCAGCGAGCAGCAGCTTGTCGGCTCTTTCTGCCTGCATTCATTCATTATGCAGCTTAAGCGTGTCTTCCTCTTTCCCTTCCCCCCATTTCCTCTTGAAAAAGGAACAACATTGTAGCTGCAGCCAACATATAAATGGACTCGACTGTATATAAGTTGGTAGAGGGAAGTGCAGAACAACGGGGTTTACTTGTTCAACTTTGGGTGTTTGCATTGCGCCAAAAGCTTTGCCAAATTAATCGTCTAGTGCGTCGCCGTCCACTTCGTTTATAGCGCGGCAATATATCAAAAGTGATTAACACAGCAAATTAGCCCAGGCAGCGTAACAATAACAAAAACTATTTAAACTTTTTCAAACATTTCCCTAACCTTCACTCTCTCTCTCACTTGCAGATGTATCATCCGATTCAAATGAAACCCGCCGACAGCGAGAATCGCAATGGTAAGTTTGAAAATACATATATTGAAATCTTAAATTGACAACTGCTTAGCGTGTTAATAACTATTAGCAAATCGATCAGAACTATCAGCTTCACTTAGTTAGTTTGGCAGCTTAACTTGACTTGTGCATTTGCATTTTACATTCGGGGATTATTAGCTGTAGCTGCAACATGCCCCCAAAAATGGGCAAGGGGGAATCACAATTGACGGCTTTTATTGGCAGTCGAATCTCGTTTCGCGACTCGATGCAAATATAAAACATTTTCACGGATTTTCGCCAATTGTTAAATGCTGCGCATTTTTTATTTTCGCTCCCAATTGGTTTGTGTTTTCAATATACTCTTTAGAAGGGTTGATCACTATCGATTTATCGGCTTCGAGATAGATACGGAATACGGAATTTATCTGTAATATATATTCTTTTAAAATTTATTATCATAATTAATTAAAAATACGCCCCACTTAACCTAAATGAAATTAAGCTGTGATTAGTACAAAAGTGTTGCCTGCTTTTAGGATTGCTCAAAAAAAAAAGGAACGAATTGAAAAGAAAGAGTATTTATTGCTCGGCATCAATATAAGTAGTTTTATTTCCATAAAGTTTTTTTTGGAGGCCAATTTACAGATGCGTGGTCTTGGTCACTTGGCAGTTAATTCAAATCCATCAATTATCTGCCAGTGTGTCCATCGCGTCCCCCACTCGTCCATTTTGCAAGGGCAGAGCTGCAGGGGCCAAATTGTTTAACACAGCTTAACTACGCGCAGAGCCAGCAAAAAAGTTTTGTACAAAAATTTAATTTATGTTAATTTTTGTTGCCAACTTTGCAGCTGCTTCCCCCTCCCTCTCTCTCTCCCTCTCTCTGTCTCCCTTGTGCAGCGTGGTAGCCCACGCAGTGGCGGCTGCTTCTTTTAATTATACCCATGAAATTAATCTGCTTAAGTGACCACAAAAATGTTGACTTTTTCCCCCATACACACACACACACCCCTTTAATGTGGGTAGAGGGTGTAGTTTCAGCGATAGCAATTTTTTAATTGGCGACCTCTAGCGGCGCTTATTGTTAACAAGTTGTAGCGCACTGCAGCGTGGCAAGAAAAAAAAAATTTTCTGACATGCGGCTTCGCTGCACTTTTCCCCCCTCTCCACTGCCTTCTTACTTGCTGGCAAGCTTGCAGTATCCTGCTGCAGCTGCTGTGGCTTGTTGTAGTTGCTGTTGCAACGTTTTTGATGCTTCTATGCGTGTAATTACGCTTGTACAACATTTCATATGCTTAATAATTTGTCGGTCTACTTTTTTGGCTGCTCAGCTAAGCACATAACGACAATGTTGATGATGCTGATGAAATTGATGAGGTTGAATAGAGCCAAGCTAGTCAGCTTTGCTGCCCCACTTAAAACCAGGCAATGATCATACGCCATGTGCAACCAATTAGCTCAACTGTATCATCAGCAATTGCTGTCGATATTGCGCGCCTGCACTTCATTTTCTTCTATTTCAATTTCAATTTTAGATAAGCTTCGTTCGAAAAACGCGAAAACGCCCGCAATGCGCCTAAAGCTAAATGCAATGCAAATGCATTTTGGACTAACTCCAACATTTGCCGCATTATAGACAGATTGTGCACACACACACACACAGGCAGAGAGACAGCGAGACAGAAAGAGAGATAGAGAGAGAGACAGGCAGACGGCAACCTTTCCGACTTGGTGCTTGCCGCAATCGCATTTCAATATTGCCGCCGCAAAGCCAAACACTAGACAAATTCTTTCTCTCTCTTTCTACTCTTAGCTTGTTGTCGTTTTTTTATTTTGTATTCGTGCTGCTTTGGCACTTTAACCTCGAAAAAAAAGAATATAACAAAGATAGCAAGAAAAGTTGATGGCAATAAGCATAAAAAAATACACACACAGAAAAAAAGAAGTTTGGCCGCCTGAATTTATGCCAAACAGCGGAAACGATATAATAGAAAAAGATGGCAGAAGTATATACTATACAGATATATACATATATATATATATGCATATATATTTTATAACCTCGGGAATGTCTGTATTGAAAGGGCGTACTCGAAAGTGCGGGATTTGTGCCTAGAAATCGAAAATAAGCAACTCTCGAGACAGTTGCAGCACAGAGTGGGAGGGTGCGAGTGTAAGAGGGAGAAAAATGGAGAAAGGAAACTGGAAAACGTAACAACAAACGGAAGGTGGCAATTTAATAAAATGCTTGAGTGAGTCGCCGAGTTTTGTTTCCTGCTGCTGCTGCTGTTGTCGCAGAAAAGTGTAGGATACTTTTTGGCAGTCGGCAGAAGCAAAAGCAACCTTTGATTGGTTTTTGCTTGTGTGTGCAGTCGTTCAGCTGCTTCTTTGTTTATTGTTGTTGTTGTTGCTGGTTAGCTGAAGGGCTTTGCAGTTGGCAAGAGTATAGTACGAAGTGTGTGCTCGTGTGTGTGTGTGTGTGTGTGTGGCTAGGCAAGTGCTCAAGTCGTGCGCTCGCAGCCGACAGTGAGTCATGAAAATGTTGTATAAAAGAGAAGAAAAGCGATTTGTTGCTGAGCAACAACAGGCACTATGTGCTGCATATATTGTATTATAATTGTTTTGACATTCAATTTATTAAATTAAACCTTTAGTTAATACTGTCAATAACTTTATATGTATGTATAATACATTATTGTTTTCAAGACTTTATGCCTTCCAACTATCAGTTTATTTTTCCAATCAAAGTTGAGAACACAGCTTAAACTCAAGTGTATTTTATACCTTATACATACTCTATAAAGACAGCATTTCTTTCCATATATCTTAAACCCTTCATCCCCCACCAAATGCCGTTAGTAAACACGCCATTACAAATTTCTGTTAGCCTTATAAACACACAACAAATGGCGCCTCATTTCCACTTGAATTGCAGCAAATGCAGTTAAATTTAATGGCGCTGACCTTGCACCATAACCCGCTTCACCCTGCCCCAATGCCATTCAAGGAGGGTACATAAATACGTCAAGTGTTAGAAATGTAGAAAAGGGGCTGACAATGGGAAAGAGAATGGCAGGCAAACAATAGACAGCATGAGAGATAGAGCGAGAGAGGCAGAGAAAAAAGTGCTGAAATAAAGGCGATTTGCATTGGGTAAAGTAAGTAGAAAAGACGAAGAAATGTCGAGCGCAAAGTGCCAGACAAAATGCAAGCAAATCAAATGAGTAAGCAAAGAACAAAGTAGCGAAGCAAAGGCAGATGAGAACAAGAACGAGAGAGAGGGAGAGGCAGCAGAAAGGGAAGAAAGAAAACTGCTGCGTGGTAATCAGTGCAATTTACATGTAAGCAAACTTCAAACAGACAACGAGCAAGGCGCCTCAAGAGATACTGAGAGAGAGAGAGGGGTTGATAGTGAAGGAGCAGGACGCTGAGTCAAGTTGTGTTGGCGTCAGTTTTTCATTTTCATTTCATCTTTTTTCATGGGGGGGTGTTATTAAATTTGCAAATACGTAATGTCAAATGTTTTTTGGCGCTGCATACTTGACGGCGCGCCAGAAATGCAGCGCAAAAACCAGAAAAAAGGCAAGCAAAAAGAAAAAAACACGTCAGACATGTAAACATTTTCATGGTTATTCCACACAATTTGCGCATCGCGCTTGGCTCCTCGGAAATATTCAAAATGGATTGTATTTGCATTCGACAGGGGGTGGAGGGTAGAGGAGAGCGTGCAAGAAGGGTAGATGTGGGGAGGAAAAAGGATTCTACATGCCGCATATGAAATCGATATGCAAATGTTGTACGAAGCGCGAGGTTTCTTCTCTCCAAGGGCTGACTTGAAAGTTTGACTTTTTCTCCTCTCTCCTGCTCTCTTTCCCTGCCTCTCTGTCACTGGCTGCGATGATGATGCACGTATTGTTTGCTTGTAAACATGATAAAAATTCAAATTAGCCATTATGGCAAGTACGTGTGTGTGTGTGTGTCGCGTTGAAATGTAAAATGTGGCAAGAAATTACCGGAAGGCAATTGTGAAAGAAGAACCTTGAGAAATGAAACATACACAGTGAGAGATTTGCATATTTCATTGATGTTGTTACTATTGCTCTTCTGCGCTGAGCAAATCGATAAATAAAGATGAGTAATAAGTGCAAATAGATTGGAAAGGGGACGGGGTTTGTGCTAAGAAAGAGTTAGTGAGTAGGATAAGTAGTTTGACCTCAATAATGATTATAGAGTACATCTTCAAGAAACTAATAAGCTATTATTATTATAGTTAGCATTAGTAAAGAGATTCTCCCATGGGAGAACAAGTTGTGGTAATGCGACCAGAGACGGTCTCTTGTACCTGAATCTCTTTCCCTAGCCTGACAAATATTGTTCTCCTGCCCTAATGAAACAGAATAGATCTTTCGTCAAGTAGTTAGCAATCTGTGCAGGAACTGCGGCATCCAGAGAAGCTTGTCCTACTCTGTCCATACAAGGCTGGAAAGTAGTAAGAATTCATCTTGCTAGAGTTAAGATGCCTAACAAGGAAATGGAAATACCTTATAGAGACTAGACAGACTGGTTATTTGATTAATCAAAAGGGTTTGTAAGCACCTTAACCTAGAACTTAAAAACATATGAACTTATGCTTTAGGTCACCAAAAAACTAGTTATACTTAATATTGATTCTAGTCCGTCTCCTCTCCTTAGATTTGATGTTCCCAACGCATTTAGTACCTTTCTTTCTCTACCTTTGCTCAATTGTCTTCAAGGGGCCCAGACTCATCTACCTTTATATAGACTTCGTGCCAGCCACAACCTTCTTCACAATTCGCTTCTAATCATAATTAGCGCACACGCAATAGTTATACAAAGTTCATCTAACCAACAACAATAACAACTAGTCTAGCTAAATGTGTTAATTAACTCATTAGCAGCAGCAACAACGGCAACAACATCAACAATAACATGAGGTAAAGGGGCGATGCATGCAAATGATTTGAGAACACACGACGATGATGGCTGAGCAAGAAAACTAACATTAAAAGTCATTTAAAAAAAGAGCACATCACAATTTCATAACAACAGGCAACAATAACAAATAACAACAAAAACTGGGAACAACAACAACTTGTTGTAAATCAAGTTTTTCCAGTTATGTCCGCCCCAAAGAACCATTTTTTTTGTTGTTGTAGTAGAGATGAGCAATGCAAATGTGAGATGAGCTGAGTAGCTGAGCAGCTCTACAAGTTGGCCAAGAGAATCATCCATGCTAATCGTGTCTCACATTTAGTTGCAGTTAAAACGTCAATCAGTACAAATCGTTCCCGGTTCGTGATTTATGTGTGTTTCGCATTGAGAATATTCCAAAATTTGTAGAACCATTTACGTGGCAAAATTGTTTTTGCCTTTTGTTTGATATTTAAATACCACGTGTCGTGCCACATTGCTGTTGCAGCCTCCTGCCTGTGCTGTTTGTGTTGCATGTGACGTTGCTTAATTAGTTGCAGTACCCGCTGCTGCCGTCGTCGTTCCTCTTGCAGATTGCGGCTGATTGATGTCAATTTATTTATAGAGTGATTTGATTTTTAGCAATACGCGTTTTTTTATAGAACCCGCGTGGCATGCGAACTGTTATTGTTGTTGTCGCACTGCATTGTTGTCGTTCTTGTTGTTGTGATGATGAAAAAAATACACCTAGCCTAGTGAATTGTTGTTGTTGTGTGTGTGTTGTCGAAACAAAATAAATCGATTTAGTCTGAAATTAAATTTCATGCAACGAAAGTCGAAAGCGAAAACAAATTCTACAGGGTGACTAATTAACAAAACTCTGCACCGAAAGGAAGGCCACCTATCTATCCATTAATCAATCGCATGATTTATGTACGTGAGTTGATAATGATTTTGTAAACAAATCTTGTTTTAATTTACTTAGTCTTTAATTAGTTAATGGGTTAATTTTGTATAGTCTAATACTCAATTAATTGTTTAGCCAGTTTAAGGCTTCAATTTTAGCATATGAATTTTATAAAATTTTAAAAATAATATTTTACTGGTAAAGCATTTTGTTTCGTGTCTTTTCATTGTGATATATCTGGTAATAAATGTGCATTTAAAATTTTAAATCTTACATCGTGATAAGGAGAAGATTATCGCCAGTTTGCGACCGATCCTGTCTTCGCCGCAACGATCTTCCGACACACCGCTGATCATTAGATCCGTTTTTTCACAATACAGTTCAAAAGACTTTCATTTCTAAAATCAAGACCCACAGATTTTAAATTGAACAGGCTAAAAACATTAAAAATATGAGATATTGTAGTTATAATATGTATATCAAAGTACTATTCCTATCGTCTCTTTTAATTAAGTTTCCATTCCTTCATGTACTCACCCTATAAACCTCAACAATGCCTACAATGTTTTTGTCTCTATTACTCGCTCTCTCTTCCACCTTTGCTTTTCTCAATTAAATGCCGAATGCCATTCGATTGTTTCACAGTTTCTGTGATCCTATACTAAGAGCAATTCTTCGAGTTCCTTTTGTCTCCTCTTTTCGCCGGCGACAGTTCCAACTATAATTAGCGCCACATCTCTTCGATCGATATACATATATATATATACACTGATCGTCTATATAAAAGCGAGTCATGATAAATTTATAGTCTGCAAATCGAAGGAAAACTCGATACGTTGCCAGCAGTCTAAGAGATCTGCCAAGAGATAAACAGCCCGAGATCATTCAGATACCAAGACAAAGTGCGGCAATACATAGTGCAAATTCTCTGACTAAAAAAAATAAATAAATAACTTAATTGTTAATTGTTGTAAAAGCAATAAAAAACAAAGCTAAAGTCTAATTATGCGGCTACTTTAATTGTTCTGCGTTAAACGTAAAATTCAAGAAGATAAAAGAAGAAACTGTTTTGTGCGTGGCTAAAAATCAACGTGATTATCAAAAAAAAAATATATATATAAAAGAGGAGGAAGATAAGAATAAAAAAAACACAGCAAAAGCAATAAAAATTCGAGCAGAAGAATAATAATAAAAAAAGTGTTAACAAGCTGACGCTAATTGTTTATAAAAGTCATCGCTGCGTGTGTCGTATATAATATTTATGATATTTACTTATTGAATTTTCCACTCGCTCAATTCTCGATAAATTCCTTCGCTTCTCTCCCTCTTTCTCTCTCGTTCGCTCTCTTTTGCCCATTATTCTCGAGTCTTGACACTCGATTGTTGTGTTTTTAACACTGTTTTCTGTGTGTGTGTGTTTAAAGTACTTTGTATGCTTACTCTGTGTGTATGTGTGCGTGTGTGTGTGAATAAGTGTAAAGTATTTTCAAGAATTGTTTCTTCTTCGTCGCCACGAATTCTCGCTCTGACATGATAAATAATTCAACTGCAATTGGTTTCGTAAATAGCCAAGGAGGCAGCAGCGCTGCAGAGAATGGCATCGGCATCGGCAACATTCACAGCAGCAACAACAACAACAACGGTAGCAACATCGCCAGCAGCAACAGCATCGGCAGCAGCATCGGCATCGGCGGCAGCAGTCAATTATCGTCAGTAATTGAGAATTTATCCAATAATAGCGACATCGCGGCATTGTCCTCCGCAGCGGCAGCATCGGCTACGTTATTGTCATCATCATCATCAGCATCATCGTCAGCATCAGCAGCAGCTTCGCTGTCGTCGTCGTCAGCGTCATCGTTGCTGGCATCGTTGTCGCATGCCACGCATAAATCCTATCCGCCAATAAATTCAGCATATTGGCTGCCATCGTCGCATCCATCACCGTACACCGTGCCAGGTATGCAACAGTCTCTCAATCCCAACCAGAGCCAGCAGCAGCTGCTCCATGCCTGCCACACAACCCCCAACTACATCTAGAGCCACGCCAAGGCAAGGCCAGCCAAGCAATCTCTCTCTCTCCCTAGCTTGACTCCCAGCTCAGCTGTCCATCTCCATTCAACTCTTCGCTCTATTTCTCTCTCTCTGTCGCTTGCCTGTCCTCTTATTGATGGTCTGTTGATGTTGAGTGTTATCTACCTTGTTTCAGTGTGTCATGCCGTGTCCTCTGCCCCCTGCCCTACCTTGCTATCCTGGGCAGCAGCAGCCCAAATTGCTCGAGCGCCGCCAACTTACATGCACATTACAATTCACTCGTCCGCCTTCGCCTGCCTTCACTCTCTCTCTCTCTCTGGTTTCTCTCTTTCTCTCCCTTTTAAAATTGGATAATTAAAGCAATTTATTGCCCACCAAATTGCCAAGCAGTTGTCATTAAGTAAATTGCCCCAAACGTGGCGAGTTTTGTTGTTGCCAAAATAAGTTCAGCTGGATAAAGGCGAGGAGGATTCCATTCTTTCTTTTTTGTCTGTCTTCAATCAGCATGGGAAATGAAATGAGAGTCGAATGAGTTGAGTCGATAGTTGCTAAGGATGCATTAATCAAGCTAGAGATGAGATGAAAATTGTTCAGGTTATAGATGGAACTGTAGATTGTAGTGCAGAATGATTTACTTAAAGATAAATAGCATGTTCAAGAGATTAAGTATGGTGTTAGGGTTCTGCATCAATGTTTTTGAAAAACAATTAATTTTGCAGGTGTTTTAACTTATATGTCTTTCATTATATAAAGTACTCCCTATTTAACAACTCTACCATAGTTATTAAACCCTTTACAGGGTATAAAAGCGGCTTTAATTGCTCTCTCTCTCTCTCACTCTTTCTGTCTGATTCCATCTCCACCATCCCCTCAACGTTATTAACTCACCAAGAAGAAATGTTTTTCTGGAGGTTTTCATGCAAAATTTAAATGCAACTTTATCAACTGGCTTCTTTTTTACTACCCAACGGCAAACGACACACGCAAACTTGCTGTAAGTGTTGTCACTTAACTGTAAATTTCGCACATTGTTACACACACACACAATTAAGTGTAAAATATAAATTTTCACCTTTGCCATAATGCCAACAACAACAACAATAACAACAGCAATGCGAACAAAGGCAGCAGCAGCAGCCACAGCGCAACTGAAGCTTGGTTTCATTTTGAAGCCTTGATTCATTTCTGATCCTGAGTATTTCAAACAGCCAAACTGTCATGCCAGCAGCACGCACATGTCAATGTGGCAGACAGACACACACACACATATACATACACACATAGACTTACTCACTTCTCTCTTAGTTGGACGTGTACGTGTCCTTCCCAGATTGTTTTTGTTAACATTAACCGACAAAAAGCAAGAGAGAGAGAGAGAGACAAAGAGAAAGAGAGGAAGGAATTTATCATACTGCACCACAAGTTGTTGTAGTATGTATGTGTGTGTTTGTGTGTTAATGATGTTAAAGTCAAGTGTAAATTGTGGCCAAGTGGGCGTGGCAGACCAGGCAGACAAAGAACGACAGAGAGAGAGAGAGAGAGAGAGAGAGAGAGAATGGCATTGACATGATTTTTAATATGTTTGGCATATGTTTCCTTTGTTTTCCACACAAAAAAAAAAAAAAAAGAAAATACTGCGGAAAAGCGGAAACATTCTGCATGATGTCAGAGCAGTAGTAGAGTCGAGCAGCTGCATAAAGTGCTGATGTCTCTGCCACCTGCGATGTTGCGTCGTGCGAGAATGTGCTGCTGGTCAGATATGGTTTACGGCCTGATATATGTATACAATAATGTCAGGTTGAAGTATGCTAAAGTATGTCATCAACAGTTCATAAAGAGCAGAGAAGCAGGGGAAGGAAAAAAAAATTGCCCAAGCATAATTGTCATTTAAAATTTAAATTGATTGGGAAATGCGTTGAGGGGTTCATTAACCTGGCGAATAGTTCTGCTGAACAAGTTGATAATAAAGCAAAGCATTTGATATAATAAACTATAAACTATAAATATGATGCTGAATAAAAAACGTTATATAAGTAAGATGTTATTAAAAACATAAAACGAGTTATGGTATAGTGGGTTGAAATTGATGATGTGAAGTGGAATATAGAGAAAGAATTGTTATAAAAAATGCATTGGAGAAAAAAGTATAAATATATCCACATTATATTGTTTTCTATACACATATTTCTAGTACACTTTTCTCTATTATCGTTTATCATTAAAGTTTAACCAATATTAGATAAATAAGAATAATTTATTCCAAGCAAAATTTCAAAATATTTTGCATAATAAGTAAAATTAAATTCAACAAAATTTAACTAATTAATTTTTAAAATTCCCCTTTAAATATTTCTTTTTAGTAAATTTAATTTTAATATAATTTTCGATAATTTCTTTAAATATTCTCTTCGCAAATATTTGCATACCGCACGCAGCGATCTGCGATTGCTAAATTTATGCCATATTAAGTGCAATCAACATCGTTTGCAGACACACACAAACAGGGACACAGACGCAGGCACACACACACACACACTGGAGCCTGCAATTCGCTTCATAAATCTGGCAGTCAAACTGCCATGCAAATTTTAACTGGACTTTAATTTTCTGCTAAATTAAACGCCAAATGAACTGGCCACGTAGCTGGCACGTGATGTAGCCAGAGCTGTCCCCTTAACCACAGTGCGATCTGTGTGAGGCAGAGAGGGGTGGAGGAAAGGGGGAGCGTTATAAAAAATGTAATTTTTCGCACACAAATTTATAACCTTTAATTGCTTTGACCCAAAAACGCAGCAGGGGCAGCTGCAAACTGTGCTTGCAAAAGCGACAACTCAACCAGGAGGAGAACGGCAGCAGGCTGTCTCCCTCTCTCTCCCTCTCACTGGTTGCTGCACCACAAAAGCCACATTGCCTATGGCCTGCATAAAGTTTTAACCTCATACACACTCCTTCTGTGTGTGTGTGTTGTGTTGTTGCTGCCTAATGCACTTTCACATTCACATTTGGCCCGCGCGTGTGCCATTTACCCACATTGTACTGAACACACACACGTACACGCAGCTGAGAGATAGTTTAGGAGCAAGGGTGCGTAGCTTGGGTACTGCTGTGTGTACCCTCTATATGACATGGCCCATTTTCTAATCTGACACACACACACACAGTTTTCTAGCCTGGTTCCGAGTGCATTTCCAGTTTGCCGTTTTATGCAAATGAATTGGTTTTTAGTGAAATACTTTACGCTTTGTTTGTAGCGTCGCGCAAGGTCTCGCGCCAGGCCTGCAGAAGGATGAAGAGGAGGAGTAAGAGCAGTGTAGAGAGCTGTAGCTGGAGAAGTTGTAGCTGCAGGCGTCGCAGCGTGACAGTAGCCTAGTGGGAGAGAGTGAAGAGCGGGAGATGGGCCCCCAAGGCTCAAGGCTGTCTGTCTTGCTGTCTGAGCTGAACTGGACTGTGTTCCTCGACTTTAGGCATCTGTTTTTGAGTGGCAGCCGGCTGCAAGACCAAGTGAATGATTGCCAGACAGACTAACTGACTGACTGAGTGACTCACTGGCTCACAGAGAGAGAGAGAGAGAGAGACTGGGACTGAGACTGAGTGTTCAAATGCATAAAGTCTGTTACGGCCTGCTGTTTGTTATGTCTACAGTCTGTCGGCAGTAAAGAGGAAGATAATCTAATGTTACAGTACAAGTAAATAAAATATGTTTGCAAATACAACATACTAAATGAACCTTTAACTCAAGTAACACCTTAAAATAATGTCATTAAATTCATATAAAATACCTACTCTCACCTAAAGCTTCACTTTAAAAGAAGTTTACAATATTATCTGTCTGGCATAACCTCAAAAATCACAAGCACGAAAGCTATTCTCGAGTGTACTCGACTGTAATATACCTGACCAAAACAACTTCTTACATTTTTTGTTGCATACTTTGTATTGCTTGGAAATCAGTTTCCCTTAAAAATTATTTCTTAAATAAGTCCTATGTTAATTATCCAATTGTAACCAAATTTTCAGATATCATAAGGGTGTTGATAGTTATTATGTTTAGAAAAAATGAACTATTCTGCATTAAGACGCTTGGTATTCACACAGTTATAATACCCTTCTACCATATGGTTAGCGGGTATAAAAAGGGGAAATAAATTTAATGAGATGAATTTTATGGCACATAAATTTTCAAATTCTTTCACATCAAATCGATTTTAATAAATTTTTAGTATTATAAAACAGTCGCTCGTGATATCATAACCTTCTCTCTCTGCGCCCTCCCTCAATAAGAACTCCATTTGCATAACTGTCACATGGTTCTGCATTGAAAGAGCTTACGCATAATTCAATTTCAAATGAAATAAAAAAAAAATGAACGAAAACCGAAATTCCTATAAACGACCTTAACGTTGTACGATGTCATAATCATAACCCTCAGGGTGAGCAGAGGAAGGGTGAGGGGGGACATGCCTGCACAAACATGCCTAATATGCCAAGACCCAAGTGGGAGAACTGAAGTTCTCCCAGAGAGTAGAAACCCAGCGAACCCATAAAATGCAATAAAGGAAGTTGAAAGTTCCGACACAGAAACCCATTATCACAGTTACACACATACATACACACAAACGTACGCATACACATGCACATGTGTATACACATACGCATTGTCCGATCATTGGGTAAAAGTTTTAACCCCTCAGCATAATGGGCATCAGGCAGGACATTCATTTTTTTCTGCTGCTCTCTGTGTCCTCTGGCTGACCCTCAAAATGTGTAAAAATGCAAATAATTTTTGGACTCGCCTCGTTATTGTTATGCTCTCTTCATTATGTTGTTGTTGTTCGTGCTTTGGTTCCTATTGTTGTTGTTGTTGGTTCCTTTGTTGTTGTTGTCTGACCAGGAGTAAAGTATGAAAACATGTCCTTTTTTATTGCCTTTACATGGAAATTTATGCTTGTATTTGTGTATTTGTAGCCTGCCCTCATGTCCCAGTGGCCCCCCCCCCCCCTCCTGCTTCCCTTCCCCCTCTCCCTTTTCTGCTCACTCTTATACTTCTTTCCTTTCGCCTTGTAATGGTTTTTGTGTGTGTCTCTGCTTCGAAGAATGGCTCATTTTATTGACTTAGTTGTTGTAGTTGTTGTTGTCGTTATGGCAAGGAAATTGGTCAGGGAGGCAGGAGGCAGTGGCAGGGGGCAGGATAGGAAGTCACTTTGTGGACTGGGCTCAAAATGTCATATCGATTTATTAACCTGTGTGAACTATTGTTTCGTATGGTTATCTGCATCTTCTTGCTCCCCTCCTGCTGCTTTGCTACCGCTCGTGGTCAAATGATAAATGTGAGCAAGTTTCTTGAAATTGCTCGTTTCGAAATGGTGTTTGCATTTATTTCTTTTCATGATGGGCTCAGAAGGGGTAGATAGAAGGGGAAAGGGAGGAGCGGGAAAGCGAGATTGAGGCAGCGTGTCGCCCAAAAAGTGTTGGCAGTTATAGCATAATGGAAATTTATGCGAAAACTTGCTAGCCCAGCAATTATCCCAGATATATGATAGTGTGTAAGCATGTATAATAAGTGTATATACATGTATCTCTCTGTTTATAGTGTCACTAGGATATATAGTAAAAGAGAGACCGAAATATAAAACTCCTTCTCACTTGATATTCAATATTTTTTTGAAATAGATTAAATGCGTAGAAAGCGCATGACGAAACATATTTCAATGCAATTAAAATGTAAATTCGTTCCTTGGCAAAGTTTGTGCATGTGAGGGAGAAACAAAATGGGGGTAGGGGAAAGTAGAAAAGCGGCAAAGGATAGCTAAGGCTGCCTTCTTCAGTGCTGTGTCTAGTCAAATCGACTGGCAGCCAAAATGTGCTTGTGAAAAATATAAAAAAAAGACAATTTCTTCAAAAAAATGGCAGTGAGCAGGATAGCAGAGGTAGTAAGGGGAAATGGGCAGGGAAAGGGTTGGAGCAGGAGTTAGCAGAGGAAGTGGAAGTGCAGAAGAGAGCACATGCAGTTGTGGTTAACCCAGACGTTTATAAAAAAGCACATTAGAGTCAAGCAAGTTTTTGCCTTTAGATGGAAATTTTTTATATTTTTTTGATTTTATAAACAACATTTTGATTGGGTAGTTAAATATGATGAGGAGTTGTACAAGTTTTTAAACTAGATATGGAAACCAGGTTCGCTCTAGTTGGGAAATAATATGATATTAGTTTTTTTAAAAATATCTCTTCAATTCTTTGCTGCTGCAAAACTTTACTCAATTTTCATATTTACCTTTTTGCTTCTTCTGACTGGGGCAATTTTTATTCGTCAAAAAGCAAAAGTGTGCTGCCAGAGTGAGCTGTTGCTCTCTGGCTCCAAATTACTCCTTGTGCCACTTGACTACCGTTTCTATGCCCCACCTACTACCTCACTCCTTCTCAGCTGCTCTCTCTCTCGGCTTGTTATTTGCACAAAATACTCTCGACCAGGAAGCAGGTGCGGGCGCACTTCACACCCAAGCACCTCCTACTACACAGCTCCCCTTTCTCACCAACTGTTCTTCCCCTCCATTCTGAATTCCATGTGCACATATCCAGCTAAATCCAATGAAATTTTTGCTGCTTGCGATTAAAATTTAAATTTTATTATGCACGAAGAATCAAATGAAATGTGAAATGAAAAACGCGCAGCATAAAAAAAAAAGAAAAAAAAAGCGAAAAACAAAAGCGCAAAATTAAAATGAAAATTTTGCCATAATTTCTTGCCGTGTTCAGGTTCAAAATTAAATTTAATAATGCAGATGGAGATGGTGCGCTGAAATTTCATTAGAGGTGGCCTCTGCTTCTCGGTGATAAATAAATTTTGTGGGTCGCCCATACATGCAAATGGCAGTAGGATGGAAAGGGTAGAGGGGGGAGAGAAGTGTGTGTGGCTTATTGATAAGTTCGCCATTGGCTGTTGGCCGCTTTGGCCGCAGCGCTTGATTAGGTTTTACCCAGCAGCAGTTTCTCTATTTTCTCTCTATGTGCGAGCCATGAAAACCACCACAGAGCCAAAGCAACAACAAGAGCAGCCAAAAGGTGTGGAAAAGGAAGATGTGTGAGGGAGGGTGGGTGGAGAGAGGGGGAGTAAAAGGAAGGCTACACTGGGCGTTACATTATTTTTGCGAAAATGTGTTAAATATGCCAAACACGCAGCGATGCATGCAAAGTGGCAAGCCAAACTAGGCAACCAAACGACCCACCGACCATTTCAGCCCCGTTTAGCCACTTCCACCTTCCCCTCTCCTTCTTCTTCTTCTTCTCTCTCTCCCCTCCTTCTGCTATACATGAGAGTCATCCAACCAGGCAAACGCAGCCAAGTTGAGCTAACCAGCCGTGGCATTGCGTACGACGCGCGCGCTGCTCATATTTGTGACATAAATAAGCTAAACCCAGTTGAGGTTGCAGGGAAGAAGGGGCCTAATGGGGCTCCACGCTGGTCATGTCCGGATGCAGGACAGGAGTGCAGCAGCCAGCACAGGCTGTGATGGCAGCAAATATGACCCGTTTACATATGGAAACAGAACTAGTAAGCAAGCTACAGTCGACTATGCTCGACTGTGTTATACCTGCTACATAACTGACGGTCAGACAGTCGGATAGACCAGAAGGCCAGATCAAACATGACGGTATACTCAAACATGATTATTATCGACACATCTGTTGATGCTGATAAAGAATATACTTGTTCCTTTTCGGTTGGCACAAAGTTATAATACCCTTCTACCCTATGGTTAGCGGGTATAACAAGGCGTGCAAAGTGAGAGACAGACAAGGAGGGTGAGAAAGAGGAAAAGCTGGCCTGCCAGTCAGTCAGGTAGAGTCCTCTACCGCGTGTGCACAGTGACAAAATGTTAATTTTTCAGCTACAGTGGTCAGTGTGAAATTAAAATTTAAATTTGTACAGCGAAATTGCAAAATATTTTCACGTGGCAATATGCTTATCCCAAATTAAATTGCAACAACTCTTGTAACATTATAACTACAATTATATATGGGTTAATTGATTTAATTCCCTCTCTCTAGTTTCACATGAAACTTGGCATACACATTTCAGTTATAATATCAAATGCATTGCACTGAGAAAACTCTGCATAATATGCAAGAGTGTCATAAAAATGCCATAAATAAATTCAAAACACGGTACCGTGATGCTTCTTCGACCAAGTTGAACTGAGTAAATGTCGGGGAAGGCATTTCATTTGGTTTCCTTCTCTACGGTTCAGTTTGGTTTGGTTCGGTTTGCTCTCTGAGTGGTCGCTGCTGGGTTAGTTGAGTTGCAGAAAAAACACTCTACGAGTGTGTGTGTGTGTGTGTGCGGGTGCAGAAGTGGCCGCACTTAGTCGCTGCTCTGCTTGCTGCCTCAGCATCAGCTGCAACTGCAGTTTGCTTTATGTTTTCAAATTAAAGTCGAAAGCGTGGCAACACTTAATGTGCGCCACTAGAAGCAGATTAGTTGCATTAAGAGGGGCAACCTGAGCAACGAGTCCAGGCACAGGTAATATTAATATTTTAAAGGCAAGAAGAGAGAATTATGCTGAAGGAGGGGGAAGAGAGAAGGAGGGAGCAGCCAAAGAGTAAGGCAGGCTTAAAGTCGAACATAAACTCAACTATTTTCTGAAATAGATTTCTGCTTTCGTGACCAAGTGAGCTTTAGTGTAGAAAGGGAAGAAGAGAAAGCGAAAGGCAAGGATTAAAGAGAATAAGAAGAAAACTTAAGATAGACACAAATTTATTTGTATGCAAATGCAATTCAAGCAACGAATAAGTAATGGATTTAAAAAATTTAAAATTCAACAAACATTTAATTTAAAAGTGAGGAAAATGTATTAACTTATATTAAATAATAGGCACTAAAATTCAATTGAGCATCAAAAGAACTAAGTTGGAATTTTAATCAAATTGAAAAGAAATATAATTGACAAATAATAAAGAATGAAATTGCAAATATAATAAAAAGAAATATTCGAGGAATCAAATTAAATTCGAACTGATTAAATACTGAAGAAAAACAACAACAGAATTAAATTGAAACGAAAAATATTGTTAAATTTAAATAAAATGGGTATAGAAATTTAAAAAGAAAAATGCAATTCAAGTGCCGTTTACTTTGAGAGCATATCTTCTAATCTTTTGTATCTAATTTATGACCTGCATTTAGTTCAACAATTTTCTAGATATTTTGTTATTTAGTGTTTGCTGACAAATCTTTTATCGATAACTTTAGCTGCAATTGTCGTGAAAGAGTCAGGAAGTCAAGAAGTAAAGAAGTTTTTGTTGCCATCAGCAAAATTTCTTTTAGCAAAAGAGCTTTTTGTTTTTTATCCTATTTGCTGATGCTCCTTCTTCTACTTCTTCTTCTGCTTCTGCTTGGCACCCACAGACAGCATCGAAACGCATCAAATTCAATGAATTTTAAATTTTTTTTACTCTCTCCCGCGCATTGCGTTTCAAGTTGCCTTGTTGTTGCTGTTTGTGCTGCAAGTTGCAATGGATGCTATGCTGGGATTATGATAATATAGCTCAAGTGCAGTTAGCTTTTGCTGTTGCAGCTGGCAATAATCATAATAATAATGCAAGTGCCGATGCTGATGCCGATGTCGATGCGGTGCTTGTGGCGCCACTGTAGGAGGCGGTTTGCATTTGATAACGTTGATGATGCAGCAGTGGTGTCCCTCTCCTTCCCCTTCCGACTTGGCATTGCGACGCTGAGTGCAGCATTAGAAAGGGAATTGCTGAATTGCAGCACGTAGCAAGCTGCAGAGGGAGAGAGTGGAGAAAGGACGTGGCAAAGGGTCACTCAATTGTGAACCTAGTGCCGTCTCTCTCTCCCACACCCTGTCTCTCCCTCTTGCTCACCCTCCTGTCATTATAATTCCACAAATGCAACTTAAATTGTTGTTGCATGTGCCACAAAAAACGATAATTCCACTATGCATTTTCTCCCCTTCCCTCTGCAAATGATGATGAGATGCTTAAATGCAACACTTAACTAGACACAAATTGTTGTTGCCCGTTAGAGCTGAAAATCAATATGGTGTGCATAGAGTTTCCACAGCTTAATTATAATTTAAATTGATTTGTCAAAAACATAATAATAATAATAATAATAACAATAGCACTTAGCTAGTTTATAACATTTTGGTATCGTGGCAATTATGAACAATAAAATGAAAATTCCCTCTATATAACTTCTATGTTAATAATCCGATTGCAACCAAATTTTCAGACAGGCGGACTTGGCTATATCAACTCCACTGTTGATGCTGATTAACAAAAAATATAGTTTGAGTGCTCTGCCTCACCTCCTACAGTCTGTTACATACATTCTGGAGTTATAGTACCCTTCTACCCCTTGGGTATAATGAAAGTGGAAACTATTGCAACAGATTGGCAAGAATAATTAGGCCACATTGCTGCTGGTTGCCGCCGCGACTGGCAACAACAAAAGAAATTGCATTTTAATGAACCGCATTTAGCTGTGAATTTATTATGTAGGCAGCACTACAAATGGGTCTCTGTAATTCCGGCCAGAAAACTCTCGACCAATTCTCATATTTGATAACAATTAATTTGCAACCATGCGCGCGGAGCGTATTTTGCGTGTTTGTGCAAATAAATTAGCCACGGCCCCCCATCCATACATAATACCACCCTTGCAATGGTCGCCTGCAAATATTTGGCGATATGTTAAATGTGCGTCAATTAGGGAGAGAGAGATAAGAAAGGGAAAGTGCGGAAAAGAGTCTGAAAATGCAGCTGGCAATATTTTAATTTATGCAAAACTAATTGAGCAATGTTAAATGGCGAAATTAACTAAGCGACCCGCTCAATGCACACACACCCAACACAGGCACAGACACAGATACACATATGATGTATACTCATGCACAGTTTATGCCAGTCTGGGGTTTTGGCCCTGGGTCACTGAGCCATGGCCCTGACTATGGCTGTGTGGGCTTGGCCTCTCACTCTCACATGGCTAACTGGTCCCAGTTAATACCTGTGCTTGACTCCCTCCGCCCTCCCCCCCTTCTCCAGCACTGCTTTACCTCCCACTAGACCTTGTTATCTGATAGCGCAACGAGGTCTTCGTCTAGGCATAAGTTGAACTTGGGGTTTCAAATTACATGCGCTGTGTTGGGAAGAAAAGCAGGAGGGAGGTGTGTGCATTGTGTGTTTACTGAAGGCTGCTGCGGTTGAAGCTTCCGCATTGTGTCTGTTTGTGTGTGTGTTCACTTCACGCAGCGATTAATTTACCAAGGCCAAGGCGAAGCTGAACACAAGCTGAGAAAATTATAGAAATATAATATATTAATTTGTTCTATGCACGTTAAACAGTTGTCAATATTATAGTCTAGTTCCTTAAAAGATGAATATGTTAAATTGTAAATAGGTTCCTCATCTAATCCAACTCACTTATTTTTGTCTCTTACAGAACGCAAGCTCTTTGTGGGCATGCTAAATAAAAAACTGAACGAGAACGACGTGCGTAAACTATTCGAAGTCCACGGTGCCATTGAGGAGTGCACAGTGCTGCGCGATCAGAACGGTCAGAGCAAAGGTTGTGCCTTTGTAACATTTGCCACCAAACACGCTGCCATATCGGCCATTAAAGTAGTGAGTAATCCTACTCGATTATGTCTATATTCAGCTTATATATCATATCACATTCTTGCAGACCTTGAGCCAGAACAAAATCATGGAGGGTTGCACATCGCCGTTGGTTGTTAAATTTGCAGATACGCAAAAGGAGAAGGAACAAAAGAAGATACAACAAATACAGGCAAACTTATGGAATCTGGCAACCAATATCAATATACCATTGGGCCAGACAGCGACCAGTGTGTCCACACCGATACTGCCAAACCCACCGCAACAGCCATCACCAGTGATGGGCGCCGATGCACTGACACCAGCCAGCATACAGTTGTTGCAGCAACTGCAAACAGTAGGGTTGCATCAACAGCTGCTGCAAGGTGAGCTCTAAACTACTATAATACCCTATACTCATATATTTATGCCCAACTCACTCTCTCTTGTCTCTCTCTCTCTGTTGCTCTACAGCGCTAACAGGCTTGGGTGCTGCTCAGCAAAACAATTCAACGCAGGACACAACGAGCGCAGCAGCAGCTGCTGGTCTTCTTAATCCACTTGCTGTGCAGAATTTGGCTGCCATTGCCGCCATGACGCAGCCAAATCTTTCCAATGCTGCCAATTCACCAGGCAGTGCTCAATTGACCAACACGGCGGCACTTTTGTGTAAGTTTAACACGTAGAAAAAACTAGCGGAGAATGCTTAAGTCAAGTGCTCTTGACTAGCTTATACCCTGTAGACAATTAAGAGAGTGATCTGCTATGTTTACACACTTGACAAGCAGAAATAAGTTGCATAGCACATGTTTTTATTTAACTTAACTTGGCCTTTCCTGACCCTTTAATTTAACACAATGAATTTTAAAGAAAGAGTAGCAGTTTAATAAGACATACTTAGATAAAACATGCAACAACATCCACAACACTTCAGATTCGAAGTCTGACATCTAGAAGCACAATGAAATAATTAAAAACTTTTACCATGTGTCTTTAATCAAGGTTATCAAACTTATTAAGTAATTTGAATAAATTATGTATGCTAAAAGTTTAGATACAAGTTCAATAGAGACAGATAAAGATAAGGAACTCAGCTATTATTGCTGTCCAAGTATTATATCCTTTTCAATTAAACCCTTTTGCCACGGTATGAAAAAAGTATTCAAGAAATTAGAGACAGCAAGCAGTTGCTACTAGCTAGAAAATCATCTCCGACAGCTTGTCGAGTTTCAGCCTAATCAACTAATTTCCATTATTACTAACCCTAAAGCAAAATGTGAAGTGTCAGCATTGACAGCTGCCAGACAAAGTTAAATGTGGGCAAAAAAGGCGTTTTCTCCACTTCCCTATGAAAGAGGGCAGAGACTCTTATCGATTTCTAATTATTTTCTCGCCGCGTTCAATTCTTTTCTTCCTACTATGTCACTATATTTTGCCTTTTCCCACTTTGTATTATTGCCCTAATTGACTTTGATAGCACTTGTGGCTATAGTCTGTGTTTAACTACTTTATATATGCAATTATTTACTTTTGGATTTTAACTTAGAGTGTACTATAGCGTAGGTGATTAGATTAGAGGTTAGCAATTGAATTTATTTAAATCCAGACTAGTTAAAGCAACTCAATCGAGTCTCAACTTTGCAGTCTATAAATATGCTCTAAATTTTCCACTAAAATAGACATCTAAGCCTTATTTTCTTCAATGCATTTGGCTTAACCTGAAGTCTCCATTTTCCATTTTCCACTCATTATACTCAAATACGTAATTCTATTCCCCAAAAAAGTATTCGCCTCGTCTGGCAGATAATGAGATCAATTAGCATAAATCGTCTGCTTTAGTTGCCAGTTGAGAGGACTTAAGTTGAAATATAGCTAGGGAAATCTAGAAGAAAATTCAGTGAGTTACATTTAATTTGAATTAGCGAATGAAGCGTGTGTGGTGTGTGTTTAATTAGAAAATGATTAAGGATTATAATCTGTTGTGTGTGTGCTTACACTAATATAATGTTTTCCCCTTCTCTACATATCTTTTTATCCCTTTTCTGCAATGCTTACCTAACTGGATATTGTCTTTTATTTTATAAATAATATTTCCCCCACGATTCCATAAGCAGCTCTCATACGAAAAAAGGCAGCTGCCAAGGCATTAGCAGGTAAAATACGTATAACAAAATGTCTTTTATGATTTCGTTATGGATTTCACTTTTTTGTTTCTCTCTCTCTCTCTCTCTTTTGATTTGCTTTTAGTTTTACATTTCTTTTTTACTTTATGCAAAAAGAAAAGAACAATTTAATAATAATGTTTATTAACTTGACATTTAAAGCAAACGAAGCGATGCCATCGCTTACGCTATGTAACGCTCACGTGGATACTGCTGCTGCTCTGCTGCTCTTGTTCGGCTGCTTTACGTCGTCGTTTACGTCACGCGCCAAAGTTGATGGCCGTAAAGCAGAAGCAGCAGCAGCAACAGCAACAACAACACTGAGAGTCAAGTGAAGCCGTAGTTGGCGAGAAGAAGAGCACACGAAATTACAAGTTACACTCTCTTGCGAAATTAACAACACGGAACTTATTGCAACAGAGTAGCAGCAGCAGCGGCAGCAGAAGGCAAAAAGTAGTCTGAAGAGTCGTGGGATTGAGAGAGAGGAGGAGGTGGAGAAGATGGCAAGCAGCGGGTCTACAGTCTTGCAATGTGCTCTGGCCTCATTGACTTTTTGCCGCGTGCCGCCCTCGGGGAATGGCAGGGTAGGAGACTACGGCAGGGGAGGGTTGGTAAATTGCAATGCTGGCCGAAGAAGAAATGTCTTTTTGGTTTCATTTGCTCGCTGCACTTTTGGCCCAATGGAGAATTTTCTGCTTTTAAGCCACGTGACAGTTGGGAATGGAAAGACAGAAGACAGAATATCGTACAGCCGAGTGCCGCTTAACGATAAAAACCGATGCTGCAACATAAGTTTGGCCAAAGACTAATGGCCAACAGCAACAGTAGCAGTTGCAAAGAATGTATAGCCAAAGCAATAAAGAAATATGTTCTCAAATAAGAGTTGGGATAAGACTAAAACTGATCATATGATAGAGTTCTAAAGGCAGATGAATTAGAGATATGTAAAGAATGTTTAAGATGAAGATAAAAAAGATAGAGAACATCTAGGTATATCTATTCAACCAAAATTCACATCTAAATTTCAACGTAATCTCAAAAAACTGAAAAAACCTTTTAATATCTCTTAAAAGATATTGAACCCTGTTCTAAGCCCGATTCTGAAGTCACAAATCATTTTGCACTTCTAAGCTTTGCCCTAACAAGAAAATAATAGTATTTCTTTAGTATAAACCACTGTTATTTCAACCTATGGCAAACTCCTTATGTCGTGTACACTTTTTAGAATTTTCACCAACATTTTTTTACTCCTATTTTCTCTTCCTTTCTCCATCTGTATCTGACCCTCTCTAACGTACCGCCTGCAATTTTTCTTGCGTTAAGATGCTGCCGCACGCAGCTATTGTTGAATTTTTAACAACAAAACACCAAAAGTACAAGGAAACTGGACGCACTCACCCACCTCTGTCCCCTTAGAGACTCCTCTCTCCCCCCACAGAAATATTCCCAGCTAAGCTGCGCATTACCAAGTTAATTTCGTAAGCATCTACGAACCGTGAAAAAAAGTGCCTGACTTAACCAGAGAAATGCCGAAAAATAGAAAAACAGAAGGCAGGGAAGGACTGCATAGAAAGAGAAATGAAGAAAGAGAAAGAAAGCTAAGAAATTCAACCAAGATATTTAAGCGGATTTTTCGTGTCTGCGTAAACTACAAATACAGACAGTCTTGGCTAAGGTTAAGGCAGTGCCACGCTCTCCCTTCTCTGGTTCTTCTTCTGCCTCTACTCGAGTTGTGGCTGCGCAGCTTTTGCTGTGCACTTATGCGTGCTCATCATGTGCCACTTGAACGATTTTTCGGGGAACTTAATTTAATGAAATATTAAAAATTCTTGGAGTCACTTCTAGTTGCTATCCCCCCTGCCCTACTCCCTCTTCATAGGTTGAAAATTTTGGAAACTACTCGAGCAAAGTCTTGAGTTTGTAGTCCTTTTCTACTGCGTGACTCTGACAGGAGAATGGCAAGCAGTGCAAATGCGCCTATTTCTCTGTTGGTGTATACCCAACTCCCCCTCCCCCTCCTGCTCCTCTTTTCACTTTTTTTCTTATTTCTGCGAAAAAGAAATGTACAGCTTAAATTTCGTTAACTTTTTTCGGCTGCTGCTGCTTTTGACCAATGCCAACATAAACTAAACAACAAAATCACTTATGAACTCGACGTGGCTGTTGTTCTTCCTGTTGTTGTTGTTGGTGTTGAACTTGTTGTGTTGTTGTTGCTGTTCTTACTGATGTTGTTGTCTGTTTATGTTCTTGTTGTTGTTGCTGTTGTTTTTGTTTTAATAAAATAGAACAACAAATTGCCTACGCGGCTTTTGTTTGCTGCTGCAAATTGTTTATGGGCAAAAACTCGTAGTGAAAACTTGATAGAAATAACGTTGTGCGTGTGTGTGTGTGCATAAATTGCCTCATAATTGTTGCCAGTTAGCTGGAAATATATCTGTACGTGTGCGTGTGTGTGTGATTGTGCGAAAATTGCTGTTGTAAATTATGCTGCATAAAATGGGGAAACAATTGCAAAATGAACTATTAATTGTTTTAGAATTGTGAACCGGAGTGTTGTGCGCAAAGGAAAATCATCAGAGTAAATGGAAATAACATATCGCTCTGTTTCTCTTTCTGGTTCTTCTGTTGTCTTCCTTTCTCTTTCTGCCTTATTCTCTTCTTCTTAGATACTATCTGTCTTTCTGTCTTACTATCTCTTCCTCTCTTGCAGTTCCACTATCTTTCTTTCTATCTGTGTTTTTTTTATCTCTCTTCCACTATCCCTCTCAATATGTCTTGCTCTCCCTCAGGCTTTATTCTTTTCGCTCTCTCTTTCTATTTCACTCTACCTCAATTCTCCTGTCTTTTAATTGTCTACCTTGATTGCTTCTTATAGCGTATCCTATAGTCGTCACATTTCAATTTCCAACTTGCCCCTTCAAAAAAAAAAAAGTAAACTTAATCCGCACACCCAGTTGCATTTTCAAATCAAGAATCGCTCTCGAGTTTATTAACATTACCAGGAGTAGCCCATGCAGAGAGGGGGGGCAAAGCAGTGCAGGCAGAGGAACCAGGAACCATTCAGAAATACGAATATTGCAACAAAGAATCAAGCCGAAAAAAAATGCCAGCTACAAAACAAAACTCGCAAGCGCATCCAATTCAAAACTTTTTTAGCCAAGCGGCAGAGAACAAAATAACAACAACAATAACAACAACAATAATAACAACAGTGAAGAGAAAACAAAAGCAAAGGCGAAACACGCTGCAAAGGCAACAAACGAAAATCTTAATCAAAGTTTTGTAAAGTGCAGTAAACTATGTAGTTTATAACCTCCTGCCCTCCGTCCCTCCCTTACTATCCCTGTCAGATCCCACACAATAACCAAGCTGATTTTTAGCAGGCTCCCCTTTCTCTCTCTTCGTCTCTCTCTCCACTGAGCTGAGCACGTTTTCAACTCTGTTTTCAACATGGGTCTCCATTACGTTTGTTTATACACTTTTTCGCTCTTTGCACTTGAAAATCAACAGCAGCTGGCAAAAGTCTTCAAGTGCCTGCAAGTGGCAAAGTCGTCGGCATCGTTGTCGGACTCTTGGCCAGGCTAAAAGTCAAGAAAGACCAAAAAAGAAAGGCTACCTTTGGCATGCCGAGAGGTTCTATACCCTTGCAGGTTCTATATCTTCTCCGATCGTTCCAATACTTGTTATATATTTGGAATGATGCAGATTTAAATGGTATTGTTTATATTCAATATTATGTCTTACTCTGATTGGCACTGATAAATTTTTTACATTCAGAAACCTTCATTTCGGCCGATTGTTCCTATGGCAGCTATATGTTATAGCGGTCAGATTCTTATGAAATTGTATATGCATATTATATACATATACAGAAAGAGTCAGATTTAGTAAATTTGGTTGCAATATCTTGACAAATAACGAAAATCAGCCGATAGTTTGTATGACAGCTATACGATATATCGGTCCGTTCGTGTTCGTTCCAACTTATATACAGCGTGCGGCAATAAGAAGTATTTGTGCCAAGTTTCATCAAGATAGCTCTACAACTGGGAGACTAGTTTCGGTTGGAACAAGCGAACATACGGACAGACGGACATACGGACATACGGACATACGGACATACGGACAGACAGACAGACAGACAGACATGTCTAGATCAACTGCTCTGTTGATGCTGATTCAAAATATTATATACACTTGTTTAGGAGGGGTTGAAGATGTCTGCTAAGATGCTTTGCAAACTTCCTGTCCAAAATTAATATACCCTCTGAAAGGGTATAAATATTTATGGAGAATGAGGTTGAAAGTCAATGCCAACGGGCAATTGAGAAACGGACATTAAATAATGCCAAATAGTTGCAGCTTGTTGCGTTTGTTTGTTTTTCTGCCTCTGCCTGTCTTGATTATTATTATTGGCTTGGCTAGAAGAACTCTTTTGCCCATGGCCATGACATGTGTAGACCAACTTTAGACTGAGCCTGTCTGAGTTCTGGCTGCTGCTGCTGCTGCGCAACAATTAAAACAATTTCTTGTACAATTTCTCATGCAAATATGCAAAAACTTCTTTTCAACTTACCTATAAGTTTTGTTGTTGTTTAAGAAAGGAGGAAGGTGCGTTAAATTAAAAATGTTGTCCCTACTCTAACGAAATTGATTGCAACACCTTAAGGGGGAAGTTTAAAGAGGGGGGGAGGGGGGGCAGGCAGGGAAGTCAGCTTGCCTGCAGATGCTTGGAAAAACTTTTGAAATTAAATCTGTAAAATCTCACAAAAGTTTTGCAGCATTCCTCGAGTGTGTGTGTTGCTTTGAAGAACCTTACTTTGTATATAATCTACTGCCTGGCAGGGGGAAATCATTTTAAACTGCGTATTGCAAATCAATACAAAAAGAAGAAAGAAAAAAAAGCAGAGGGAATAAAGCTGACAATGATAAGTTTAGCTTGTTATTAGCCAAATTAGTTATCAAATGACAACAATGCGCTCTGCGACTGGACGACCGCATATACACATGTGTGTGTGCTGTGTGTGTGTCTGTGAGTGTGCAAAACTCATTAATAACAGCTACAGAGCGCGAGAGGAAAAGAAGAGAGAGCAGGAAAGTGGGGAAGGCAGTGGGACAAGTGCAAACCACAAAATTGCATTGCATGACGGGCACGCAAAACAACTAAATAACAAACAACAGGCGTCAAATTACACACACAAAACACAAACCAGAGCTAAGCACACATACACAAATATACACACACGCAAACACACACAATAACACACGCACACGTTGAAAAAGATTCGTGTGCCACATGGCGTATGAGCAACAAATTAATTTTAGATTTATATAGCACGGGATTGCGTGTATGTGTGTGTGTGTGTGTGGGCGTGTGCTAGCAAGCCAGTGTATGTATGCGTGTGTGTGTTGTGGAAAATAAGCAAATGTCGCCCGCGTTCGCATGGCGTGCAAAAATTCAATGATTAATTACGTCTGACGGGGTCAAACAGAAGGTCAACTAATATCATATTATGCAGTAATTTTGTGACGTTCTAAATGTGATTTTTAAATTGGCAAATGCACTTACAATCAAGATATTAGTTATAATTGATAATTAAGGATAATTATGAATGGAAAATAGGGAAAATTTATTTATAATTTAAGATTTAATTACAATATATTGTAATTTACTTTTATTTATTATATATTGTATGCAATATTTAGTATATGTAATATTTATTATTTATTTTATTATATTGTATTTATTTATTTATTGTTATATTTATTATATTTATTATTTATTAAATGTTTTTTTTATTATCTTTATTATTTTTTTTATACCATATTTAAATTTATCTTGTAATTTGATTTATAATATGAACAAAATGCAATTTTGATTGATTTTTAATTTGTTCTCTCTCTTCTCTCTCTCATCCTCTCTTTAATGCTTACAGGGTCCGATCCAAATCCGCTGGCATCAGCGTATATGTCAACAGCCGCTGGTTTACCGCAATTTGGGAGCACCACCGCCCTCTCTTCATCCCCATTGGCCAGCGTTGCGCTGAGCGCCGCTGCGGCCGCTGCTGCGGGCAAGCAGATTGAAGGTGAGTCATGCCTAGTGCAAAACGGGTGGCCGGGGAAATAAGGGCATAAAGGGGGAAAGGGGTAGCGGCAATTTGGGCTTATGGAAGAGCGTGTGTGGTTGCCTATAGAAGTGTGCGAGGCATGTGCCACAGTGTGGCTGTGTGTGTGTGTATGTGTGTGCCATAGTATGTATGCCAGTGTGTGTAACAGTCTGTCTTGTGTGTGGGTTCGGCGGCACACAAATAGAAATGTCTAAATGCCAGGCATTCTGATAAATGCTACAAAATGGCTGACTGCGGCGGTGCTGTCTCTCAGTCAGTCAGTTAGTCTCTGTCTGTCTCTCTGTCCAACCATCAGTCCGTCATTGTATCCGTCACTCTGTCATGCCGTCAGTGCATCAGTTCGGTTCCGCTGCTTGCATTATATAAAACTGTATGTTGCAGCAGCATCAAATACATTAACCTAACCTAACCCGCTCATCGCTGTCAGCGTCATTCGCATTCGCATCCATTTTGTGGTTTTGTGCATTGTGCCCCCTATCCCTCGACTCTATCCCCCTTTCCACTACTCCCCTGACTGCAGCTGCTGTCACGACGAACGCTGTTTGGCTGTCAATCTACTTAGTTATTTGCTAGATTGTTCCATCATTAGATGGGAAATATAAAAATCCTTTGCTCTATTTCTTTCCCTATAACTAATATTTTTATTTACGGCAAGAAGTCATTTATCAGTGTTAAAATGAAAAGAAAATAAAATGAAAAATGAAATGAAAAAGTTATCAAAAATACATTTAGAATTTTTGCTAGGATATACAAAAATATGTATATTAAAGTGTTGACTATGATATATTGAAGTGTATAAAAATGAAATATTATAAAGCCATTACTGAAGAAACTGAAAGAGTCTTCTTCAATTGATGCAGAAATTGAAGAAATATCAACCAACAAAAACGTTACTAGAAAGGTTTTCCTAAAAATCACGTTTTTAGTTTATGATGTGAAATGTTATCATCATTATGAAAATATTTTATAGAAATATATTTTCTAAAAGAAAATTAGAAAAAAAGCAAAGAAAAACAAGCAACTGCAGTGTAGAGGGCTCGACTGACTTAAACAATTGCTTAAATATATAACTTCTATGTTTACTGTATTTTGTGTTGCATACTTTGCAGGGGAGGCGCTCTTTAAAATTATTTCTTAAATAACTCTCATGTTAATTGTCCTATCGCAACCAAATTTTCAGAAAAAGTTTAATCATTAATTGTTATTCTGTTTATTATGTTTTCTGAACTGTCCTATCGATTTACATTGATGTGGCCAAGCTATACTACCCTTCTACCTTATGGTTAACGGTTATAAACATTACTGAAATTTTCTACGTTTTATACAAAGTTTTAAAAAGAATGAAACAGATTGAAGAACTTGTATGTAATTTAACCAAAGCCCAAATGGAATCAAATGTAAAATAAAAAGGGCTTTATGTGATTCAAAGGCAGCTTATATTTTGAGAAGCTTTACCACACACACACATGTATACATAATATGCACATACCCTGATTCTGAAATAATCCAAAAATTACACAAAGCTGGCAACAATCCCACTCCTACCTGCCCCCCACTCCCTACTCTCCTTGAACTTATAACTTCCATTCTCGATTTCAATTGAGAGAAAAAGGGCTGCTTAAAGCTGCAGCTGATACAAATCCTTTTTCGCCTCGTGCCTTTCCAATTTCAAGCGCAGCAAAAGATAAGAAAAATCAATAGGATCAATCATCTTATATATATGGCACACACACACACCCCCACACACACACACGGAGTGGGAGTAATGCAAACGGCATTTTGCTGGAGCTTAAATTTTTATCAGCTTTTGATACAGTGTAAATATTGCGCACACTTGACACACAATTCCATTAGTCAGACCTGAATGTCGATATCAGGAAATATTGCAATGACTCGACGCGACGCGACTGGATGCCCCACGCTGCATGCTGCATGTTGCAAGAGCTGCCTGCCTGCCTGCATGCTACATGCTACATGCTGCTGCTGTGTGGCCCACATAACATTAAAGTTGCAATGCCACATACATAGATAAGGAAAAGGAGCTAGAGGAGAGGAGACTGTCATTGCTAAGCAGCAGGGAAGGATGATGCTGATGATGCTGTTGCTGTTGCTGCTGCTGCTGCTTCTGCTGTTGCTGCTGTTGCAACGGAAAATGTTTTGGCGTTGCACTTTTTGCCATATTTCCGGTTACATAAGCAACAGTCGTCAGAACCAGTAGGGGGAGAGGGAGTGGCAAGGGCAGTGGGTGCTTGTGTCTGGCTCTGCGGATAGTCTACGAGCGTCTAGAGAGAGTCCAGGCCAAATACTACACATATGCACATGTGAATAGGTACACTAACACACACACACACTAACACACACCCACATGCTTTAATACATATGTTTATGCACTTGTATTTGTTTTGTGATATATATTTTTGCAGTTGAGTGACTTTTGTGTAGCACATTTCGGCATCCCTTCCTCTCTCTCTCTCTCTTGGCGCCGTCGTCGTCTTTGTGTGTGACTTGTTTGCTTTGCTGACTCATGACGTTGCCACTCCCCCCTCTTCTCTCTCAGCCAAGTATATTCTCTGGTGGCCAACAAAACACACAATACAGTGAGAGGGCGTATGTGTCTGTGTCTGTGTGTGTGTGTGTCCGTTCGTATTCAAACAAATTGCGCATGCTATGCGACATGCGAGAGCTGCCATGTTTCCTTTTGCCCACTCAACGCTTCACTGCACTCTTTTTTGGCAGGACATGAGAGAGAGGGGGCAGCAATGGGACAATGATCCAAAGTTTTCGTAAGAGATCATCAAGTGGCAAGTGAGAAAGTTAGTCTTGTAACTGTGTGTGTGTGTGTGTGTAATTAGTTTACTGATTAGGCAATACTTTGTAAAAGAAACCGGTTATAATTGAGTCTGCAATTGATGCTTTGAGCAGGATTAGATAAGTTTATATAAAGTGGAAATATGATATAGATAAGATAGTTAGATAAAATTAGATATCATTGGGAAATATATAGAGAGATAAAGAAGAGTAGTCTGTGTAATATCTTCTTGAAATGGAGTTTAATAACTAGCAGCATAGATGTGCTACGCTAGCTTAAGATTAAATAATAATATTTAAAGCTTGAAGGGTCAAATTCTATCCTTAGATATAGTAACCATTAAGAACTGTTGAAATCAGAATGCACAGGTATACTTTCTTAATCTACTTTACTCATTTAGTTCTATTATTTTTCCTCATTCAACACGCATTTGACGCAGTCGAAGCAAAGACTAAATGATCTAAGAACTACGTACAAAATATTAAACAAATGTCTAAATATTGCACGCACATCGATAAAAAGTGAATTCCAAGCGTAATTTAAAGGCAGGACAGTTCATTTTTGGTAACCCCAATAACTATCGAGGTGCAAATGATTTCTGAAAATTTGGTTGAGATCGGATAAATAAAATAGAAGTTATTTAAGAAATAATTGTAGGAGATACTGGTTTCGTAGCCTATGAAAGTATGCAACGCAATGAAATTTAGTGCCATAAGGAGATAGTATAATATGTAGTAAAGATCAGTACATTTGGCTATATCAATAGTTGGAACTGTAGTAGCCTTTATTAAATACCATAATTTGTATAACACCAAAGAGAAGATGTTCATAGATGTTTATAGATAATGGCAAACTGCAATTGGAAATGCAATAAACGAAGCCTTTTGCATTGCTCAAATATTCATTGCAATTGTCAATATAATTCAAGTCCTTAGTACGCTTACCCCCTTATTTCCCTCCTCTCTTCCCCCTTGACATTATATGTTACACAGTCGAAGCGCTTTACAGTTTCTCTGGCACATATTACTATCCGCCGCATCGTTTCGTTGTTCGCTCTTAAATTCAGTTAACTCGAAGTCATTATGTTGCCACCAGTGGTGCACATCTTTCTCCCTACTCCCCTTTCCCCTTGCCCTCTCTTAACCCACTGTCTCTTGTTGCTGCATTTGTGGCTGCCACAAAACCCGCTTACACGAACCGCACACACACAAACACACACACAGCTACGCAAAAAAAGGGAAATAAAATTTATATGTAACAAATTTTACCGCACGATTTTTTTTCGTGCTCTCTTTCTCTATCTCTTTCTAGTGTGACTTCTATTTTTCTTTCTTTTTTTTTCTCGCATACATATAAACTTCCTGTTTTGTCTCATGCTTTTCCTACTACTTCGTGCCTTGGCTAGGCAGTAGTTTTATGTGTGTGTGTGCGAAAAACGATTTCCTATATTCCATTTTCCTCTTCCGTTGAGCAAAGATGCCGCATCCGTTAGTCGTTGTGTTGGCGCGGCTTCTCTCTGCCTCTCTTCTCGTTCCTGCAGCTTGTCCTTGATGCAGTGCTTCCTTTTGATGCACATTCTGCACTGCCAGACACACACACACACACACATGCACATGCACTTGCCCCACGTCTCTCTAACATGTTTGCTAACAAGCAACGCAGGCCAACAACAATTTTTATTCGACTGCATCTCAAGGGCAACTGTGAGTTTATATGGCCGGGCGCGCTGGCATCATCTATGGCTTGCATACAACTTTATTGATTTCCACACTCACACACACACGCATACATGTGCATATTTTATGTACAGTTACTTTGGGAATAACTGGTAATATGTCGCCGTGCTCATAATCACTCACTCACGAGTCCAGAGCGGAAAGACTGTCAAGTTCATTGCACAGTCCAAAAGTCGCAAATCTTTTCTGACTTGCTCCCTATGGCAAAAGTGGCAAGTGCAATGTGCATATGGTGTGTGTGTGTGTGTTGTGTCGTTGTCCTGCCTGCACTTGCTTATTTTATATTCCAACTTCCGGCTTATGCACATGACTTTAATCCGACGGCATCCGGTTGGAGGTCTCGACTCGAGCTTGCCTCTGCCTGCCCCTCTCCCTCATTGTGCCTGCCCCCCCTCGTTTATCATTGTCATATTTTTTTTTGGTTGGGTGTGTGCAAAGGAAACTACGCCTTTAAAGCATTATATTTATTTACTCCCCTTACCCACTTGACTGTTCCCTTTGGCCTGTGCCTTCTTTAACCATTTTTTTTGTGTTCGTTTCCTGCTTAATTTTGCGCCTGTCGTCTGCGCCTGTCTACATTCTTATAACTTGTTTCCTGTTGTTGTGACTCTGCCTCTGCTCCCTTCTCTTTCTCTTTCTCTTTCTCTCTGCTCCCTCTCCTCTTCCGTTTATTCTTATTGTTGCTTATGCTCATGTCGTCATTTGATAAATCTCACTTGCTCTGAATTTATCTGCCCGAGACATTGTTGCCGTTGTTTTTTTTTGTGCAGTTCCTTCTCCTTCTTTTACATCTCCTGCTCTTCCATCTGCTCTTCGTCTTGTTACCGCCTCTTCACACACGCTTGCTCAAGCAAATCTGTTGCAATTTTTTGTTGCAACTTCGATTGCAGATATGCCCTGCATGAAAAACGATACAAATCTTGTCACAGCCAGAAGACAAGTTAAGCAATGAAAGAGTTTAATGGCAATATTTGCAGCACTTTAAATCGATTGAATTTTAGGTTTGGAGTGAAAAGATATGGAATGAGTAGAGATAGCCATAGTAATTAAAGGAATATGTAGTGTTAATGCATTAAAAGTTGTCTAGATTAATGGGAGTACAATTTAATTGAATATGTAAATAGGCACTCCACAACAGAGCTGCCAGGTCAGCGTTTTTCCGGACAGATCTGTGTTTTTAGCCTGTAAAAATATACAAATCTTACTAGAAGTCTTTTCTGTTTTTATTGCACAAATAAAATGTATAATTTGTTGATATAATTTATCTGAGTTTGTTCATTAAATCGACGCACAAGTATACGATATACAGTATTGTTTATCCCGGTCTTTCGTGTCTTTAAAGTGTCGTAAGAATAACTTAATTAAATTACTAGCTCTAAGGGTCTCTTAAATATCATTAGATTTTGTTATTCAATTGAAGATGAAATTGTATCAATAAATATATACAATACTTTACTTAAGATAAGAACTCAGTTTAATAATGATACTTATATATAAAGTAAAAGTAAAAATTTGAAATCTATAAAATCTCTTTCAATTCCCCAAGAAAACTTCAATCGAGAATTTCCCCTCCTTATACTGTGCATTTTTGTTGTCCCAGGCAACAGTTCAAGCTCAACTAAGTTACCAATTAACGCGTGTGCAGGGCACACACACACATACACGTGTTGCTCGTTAGTCGGTTATTTCAGCGTTTTTCTTCATCTTTGATTTATTCATGTTTTTTTTATGCTTTAATTGGCACTCATGAGTCGCTAATTATGGCAGCGACACCCTGTGGGCGTGTGTGTGTGTGTGGCTGCAACATTGTGTCAGCCAAATTAATTGTTAGGTGTGGCAAATAACAAAGGAAATGTGTCAGAAGAAAGAGCAGCAGGGGAGAAAAGGAAGGGGAAGGAAGAGAGACGCATTACATAAGCAAAGGCAATTAATATAAGAAGGGGGAGCAGCAAAGAGGGTGCCAGGGGAAGGGGAAGGGGGGACTAAGACTAGGAGAGACGCCTTTCAATTTGCTCTCATTTTATAATCGCATCAGTCAATCAGTTTGTCAGCGTGTGTAGGCGAAGCCTTTGATTTGTTGTGTTGTTGGAACTGCCTGCCAGGCTGCTTGCCTGCCTCTCTGCCTGCCTGCCCTCTCTGCCTTTATCTTCCTGCCAGCAAATTCAATCAAACTAAACGGGGCGTTGCATGGCTTTAGGGGGTGTGGCGCATGCTGCACTAGTCGCGTCATATGCCTAGCGACAAAGATGACAAAGATGTATCAATGTTATTAATAGCGCTTCTGGCAAACGATGATGGAGTTGACATCCGCAAGGGCAACATGATGAGCAGCAGCAAGCAGGCAGGCAACAGTGGCACAAAGGGGGGCACAGAGAGAGAGAGAGAGCACGGGGGGATGTAGAGGAGGGACACAAAGTTATTTGATTACAATGCCATGCATTATAGGCTTAAGTCTCGCAAGCTGCCTGCATGCATGTGTGTGTAGTGTGTGTGTGTGTGAATGGGCATTTTGTGGGCGTGGTCATGCGCATGTTGGTTGCCTGCAAGCAGCAGCAGCATGTACATAAATTGCAATTGTTGTTATTGTCTTTGCTTTTGCATTTATGATAGCGTTGATGTGCAGGCACTGCAGATTAATTACGTATACGACATGTTCGCCACTGGAGTGTACAGCGTGTGTGTGGCAGAGGGGGCTGCCGCTACTGCTGCTGCCCCTAAAGATGCCGAAACTTAAATTGATAAAACTATAAACAGCTTAACAAGCTATAACGAGCTTTCAATTTGATTATCTAATTAATTAGCATAAAAACAATTGATTTGCAATGCATTATTGCATTATATTGTGCAATTAAAGTGCCAAAAGGCAGCTCAGCAGCTTTTTGTGCTCTGTTGAAAATTCTTTGCTTATTAGCCAACTTTGCACTCTTGGCTGGGGCAAATTGAAACCACAGCCGGGAAATGGCAACTGGCAACTGCCACTTTTGAGCGTCATTAAAAAGGGACAGCTGCGAACGTGAAAAGCGAACAGAAGCAGAAGCAGCAGCAGCAGCAGCGGCGACTGCTGATATTGCAGCTGCTGCTCTCGTCTGTCTGCCTGTCTCTGTGTCTCCATCTCTGTCTGGCAGATCTGCCACTGACGTTGACAGTAATTTGCACGAAAAGTGCAAACCGCAGCAGGACGCAGCTGTTAATATGCGACGCCAGCAGCAGCAGAAGCAGCAGTAGCAGCAACGCAGTCAGCGGCGGCACGTGCTGCTAAACAAAACGCCAGACGCGCCCCACACACACACACAGACACATTCAATACACTGTCCTACACACACACACACACACACACTGAGCAAGTAAGAGACGCGCGACACTTGGGCGCTTCATTTCCCCATCCGTTTTGGCAATCAGCTGCGCTCCCTTGCACGTCGCTTTCCTCTTCCACTCCTTGTGCCAACCCCTCCTTGCCCCTTTTCCTCTTCGCTACACGCCTTCCCCTTTCCCACTCCTGCCTTCTCGCTTGCCATCTGATGCTGCCCACCTCGCATTGGGTAGATAATTTTAGCTTTTGTCTGCTCAACTTTCAGCGCATACGAACAACTGTCATTAGCTATGGGCGGAAGGTAGTAAGGGGAAACGGGTGTGTCGGAGGGTGGGGAAGGGGTATGTGTGTGAGTGTGTGAGGGGGAAGAAGCCATGTTTGGTCGTTACACGTGTGTGTGGTAAATTAATTACTCATTTCCAAGATGAGCTGCGAATAGCAACGTCTCTGTGTGTTGATAGAGAGTGGACAGCAAGTTGAAGTAGAGCTTTAAGATATTAAAGATGAAACAACAGCTTGATGAGCAGAAGAAAGCAGAGTTGACGAATGTTGAGAAGGGAAGACAGTGGAAATTATTTTGGGAATCGCGAACCTTGGGATAGAAGGCTATTAGAACTTTATGCCAACCGAAAAAGTATGTTACAGGCAGGAGAAGGCCCACAAACTATATATATTCTTTATCTATATATAAACTTTAAATATTGTAAAATACAATGAAATTACACTATATTCCATATATGGACAATAACCTAATTAACACTTGCTTTCTCTCCTCTCTAATCTTCTTCAGGTCCCGAGGGCTGTAATCTGTTCATTTATCACTTACCACAGGAGTTCACCGACACCGATTTGGCCTCCACCTTTTTTGCCGTTTGGCAATGTCATTTCGGCCAAGGTGTTTATCGATAAACAAACAAGTCTATCCAAATGCTTTGGATTTGTTTCATTTGATAATCCGGAATCGGCACAGATGGCCATCAAGGCCATGAATGGCTTTCAGGTGGGCACGAAGCGTCTCAAGGTGCAGCTGAAGAAGCCCAAGGATGCATCCAAGCCCTACTAGAGAAACTGAGAAGGAAAGAAAGAATATTGAGAAAGTGTAAAAGTTTTTATAGCCATCAAACCAATTAATCAACAACAACAACAAGAACATTACAAATAATTGCAACCACTGGAGGAGAAGAAGAAGATGATGAAGTAGATGAAGAAGAGGAAGAACAAGAACAACTACAACTACAACAATAGCTAAAAGAGCAACAAGAAATGTTTATTTTTTTTATACCAAATTGTCAAGTGGAGTAGTCCCAATGAAGAGTCTCGACCGTGTGAAGCGCGCGCGTGTTTAAAGTAAAGAACCAAACAAGTCAAGAACCCTACGTTGTACGTATTTCCCCCCTATAATATAATATAATATATGAAAAATACCAAAAAAAAAAAGCATAAAACAATTTAAAATACAAAAAAAAAAAGACATGAATTTATGCCAAAAAAAAAAAAAATATAGAGACAGCAAGAGAATCAAAATATATATATAAAGCACGTTAAAAATGTTGAAGTTATCCCGAAGAAATGATACCTTAGTTGAAGTGCATAGTTAATTAGAGTTTGTCAAACACTTTTTGTTTGTAGTTACGCCTTGAAGTTTCTCTTTCACACACACATATACACACACACATACACTAAACGACACGATTGTTTTTTAAGCTGTTGTCGCACAGTAGTAAATGATATTTTTTTACGATAATCAACTCTTTTTTTGTAAACTTTTCTATCGAGAATATGACACATACATACATACAGCAACACATACACAACACATACATACAAAATATCTGATCTGTTTAAAGTGTTAGCTCTTAAGTTTTGATATACATAAATAACATGGAAGGAAACTGTCGTTTTAAACGCTCCACACTTGTCTCTCTGTTTCATTTGTTCATCTCATTTGTTACAAGTCACAAGTTTTGATCGTTTCTGAATATACACACCCCTAAATATATATCTCTGAAGTTCTCCTTTATACTATAATGCACACTTTATATATATATCTATAAATATATTTGGTTACTCGTTTTGTTAAATGGATTATCTCTTTTTATATGCTGATGCGTATATATCGTATATATATATCAATATATATCTAGTACTTAAACTGATTTGTTAAAACCCCCAAAAACTTTTTATTTGTACTGAATGAAAGAACAATGTTTTTGTTTATAATACTTATCATTATTATTATTATTATTATTACTATTACTATTATTATTTTTATATATTTCGTTTAGTTTTAATTATTTAACTATAGAAAGAACCAAAACACACAAAAATCAAATGAAATCTCGAACATCAACGAAATGAATATTCTCTTTTTATTTTTATTTTTTTATTTTCACACGAAGTTTTTTTTTTTAAGTTTCTTTTTAGTTTTATCAGTTTTGTTTTCTTTTAATTCCTTTCTCATATTCTTTCTGGTATTATAAATGTTTCATTCTTGGCTTCTCTCTTTTTATTGTAAACTTTCTGTTGCAATCATTTAACATTTTGTCGTCAAAGATCGAGTATATGAGCTATTTGCATAATTATTTAGCTTACTTTTTTATGTAAAACAAACGCACACACCCACATTTGTACACACACACACACATACATACAAGCAACACATGCATATATATCTCAATCTATATAAAAATAAAGTTCTGTTTTCTGTTTCAAAATGCACATTCGCAGTTATTTGTCTTACGCTCGATGTTGTTACTTCTCTCTCTTTCTCTATTTATCTGTCTATCTCTCTCTCACTAAGATGTTGCATCTCTCTCTTGTAGATTCCACGTTGACGTTTAGTTGACATTTAGTTGCTCTGTCTATTGTTGAAGTGCTCAATCCTCTCTTTCATATATTTTTGGAAGGCCAGTTCTAGTAATGCGCCTGCGAGTTAACAAGGTGAATATAATCATTAAACTTTATATGCAATACATAACTAATACTCTTCTCTCTCTCTCTCTTCTTCCCTCTCTCTCTCTTGCAGTGCCGTTGTCCTGTATAGCACATTGGTCCCCCAACATAATGTAAATAATATATATATATATTGCTGCCCATCAAATTGCTGTCTCATACAAATTTGCAAACGAGTGTAAATTTGATACCCTGTATACACATGATATATATAATATATATATTTGTAAAAACCAACTTAAGAACGGATAGAAAAAACATGCATGGAAACAAGACACACCTTATAGGCTACTTGTAAGATAGCAGCGCATAAAAGCCAATTTTAATAAAGCTTGCTAAGCAAAATTCAATTTTTAATAAAGTCAAAATACTTGAAAAATATTTAAAAAAAAAAAAAACCAAAAAGAAACCATAACAAAACCTTCATAAGTATTAAATATGTTTTCAAAAAAAATATAGAAATAATTTTATTTTGTTTTTGATTTTTAGTAGGGGTTAAAAAAAAAGCATTGACAAATCAAAGTTGGGAATTTAATTGATTAAACTAGCTACTTTTCAAGCTATAACTAGCTAGTTTTATAATTTATAAAAAACCATAGAAATTATTGTATTATAAAAATGGCTGCAATAATAACTTAGCTAATTAAATTCATTCATTAAGCTATTTGTGTACAACTTTCCCCTCTCTCTCTATCTCTCTCTATCTGTGTGCATTTTGTGTGTAACTATCTGGATGTGGCTTTAAATTTGAAACTTTACTTGTTTTCTGCAAAAATAATAAAATAAAAAAAAGTAAATCTAAGCGTTTTTGTTGGTGTGTAATTAAATGTAATTAAATTTTAGCCCGATAAGTGTAATTTTTTAGAGAAACAAAGCAAGGCTGTGTGTTCTAATTAGACGTTAAGTGTACCACATACAATATGTAGAGTACCAACAAAATACATACCATATATGTTCATATACCGTTTGATATGTGCGCTAATTCAACATTCCCACATACTGTAATTAAAATGCATAAAAAATGAAGAAGAAAAATGTAAACAAATTTGCTGATCAAGGAGGAGGGCAGTAAATGGCGAGAACGTAAAAATCTAGTGATAACTGCAGTTAGTTAAGTGAATAATTTATATATATATATGTACATGTATATTGTATACAACACACACACATATACACACCACACACACACACACACACTCTCACAAGAAACTAAATCAATAAAAGGTGTCATGATTTTTATATTAAAAAAAAAAAAAAAAGAAAATATTGTTGCTGTTATTTATGTCTGGAAAATATGCGCAATGAGCTGCGGCTGCGAGATAAACTTACAGAGCGTCGCTTGCGCCAGGCGCAATTTATCAAAATTCTCTACAGGCAAAAGTTTTTCGGGGCAAAAGTTTCTCGAGAGAGAAAGGGAGAGAGAGAGAGGGAGAAAGAATCATGCGAACTGTTGACGAGCGGGGAGCAACTAAAGAAAACTTCAACAATAAACGAAATATTTTGCTAAACTTGCGATTTGCATATGAAAAAGTTTATGCCAATTGTGCACGTGTGTTTGTGCGTGGGAGTGGGGTGGGGGCATGGGCGTGGCACATTCGAAAACTAAAACGACAACGACACAGACGACGGGCAACATGTAAACAAATTTAACAACTACGTGACGCAGCAGCGCACCAAGAAATGGCAACGATTTCAGTTGTACCTCCTCCACCCTGCTGCCACTCCCCCCCCCCTTTTCGTTACGTTACTCCCACCTTTGTGGACTGCCAGACGCCGCTGCTGCTGCTGCTGCTGTTGTATAATCCAAATCCAGAGTCGAATCTTAACGCAAGATTTATTTCACATTTAAATCATGCGTGGAAAAGTTTGCTGCTGTCGACAGCAAAAGGCAGCATCCCACTGCAGTGGGAAAGGGCGAAGTGAAGGGGAAGGATAGAAGGAGATGCTCTGCACACGGCATTCATTTTGTCTTGGCATATTCAAATATTTTGCCTTTTGATTACGACAAAAAGTTTTCTGGCATTTTACAAAAAAAAAAACCAAAGCTGATAAGGATGAAAAAGCAGGAAGAAATGCTACCTTCAGCATGCCGAAGGTTCTATACCCTTGCAGGTGCTTATGTCCAACGATCGTTGCTATACTTGTGATGTATAATGGTGCAGAATTTAATAGTATTTGTTTATGTTTAATATTATGTCTCACTTTGATTGGCACTGATAACTGCTGATTAAGAATTTATATACTTTATAGAGTGGGAGATGTCTCCTCAGGTGCGTTGCAAAATTCTAGTTAAAATTAATATACCCTCTGCAAGATTTTAAGAAAATAAATTGATTTCTCTTCACTGAACAAGTAATAAGCAGATAAAGAAGAAGTGGAGAAGCTGCAAAAGACGAAACAGTTAAGATTTAACTACTCTAAAATTTGATTTTATTTCATTTTAGTCAAACATTTCCCAATTTCTCTGCTCTGTGTGTGTTTGGCCACATAACAACATACTCCATTATTTTCTCTTTATAGTGTGTCTCACTAATAGAGACTTACTGATTAGCTTAATGGTCTGATAACAGTTATTTGCATAATTTGCGTTTGTTGGCATTTTTAGAATGGGGTAGAGAAATTCTCGCAATATCAGTTTGCAGAGTTTTGTTTGTTGCAATTTGAGTTGCTAAAATGTTCATTCGCTCCATCAGCTACACAAAATTGCCAAAATGGGCAGCAGCAACAGCAACATCATTGTGTAGCAGGAATGCCTTCTCGTTCTCCCCCCTTCCTCATGCCCCTCTGCCCATCGATCTGTGTATGTGTTACACAGGCTAAGCAGATTAGCAAAGTTTGTAATTACGTTGGTAATTGATTAGGTTCGAACAACAAACTGCTAATAAGATTATTGCAGTCGAGAGCAAACCGAGCTGAAAAAACAACTCGAACGGGGCAACAGTAACAGCAACAACAACAACAGAGGCAGCAACAGCATGGCCAAAAACCCAAACACGGTACGAAATTGAAGCGATTCGTGGTACAAGTTTTGCATGAAGCATCCTGATGATGGTCGAGCACGCTGGCATTCGCAGTCGCTTGCTCTTCTTTCTCTCCCACTCTCTCTTCTTCATTCCCACGCTTGTTTGCACAATTTGCGGCTGTGAAGCGTAGGCGTGGCATAGCGGGGGGTGGGTGGGTGGGCGTGGGCCACAGTAAGCTCACGCAAGCCGGAAGAACAACAATCGAGCGCCGAAATAACAATGGCTTTGGCGCGTTTGCCAGTTTGGCATTGGGCGTATTGTTAATGGCATTGCACGCACACAGCAGCAGTAACAGCAACAAGAGCGTGTGTCACACACACACACACACAGAGACAAGACAAACAATTTAGTGGCACTGCAACGTGGGCAAACAATCAGTGTTCGACGGGCCCCTTCGGCCGTGCCCCGAAGATGCCCAATGAACACTGTCGAGTCGAGCCGAGCCGAGGCGGAAGCGGAAGTGCAAGTGCATGACCAGCTGCAGCCGTGTGTGTGTGCGTGTGCGTGTGCGTGAGATAAATGCCTGGGGCCAGGCCATGCAAAGCCGCAAGGATATCACTCGTTGTCAGCTGTGCCTCCCTTCTTACCCTGCCACCCACAGAGCGGCCCGATCGGCTTTCAGCTGCTGATTAAAATCGAGGCTCAGCAGCGGCAACGGCAACGGCAACTTCTGCCGGCAGCCATCGATCACACTCAAAATGACGCTCAAATAACGCTCGCATGCACACGCACACACCCACACACTCTTATCACTAGACACACGCAAAGTGAATTCGATTTTGAGCTCACAAAAAGAGACAAAAAGAAGCAGAACAAGCACGAAAGCTACAATGGAGTGTGCTCGACTGTGATGTACTCACTACCAATCTGACCACGATTTCTTAAATAAAATATATGACTTCAATATTTAGCATATTTTCTGTTGCATACTTTGCAGGGAGTTGAAATCAAAAAAATGCTTAAAGTTATTTACTAAATAACTTCAGTTTTAATTATCCGATCGTTATCAAATTTTCAGAATTCATTTGAGCATTGATAGTTATTGTGTTAACCAAAATTGAATTGTCTGGCATATAAATTACGCTTCGAATTTGATTTTTTATTGATTTTTTAAGGCGGCAGGGGGCGTGGCGACAATTTAAAACAAACCTGATCAACGCGCAATAAATAGACTTTTGAATCATATTTTTGTTTCGCCTTTTATTCTGGATATATCAACTCTGCTGTTGATTCTGATTTGGAATATACAGTTTGTGTGATCTGCCACGCCTCCTTCTGCCTGTTATATACATTTTGGGTTTGCACAAAACTATAATACCCTTTTACCCCATGGATAGTGAGTATACAAAAACTCAGTGGAAACCATTCGGGAATAGCTGCAATTTTGCACGTGAACACGCTCGTCCTTCGTTTCCAGGTCCTGCCTGCCATATCACTTCCACTTCACTTGACAGATATGGTGGGGGCGTGGCAGCAGCAGCAACAGCAGCAGCATCGCCAGCATCGGCTTGCATTTGCCGCTATTCGTTGGCTCAGCTTCAGTTTGTGAGTTTTTAACTTGTTTTCTTTCTGCCTCTTTCCCTTCCCCCTTGCGCTCTTTTCTCTTTTTGCCCACTCAATTTCAAATGCATTGCCAATCCCAATCATGGGTATGGGCTGCCAATGTGTTCCTGTTACACAGTTTCAGCTGCTGCCGCTGCTCCCCTCCTCCTCCTGTCTCTCCCTGGACAAATCTCGACAGCTAACCCAGTTTTATGCTTTTTATGGCTCACTTGTCTCCACAGAGAGCAATGTCGTGGTGGGGGCGGAGTACTGCAAACTACTGTTGTGTGGCCTCTTATGACAGACGTTCAAAAATCTGTTACTTGCTGCATAGTGTAAATACTTCAATGAAATTCTGCTTAAATTCTACTTCAATTTTGCTAAGCAGAACATCCTGTCCATACCGTCCACCTGCCGCACATCCTAATCAGATCAAAATAATTTGTGCTGGCCACGCCCCCAATTTACCTTCCTCCGACAACAGGTCGACAGCTTTTCTTCCTGCGCTTTTCCATTGCCATTTCCTGTTTTTTTTCCTGCGCCATCTGCAATAACATTTCCATACACGCGCGTTATTTATTTATTTTTTTATTTTTGGCATAAAACTTATTTTGTTTCCTTCTCTTGCTGATTACGGAAGAGCCGCGGAAGACGTGGAAAAACAAAAACAAGCACATTACAAACAGCCGCTACGCGCAATTGAAATCTTTCGCTTCGAAGAGGTGCAAAAACTTTGATACAAGCAGAGGCAAATTTCTATATACACTACAAATATGGTACAAGGGTATTACAACATTCATTTTTGGTACACATAATAAACATCAACTCATTAATGATATCTGTAAATTTGGTTGCGATCGGATAATTAATATGGAAGTTATTTAAGAATTAATTTTGGATAGATTCTAATATCCAAGCCCTGCAAAATATGCAACAGAAAATATTTTGAACATTGAAGTTATATATTTGATAAAACATTTTGCTCAGGTGGAACTTGAGCACACACGACTGTAGGTTTAGTGTTTGTTCATATAGATGTGTGAGAATGAGAAATATTAAAATTTTGTCTGACATTTTTTTCATTTTCCACTCACTTCGATTGCTGACCAGAAAATTGCACCACAAACATTTCATTTGATTCACATTTCATTTGCGACAATGTTGCCAAATTGCCAACAAGAATGAACTGAATGAAATCAGATTCATGTGACAAATATGTGAGCATCGTATATGGTATATGTATAGTATATGTATGTATAGTATATATATTATGCTATATGACATTTCTAATTTTATTACACATAGCTGGCATGTCGGAAAATTGGCAAAGCGAGTGTTGCCGAGTGCTGAGTGAAAAACTCAATTAAATCGGACTTAGTTTTATTTTGTCGTCCCTCTCTCATATGATAGACAGAAATCAAGCAAACCCAACGAACTCTGTGCCAACTCGTCTGGAACTCTACACAGGCCACAAAATTTAACTAAAATATAAATGTGAGTGTGGAAAGTGTGGAAAATTAATAAATTGCCACAACGAACTGCAAATGCGCTTGGTGGAAAGAGGAAAGTCATTACAAACAAAAGTTCTATAGATTTTATTTTTCATAAATAAAAAGAATTTTCCTTGCATATATATAAACATAAATCTTGATAAATTTCAAAGTATTTTATTTGTATTTCAACATTATTATAATTAATAGAAAAGACTTTAGTTCTACTTCTAACTTGTGGATATCTTAAGGCTTACAAAATGTATCTTTATGATTAAGTTGGCCAATGTGTTGCCAAAATCATGACACTCCATTCGGGTTTATGGAGATTTACTGCCGTCTTTATATGAAATGCATTCATCTTTCTCATAGCCTCGTGTCATATGTGGTCTAGGGTCCAGGACAGTCCAAAAAAACAGAGACAACAAGCAGACAACTTACTGACAACACACTCACACACACACAACATTTTCGGCTTAAAACTGTGGTCTGCAAAATTTTTGCTAGCCTCCCATCTTAGCCTCATTCCCCTTTCCATCCACCTCTCCGTCACGAACCTACTTCAGCTTAAACTTAAGCATATTCAGCGCACCTCACTCTGACATTTTTGTGGTCTGCTGTGTGTGGCATTCTGCTTCTTCTTCTCCAGCTGCTTCTTCTTCTTCGTTTTTGAGAGTTGTTAAGAAATCAAGTTTTTGGCTTTTGCGGTTGGGCGCACATTTAGTTGTAAGTTGTCGAGAGCTTAAAAACTGCATTTTACTTCTAATTGGCGCACTTTTGTTTAGCACATTACACAAAAAACACATAACACACATGTCGTATGTGTGTCTGTGTGTGTCTTTGTGTGTGTGTGTTTGTTACTGTGTGTGTGTTTGTCTTTAAAATGTCTAACAAGCTTTGCAATTAACAGGGCAGTTGTCGTTCGTTTAGCTTTGCTCGCTCAGTTACTAAATTGTCATTGGGGTGGAATAAGCTGAAAAATGTTTAAGAAAATTAGATAAAATATTTTTGGAAAATTCTTAAAATATTTAAAAGGCTTTCGTATTGAATTATACAAGAATATTGAATGAAATATCATGGAAATTTATTCCTGATTCTTGCATTGTATTTGTACATGATAAAACGCAATTTCAAATTTTTTTTTAAATATGAGAAAAATTAATAGATAATTCACAACATATTTTTGGAAAGTCCTTAAAATATTTCCTTTAATTATGAATATGAAATATATTTACATGTTTTTTTTATTGCATTTGGACCCAAAACATTTAAATTTGAAATGTTCCCAAGCGGGAAATTTGTAACAAAACATTTTTTTGGAAATATTTTAAAATTTCAAGACGATTCTCTGCTTCAAGACTGCAACCATTTTGTATGTGATTAAATGGATTCACTGCACTATTCTTGCATTATTTTAAGGTTTGAATTTTTATAATTTTCACCGAATTTTGGTTCTTCAAAATATGTAAGATAATAATATAATATACATTTTGAAAATTCTTCCAATTTCCACAGAGTTTTCTATTTAAATTATGACGGATTTAATAATGAAACTTAAGAGCTTTTCGTGTTTTCATTATGGCCCAAACAAATCTGGATTTTTACTGTATTTTTGCCAGCTAACTGTTCCCATTCCGTCGACCTTATCAATATGATATAAGCCACCCTAGCATTGCGGAAGCAAATCAAGTGACTTTGCTGAGGCTATTAAATTTATGACGCAAGTAAATTGAATTTTAAATTTGAGTATGACAAATGCGACGCACGCCCACACACGTGCTAGGAGGGGGGCGTGGCAAAGGTAGCGGAGTGAGCGCTGCATAGAAATTGCCTATGCTGGCACAAAAGTCATAAGTTGAAGGGGGAAGAGAAGGTTGGAACGCGCAGCACAAAAAATTGGCAACAATAAACGTGACTTCCAGCAACATATGTGTGTGTGTGTGTGTGTGTGTGTGGCACACCTCTTGCCGCCAGTTATCAAAGTGTTGACGCAACTGTTAACTGAAAGTGCCAGGCTAGACGGACAGTCGGACTGGCAGACTGACAGTGTGACGCACTGGCTGATTGAGTGAATTTGAGATTGAATGACAGGCAAAAGGCTCGCGGGCATAGGCAATAGACCTGTGTGTGTGTGTGTGTGTGGGGCAGCAAATCAAAATCATCACAAACTGTAATGGAAACGACAAATACGTGCGCATTTTCGCAACAACTACCAAAAAATAGAAACAACTGTGCAGAGAAGAAGGAGGAGAGGGAGAGGGGGGACAGCAACTGCCTGTGAGCAACAAAATTTGTGACAGTAAATATAACGGAAAGTGCCTCATCAACACGAGGACATATTGCAGGAAGAGGCAGAGACCAGAAGAGGGGTAAAGGGGCATGACAAGTTCCACCTACTTTTTATGGATTTTTTCGATTTTTGCAGAACAACAAATTGCCGCGTTCTTTGTGCCGTGCGCGGCCTGCTCAATTATTGTAGGAAAATTCAAATCGAAAATTGTTTCTATTAGAAAGCAAACAACATGCAAAATTACACACACTGACGAGAGCAGCAGAAAAGGGGGAGAGGTGTAGATGAGATTGAAAATTCTGCACACGTTTTTTTGTCGACTTTTGTTTTCATCAATAGCAGCAAATGTAGCGTTAACATCGGCGCCCGTCGCTGACAAATCTTACCGCATTGTGAAAATCAAATTACCAAAAAACACACACACACACACACCTGACTGGGAATAAAGAGAGAGAGGGAAAAAGCACAAGATAAGCGGAAGGAAGATGAAGAAGAATTTGTTCGACAGCAACAACAGAAAACTCACGTGTCACGATGCACTTGAGACTGCTGGGCACAGTTGTCGGGCTCGTCTGGCTTTCGACTGGGATTCTGACTCTGTCATTGTTTTCGACAGCAAATTTCATGTTAGATTTGTTGGGTTGGTGGGGGTGCAAGTGGGGCACATCCAAGTTGACATTGTGTGTGCGCCGACTCAGTTCCTAAATCAAAAACGTATCAAATAAAAGATTGCTCTGCTTGCGTCTGCTGCTCCCTGCTTTAGAGTATAGCATACTTTGCTGCGCACTCAACACGTGCCCAGCGCAGATTTTACTTGTTGTAGTTGCTGTTGTTGCTCATGTTGTCGCATGGTACCAGTGGTTTTTCAGTGAAGAGGGGAGAGGTGGGGGAGGGTGGAAAAGCGGCGCGAATGCGACATTTTTTTTAAGGGCGCCACTTGGGAGTTTTGTTCGAGACGCTGACGAGGCGACGATGACACAAAGAGCACCCCAAATGACACTTGCAACAATGCCCATGCGGGGTAAGAAGAGTAGTGAGGGGGAGGTTGAAGGAGGTGACTGGTCTGCGTATTACTTCAATATGAGAATGCGAAACGAAAGCAACAACTTACAAAGCACTTGAACACAAAATTCTATTTGAAAGTGCAAATATTGAGGCGGAACATTGCGAATTGATTTAAAGTGACATTTATAAGGTGCGGAAATAGTTGCAGCAAATAAATATATATATAAAAAATAAGAAATAATGTAAGTAAGAAGATATTTAAATATAAATTAGTTAAAGTGGGGAAGTTAATCTTGTTTAATTTTTAAAGAGAATTAAATAATACATTTCATAATTTTACTTACTAAAACTTTACCGGAAAAAATTAGACTGCATTAAATTTCGAATCAAAGAAAAATATCTAAGTAAATTTCTATGGTAAACAAAGTAAACAAGAGTAATTTTTTTTCTTATTAATATTTTGGGAATATGTTTAATATTTAAAATTTAAATATGATTGCCAAATTCAATAGAATTTGAAGTCAAAGTGTTAGATAATTAATGATAACAATTTTTATTCATAACTTACAATTTATATAAGATTTTAAACTATAAAGTATACAAACCCTGCACATTTAATTAATATCTACAAGAACTCAACGTGTGTTCAGCTGTCTCCAAGTCACTAGCTGCCAACTGGCTGTACACAGACACACACACATTTGCAACCTGCCGTGTGAGCTAATTAAATCAACAAAATCATGAACGCCGCTCGCTATGGCAATGGTGCATGTTATTAACCCAGATTCACAAGTGGCAAGCCGACAACTATAACTTCTAGTTACAGGCAGCACACAGAAGAACCCTGTTTGGTAAAGAGGGGATACGAAGCAGAGGCAGGGGGGTGGGGCAAGTTCTCCGCTTTTAATGTGTGGAAGTGTGCTTGCATAATTTCATTAAAATAACTGTCAAAAATTTCACGTATGCCACACAAACGCGCCCGCAAAGCCTGCGGCACAGACACACACTCAAGCACGCTCACGCACGCGAGCACACACACACACCGATACACATACAGGCACTTGCACACATACACCCATTGAAAATGCTAAACGCTTCAAATTCAAACGCAAAATTTTGGTGCCGCTGTTGCCGTTGCGCAGCTGTCAATAGGAATTCTGCAGGTGTCAAAAATATTTCAGCCATGTTCCATATCTGTCTGTCTATCTGTCTATCAGTCAGTCTATCTGGCTGTATTAGTGCGTGTCTGTCTGTGTGTGCCTGCGTACGCTCGTGTGTGTGCAAATTGGCATAAATTGCTTTAGGTTTTTGTCGCTGCTGTGTGTGAAATTAATTTTCATTATTGGATTGCGCGACTTATAGACATCATTATCGTGTTCTTATCGCCACACAGCCGCACAGGCCACAAATTTTTCGCTCTTGACGTGGCGCCTAATCGCTCAGAAAGCCCTGCGGAATTCCCCGCGAATTCACCAATGACAATCGATTTGCGAATTGTGTGCGATGAAAGCACTTGACAGCGCCAAAGACTGAAGGAATTTTTGAACATGAAGTGCAAGGAAAATACTCGTATATAAAATAATTGTGGCATCAACTTTTCTTCAGCATTTTATGCATATTGCTTTCCATTACGCTTGCAATTGTGTTATCTATTTGCCAGTATTTAATGGCTGCTCTCTTTTCTTTTGCACTTTATCGCCCTTCAAACACAATTTCATTTGGCATTCAAGCGAAATCGAGCGGAAGTGGAATTAGGAGCATGTTCGTTGTTCCCGCATACCCGCTACTCATAGGGTAGGTTAAGTTATTGGTTTTTGTTAAAGAATTTGTTTTAGTCTGTTGGGCAGTGGGTATATCGCAGTCAAGCACACTCGACTGTAGCTCTCTTACAAGTTCTAGCTAGAAAAAGGTATTGGGTTACATGAATTTCATCGTAAATAGATATGAAAACGCAAAATGACAGCTTACTGTGTGTGTGTTGAAGGCAATGAAAAGAAAAACAAAAGCAAAAAGAAAACCCTTGGCCAATTGTCTCTGCCTTTCACCTTCCTTTCTCTCCCTCTCTCTCTCTCTATCTCTCTTTGTTGTGTCCAAAATAGCTATCGTCATATGAGACAAGATTTCAATTACAGCTTCGATGCCTTGTCATAAGCGAAACCCAATACTGATACCAATACCAGAGACGCAGGCAGCAACGCAGGCAGGCGTACATTGTGGCCAAGCCTGGAGAGTGACACTGCTTCCCCCCCCCCCCTCCTACTCCCCCTCTCTCTTGTTCGTCATAGAGAGCAACCATTTATGGTTACTCAATGCTTCAGAGATAATGAAGAGGAAGCCCCTTTGTGGGGCATATGCTGCAGGAGGAGTTGCCTGGCCGACAATTTTGTGGAAGCCACAAAACTAACCAAGCAAATAATTTGTCAAAATTGAATTTCTATGAATATGAATAAGGCACGAGAGCACAAGAGAGAGAGAGAGAGAGAGAGCGAGTGAAGAATTTATGCAACTGCCTGCTGGCCAAGTGTCTCACGTTGCGGGCTCCCCCTGCTGCTCCTCTCCTCCTCTGCTCTCTCACTTACTCAAATTACAAATAATTTGGCAAATTTAATTTGATTTCAAATTCCATGTCAAAGTTCTCCCTCCCCTACTCTCTGTCTCCCTGTGAATGGGCTGTGCAGGCTGTTTGCGCTTCATTGCCAGCTTAATTGCAAACTTCTGCTTCTATATCAAAGTCCTTTTTCGGCGGGGAAGGCCAAGTAACCAAAACGAATCCAAATCGAATCACGTTGCTGGCCGCACAACCACTTCAAGAAAATGTCAAGTGCAAAAGCATTCAAATCTTTCCTCCGCTCCCTCCCTAGACGTGTCCCAGCGAAAAAAGAGAAACTTTTCAAAATCAACGCGACACACCTTTTTTTTTTTATTTTTGGAGAAAGGTAGCCGAACGTGCGTCGACTTAGCAATGCGCCACAGGCCAAAATGGCGAAATCGAAAGCAGGAACTTGGCCGAGGACGACGATGATGACGGGGACAACAAACCCAACTCGAGCTGCCAGCTTCACAAACATTTTCGTTTAATGAGACCAATAAAAGCCTCTGGGGCAGCTTCCCCCTCTTCCTCCTTACCTTACCCCTCTCTACAGTACTCATCTCCCTCTCTTTGTCGGCCTCAGTTTTCCTGGCGAAATCAAAAGTTTTTGAAAATTGCATTTGTAATGGCAGCGACGCTTAAATCTTTTATGAGCTCCATACTTAAGTATATTACGGGGCAGTACAGAGCAGAATGTCAATGGGGAACGAAACAAAATGGAACGGAAATGAAATTGAAAGCGCACGCACGTGTTTAAGACGTTAAAACCCCTTTTCTCTAATTGTCCACATGGGACAATTCTCAAGAAACTCTTAAATCGGGCAAAGGTTCTGTCGAATCAGACGGCCTTCCCGTACAGTTTAGGGTAACTATTGGTGTTTATTGCTCCAGAAATACAGCGAAATCCGTTATTTATTGTTAACTGTACTAAGTTAATAAGATTTCAAGATCCTTAATAAAAAACTTGTACATATCTTTAACAATTACTCGGTTCTATAAGGTGTGGAGAACAGTAGAAAACAGAATCAGCTAATATTTTAAGCAAAGACTTGAAAACTGAATAGATTATTGAATTCAAATTTGTAGAAAGGTTTTAAAACTTCTGCAGTATTATAAAAATAAAGCTATGATAAATTTCGCTGTGCACATTTAAAAAAAATAAAAGTAGGCGATGAATCTTTAGCTGAGAAACTTTTTCTACTTTTCTCTTAAAAGAAATTTGTGCAGTTATCGAAGTTTTTCAAGTGTTTTTAAAGATTTGCATTAGCAAAGATTAAATAAATCAGGAATCTTTGAATCTGATAAACTAGAATCCCCACAATGAGCCACACTATACTCTTCGTGCATCCGAAGGTGTCACCACTGACACGCACCTACAATGAATACGAGAGCATTCAGCAGTGCCTGGAGGCGATATGCAAAATCTATGAGGAGCATCTGAAGCGACAGAGTCCCTTCTTGCCGACCATAACCTACGATATTGTGCAGCTCTTCGAGTTCCTTGACTCGTTAGTGGACATAAGCTGCTTGGTCTATCAGAAAAGCACCGATAGCTATGCGCCCTACAGCAAGGAATGGATCAAGGATCAGATCTACAATAAGTTTCGACAAACTACACTGAAACAAGAATAAAGATACGCATTTGATAGAAAAATAAATATTATTTAAAGCATTTTATTAGCGAGTTTTTCGGACACTTCCTGCTATTTAATGACTAAACATTTTCCCGGATATGGCAAATGAAAATTAATTGCGCTACAACTGTCTCTTGCAAAATCGGACACGGTGTGCAACAGAAATAAGAATTAATTAATCATTACGAGCACATTAAACGCAATCGAGAGGGGGAAGGGTGCCTCGTTGAGGACTCCCCAGAGTAAAAAGTAATCCACTTAAACTCAAATTTGTCAAAAGCACAAAAATACGAAAGCAACAACTTGTCGAAGGGGTGTAAGAAGGAGACAAAAAAAAAGGGCAAAGAAAAGCTGGAAAAAAAGGGGTACTTGGCCAAATTGGGTAGCAGCGCTCGCACAGTGTGGCAAAACAAATGATCGCTCATAAAAAGTGACACTTTTTGGCGCAAGGTAGACGAAGCGACTGGTAAAACAAGGAGAGTGGGAGTGGTGGAGGGAATCAACAACGTAGCTTTTTGTCGCATCCGTCATGTTGTTCGTCGTTCGGTTATATTGGAAATTTGTTTCAATCAATGGTTTAGCAGTCAGGTGGAGCAGGGAGGGTGGGAAGGACGCACCCAACCCGGATATGTCTGCTGTTATGTGCCATATCAAATCACTCAAAGTGTTGTTACAAAGACAACGTCAGACAATGCCAGACAGCTGCCCAGAGCGAGTCCAGCTGCTTGGTTCCTCTCCCCTCTCCCCCCTTGCCACCTGTAGTCGAGTTTATTGCCAAATGGTTATCATATTGCTTATAGATTTTGCAACAGCACCTGCCTGACTTTGATTGATCAATATGAACGTCGCAGTTACCTAACCATCGCCTCGTTCGCAGCTCGCACCTTTATTTTCTCCCCTTTTTTTTCTGTCTGTTCTTCCTCTGCCTTTTCCCGCTTTCTGTTTTGGTTTCCGTTTTGTCAACTCTTGCTGCAGCTGCGTTTCGAGTGATTTCTGTTTATGATTAATCATTTCCCGCCTCGTCGCTTTGGGGCAACAGTTGGCAAGGCGAGAAAGTTGCGCTCGAAAAAAATATTTCTTACTTGAGCTTTAACGCGCACAGTTGGCAATGCCCAACAGCAACAACAGCAACAAAGTGCGAACAACAACAGCAACAACAACAAAAAAGCAAATTAAAAAACATTTAGGCAGCTGTGGCGCACTCAACATTTACGCAGTGCAAACTTGTATTTTATGATTTTGATTTGCGTTTGCCATGCTCCAAAAAGTAGGCAACGAAAAATGGAAAAACGTTTGCCACAGCGCGCTGTTTGCGAGGAGGTTAGGGAAAGCCAAAAGTTTTGTCTGCCTATGCTGGTGTGTGTGTGTGTGTGTGTGTTTGTAGGTGTGCGTATGACCAAAGCCAGAATCGCAGTGGAAAATATGCTAATGTTCTCAGAAACGCTTTCGACGGTATTTCGGCAGATGATAAATGTGATTGCACTCGTTTCAGTTGGAAATTAAAAGAAAAAACTTGAATATTACAGTGGAAATATTTTAAAATGTATAAAAACTACTAAAATATGTATTTATATACGAAATAAATATACTTTATTATGGGAAGGAATTTTTAAAATGATTTTTAACAGTTACTAAAATTAGTTTGTTTTTATTATGGAAATATTTTTGGTTAACAATTTAAATTAAATATTTTAATATATTTACTACGATGTCTACACTTGTTTTATATATTTAACATGTTGTATCTACATTTTAAATATTATTTTAAGCAACCAAATATTTCCTCAATATGTGCAGACTTTTCTTCAATTGACAATTTTGTATAGAAAATATTCTCTCGACCCTTTCAAACATCTATTGCATTTTAATAACACAAAGCGTCACAAGTGCTTGCACATATAAGCACACATACACTCCCACACGCACACACACCCACACGCAAACACTTACAGCAGGCCATACAATTGAATTCAACTTTTAATACAAACACATTTGCCGCAGCTGCTGCGAGCATCTTTCAATATGTAAGCCAAATATAAATATAAATTCCTTGTTTACTTGTATTATTTATGCCACAGTGTTTTGTGCCTCACTGTCTGTGGCTGTATGTGTGTGTGTGTGGGTAAATTGCACATAATTTAAAAGCCAAATTGTTTTTCAATTTGAAAAACTGGCAGAGCAATTACGAACACTTTAAGGCAACAGTCCAGGAGCAAGCGAGCGAGATAGACTGAGTCAAAGTGAGAGAGAGCAACTATTTTTTCAAGCCCAACATATTTTGTAATTTTCTACACATTTTATGCGATAGTCTGCTTGTTGTTCTCGCTGTTGTTGTTGTTGTTGTTGTTGTTGTTGTAGCTGTCGTTTACTTCTTCTTTTTTTTTGTGTTAGTTGAATGAAAGCGAACGACCCAAACAATTTGGTGTAATTTAATTAAATGAACACAGCAGTGGACCAAAAGCAGCGGGCTGCCTCGTCGACTGGCCAGTCTGAAGAGGGGTGAGGGGGAAGGGAAGGCGGACTGCTGCTGCTCGTAGGAGCTGCCAATTCACATTGCATTGTTCACTGACTGAGGGCTGCTCGAAATGACAAAAGTTAATGCCTGGCAACGTTGAACGAGGGCGCACAAAGGCTGACAAAGGCGAGCAGCAGCAGCGGCAGCAACAAAAACAACAACTAGTTGTAGGCAGCCAGCCAAAACCGAATGAAAATAATAAAAAGGCAATGACGACGACGATGACGATGACGTGCACGTTGATAGGCAACCCAAAAAGCAGGACAGTGCGAAGGGGGGAGAGAAAAGCAATAGAAAGGCAACGTGAAAATAGAGGAAAAGCCATGCAGGACACCTGCTGATTAAGATCACAAATTGAAAATCATGCCCGGCCGCTGACAGTACACGCTCTACGTCTCGTCAACAGCAGGGGACATTGACAGAGTGCAGGCACAAGAGAGAGAGAATGAGAAAGAAAGAGAGAGAGAAGAAAAAAAAACGCTAAGCATTTGTGTTATTTTCATTAGCAGCACGAGCAGCTGAACTTCAATCAATGCCTGAACGACTTTTGATGCTTTTAAGTTCGGAATTTTCGAATCAAGCTAATCGAGAGCGCAGTCTCTAAATACACACACACACACACACACCCTGACACACCTAAGCACACATTAGTTAATGTTGAACTGCAGGCTGATCGATGCCAACATCAAAAGTATTTCAAGCATTCGCCTGAAAACTTTGACTCTACTAAGCAATCAGGCTGAATTCAAAAGTATCTTTTGATGGTAAGACGAAGTAAAGATGCACTTACAGATAAAAGTATTCAATGCAGAGAATGTGAAGCACAAGATCTAACATTTTGAGAGCTGAATTTCGTTTCTAGATACAGTAAATTTAACTGCAATGATAACTAACTTGATGTACAAATTGCTTTACAGTTAATTATATTTTAATATATATTTTATATTTTATATATTATATATTATAAAGTAAAAGTAGATTAACAACTTAAGGTACATCTCAAATTTAATTTATTTAAACTAAAGTTAATTCCATCATGCGCTTAAACACAATGCCAAAGTCAAAGTATCTGTCAGTTCACACAGAACTTAAAGTTAGTTGCAGACTTCGAATCTTGTGAGTTTGTTGTCTGTGCTTATTGTTGTTGTTGTTGTGCGCTACGATGCCCATTGGCCATTGCACAGTGCTGTACACATTGCCCAGAGGTCAGAGGTCAGACAAAGGCAGCGGCTGACAGGCGAACAAACAGCTAGACGGTTAATACCCAGTGTGGGAGGAGAGGGGGCACTTGATACAGAAGTCAAAGCGTTAATGAAATTGAAATCTATAACAAGCAAGAGACAAACACACACACACACACACACTCACATACACACTGTAGGAGTGAGCATAGCAGTCAGACTTTGACAGGGCGCCGAGTGTACAGCAGGCAGCCACACATGCGTGTGTGTGTGTATGTAGGTGTAACTTCAATGTACTGATTGGCTACGGCTTGCTATCCCTTCTCCCACTCTTCCCCCGCTCTTTCTATCTTTCTATTTCCGCGCAAAAAGCAATTACAAAATTTTCGTACATTTTTCTAAAAATTTCACTTTGGTTTTGCAGCTGACCGCAAATTGAATTTGACAACAAATGAAGTTTTGAAAGTGCACTGCAAAAAAAAAAAATGTCAACAATTTGTGCGTATTGAATGCTTAGCGCAAAGTTGCTTCACACAGCTACAAAAGTGGTTTAATAAAGGGGGGCTAGGGGGAAGGTGGGGGGGGGGGTGTGGCAGAGAGTGGGGCATGCCACATGTGGCGACAAGTTTTTGTGGCAAAAAACTCGCAAACTGGCAACTTTCTTAATTGTCTGATTGAATTGATGATTTAATAACTTGAATTTAATTCCAACATGTGTTCCATGTGTTCCATGTGTGTGTGTGTGGTTTGTGCTTACGCATGTGTTTGTGAAGTTCTTTAAAGTTTTGCAGTTTTTGGAAAACTTTCAGCGTGGTTTTTGTTAAGTTCTCGAAACTGTCTGCGAGTGCGAGTGCCAAAAGCCAAAGATTTGTCAATGAAATTATTGAAGTTTCAATGGGCAGCGCCACCGGCAGCTGCTGATGTGTTAGTCAAGTGGTTGTTCCAAAAGTTAGCAGCATGAAAAACAACTGACACACACACACACACACACACACACACAAACACATGCACCTACACATACACTCACTCACACAAAGAGTTTCCTTTGCTCTCAAAAAGTGAAATCAATTTTTATACTCTTGCAGAGGGTAAATTGATTTAGAACTAAAGCTGGCAAAGCAGCTTAGGAGACATAAAGTAAGAGTATATATATTCTGAATCAGCATCATCAAGGGAAGTTGATCTAGCCATGTTTTTCCGTCCGTCTATCCATATATCTGTCTGTCTGTCCGTCTTTCTGTTGTAACGAAAACTAGTCTCTTAGTTTTAAAGATATCTTGATGAAACTTGGCACATTCTTCTTATTGCTGCACATATAAAATCGGATAAATCGGAACGAACCAGATCAGACCGATATATCGCATAGCTGCCATACAAACTATCGGCCGATCTTTGTTATTTGTCAAGATATTGCATACCAAATTTAGTACATCAAATTTCTTCTATATATATAATATGCATATAAAATTTCATTAAAGTCGGACCACTATAACATATAGCTGCCATAGGAACAATAGGCCGAAAATTAGATTTTTTATATGAAGACCAGATTTGATTTAAGAAGTAACTTTTCCAGTCAATGCTTATCAAAGTGAGACATAATATAAAATATGCACAATACAATACGATTCTACACCATTATATACAACTAGTATAGGAACGATTGGAGCATATGAGAACCTGCTAGGGTGTCGAGCCTTTTAGTAGCCTTTCTTTCTGGTTTTCCGGCACTTTTTTCAGTGCCTTTCTATGGCTTCTTCCACTCAGGCGGACAGACCATTAATCCAGGCAGCCGGTAACAAAAATAAGAGGCGACAACATTGATGTGTACAATGCCACAATGCGATTGCGGTCAGTCTCACTCTCTCTCTCTCTCTCTTTCTCTCTCTCTCTCTCTTTGTGTGCCTCTCTTGACTCAACTCGGCTTGGCCGCTGCATCCGTTTCCGGCTCACAGTGAAACTAAAACACAAAAGCTGACTTCGTGGACGTGCACGTTCTTGTTGTTGTCTCGTTATCCTGCACTTAATGGCGAGCACACACACACACACACACACAGATACTGAGAGAGAGGAAAAACGTCGAGTTGAGCTGAGTGTGGGAAATGGCAAAGAAAAACAGCAAATACACGCAAAGCTGCCCAGGCTCAGGCTCAGGCTGAGGCAAGCTGATCAGATTGTGGCCAAAAACTTCAGTTGCTAAAGTTTTTGGCAGCTAATTAATTAAGTTCAACTGGGTCGCCTCAAACAGTAGAAGCAGGGGGCAGTAACAGGGGCAGGGGCATTGGCTAGTGGCAGGGGGCAGAGGTCAAGTTCACTGACCTATGGCAAGGAATAAAGGGAAATTGCATTTACCGACGCGACGGTGCGAGTTATTAACACGGCCATATCCAATGTCAACAAATTGCATTATTGGGTACCCAATAAAAGCGAGCACAAAGAGGCGACTGCCACGCTCACTTTTAACTGTTATTGAAAGTCGGGCGTCAACTGCAGACATAGTAAATACAACTGCCTGCATGCCTGCCTGCCTGCCTGCCATGCATATGCTGGCACAGGACTCCTGTAGCAACTTCAATGTCGCAGCCTCCTCCATCTCTCGCTCGTTCGCTTCAGGTGTTAATGATTTAATTTCGTTTCGTGCACAGGTAAATTTCATTACTGTTGACAATGCCCGAGTGAGGGGCGTGTATGTGCATATGCATGTATGTGTGTGTGTGTGTGTGTGGGGAGTGCGCCTGTGTGCGGTTAACTGATAAGGTTTAATCATGTTCAAGGGTGCCGCGTTTCAAGCGTATACAAATTATCCGAGCTCGAGCAGCGTTGAAATAAATTTCATTTGCGACATAAAAATCACAGAACAAATTCGCCAAAAGCAGAAAAGATATCACTTAACGCATGAAAGTTTTTTAAATTTTTAAATTGAATATGACGATTTTCATCTCGCCAGCCTCGTTATCATTAACATTTAAATGGCGATTCATTTTTCGTTGATATTTTTAATGCACTCGATATATGCAGATGAAGCATGCAACTTATGTGGATTATCCATGGTAAAGAACTGACTTTTTCGGCTCATTTCGAAATAAAATAAGTATGGTTAAGGTAGTTGTGTATATGCAATAAAAAAGACTGCCTTATTGTATGAAAGAAACATGAATACCTAGTAGGACAGTACAGTCGAGTGTGCTCGACTATGTAATATATAATATATAATTGTAATATATAATTATTTTAATATATTTTTCTTTTATATTTATTTTTATTAAGTCATACGGAGAAAATCCAAAATCCACTTTGTGTACTTTTTATCTATTAATTCTGCCCATTTTAGGCGTGCCGGCTAACTAACTATAGTTAGCGTTATCTATTTTGAATATACATACATATAATTAATATATAATTTCATTGCTAAGCGTACTTTGTGTTGCATACTTTGCAGCGCTTGCAATTTCCTTTGGAAAAGTCATATATAGTAGCTCTTAGGATTCCAGTTAATTCCATGTACGTTCATCAAAACTAGAAGAAACTAAATGAGATTTATATTTTAAAACTTCTTCATGCATTCTAAAAATTAAAAAACTTTGCTCATTATATAATTAAATTATTTTTACAATTAATTCAAATGTTTGTCTTGATTCCAGTTTCCAAAGCAAATTTGTAGAACATAATCAAAATTTACCTTTCTTTCTTTTTTTATCTCAGCTTAAGTTTTTCAACGAAATCTTTTCTGCTATTTTCTGTGTTCATCAATATTAACTTATGTACATATTATTCAATTAAACATTTCTTTATTGAAATATGATAAAGAGAGTGGGACACACAAACAAAGACTATGCTAAACATGTTACTTAACCAAGGGAATCGTCAACGACAACAGCAGCAATAATAACAACAACAACAAGTGGAGTAACAACAACAACAAATGGAGTAACAACAGCAACAACAACACGAGGAACAACAACAACAACAAGAGAAACAACTTGTGATACCGCTGATAAATATTAATGCCGAGCAAAGTGCGCACTGAGCCGCTGCGGGCAAAGGACTTTGCCAAACTGGGCGATGCCTGCGGGACCTGGACAGACAGACGGGCGCCAGGGATGGAAGGGGGCGTGCTCATGGGCAGGGACAGTGGGGTGGTATACGTTGACTGCACAATTCAGACAGCATTAATATTCATTTCCATGGATACAATCACACAGAGCGCGCTGGCCACAAGAGGTGACTGCCATAAAGACAACAACAATAAAGCCGGCAGCAGTAGCAGTAGCAAGAGCAGGAGCTGTAGAAGGAGGCAGGCAGGCAGCAGGCAGGAGATGGAGCCGGAGACTACGCCGTATATAGTGGCCAGACTCATTGTCAGAAGCCTCACAGCAGCAGCTCATATTTGTCATCCTCTCTCTCTGTGTGTGTGTGTGTGCTTGTCAAAGGAATTGTTGAGCCAGGACGAGCCATTGTGAGTGCTCTTTGACATTCATTTAATTGACTCGCCAGTCAGCCCTCACCCCTCTCGCCCCTCTTCTCTCCCTCCTCACGCTGCTCTTGCGTTTTTGATTTTGCATTTTAAATGAAGCGCACATTCAATTTTTGTTTTGCAAATTAATGAAATTTCACCCGCTGTCAAGGGCATAAAACACTTGCAGGCAGTGGGGAGAGGGAGGGTGGGGAGGGTCAGGAAGATTATGCAACAGGCGCTCCAAAAATGTTGGTAGCAAACCGCAATAGAAAGAAATTTTTGGGGCGCAAAATTTAATCAGCACTGCCAAAGGTTGCCAAGAGCAGCAGCAGCTGCAGGGCAAGTGGAAGGAAAGGGGAAGAAGTGGAGGAGTTGGAACTTGGCTCTGCTTTAAGGACATTTCGCTTTATGATTATTATCGCTTTGGCATAATTCCCAAAATTGCGGCAAGAAGCCAAACGAAACGAACGACCCGAGCGGCTGCCAGACAATGAGGCAACTTCACACTTTGCCACATTCAGTTGCAGCAGCAGAGAGAAGAGAGTGCAAAGGGAGAGTCACTGAGAGAACGTTGGCAGCTGGCGCCTGTGGCAACTGGAGACAACGGTGTGAAAAATGAAATTATAAGCAAGCAGAATGACAGACTGAATGGAGGCAGGGAAAGAAAGGGAAGAGTGAGAGAGAGAGCGAGGGGGAAGCAGGGGTCCAGAGCAAGTGAGCAATAAGCGACAGCGCTGGCAACTTGCTGCCAAAGTATGGCATCATCTTTGGCCTAGTACCTCCCTCTGCACCCCCCTTATCTCAGCCTGCCACGCGTCGAACGCATGACAGACGACAATACATCTTAGGCGCATTTTAATTTCATGCTTTGCTAAGTACCCACGCCTCCTTCCCCCTCCTCCCCCACTGCTACGTCATCTGGCAGCTCCTTTTGATGGCATTTAATGTCCAAGGCCCATAATTGACTGTGAAGCAGGAGGAAGATTCAGATTCAGCGCTTCATGCGCGACTGCACAGCAGTTAAATTTGGACGCCAAATCTTTCATTGCTTTGTGCGCACATCTGTATCTGTATCTCCATCTGCATTTGTTGCGCTATCTTTGCCATTTATTCTGCAAATGCCACACATAATTCTTGGCTAAGGCAGAGCAAAAAGAGCGAGAAGGAAGGTGGGACTCGTGTGTGGGGCAGGTTTAATTGCGCGACCACATTATGAGCACGTTGTAAATTTTACTTTGAGCAAAGCGAAAAAAAGGGAACGAAGTAAACTTTATTCGAGTGTGCTCGACTGCATGATACCCGCTAACAAAACGATTTCTTAAATATATAAGTTTCGTATGCTTAGGTGAATTTAGTGTTGCATACATTGTACAGGAGTGAAAATGTGCACTGTACGCTTTGAAAATGATTTTTTAAATAACTTCTATATTAATTATATTTATCGCAATTAAATTTTCAGTTATCATTAAATTGTAGATAGTTATTATGTTAACCAAAAATAAAGAACTTCTGAATTAAAATTACGTTCGGAATTCGGTTTTTATCATTTGAGAATAAGGTGTTTGGACACTTTTTCATATTTTTTGTAGTTCTTAGCTCTAAAGTTTCTAAGATCTAGATTTTCATATTCATAGACAGATCATCTATATATCAAGTCTGCTGTTAATGTTGATCAAGATATATAGTATACATTTTCGGTTGGCATAAAGTTATAACACCCTTCTTATAGGTAGCGGGTATAACTAGGGCGATTTACCTCGCAGGACACCTTTAATTGCCGTCCTTGAACCACAGGCAAAGATTTTATGTTGCGTGACTCTTCGGTATGAAATTTTTGGGCTCTTTTCAGGTTGTTAACAGCGTCACTTGGCCGAGCATTAAATGTGCCTTAATGACTGGGCCAAAGAGTCGTATTTCAGTTAAGTGCGACAGCAGTCGAAGGATCTGCAAGTGCGCCAACAAATTAAATAAGCAATTATGCATGCCATGGAGGGGCTGAATAATGGGCGAAATTAATCATAGACGAACACAGATTAGATTGGAATTAATTTTAATTAATTAATGTTTAATTGAGATAAAGATTTGCGATTTCAATATGTTGAATGTTTAATGCATGTTGAGATTGAAAATGAAAGTGTTATTTATTATTAAAATCTATATATTAATACATAAATCATCAATATACATTTATTAATTGTGATTCAAAAATAATAAATGAATGATAATGTATAATTAAAATTAATTATAATGTTGCCTTTGATTGAATAGAATTTTTATTATTTTAAAATATATTATTCTTAAATTTAAATTAATCATGTTTGTTGCGTATTTAATTCACAAATAAATATTGAAATATTATTAATTTATTTACTACTACATAATGAACAAATAAAATGAATTTAATTTCTTTTAAATTTGTCATATTTTCACATATTTAATTTATTCAAACACAATTTAATTCAATTGATATATTCAATATTTTCTTCCAACTAATTTACTGTCGTCATTAAATGCCTTGAGCTGCTTTAAATTATAATTATTTTATATATTTTGTGGCGTTCAAATTTAAATAAATGTTCCATCAAATAGAAAATATCATTTTTCGCACATCAAGCATACGCACCGTGGGCGTTGATGCAAACAATAGCCTTTGTTGGCTTTAAAACATGTACGCGCTGCTATCGAATGGCTTTTATAATGCTGTTGCAGTTGTTGCACGTTGCCCGTTGCACGCTGCACGTTGCACGCTGCTGACAAACTGACAATCGCCTGGGGAGGCAAAGGAAAACTGTTAAATTTATTAGCACATGAATGAGGGAATATCTGCCTACAGATAGTAAGGTATTAATTTGCAGCCAAAACTAGCCTGACAGCAGTCAAAAAGAAAGCTAACGAGTTGGCTCCCAAAGTCGCCTGCACTTCAAACCAAAACATGCCACGTAATTCAAAGCGCCTGCCATGAACATGCGTAGCTGACGCGTTGCACTAAACAATGAAGCACCGCAGGCTAGCAGGCAGTAGAAGCAGCAACAACAACAACAACAACAACAGGAGGTGGAGTTGCAGCGAGGAGAACAACACAGAAGCTGCTAAGCAACGCGTTGATAAAGAAAAGGAGACAGCAGCGAGAGGCGGGATTGAGGTGAGGCCGGCAGAGATGAGGTGAGGCAGGAACAAGCTGAGCTGAGGCAAGCAGAGGCATGATGCATTTGATCTAAAACCCTGGCAAATGGCAGCAGAGTGCAGAGAGTGGAAGGAGTGCACGGGGGGAGTAGAAAATGGCAAGGAAATTAATTACAAACGGTAGCTTCATGTGGCAGGCAATGTAGTCGCTGCCCCAAGGCCCCGCTCCTGCTCTCTCGCTCTGTCTATTGCCTAGCTCCTTACTCCTCTTGCTATACTGTGCCTCTGCTGCTTACACACCCCTTGCTTCCTCTTCTTGCTCCTCTAGTTGTTGTTTTTCAGCGTAAATATTAATTTTCGCACCTTTTGATGAGCTGCTTGAGAAATGGACCAAAATAGAGAGAGAGAGAGAGAGTGGCAAAAGGGAGACAGTCAGAGAGACAGAGAGAGAATGAGTGAGAGGAGTAAAGGGAGTGCAGAGCAGAAGAGAGTGCGCTCCATGCCACAGCAGGCACGAACAATTGTTGATGTCAGCTCGAGAATTTGCCCGCTTTGTAATCAAATCATACTGCATTTAAATGCATATGTAGCTTAAGCAGGCAGCCCTGCCCCTCTCCTCACTCCGCACACACTCACCTGCTGAACTTGAACTGTGTTAGCTTGTGTGTTGTTGCAGTTGTTGTTGTTTATAGTCTGTTGCTTGGCACGACGTGCGCATTGCAAAATGATCGCACAGGCCCCTCACATGTTCTCACTCCGACTCCGACTCAGACTCCGGCTCGAACTCGGACTTGGCATAATCCCGCACGTAATTTGTGTGACTGTGTAAGTGTTGGAGTGTGTGCGTGTTAGTGAGTGTATGTGTATGTATGTCTGTGTTTGTTGTACGACTGAAATGTCCGTTGCACCTGGCACTGTACCCTAGCTGCCTTAACCGCTGCTAACCCTCTCTATTTCCCTGTCCCTCTCCTCTCTCACTCTCTCTTTCTCCACTCCTTCTCCCCCCACTCCCTCTCTCTCCCGCTGCCTCTTCCCGACTGTCTGTAAACTATTGTCTGGCCAAGTTGTTGACAGGCACGTTGACGTCATTGTTTCGTAATTTGTATCCTTAGCTGCGCATTAGAGCTTAGTTATACACTGCCAAAGTTGCCAGGGATTTTAGCTCAGATCTACTAACTGCAAATGTGTGCGAGTGTGTGTGTGTGTGTGAGTGTGCCTGTCTGACTGTCCCTTATCCTAGTTGTGTTTGTCATTCTTACGTTTTTGTTGAGCTGTTAAAGCGTTCGTAATGCGATTTTGAATGCAATTTTACGACTTGAAATGATTTGCAACACGCTGCGTATGCGTAATGCGTTAATTTATGTTGGCTTAGGCAGCAAGCTGCTAGAGATATTTAAGCTGCTTTTTAATTGAATTTCTCCCCCCTAACGGACATTGCGACTAATTCAGCGAGTTTCCGCCTGAGGCGAGGAGTCTGCAACCTTTTCCCTTTCTTGCTAAGCAAACAAATCGCCCGCACTTCATTTGCTTCTTAACTGAAGTCGCTTACAGCGCATTTGCTGACCCAACAACAACAAAAACAACAGTAGTAATAACGAGGAAGGTTAAAAAACAACAAACAAAATAAACAAAACAAAAACAAATTTTGAAGAGCGCAAAAAACTTAATCGACAACTTTTTTTTGGGGGCAGCTGATAAAAATTTCGAGTAGGTAAAAAGATGAGACTGCCAGGAGAAGCAATAGTAAAAGGGGGAGAGAGAGAGAGAGGAAGAGGGGGAGAGGTAGAGAAGGTTGACAGACAGTAAGGAACTCTTGCGGGTTTTGTCATTCAAGATGTCGCTGCAATAAAATTAATGCACAAACTTTATTTTAGAGAGACAACAACAAAATGTGTTGACGGCGACGATGAGAAACGAAAAGCGGAAAAACCTCTTCGAATTCGTAATGAGCAGCAACTTTTTTTTATACCCTTGCAGAGGGTATATTGATTTCGGCTAGATGTTTGCATGGCATTATTAAATATGTATATATCTTCTTAATCAGCATCAACAGAGAAGCCGATCTGGCAATGTCTGTGTGTCCGTCTCTCTGTTGCAACGCAAACTAGTCTCTTAGTTTTAGAGATATCTTGCTTAAACTTGGTATACATACTTCTTATTGCTGTACGCTGTAAATAAGTCGCAACTAGATGGATCAGACCGATATATCATATAGCTGTCATACAAACTATCGGCAGATTTATGTTATTTGTCAAGATATTTTCATAAATTTTAGTACAACAAACTTTTTCTACATATAAAATATGCACATAAAATTTCATCAAAATCGGAACACTATAACATATAGCTGCCATAGGAATAATCGTGCCAAAATGAAGATTTTTGTATGAAGACTTGTTCTGATTTTAAAAATCACTTAATTTATCATTGCCAATTAAAGTGAGACGTATATTGAAGATACACTTTCAATTCTGCACCATTTATATATAATTAATATTGGAACAATCAGGGAATATATGGACTGGCAAGGGTATAGAACCTTTGGCATGCTGTGGGTAGCCTTACTTTCAGGTTTCTTTTTCTTTTTCGTTGACGGAAGATGAGAAAAACTTGATTTGCGCTGAAGGTTGAATGAGGCGCAAACTTTTCAAATAAAAATTAAAAATTGTCAAGGCGTTAAATTAGGGTCACAGGTAATGAAAGTGAAAGGCCTCCCCTGCCCACCCTTCTTACTCGATGCTCTTGAAATTGAAATTGAATGGGCTGACAGCAAAGAGGGGAAGAGGGAAAAAGGGTCAACGGGCTGAGGGCTGAGGGCAATGACAGTCGCTGCAATTGACAGCTGCCGTTAAGTTTGTCAATATTTTCAAAGCAAACTCGTTTCTGGCCCGGGGTGAAGTACACTCACTGCCATTCCACTTCCCTTCCCCCTTTGATGCCTGGGTAAAGTTACGTAAGCAACAGCAGTAAAGCCGCAGAGAACATGAAAACTTTCAGTCTTTGCCGAACTCCTTCTCTCTCTCCCCCTCTCCCTCTTTCTCTCCCTCTCTCCACATGATTCATAATCTCTACACTAATCTTTTAATCCAGTCGAGTGAATGTTGTACTCGATTGTGAAACAAAGTTGCCTCCAAAGGGTTGCCATCCAAAGAAGTAGCCGACAAAAAGAGTTAACTTTGAGCCACGACGACGACGACGACCAGGACGACGATGGGGAAGGGAAATAAACATGTATGGCCTGTATAAGGCAGATATTCCCAATATGCCCCCTCTTTCCACTCTGCCTCGCTTCATCTTCAGCTCTACAAGCTTTGCCATTACATTAAGCGCACAACTTTGATGTCATCTTTGTGCCTAGCACCCCACTGCCTCCCCCCCCATTTCCCCTGCTCCTTTCCCACTGAAAAGTTTCCCTGCTCCTGGTCCCAGCTGAAACTTTTTTAATAGTAATGGACTTTACCGAAAAACATTTTTTTATTCATGCTGCTCCCCCTGTTGTTCTCATGCCTCTTGATGTTGTTGTTGTTGTTGTTGTCGTTTTTCCCCTGCTGCATGTTTTACAGTTTAAGCGCATTGGACTCCGCATGGAGTTGCTGTTGTGGCCAGGTGAATCGCCTGCCTCTGTATATGTGTGTGTACAGTCTGTGGAAGCTGTGCATCAAAAAGTTATTTCCGCTACAAATGAACCCAAACACACACACACACACATGACGCTGGGGCATTTCTTTTTTACTTTTTTGCAGTGTAGTTCAGCTTTAGGATTTCTGTCTCTCTATCACAATACGGCGACTGCAGCTGGCACTTAGTGACGGACCCAAACAGCCCCAGCCACAGCCACCGCCACCCCCATTCCGTCTGAATGGCTGACTGAATCGGGAGCCGGGCTTGTGTATGGCGCGGCGGCGGCGGCGGCGGAGATTCAACTGAATCTCACCTTAGCATAAGCCGCTTAGCTTTTGAGCAACTTTGATCGGGCAACATATGAATGGCAGACACTGTGTGTCGAGCGTCGCATTGTTCTGTTTGAAAATCTATTAAATATGAAATATCTCTGATTGCCGAGCGAGCATTATTCAGTGGCCAAATCATTCACTTAGCAGGGCGACTAAGAGAGAAAGATAACAGAGAGAGAGAGAGAGAGAGATGTATTTATTGTAAATTCTATTTAATACTAGTCAGCTTAGAGTAGGTGTGAAATATTCTTAAACAATTGTGTTGGCAGTTTAGGTAAATCAAATGAATTCTATGGTAGTTCAATTGTTTTTATTATAAATACAATAACTTCAATACACAGAATAGAACTGACTTTGCTGAATAAAGTCCGATGATTTATTAAAAATATATAACTGTAAGAAGTCAAGATTGAACTTACTGGTGGTTTTTAGAGAAAGAGAGAAGGCTGCATTTATTAAAAATATTTAACTGGTGGAAAAAGAAGGCATCATAAAGTACAAAAAACTATATTGACATTGAATGAAAGAAACAGACAGAGAGAGCACCTTAGAAACCTCTTAAAAAAGTTTAGTTTTTTCTTGCAATTAATGCACCAAATAATCCTTGACATCAAATAATTATTTGCCCAATTTTGAATAAATTTTATATGCATATTATGCATAAAGAAAAAGTCCGATGTAATAAATTTGGTTGCAATATCTTGACAAATAACAACGAGAACCAAAGCTTGCTTATATCTTCTGATTATTCAAATACTAGTTATATATAATGCTGCAGAATTAAATGGTATTGTGTATATTTAATATAATGCCACATTGATTGCCACTGATAAGTTAAATTTATATCTAAAATCAGAACTGATCTTCATAAAAGACTTCATTCATTATTCTCTGTATACTTTCACTCCAACTAATGAGTCTTAACTTATAGCTGTAAACTTATTCTATTAAATTTTCGTCTTTAAAATTGAGAACTAATCTTCCTTGAATGCGACTTCAGTGGCCAGTTCAGTTACGCAAGCACCTGTTGTGCCAAGCACCTCCATATTGGCCATCGATGCTGGCTGGCTGACCATGGCAGGCGACATGGCTAGATGGCTAGATGGCTATCTGGCTATATATGGCTATGGTATACTCGTATGTATGGTTAGATGGCAACTCTTAAGCTCACGCGCTGCTGACAGCAGCACTCAAAAGCCAAGTGCATTGGAGAGCAGGCTTAGCACTCAATAGCAGACAGCCCTCGACAGTGAGCAACAGCAGCGCACTAGCTCGATAGGCCTGAGTGGGAACTAAAGTCGAATATGTGTGCATGTGTGTGACTCTATGTTTGTGTGTGAGTGTGTGCGAGTGGGTGTGTCACTTTTGTGTGTGCTGAGGATTAGCAAGAAACATAAAATTGAAGCTGGCATAAGTTGAGTTTTGTCACGCGCCAAAATCGCATCGAAATCGATTTGAATCGAATCGAATCGAAAAGCTGTCGCTGTCGCTCTCTCTCTTCTCTTTTTGTCGCTGTCGATTTCGAGAAGAGCACCAGCGAAATGGAAATTGAGATGGAAATGGAAATGGAGAAGGAGTTGGAGTTGGAGATGAAAATGAAAATGTGAGAATGGCGAAAGCGTAAAGCGTATTATATTTCAATAAAGGTAGCAAAAACTTATTCCTTGGCATGCAAATCTTTGCCTAGCAATTTTAACACTTGAGCGAATTTGATCCTTTCACCGAAACGATATAAAAAGGAACCTTGGGTAGAAATCTGTCGAGAGAGAAAAGGAGAAAAAAAATGCCTTGAAGCAAACATGAAATATGCCGCAATGTTTTGGCCACAAGAATGCTAGTAAATGCCTTTCATGAGGCAACCAAACCTCACCGCAACAATTTCCCTTTGCCCTTTTTCAATTCGCTGCATACCTTGAGGCGCCGTAAAAGTGTGGACCCTCTCCCCACTGTCCCTCTCGGCCTTATCCCTACACTCGGCTTGGCCCCCAAGCATATAAATAAGAAAAGCCGCTCGCTACATTTCAGCAAATAATCTCATAAAGCATTTTATGCTGTCCAGCTGCTGAATCGCATATGATGTGTGGTCATGCGGGCGGGAGGGTTGTGAGGAGTGAGGAAAGAGCTGGGCAAATTTCTATTGTTTGCTAAGCGATTTGGCTTGCTTTGGATGCCAGGTTTCATTTCTGTGGAGTGGGCGGGGAGGGGCATTAAGTGCGGTCTGCGGCCCTTTGAAGTGGAACACGTGCTGTCGTAAATTTTCACAGTTCTCTGAGCAGCGGGCAAGGTACAGTTGACACCTGAAGCGACTGTCTGAGAATAGTTATCGATAAAAAGAGGCATCAAATATAACCTGCAGAGCTATGAGTGACAGTCTAATGAAAACTATCGATAGGCAAGTATCGAATTAAATGCAACCAACACGCGAGAACGACTGTCTGAAGAAAGCTTGCTAACAGTCTCGATAGTTTGTCGATAAAAAAGTAGCAATATGCTTTCGATTTTATAGAAGACTGAATTAACATGAATTTTTGATATTATGAAAAGTATTTGCTAAGCAAAAAGCATCGATTTATATCGAAAATCAACTGGTATCCAGCCTAGCATTAAGCTTACAATTATCCAAAGCTAATTGAATTATTCATAATTAATCGCAATTACATTTTAAGTATTTCTGCTATAAAATTTACCCAACAAATTGCTAACAAGGTGCTTGACAATAAATTTACATTTATGTTGTTATTCGCGCTCAAATCAATGCCTAATCGAATAGACAAGCTGTAAGTTTTCATAGAATATTCAATAGAAGTGCAGTAGACAATTTAATGCGCTTAGGAAATGCTCGACTTGGGCGCTGGCTGAGCTGAAATCTCATGGGGTGGAGGGCCCACAAAGCTGTCAATATTTAGAAATCAGGCTTTGTCTTTCTCTCGCTCTCTCTCCCGCTCTCTCTCTCTTCTAGCTCATCTCTTGACATTTGGCAAAATACAAAATCAACACGTAAAATTCCAATTAATTTCGCTTAGCTAAATAAATCGTTTCAACGCAAAACACAAACTGATCATAAAACTTAATAACCAAACACACGCACAACATGGATAATTGGCCTCCTGTGTGTGTGTATATGTGTGTGCGTGGGTAAACAGCTTTTTGGCTATTTGCTTATCGGTAAATTGCAATTTGTGCTGGGGCACAACTTTGTGCTGATTAATAAGAAAGCACCGAGCACAGCCAATATCGACAGTGACACCGACAACAACTATTAGAGACAGATGATGATGATGATGATGATGTTGATGATGACGGGAATGCTGGTGATGCTGATAGTGTTGTTGGCTGCCAATGAGCGCTGTCTATAGAGACATTAGCCAGCTGGACACGGAGCAGGCGTGGCTGAGGCCGAGGCTCACATAGCAAACGCATAAATCCAATTGAAAGTGCTTAGGTTTGATTTTTGCTCCACTCGACTCGCAGTGGCTCAAGTTTTAGCTGAGTGCCAGAGTCCAGCTGGCATCCCTTCCCCCCCTCTGTAGTTTGCTATCCTCTTCCCTTCTACTTCTCAGTGCGTACGTGTTAGTTGGCTGTGCCGCTTTTTCAACACTTGGACAACTACGTGCCGCAATTCAGCGAGTGACGTTATCAGCGCCATATTGATAAATGCCAAGCACACCCTCCACCTCCCTTTCCCCTCCCCCTCCCCCTAAAATAGAAACAAATATTTAGTTGTGAAAATCCAAATTAAGTCACGTCGCAGCAATCGCCGCTGCAGCAAACTCTGTTGAAAACTCACTGCAGGGGCAATCTTAACCCTATCGAAATGCCATTTCAATGCAAATGCTGAATGGCAAAATTAATGATGTTCATTTCCTGCACACCCTCCCCCCCCCTCTCTCGTGTTCCCTCCAGCTTACAAGAGAATTATGATGCTGAAACAATAGACTTTTATGCGCCCATTCCACGCGCCGCATATTCCTGTCAGCCATTTGCAGCACACGCCGCGTTGCAACAAGATTTTCGCATTAAGTTACCCAGACCCGCGTAACGGGATTCCCTCCCTACCCCTCTTTCCCGACGCCACCCCCACAAGCAATTCCCATTGAAAGGCCATTACCATTTTGGGAGCCGGCTCTAGCTGCAGTTTTTGGTTTGGTTTTTGGTCGAAGGCATGGAGGGGAGAAGGAGATTGGCAAGAGGGGTGGGGGTAAAGCGTGGACTGGCTGCAGCTGCCGCCGTCGTTTCTTTTGTTTGCTACTTGGCAATTTTGTATGCACTTTTAGCCAACTTCCCCACGACCAACAGCACAAACCCTCCCCTTCCCTCTGCCCTTGTTCCATCTCCTTCCGCAGCGCTGTTTACATTGTCACAGTTGCCGCTTTCTTTGCATTGCAAGTTGCATTCGCAGTTGGCTTTTATGTTTGCATTTTATGCATCTGACTACCCCACTCTCCCATTCTCCCCTCTCTCCCCTCTCTCACTGTCACAGCTTCAGTTGCAGTCCCCATTGTGACTCCCCCTTCCACGTTAACTAACTGTGCATGTGCTTAATTGTTTGAGCCGCAAGGCACAAAATTTGAAACAGAAAATCCCCATCAAATTATATGCATACTCTGCAAGGGTGGAGCGGGAGAAGAGAGGACTTTAAAAACCTTAACAAAGGTAACAGGTATCTGCAGAAATGAAGTAAGAAGTGGTAGTTGGATTCAAGTAGTTGTGTTGAAATTCTTAATATTCGATAAGTAATTAAAGTTGCTTTAATTTAATTGAAATTAATATATTTACAGCATTCTATACATTTCTATTTTATTTAATAATAAATTTTTTAAACTGAAACTTAAAAGTAGATGTTAAAGAAAAGGTCTCGAAGATTCCATTTCAACAATTTCAATTAATAACTAATAAATAAAATAATTAATATACAACTATGGGCAAAATAATAGCAAAATAATCATATCGTTTGTCTGTCTAATAATTTTACGTACATTCTTTTTTATTCTATTGTTTCTCTTTAAATATTTTTGTAGAGTAGATTATGAAGAATTTTTTAAATTTTATTTGCTAATAAAATTTTTTATATGTTAATATATTAAAGTATTTTATAATTATAAGTGCTAAATTGCACCCTCCTATTATTGCTCTATTTCTTTCCGAATACCTATAATTATATCTTTAATCGTACTAACTTCAATGCCGAAATTCCAACTCAATAAATTATAAAAAGCTTCCGTTGCAACTTGAATGCCAAGAAACCTTTCCTTGCTGAGAGAGAAGAAGAAAGAAAAAGCATTCACACAATTAATACGAATGTCCATTTGTGTGCCGTCAGTGTGGAGTTTTCCTCTGGGTCCCGCACCTTTTGAAACTCACCCGACAATCGGACAACTGATCCGTCCGTAGAGTAAAAAGTCAAACAACTTGCCGGCAAATGTCTTTGGGCAAATTTAAAGAAATTACACTTGACACTTTTCAATTAGTGCGCGCCAAACTTTATTTTAATTGTGACAGTAACACGCTGCTGGCGTTGCCACGCAGTGCCAAAAAACCAAGAAGTTTTGGCCAACTTTGTGGGGCAAGACGACGACGACAAGTTGATATGAAACAAAAGCGCTGGACAGCAGTAGAGAGGGTGGAAGTTGGGTAGCAGGAGGGGGGAACTGGCAACCGAGTTCTGGGGGTTTTCAGCCACACAAAATGTCAAAAGAAAACTTTGCAAGATTAATTACAATTGAAAACAAATGAATGCAAAAACGATAAGCAGCCAAAGGATTCCCCGAAAGAGCCAGAAAGCTTCAACGGCAACTTTGCCAATCAAGATAAAAGAGCGGCCGCAGGGAGTAGCACAAGGGAGACAGAAAGAGAGAGAGAGAGAGAGGGGGTGCACTAATCAAAAATTGAGGGCGCTGAAACAAATGTTCACACCTACAAAACAAGCACAGCAACAGCAAGAGCAGCAGAAAAGGGGACAACAAGCAGCTGCTTGTCCAGTTTTTGGGGAACTTGAACTTTGGCAAAACTAAACCGAAAGTTGACTCGAGGTTAGAACCACCAAGGCTACTTTATGGCACAACGACGTGACTTGTTAAGTTTGCCAGTGGAGCAGGAAGGGAGTTGGGGAGTGGGCAGTGGGTTTTATGTATATTCATTTTGAAGTTGGAGGCTAGTTTTTCGTACAGTCACTGCTGAGCGACTTCTTATACATTCCCCTCGAGCATTAACACTCTTGGGTCACTCACTTGACCAAGAAACTGCTCCCCCCTCTCTTCCCCACTGCAAAAGTAGCTCAAAACTTGCGGCGCATAAATCAGGAAATTAATTAATTTTGACATACATTTTGCGCCAAAGTAGCCCCATAAACAATTCCCACAGAAAGAGAGAGAGAGAGAGAGAGAGAGAGAGAGAGAGAGAGTTACTCCCTCAATGTTTTTTTCCTGCACTGAAATTAAAACTAAAATCAAGAACAGCAACAGGAGCAACAAGAACAACAACAGCAGCAGGCAAAGAACTTGTGTGTTGGGTTGGCAAACTTTTCAGGAGGAATGAGATCGACAAAGAGAGAGAGAGAGAGAGGGAGAGAGGGAGTCGAAAAAAAGAGTGCGCAAAAAGTTTAGTTTGAAATATGTGCAAAATTCATTTGGTATTTGAAATATGCGCAAGTTGCATAAGTTGCACCCGCCTGTGCCTTCGCCTTGGCCTGCACTTTCCTCTGCCTGCCTGCAATAAGAAAAACTTATGCCGTAAGTTTAATTTTATTCATGTTGCTAAGTGAGCGTTGAGCGACGACAGCAGCAACGAAACGGAAACGGAAACTTTTGCCCAAAATTCACTGTTTAATTGCATAATTTGAGAGTGAAAAGAGATTTGACTGGTTACACCTGAAAGTTGCATGATATGACCAAAACTTCACTCCGAAAAGAATGAAATAAAAGTAAAACTGAAATTAAATTACTTCGCAAAGTTGTTACTGGCGACTGGTAACTGGAAAGTGCAATATACAGTCAAGTGGGGCATTTAGAGAGTAAATGTGGCATGGGGGCAAGCCAAACCACATTACTTATACGCACTGTTTACTCAAGCATAAGTAATCCGATGGAATCAAAGCATTTTTCTACAATTTTCCTTGCCATTTCAAATGCGGTTTAAATGTTTTATGCAATTTCATTAATTGAACTTGGCCACATCAAAGCGCAATTTCAATAAATGCAAAAAGGGGGTAAGACAAATAGACAGAAAAGTTGAGGAATAAGTAAGAGAAGAGAACTAGACAACTTGTTTCCCTGCAAATACAGCAGGCAACTGTTTTGCTTAAAAAAGTATTTATACAGTTTATTTAAGCATTCTGTTTTGCAGATTTTTTTAAGGAAGTTAAATCCAGTTACACATAAACAATAATTATTCATTATTTAGTTAACTTTAATGCGTTTCACGTGATAACAAAATTACCTAAATAATTCCCTTAATTTTTACGCATACCCCACAGTATTTTTCAGTGTATTTTCCACCTTTGCCACTCAAGTATTTCAACACAAATAAAAAAGGCAACTACAATTATTTGTGGCGCACTTAAATTGCAATGCGCGGTATTTGCGCAAGGAATTTCGCGTGGTGCCTAAAAGTATGCAACGATAATAAGAAACCCAGCTGCCGTTGACTGCGAGCGCCAACAGTGCGCACAAGAAATATGCAGCCCAACGATAACAGAAAATCTATGGAAAATGCGAATACTTTGCTTCGAACGATTGGCAAACTACTTAAGCGCCCAAGGGGGGCCGGCAGGCCAGGCAGTGAGTGGTGAGGGTGCTTCGGTTTTGTCTGGGGCTGCTTAAACTTTGCCTGCTCTCCTATCCTGTGTGTGTGTGTTTGTGTGTTCGCTTGCCGTGGGGCGCTGTGGAAACTTAATCCTTTCAATGCACAACGGGACAAGCCCAAAGTCAAACAAACAAACGAAGCGACTGCTTCAGAATCGCTGCAAGAATGAGGATTGAGGCAAATGGGAAATGCGAACTTAATGCTACAAGGGAGAGGGGAAGGGAAGGGGAGAGGGAGAGGGAACTACAGGGCCAAGTATTTAAGCCATTTGCGCTAATGAATGCGGTCGCGCATTTTTATGAATACCAACTCCCTCAACTGGCTGCAACTCTCTGTCTCACTCTCTCTCCGTCTCGCTTCTACTGAGTGCGCTGGCGAGGGGTGGCGCAAAAGTTTGGCCAGAAAGTTGCTCAGCTTTTGAACTTATTCGAAACACGTGCAAAATTATGCTTGCAATTTTCTGGCTTTTCTGTTTGTTTTTGTGCTTAGCCGCTGATAATTTTTTGCCTTTTTTTGTTGTTGTTGTTGGCCCTCAGCAGATTTTCCTGTGTTTACTACAGTTTTCTCGCGTATTTTTCGCACTTATTTTCATTTTATGCACTGCACACACATTTAGTGGCGATTTCTGGAGCGGATTTTGTGCTTAAATCGTTTGTTGTTGTTGTTGTTGTTGTTATTGTTGTCCGCCTCCCGCTGTAAATCGCAATGTTCGACGCAATTAAATCGCTTTACGTTGTCCTACGTCCTGCCTCTCTCTCCTTCTTCCTCTCTTTATCACTCTCTCTCTCTCTGGCTGTTACTCTCTCCAATGACACTCGCCTGTCGAGTGCCAAAAATTGCCTTGAATAATTGCCCAGCGGTGTTAATAATAGCCATGTGGTACCCCCTACTCGCCGCCCCAGTTGTCTCCTGCCCCTTCCCAAGTGGACTATACAATGTAGATGAGATGCCTTTGTTTTGGGCATTGGCTGTGAATTATGGTTATGATTCCGCAATTATCGTGACATTATTGTTGGTTTTTTGCCCCGACTGATCAGTGTGTGTGGGATCAAGAGAGAGAGATAGAGAGAGAGAGAAGAGAGAGAGAGAGGGGTGGCAACTGATTAATGCCTTGTGGCGTAAATGCAATTATAGTGAAAGGGAATATTGAATTATCAATATGCCGAACATGATATTCTGATAAAATGTTGAATAAGGATGGGTTTGGAAATTACTTATAATTGGAATATGTTATGAGAAGAATATAATATATAACTGAGATATTAAGAGAAGATTATAGAGATTCGTTTAATGCTTACTAAAGGCAGTTAAATATAAATAATTAAATATAAATAATTAATTATAAATAATTGAAAGTAATAAAATTATTAGAAAATATACTTATAAAAAACTTGCGGTTAAAAGAGAAATGGGAAAAATTAATAACTAATAAAAAACAAACATTAAAGTTTCTAAATTTATAAATTCAAATAAAATTTCAGTGATAAAATTTTGAAAAATGGATGAACATTTTATTGATCTTCCCCAATAAAAACATAATACATGCCATCCATTTGCTTATATAGAACATACATGCAGAGCAATAGACAACTGCATGGCATCTCTATAGAGGCTACATCCACATTGGCAGAGCTGTGGCACCACCCTTCTACCCACTCGAGCTGTCTGGCTAATGAGCGTTTAATCCAAATGACAAAATGTCAAGGGAACACTTAGAGAGGCCTCACCTTTGCGGCACGCAAGACAAATGGGGGAGACACGGCAAGAAGAAAATACAAACATCTGTTTTGCTGTTTAGGGGTCTGTTGCGACAGCTGCACACGAGAGAGGAGCACAGAGTGAGAGTGGGCGAAAGCAGAGCAGAGATTTGTCCCTCTCCCTCGCTCTATGTTTATTTTTTATGACTGAGCACAAATATCTCAACTAAATGCTCTCATATCTTTTGCCATCGCGCTCTCCATCTCTCTCTCTCTCTCTCTCTTAGTCTCTGCAGCACTCTCTCCATGAGCAGCGCTGTGGCACTGAAGACGTTGACACTTTTCCGTCGAAAATTGATAACGACAGACGCGACTGCGAGGCGGCAAATAAACAGAGCGGCAAATGCAGGCAAAAACTCACAACAACCACAAGAAGCAAGAAGAAGAAACAGAAGAAGAACAAGAAGAAACGGAAGAAAAACAAGACGAAGGAGAGCAAAGAGTGCCATGAGAATTTGTTGCTAATTTCAGTTTTGATTTAAATTATGATAAACATGCAAAGTGTTGTCGTGTGGCTTACCCCATCCTCTTCTCCCCAGAGCATCCTCTATGGAAATGTGAGAAAAAAGAACCGAATTTAATTAATTCATCTCTAGCAATGCGCCAAGCAGAACATGCAATAATTTTCATCTGGCTATTTTTTTTTAATATTATTTATATATTTATTTTATATTTCGGAAAATGATTTGGCGTTGGCGTCGTCAGCGTCCGCGTCCGCGTCGTCGAAGTGATCTGCTCTGTCTCGGCTGCGTTTGGGCGGCTCCATGGACGGGCTGCTGTCACGCCGCCAGTTCTCACTTGGACGTTATCCGTGCTGCGTTGAGGAAAAGTCTCCGTCTTCATCTCCGTGTCCAACTCAGTCAAGTCACACTCTACGCCCGCGTCGTTTCCCACCCACGTCTGCGTCATCGTTTCGGTTTGCACTCTTGCCGGTTCGCGTCGTTTTTGTGTTGTGCACTCTCGCTTTATATATTGTATACTATATCTGTACGATATATGGTACAGAGGTGTACGAACGTGTATCGTGTATAAGTTTATGCGTTCTTTTTGGAAATCATGTCACTTGCATCGCATCGCCAGACCCGCAAAAATCTTGGCTAGAATCTCGTGCAACAACGACAACAACAAGTGCCCCATGTGTGCGCCCGCTCACGCTCGATATATATAGTCTTTAGCGGTGGAAAATTCACTCAAGGAAAAATTATGGAAATTTATCATAAAAAGAAATACACAACGATCTGTGCAAGTGCCAAAAAAAATTTAAATTTCAAAAAATGAAGATGCTGAACATTCAGTAAAGTTCAGAAAGTGCAAATGCGAATGTTTATTTTCATTGTCTGCCTAGTCTGTGTGTGCGTGTGTTTGCGTAGTGTAGTGTAGTGTAGTGTAGTGTATGTGTGTGTGTTTGTGTTTGTATCTGCAGCCGCAGTGTCTGTGTAGCTGTGTGTGCGTGATCGCTTTGTGTCAACTGAAAGATTTGACCTCGCACTTCACCCATCAAGTGAATTAACATAGCAGAGAAAGAGAGACAGAGAGAGAGAGAGGGGAGAGAAGAGAGAGTGAAAAGTGAACGCCTTCGTTTGCGGCAGCCTCCTCCTGCTCTTCACACCCCCAGCCCACCCTGCGGCAATTTGTCATACAAAGAAATCATTCAACTTATTTGTGCGTGTCGCGAGGCTTGCGGAAGTTTTTCCCCCGTAATTGTTCCTATTTCAATTGCATTCAAGTGATTTACTCAGCGAAGTCTCTCTAAAGTTGGTTCTGAGTGAGATTATAAATGAAATAAATAAGGTGTGTAATCTAACCTAAAGCGAAGTGAATTAATATTTTAAAATCATGGCAAAAATATTTGTATGAAGTGCATTAAAATTTAAATTGAAATTAACTTTAATAAAATAAAGCAATAATATCATGGTATATGATATGATAACAATGCTATAATACACATTATAATAACATAAAATATATTCTTATATTATTAAATTAACATCAAACTGATCAACAATGAGCTGAAATTGTTTGCTGGATAAATATATTAGTTAAGGTAAAGGAAACTTTGAAATTTTAAATTTATTATAAATAAAAGTAAATAAAGATCTATAATAATAGATAATATCAAAGATAATAGCATACAGACCCATATATTATTACCCTCAATATCTATCTATATATATTGAAAAGTATATCTAAATATATACATATATTGCAAAGTATTCGAAAGTAATGCAAAGTGCACACAGCAATTTTCAGTCATGAAAAATTTTCCAATTTTTACTGCGCTTCCCACCAGACAAAATGCCATTTATAGACAGAGACACTTGTGCGAATATATATTCCAGTTCAAATAGTATACAACATGCAGAAGTAATTGTCATAATTCATGTTCTGTACTGCGCCAAACATCTGCGTCGACTTGTCGATCCGAAATAGTCGACATTGAAACAAAATTAGCGCATGTGGCATTTTTCGCCATTCCAAAAATAACCAATAGAACGATATTATTAATTTGATTTTGGATACTTTATGCGTGTGATACAATGAAGGGGTATATATATATATATAGAGTAAATGGTTGCCTGATTATGTTTGGAATCGTATATTGTGAAGAGCTGCCAACAAATCAGACAAAAAATCAAAACAGGTAGCCAATCTATAGAGAGTCCAGGCCCGTAGCTAGGTGTATGCAGGGTGTGCGTTTCTCAAGGGCCCTAACCTGCTAGGGGCCACCGGTTACCAAACACAGAAAGGTTTTTAATAAGGATATATTTGGACAATTCAATTCTTTTTAAAAACATAAATGTATTCATTGAGTAAAATCAATTAGGCGCGCACGAGAAGTATTTTACAATTTACATTTTAAGACTGTCGCTACGGCCCTGAGAGAGTCTTACTCTCTGCCTCACTCTCTGCCACCACCTACCTCATTTTTCCCCCACCCTATTTTTATTCTTTTGATTATTTAGTTTATGTTCAACATGATTTGAATTTCTCGTTTCGCAACCGATTTTTATGACGTTAATTTTGTTGACAAGAATTTATATCAAAATTTATGCGAGATTTTCAGAAGAAAAATGTTTTCCTTGTGTTTTCCAGCTTCGAACACAAATCAATTAAGTTTTTTTACTACCCTGCTGTGTCTGTCAGCAGAATCCAATTAAAATGAAAGGCAACACACACACAAAAGTGTCAAGAGTCTAAAACTAAAGCAATTTGTTGAGGGTTTGGGATTTGGCTTCGGCTTTTGGCTTTTGGTTTTGTCATTACGGTCAATAATTACCGCAAACATGTCAACCGAAATTATTGCCCAGATAGATTCTGCTACTACCTCTTCCAGGTCGAAATCGAATAGCAACATTTGCCACTTTCGGTTTAAGTGTCCGGCCATGTGTTGCAGTCAAACCGCAGAGCTTCGAGCTCCGACTCCTTACCCTCTCCAAGTTGTACTTTGGGCTGGGGGTGCTGTGCGCTCTGCCGGAAATAATTACTCAGCTTGGTTTTCTTTGGGGTCTGCAGCAAACTTTACTTTGCCCCCACACACACTCGCACACCCACCCACCCACACACACACGCACACTCGGACACACTCACATTTAATTTATATTATTTGTGCTGGCTTTTGTCTGGCATTTGCTTTGCTCTCTCACCGCCTTTTGTTGCTGCTCATTTTGTTTACCTGTCCGCCGGGCGGCTTTATTAGTTTGTTGTTGTTGCAGCAGTCGATTGTCCTGTGTGTGTGGATGACTCTCTCTATGTGTATGTGAGTGTCCTGTCTCATTCGTTCTTGCGGTTGTTGCTGCTATTCAACCACTAAACTCGGTTGTTTTGGCTTTTGTTACATTGTGCAACCACATTTTCGTGGTTTCCACACATCTTCCTCTTCAGGTTCTTCATCTTCGATTTGATAGTTTGATTTCTCATAATATTATTGCAGTTGTGTTTGGTGTTTCCGCCTGCCTGCCTTCGCCCAAGGGCGCCTCTTAAATTCCACAAGACTTTCCAGTTGGAAAGCCACTCGAAGCCAGACATAAATGGTATCTCAAGTCGATTTGTTGCCCATTTGGCCACTCAAAATGCCAACTACAGCTACTCTAAGGGTATAAATTATTAAATTTTTCGCTTAACTAACACATTTACTCGATACAGTTGGACAGGTGGGCAGGTGTACTGTGTAGCTTGTGAATGACCCACACAGGTAACAATTGTACAAATCCAATTTAATATTGATCGTTGGCCAAGCCAAATGGAAAAGGACAAGGAAAAATCGAACGTACAAAAGGGTTACAGCGAGTGCAATGAATGCAGTTAGACAGACAGACAGACAAGCAGACAGACAGACGGACAGGCACACATAGATACAGATACAAATACATCCATAGCTGGCCCACACAGCTACAGCTACTCACACAATTGTCTTAGCTGTCTCTGTATATAACCGTGATTGTTGTGCTGGGCTAATTGCAGAGACCGACATGGCCGACAATGGGAGGAAGTGTTAGAGATAATACGATTAGATTTTCAGATTAGATACAAATTGATAAACAGCTGGAGGGAAAAAGAACTGGAACAGAGAGCAGAGATAAAGTGGAGATAAGGCAAATGCACAGCAGCAAAATGTGGGAAATCTACATGAATCTGTTCCCTACCTGATAAAACGGAATGTAAATATGTCAACTGTTAAACAACTGTGCTACGCCGTAGGCTAGAGAATGTGTTAAGAAGATTGAGTAAAATTGAAAAATATTTGTAGAGATTATAAAAACATAGGCTGGTAAACCTTAAAATATATCGAAATTATACATTTTATTTGTTGCATTATATTATTAAAAATATATTATATATTTGCATCTTTAAGAAAAAGGTTAAAATTAGAAACAAACCTGAGATTGAACTGTTATACTACATACACATATATTTAAAGCATATCAAATAATAGATGATATTTCTCAGTTTTTTAACCCCAAAAAATCGAATAGATTACTAAATAAAGTTCAATTAAGTTTCGACGTCGCTTCGCTGGCTATATAATTATAGTCCCCCTCTCTGGCGTGTGTAATACGGTAGATAGCGCATGTAAAGTGACACATATTTACCACTAAATAGTCGGGCATTATAATTTGATGGCACAATGACAAACGAACGCATTGCATTGCGCCCCAGCCCCATCTGAGACCGCAGGCAAAGCAATCCTTGATGTATGTCTATGTAAAGCCGAGGCATATAGAGACTAGAGGTATATATATCGGGAACAAGTATGTGTATGTGAGTGTGTGTGTGTGAGCTCGCTGTAACCCTTGTCTGTGTGTTATGGCCACATTCAACGGCTGTCCGGTCACACGACTCGCGCCTGTCACTCCTCCCACTTCGTCTCCCACTCCTTTGAGCACTTCAAACTCATCGATACTTTGGGCTACGTGGCATGCTCATTGGTCTCTTTTCCAGGCTGACCCCCGACCCCACCCCCTGCCACAGACAGTAGCCTTCGATTCGAGACAACACACACACACACACTGACAATGTTGGTGTTTGTGTGTGGCAAGCAGCAGTATATATAGAGCAAGTGGCCACACATATTGTGGGCCTTTCACGAGTTTAGTTTAGTTTATATTTATGAGCATTATAGTGCGGATATATCGAGCGCGAGTTACGACCAGAGTTACAACGTCCGCGACAATTGCAGCGGCATTTTGTATCGTTTTTCTGTCCGGATTTCGTGCGGGATTGTCCACTTGTTTTTTTTTGGGGCTCGCGTTGATAAGAAAATGTTGGCCATAAAACTTGTTTGGACGCACAAGTGTGCGAATCTTTATGACAGATTGTCGACACACACAACCGACAGATACAATAAGTATCTGCAAGTTGTCATGTAAGTCGAAAGTTCTTTTTATGTGGCCACTGAGTCAGCGCTAAGTGATTAGCGATTGTAGAGATTAAAGTGCCCACAACCTGCACTTTCTACGGATTTGAGTAACTGCACTTGACTCTCGCCAAAGCAGCCAGAAAGGGAGGGAAATAGAGAGGGAGAGGGACAACTTAAAGATAAAAGCCAAAGAAAACAAACAAATAGTTCGACTTGAATGGGCAATAAGTAATAATTCCTCAACGGTAGTTTCAGGGAAAGACAGAGAGAGGACAGAGAGAGGGAGAGGGAGAGTAGAGACAGGGAGAGAGTTAGAGTGGAAGTAGAAGAGAGCGCGACCCGAGTCGAGAGCAAATGTTTGCTCAAGACAGACACACACACACGGCAAGTCGCTATCGTGCTCTACCTGACGCTGACGCTGACAACAATCAGCGAGCAATTATGCGATAAGCGACTCCTTATCAGTGACTAGATAACACACAAGACAAAAATGCAGTTGATAGTGTGTGTGTGTGTGTGTGTGTGCGTGTGTGAGAAATTATGAAATTAACGGTTGACATTTTTGGCTCTGTTAGTCGCCTTTCGCTGGGCTTGTCGTGCGGTTGTTCTCCACTATTCGAAATTGCGACCATTGATGAAATTATGTTCAAATCGTTTGCGAATCTATCTGTATCTGTATCTGTATCTGAGCGCTAATCGGTGTAATGTGTGTATCTATATGTGTAGATAAATATTGATATGGTGGCGAGTCGCGTGTGCAAATGAGCATATGTTTATCGAAATTCAAAAATCACTTGACAAAGTGTGCAAAGATACTTTTGTATCCAACAGATACATTTAAGTAGTGCAATCAGTCAGCAAATGAAATGTAAGTAGCGTGTTTTGCAGTTGCAAGTAAGCAAGTGACTGTTATACACCATTGTTATACAGAGTGTTATACAAACTGTTATACACACTGAACAGTAGCCAAAGTAACAACAAGCAGACAAACACTACCCGCACTGAACCTAAAACTGTTATACAGAGTGGTATACAAACTGTTATACACACCAAATGTGAACTCATTTAGGATAGACTGACTGAACGTTATACAGAGGAACAAAGGTGATATACAAACCAAATGTGAACTCATTTAGGATTACACTTTGTTGTAAAAAGACAAAACTAACTTAAAGTAACAACAAGCAACAACAGACAAACAATGCCCGCACTGAATCTGAATCTGTTATACAGAGTGTTATACAAACTGTTATACACACCAAATGTGAACTCATTTCGGATTACACATTAGCCAAAGTAACAACAAGCAGACAAACAATGCCCGCACTGAATCTGTGCAAAGATAACGCAACTGATTAGCCGCGACCATTGCTACAGGTAGAGAGAGTGTTCCCACAGTTCGTTTCATGGATAAACGTAGATACCCAAAAAGCAGAACAAGAAGAAGAGCACATCCACCAGTCAGTTTGGAGTGCCCAAAGCGGAGCAGAGCGAAAACAACCTCAATAAAGCAAACTATGCAAACGTATAAAGGCAGTACCCCCCGATAAGATAAGGCAGCTCGCTCAACAAGTGAATGGGAGCAACGCAGCCACAGTCACACTACAATTGTGCATGTGTATGTGTGTGTGTTTGTATGACAGTAGTTCTGCCCTTATTGGGTGCAATGCACCCCGTGGTGCAGCACGGGGGCACGCTGGGGACATGTGATTCCTTTTCGAAGTGCAAGTTGTAAGATGTCAACGGCATTGTCAGTGTCACAGAGAGAGAGACAGACAGTAAGAGAGAGAGAGAGAGAGAGAAAACAGAGGTAAGAGAGAGAGGGAGTGAGGGAGAGGGAGAGACGGACAGCAGCTGGCATAGGAATTTGGGTCAGGCCCTGCGCTGTCACTAGGCCCAAGACTTGCCTCAGTTGCCCATATTTGCATACTAACGGTGCACACACACACACACACACCCCGCATACAGCGACAGTTTGATTATCTCTCTCACAGTGGCTGCTGCAAGGGCAAAGCCAGGCGAGCCACAAAGGCAACTGTGCAAAATATTGTCACTAAAGTTAATTAAAAAACAGCCAGAGGCACAAAATATTTACACATACACAGTCTTGCTCACACATGCACCCCCCCAACACACACACATACATACTCCCCCCACACATACAGGCACCCACAAGAACGCACATAACAGTCACCGTATGGTGCTGGTCTGGCTCGGCTCTTGCCTCGTCTATCTTTCTATCTGCTTTAATAAAAACGTCAGCCAGAGGGGCAGGGCAGAGGCAGAGGGGTAGCAAGGTAAGCGGGGCGGGTGGGCGTTTGCCTGTCAGCACGCTGCGTGTGCAAACAAAGGCAAATAAATAGAAAAGAGATACTCAATAATCAATAGATAAATAAAATTACAAGGTGACAGTAGCAGCAGCAGCAGCCCCAGCAGCAGCACGAGGATGACACACAGCGTCGCCTCTGCTGGGCGTCTGCTTGTGCCGTGGGTGGGCAGCATGTTAAAGCTGCAGGAGCAGCTCCAACAACAACAAACAGATCCCAACAACAACAATAACAACACTTTGGCTACGTTAACTGCTCATAATGCAGCAGCAAAAACAAAAGCAGTAGAAAATGCCAAAAAATAAAGAATAGCGAAGCTAAGATACTCTGCCAAAAAGTAGAAAAAGAATATAGAATTTAATTAATAAATTTTTGAATAAAAAAAACTAAATTCAATAATAATTAATTTAATAATAATAATGCTATAACTTATTAGGGAGTGAAACTGAAAAGGGAGAATCCATTGACTTAGCTTAGACATGAATAATTAAAGAAACCGAACTTACTCAAAGGATTTTATACTGTCTTCAAGTTATTAATTTTGTAATGATCAATATTTAATATTCATTTACTATATCTATATATATTTAAATTGTATTTATTTACGTTTAAATATACTATTAAAATATTAAAAGGTTAATAAATTATCACGCCAAATATATTTAAATAATTTACTCATTTAATTCCAACTTCCTTTCGACAACCAATCAAACACTTTTAAATTAGTTTTCTTATTAATCTCAAACAATAATCTCAAAAAATGTTCTCCGACATAAAAAAATAATATTCGTTAATTGCCTTTGATAAGATTGGAAGACTTTATAGACTTTATACTACCAGCACCTACAAGAACCTCGCTACCAAAAATGTACTTAAGAAATCACTAGAAGAAAGCCAGCAATCTATGTCAAAATATTTCAACACAATTTGCCAGCAAGTTGCACGGCACATGCCACAGTCCCTGTACACTTTCATGCTCTATACATTCTATATATATAAACATATATATATAGTCAACATGCGACGTCTATGGCGTCGATGTTGTCGTCGACATCGTTTGATGGCACTGGATAAGCGTGTGGCAACGTGGCAGGAGCAATGCCGCTGGCAAAGCGAAGCTGGCAGGCCAACAGCAACAGCAACAACCACAACAACAACAGCAACAGCAGGAGTATCGACAACGACATCTTCTGTTGGTGGGGTGCAACAAGCGTTATGCGACACGTCGCCAGTTGCCCGCGTCCGGGCAAGTGAAGCGCACGCCAAAAATACCAAAATAAAAAGAAAGAAAAACAAAACGAAAATAGAGAAGCGCGAAAATATAAACGAGCATTGCACGTTATTAAAAACTAATAGAAAAACCTGTGAATTTCCGTTTGGGACTTAAACCACATGCTCTGCGTGTTGCAGCTTGCTTTAAGCTGCAAGTTGCGCATACGCCATGTGAGCCGTGTCATAACTTGAGGGAAACAACATAACATAATAAGGGTAATCTCTCTAGCAAGTACACATGTGTATGTGTGAGAGTCTGTTATGTGGCAAGTGTGTGACTGTGTGTGTGTGTGCGAATGAAGCGCGTTAATTAAGGCGCCCGCCCATGCCTGTGGCCAGTCAAGTGCGACAACAAATAATTTGATTTCAATTTAACTAATTAGCTGAGGCCTTCAACATTATGAAGCCAACCAGGCAGAGTTGCCGCTCTTTCACTACGAGAAGGCACTGTGTGTGTGTGTGTGTGTGTGGGCACTCAAATGCTTATCTGTTTAGCGGCAGTTACAAACATTATGAGTTAACATGCCACTACACGAGAGTATGCAAGTGAATATGCAACTGGGTGTGTGTGAGTGTGTGTGTGAGTGTTAGCGCTTTATCAAAGCCGAGCACTTGAATGCAGACAGTCAAGTGGCCAGGCAACTGCGGTCAGTCTGTCAATATGCGTCTATTCAAAATGCGCTTAGCTATGCAGCCTGCCTATGCAACCAGCGAGTGAAGAGGCAGTGGGGAAGGGGCTGAGGGGGTGAGGGGCAGTTGCATCGAGGTTGTGCAACTACTTCTCAATCTGGTAGCCATTTTGGTTGCGGTTTTTTTGGTGTTGCCCACTCAAAAATCTACCACACACACTTTGATTCCATTATGTTTGAGCTTTGCAATTTCGGGCTTTTCAATTTGCTTGCCTGAGCTGCTGATTTAATTATTTGATTAAGTACTCAGTAAATTTAATTAATATTATGTGCGAGGTACTCGAAAATAAAAATATAGCTAAAAATACTAATATATTCTACGTCTATATTTGCTTAATTGTGCGTGAGTGCATTGTTTGTTCACGTTCAAGTGTTAATTAGTTTTTCAAGTAGCCTAACTAGAAAAATATTGAAACTGATATTTGATGATTGAAATGCAAAATTTATTAAAATTAAAATAGTTTAAGGCAGTGAATTTAATATACATTTAATGCTTTATAATAGTTCCTTCTCTAAAATTTCTCTGTAGGTTTTGAATCCCGGAAACATTTTAATTAAATTTTATAATCAATAAATTATTAAATACTTTGCAAATCATATTTTAAAATATTTAATTGGCAATTAAAAAGTTTCTGGGTCTTATATTCTAAATATTCTGAAAACTGTTTTATTATTAAAAAATATATTCACTATAAATTTGATCAATATCTTTAAGAAAATGTGAATGTATTTTAAATATTTTCTACAATTACTAATGCCCACTAAATAATTAAATAAATGTTCAACTTAAATCATATTCTTAATATTTTCTTAACATTACAAATGGAAAATAATAATATATTGTATTAATAAATATATATTCAAAATATTTTATTTACCTAACTTTATAAATATTCCCTAATATCTACAACAACTTCATAGTATTTCCCATTTCCTTATTATTTCTAAGTCCTCTTGAAGCGCAATTTAATTAACCAACACTTGTCTCCTTCTTTTAATTGTAGTTGCAACTGATGCCAAACAAGACTCGCTCAGTGTCAGTGCAAAGTGTTGCAAAGTGTTGCATGAATAGTATAAAACTGCAGATAAAGCTGTGATAAGCAAACGAGCCAAGGCGACGAGGCTACGACGAGGCAATTAAAAGCGAGAGAGAAATAAAGGGGGAGAGAGCGAGAGAAAATATACAATTTTAATAAAAGTAAAACCAACGGCAAATTAAAAAGCAACCGTCGCCAAATGCGGCAGCAGCAGCAACACTAAAAGTAATTAGCGACGCAGCAGCAACAACAACAACCCAAGAGAATAAGCGAGTAAGTAAGAGAGAGAGAGACAGAGAGAGAGGGAGAGCAATAGTAATAAAAGGAGAAAATAAAACAAATGATGTTGCAATCTTTGGAACTGCGCACGGATAAACTAAGCGACATTCCAGCAACAACAACAACAACAAGAACAACAGCAACAGCATTAGCAGTTGCGACGGCAGCAACACTAATAGATACAGCGTCAGCAACAGCAGCAGCAGCAACAACAACAACAACAATGCTAACAACGTCACCTGTTGCCCATGTCGCTAATGGTATGGCCAATGGCAACAGCAGCAGTAGCAACAGCAACAGCAGTCTCTATAACGGCGCCGGCAACACTAACAATTTAAATAGCAATAACAATAACAACCTACAACAACAACTGCAGCTGCAGCAGCAGATACAACTACAACAACAACAGCCCACACAGTATTTAGAAAATCTAACGCCAGCGACAGGCGCCATTGCAACGACAACAACATTTACAGGTGCTGCTAAAAGTTTTCATCCATATTTGCGGCCTAGCAGCAGCATACCAGCCGTAGCAGCAGCAGCAGTAGCACAGCCAGTAGTAACAACAGTAGCAGCAGCAGCAGCAGCAGCAGCCACGCCAGCAACGGCCCAAACTGCCGGCATGTCGACAACATTTTTTGGAACACTTTTAGAGAACCAAATAAATTCCAATGCAACAGCAGCAGCAGCAGCACCCGCCACCCCCGTTGTCGTCGCTCCCATTGTTCCTGTTGTTGCTGCGATGCCAGCAACAACAGCGGCAGCCACAGCAGAGGCAGCAGCAGCAGCAGCAGCAACAACATCAGCAATTACAACAGCAACCACAGCAGCTGCAACGTCGACGCTGCTAAATTCCAACATTAATTCCAGAACTTCATTAGTCGACCAGAATGCCGTCGGCGCCCCCAACTGGTGAGTGTTACAGCCACGCCCGCAAGGCCCCTCCCTCTGCCACTGTCCGGGTAACGTGTGTTTTTTGTTGTATTTATCCTTTTTTTGTCTTTATCAGCGTATCGGCTAATGACTGCAAATTGCATTGAAATGATTTGTTGTGTTTTTCGTTCATTCGCGGCAGCACGCAATGCACTGAGTGCGTCTAATTCGCATAATTAGCTCGTTTCTGACTACTCAGTGCACGCAGAAAGGTATGCTATGAAAATTTGCATAGCCATTGCTGGGTGACCTTTCTGGCCTTTGAAGTCGCATTTAAATTGGCCTCACCTCTCGTGGCGTCCAATCCAGGTGGCGCCCTAAGATCACGAACAGCTTTGCAGTTACAAAGCACGTGCTTGTTATTTACGGCTTTCAGGCATTTAAATTCGTATCTTCAATATTAACTTTACAAATTTTGATACGTTTCATCAGTGGATTTGTATTACGACTGATCGTCAGTTCGAAATTCGTGTTGTCCCCTAAATACAGTAAATATGTAAATAGTCTATCAATTTCATAGTTTTAGCAATGTCTCTTTTTAAATAGAGTTTTAAAGTGAGTCGATGGATCGATCCATGAACTGTATTTTAAATTGTAGCTTATTTAATTCTTGATCAAATGCGTGCTATTAAAAATGCCGATTTTAACCGTTTTGCTTAAAATTTTAAATTAAAGAGAGTAACCTCAATTTAGCCAACGCAGAATCGCAGAGCAGAACTGTGTTATTTTCAAGATTTTGCAACCCAATTTACAACAGGCTTTTTTATATAAATGTAATATGCTTACAAAATTTCATGGAATTGGACCACTATAACATATAGCTGTCATAGGAATTATCGTCCGAAATGCGGGTTTTTGTATGAAAATCTGAATTGTTCATTGAAATAGCTACATTTTGCAATGCCAATTAAAGTCATATAATAACCCTCGTATATGTTCTTCATTTCATTAAAATCGGATAACTATATCCCATAGCATTCATAGGAACAATCAGTTCATTCAGTATCAAAATTAAAGATGTTCATTAAAATGTCGTTTATGTGCAGGAAATTGTGTTATTTTAGCTGGTAAAGAATATATAAACATATAATACCTTCAGTACCATGTTATATGACTAATATAGGAACATCAGAAAAGATTAATGCCAAAACCTGAAAGTGTATAAAACCTTCGGTATGCCAAATAATGACATTATTCTGGTTTCCTTCAGTTAGAGGCATCCACCCACTTGCAACAGTCATACTAATGTTAAAAGGACTCTTAAAATGTTCAAAATTGGTTAACTTTTACCACAAAATGGGCGGTGCCAGCCCCTTTTTAGTAAAATTGATAGTAGTTATGTTAACCCATGCAAAAACGGATTTCTCACCGTTCTTGAGTTATTAATTTTGGCCAGAAAACCGGGTCAAATTTCCATAGTGCATTGTGTAGAATATTGTGGGATATTTAAGAAATTTAAATTGAATTTAGGCAAATTTATAGTAAGTTTAAAATATGGCGATGTTTTGGTTTAGAATATTTGAGAATATGGAAACAGTTATTGGTAATTTTAAGCTTATAAAAGGTTGGATACTTTGTAGAAAATTGGAATAGGATTATTTTAATAGTTTCCGTATTTGTTCTAGATTTTTCTGATATATATTTACGCTTCTGATTTGAACTTTTATGATAGCATGAGAAAGCCTTTGCTCTTCATATAATCTCAAATTGACTATACCTATACATGTATATATACTATATATATATCTATATACATTACTATACCTTCCTATCAGCTCTGACTGCTGCACCAATCGCAGCTTCGTTTCTCTCTTAATTTTCCCAAACATTATTGCAGCTGGTAAACGTAGCTAATTTCTTATCAATTAGCATATTCCCCTGATATAAATTTCAATTTCCTTTTTTAATGAATGAAACAGAGAACGCGACCGAGCTGCGCAATGTTGGCTATCAAATTTCAAAATTGCTGGCCAAGTTCCTTTGGCCGGAAATTAATAAAAATAAAAATGTGAAAATTACACAGAGAAAGGGACGGAGAGATAAAAGGAGAGAGAGAGAGAGAGAGGAAGAGAGATGGAGTGAAAGAGCGAGAGTGGATTGACAATTTTCGTAATATTTCTCCTCCTTTTTTCGGGCTTCTTCTTCGCATTGATGCAATTAATGTAAGTGAGAATGTGCCGAGTGAACGTGCTGTCTAACGATAATTGGCATTGCATTAAGGTTATTAATTAGAGAGAAGTAGTCGAGGAAGGGTACCAACCATCAAGTCATCAAGCATATAACGCTAATGATCATCGACAATCGCGGGCAATTATAACATAGCATTATCCCGTTGATGATAATGATGATGGTCGATAAGGCTGCGATCCATGTCGTAGCCAATCTCACAGTTGCCCTCCTCTATCTTTCTCTCTCTCTTTCCCTCTCCCTTTTATTCTCTCTGCCCTCTCTCTTGTGTCCCTTAATAGCTCTCTTTGTTTCGCTCCTGCGTTGCCATTAAATAATAAAGCAAGAATATTAAATTTATGTTGGGTCATTTTTATGCGCCTTTTTTCCCCTCCTCCTCTTGGTACTCCAGCCTGGCCTGGTCTGCTCTGCTCTGTCATTGGCGTCCTCTATCTACGCCGGACTATGTTTGTTTTTGTTGTGACAGGCGCGACATAACAAACTGCCATCATAAATTAAATGCCACGTCACGGCTTTGTCGGCACAGCCAGCCAACCAGCTATCCAGGCAGGCAGGCAGGCGTACGCATGGGCGTGGCCAGTCGGAGACGAAGAGTGCCACGTCTGCCTCCCTCCGCCGCCCCTTGTGTGTGTGTGATGGCTTTGGCATCAACATGAATATCATCCGCATGCTACGTCAACGGCAGCACAAACACTTTAGCGCAGCCCGCCAAATCGGTTGCCAACGATACAACACCTGCCTCAGCTTCGGCGTGGGAGAGTTCTGATGAAACTGAAGCTGTGGCAAATCCCACTGGGCGACCACCGCAGGCAATTTTCTCATTAAGCTCGGGCGCATTTAAATGAAACTGAATTAGTAATGCCGAGAAATCCACCGAGACGAGGCGCAGCCGCTGAGCAACTGTTGCCGGTGTCGCAAGTAGCTGCCGTTGCCAGCCCCGAGGGCATCCTCGCGTGGCTGCTGCTGCTACTGCTAAGGCGCTAAGGCTGCTGCTCCCTGATGGATTCCCCCAGACGGCTGTGGGACTTTGAAAGCGAAATAATTGCCTGAAGGGCGATGGCGACACCTGTCGCACCTTGCCTCGTCTCGCTTGCTTAGAATTTTTATTTAAAGCTGGCGCCAAAAAGTAGGCAACAGAAATTGCGCGGATGTTGATTTATGCCTGCCAGGCGAACTGTAAGAGAAAGACTCGATTCCCTTCCCCCCCCACCATCCTGGACTCCTTGGCAACTCCTGGCCTGCCCTGGCCTACTTTGCATTTGACTTGTGGGCAATATTTATCAAGCTGACACTGTTTCTAGAACAGGCTCAACTCCTGCACCGCCTCTAATAGATTAAGTTCGTTACGACGTTGCCCCCGGGGAAGGCCTTGTCGCGCTGCTGTCGCGGCGAGTGTCATTTAAATTCCCCGGCAGTTTCATAAATGACCGTCAGCATAGCTGACTGTCTATCTGTGTCTCCATCTATCTTATTCTCCCGCTCCCTTTCTTTGCTTCACTGTCTGCCTTTCTATATCTCCTTCTACTCGCGGAAATCTCTTTGAGAAATATCGCCCAAGATATCATCAAAAAGACATGGTAATTTCCGGCCTGACATAATTTAAATATTTTCGGCAGCAAACCAAACTGCCTCAAGCGGGCAAATGTGCGACTTTGATACCCTGTAAATAGCCAATTTCTAGACATAAATTTTCAATTTTAAATTCAAATTTTTAAATTTTTTTGCTCCTCTTTTGAATTGGTTAATTAGAGCGCTGCTTGTTGCTCTGTAAACGATACTCTTCCTCCTCTTTCCCCTCCCCTTTCCTTGCCACGCACAGCAGAAGCCGGAACCAATTAGATTTCAAAATTTATTGCTCCCGAATTGCTTGACAACTTCAACTTATTGAAAATCAACTTAAGTTTTGTTGTGGCTATTTTGAGTTGTTGTTTTAGCTTGTGTTTCACTTGTTGTTGTTGCTGCTGTTGGCAAGCAATTTGACATCAACCAAAAGTCAATTTCGTATGCCATCAACAACACCCAATAAACCCCAAATATACACAGCAAGCATTACTTTCTCTCTCTCTCTCTCTCTCTGTCTCCGTCTCTGTCAAAGCTGAACAAACTTTTTGCCATTACACAATACCCAAGTGAAGCATCCAAGAGTGACCCCAAAATGGACCATTCAATGCATTGCCAGCTACTTTGGTGACCAGTTCCGCTCTTCCTCTTTTCCCCCTCCTTCTTCTCCCTTCATCTTCATGTTGCCACAGCCACAGAACAAAGTAAAAACGTTTACAACTTTTTAGATTAGATTAGTTTGCTAATAACAATTAGTATTTGTATTTTATGCAGTGCTCAACTTGTTTCTCTCCCTCGCACACATCGATATTGTTGTTCTTGTTGTTTTTTATTGTCATTAGCAAATGAAGTTACAACGCAAACCTAGCCAGAGAACGATAGAGAGAGAGAGGCACAATATGTTGACCATAAAAGTTCAATAGAATTGTCGAAAAAGTTTGCCAAACGACTTGAGCAAGATAGACAACGTGTATAACTGTATATATCTATATATCTGTCTATAGTATCTGTCTATGTATGTGTGCCTGATTTATAATAACTTTATTTCATTTTGCAGCGAGGCAAGCAACATAATTGCCTCCTCCGTCGTTGCCACTGCGTCACTGCCCGAGGAGCAGCTGGCTCTGGTGCCCATTAAGAGCGAACTGGATGCTTCGGTGGCCATGGATACTGCCGATGTGGAACTGGCCAAGGATCAACCTGATGCAGACAACATTAAAATGTTTGTTGGTCAAATCCCAAAGACTTGGGATGAGCAGAAGTTGCGACGACTCTTCGAGCAATTCGGACGCGTTCACACGTTGAATGTGCTGCGCGATAAGGTCACATCGATTAGTCGAGGTGAGTGAAAGAACTGTTAGCCGGCATACAAATGCCGGATTAATCGTAGGCAAGGGGGATGGTGGGGAAGGGGTAGCTCAATGAATTTTTACAATTCCCATCAATTTGAGGGCGCCATGGGAAGGGAGGGGGATTCCCTCCCGAGGAACATCAAGTGAGATGATTATGGCAAACACATCAACATTAGAGCAGGCACCTCGGCCCTTTGGCTCAGGTGTTGGCTCACACTTTGACATAAACTTTGCCCAGGTAATTGGCCATAATTGCCACACACACTCACTCACACACACACACACACACGGACTGAGTTAATTCGGTGCTGTATTAGAATAATATGCGCATTTGCTTGCAAACTTTTATGAAAGGTTGAAATTGTATTATGCATATTTATGGCCATGCGTGCTGCTGCCTGCCAATGATCGGATAAACCAGGAGCACCCTCTATATATAAAGCATGTGTGCTGTGTGAGTGTGTGTGTGTGAGTGTGTTCACATGTGTGCAGATTAGGCTGCTAAGCTGGGCAAGCTGGCAGGCAGGCAGTGCAGAGCAGCACTTCCAAGAGTGTGTGTGTGGGGGATTAGCTACGCCTTTTTAGCCAGGGGGTAGTTTAGCGAGAAGGAGGTTAGACTGGAGTCTTAACTTGGGGATTGAGCACGAGCAGCTTATTTATTCACTATAAGCTCAATAAAGGGCGCAGCAAGTGAGATATGTTGGTTGAAAATACTGATAAATATAATTCAAAATATTATACGATAAAGCAGCAAGAGAGCTATGAAACTTTCGCTATAAGCTCTATAACATTATATGCAACTTTTACTTTAAACTTCGTAATTGCATCAAGTATACATACTTTTACTGAAGAGTCGAAGGCAGTTCGGAACTTATACAAAACATAACCCTATCATACTTACCAATATTATTTCTAAGGGAGCAGTTAGTTTTCGTGGAAAGGACCTGTAAATTACATATGTTAAGCCCATTATTTGACCAGGTATATTGTCTAATAAAACATACTGTATATCAGGTCTTCCACATCTCAAAAAAAGGAAAGACAACGAAGAAGAAATTGAAAAAACAGATAGAAAGGAAGAAAATTAGACAAATACAGGACAATAGGTTTTTGATTAAAAAAAAAAGTCTTAAGTTTGTAAATTTATAATGTTTTTATATATACAAAATAGTTCTAAATGAAATGGCGGCAGTATTTTTTAAGTATTAGTTCCTTTTCATGATTAAAAATAAAATCGAAAAACTGTTTAAAGATTTGCATAGAAATCATGTAATTGTACATCGATTATAAGACTACATCAAAATTAAATTAAATCATAAATCCATTTTATTTGAGCAAGAAAAACAGCATAGAATTCCAGATAAAATTTAGATATTTTTTCTGGCTACAACCAAATAAATAAAAGACCAGATCTGTCCAGTAAAAGGCTAAACTGGCAGCCCCCTGTATATCATCACCAACCTCAGCTCTAGCTGCTGATATTCTACAACATTATTACCCCCATATCTTTATAAAGTAACATCGCCCCCCATATCATTATCTATGCATGGCTTGCATGATGCGCTCTTGTCTGTCCCCTGTCCAGTGTATGTTGAAGAAGATCTCTGCATGAATACATAGCTGACTAAGTAGTACGATATGTCCCGCGCATGAAGAGTATATATTATAATAAGAATACAAGATTATATATATATTTGTAAGTCTGTTTTAAGTCTAGCGAGTTATCGTCTATGACGTCCTTGTACCATACGTTTGTGCATCTGTCTATCGATTGTCGATTGTTATACCAACTATACATATTACTGCTATCTATACTTGTATCGATTTGTATCGATTGTTTCGTTCTGTTTCGTTGGCAGGGTGCTGTTTTGTCACCTACTACACGCGTAAGGCGGCGCTGCGGGCGCAGGATGCGCTGCACAATATCAAAACACTGGATGGGGTAAGTACGACTAGTAATCACCCTACTTACCCCCTTTCCCCCTTCCCTCTCCGCTACCTTAGTATATGCTACTCTTACTTGTGTTTGTATTACGTGTCTCTAGCATTATGTAGCGCTTTGAGTTGCTCGTTCTTATTTCTTACCGCTCTTTCTCTCTCTCTCTCTCTGTCTCACTCTCTTTCTGTTCTGTTTGTCTGACTGTAATGTATCTACGTTTGTATGTGCGTGCATGTATGTGTGTGCGTGTTTGCTTGTTTAGTGTAGTTCACTACGTTTAATTTAAACTTTTGCTTTTAAATAATGTAGCTTGAGAAAGTCAACTGCTTGCGCGCCTATCGATCGATCGACTGACATAGTTTCTCCCATTAATACTGTATATCGTATATATGTATGTATAGGTACCTTAATTTCCAAGCTACACATGTGGGAGGGGGGAGCTGGCTTTGTTGGTGTGTGGCCAACACAAATGTAATCATCAGTCAATTAGTGGATTCAATTATTGAGGACAATCTCATTGTTAACGTATTAAATGAAGCGTTCACGCACAGGCAAACACGGAGAGAACCGGGCAGTCCATTTCTAGCTGACCAAAGACCCCTCTCCTCTCCTGCCTCCCCACCTCCTCACACTCCTAGCTAGCCCCCCCTTGCTAGCTGCTTAATTTACATATTCAAATTGTTAATGGAAAATCCATAGAGCACATTGGCTGCTACTAAAACACAGGCAGAGGTGGGCAGTGGGGGGCGGGGCAGCGGGCAAATGACGCCACGTGTGTAATTGTCAAAATAATGACCAATGGCCTGCTCACACACACTCCCTCACACTCACACACGCTCCAAAACATACGTGAACGGAGCTTTGTTTGTATAAGTAAGTGCCCAGCTATGCCTGTGTGTGTGTCTGTAGGTGTGTGTGTGGGCATGTCTGATCCTTTAATGCATTTGGCAGGCTGCCTGAACAACCACCAACACAGTCTCGACGTTCTCGCTCCTTCTCCACGTCGATGTCTGTGCAAGAGCTACTTAATTTACCTGAAATAATCGATAGGTAAACAGACGTTAAAACGTCGGCATTTTCTCTCACACACACATGCACACATGGAGATACATGCAGACACACTGAGTGTGTGTGTGTGTGTGAGGCCAACTTGTCAACGGCTACAATAAATATTTTGTTTTGAAGTGACCATTTCCCTGTATATAGAGACAGAACAACTTCTCCCTCACCTCCATGTGTGTGAGTGTGTGTGCGAGTGTGTGGGTTAAGTGGCCTGACAGCTTTTTGGTCAGCAACGTGCTTCATATAGTATATTTGTGTGTGTATATATATCGTTACTTTTCGTTTCATTTTTTATGCCGTTTTGTGTGTGTGCGTGCGGCACGTGTGAAAAGTTGCAGTTGTGACGCACTCGATGTGACTGCACTGTGACATTTTCATGTGCCGCCCCAAAGTATGCAATGGTTTTTTGAGTGCCGAATAAATTAAATAAGCGTAACTGAGAAAGAGATGGCAATAGAATTGTGCGTAAGAAATGTGGGGAGGGGAATGAAAGGAGTAAAAAATTATTAATAAAATTAAAATGCCTTAATAAAAAAAGAAGTTGAATATTTTATATTTTTGATGAAAAATATTTAAATGCATTTTTTTAAAATCTTAAGAAATAAAATCAAAATCTTATAATGATCTAAATTTGCTTTAATAATTCAAATGAAAATAATAAAATTTATTAATGAAATAAAAAAATATCATTCTTTTTTAAATATAACTCACGACTTAAACTAGAAAATTAATTAAAACAATCAGAATAAAAATTAAATTAAAATTATATTAAAATTATAATTCCATTAAACTGAATTATTTTTGACAAGTTAGTGAAAAATATTTTGAAGAGCGTCTTTTATTACTATTATTTTTGATTCCTCCTCCTCCTTTTCTCTGAGTGTTTTAATCAGCTCTATTACCAAAATATATGTAAGCTTACATACTCGAGAACTCGCAACAATATTTTCATAGCTAATTGACAATTTCTATGGCAATTACATATGAAAAGTAAAAAGGCAAAATCTGAACAATTTGCAGGAAAAACGTATTTTTAGAACAAATGCCAATTGAGTGAAAGGGGTAACAATGCGAATAGACAAGAAACCTATTTCCTTACGAAAATGTACGGACACAGGGGCGGACAGGCAGACAGACAGACAAGCAGACAGACAGAGAGGCAGACAGGCAGAGATGGAGACTGTGAGAGAGCAGAAACGGCAGCAATGGCAGCAACAGCCTTGTTGGACAGGCCACTTAACTCATTCAACTGTCAATTTTGAATAATAGAGCAGCAAAATGACGCAACAATGAGTGAGTGGGTGAACCCCACAAAGCAGAGAAAGAGAGGGAGAGAGAGAGAGAGAGAGGGGTGCACTCTGCCTTAAGTGCGACAGGCTGAGGCAGTGACATTTTCTCGTAATTTGTGCAAAGCCCTTTTGACCATCGTAGGCCGGAAAGGTCGAGAGGGTCCTTGTCAGGCAACTGCTCGAACATTTCATTTCAATTTCAGCACATCAGTCACTCACTCACTCCTTCATTCAGTCACTCATTCATTCATTCAAGCAGCCTGCTATCTGGGTCTGCTTTTTTTGAGTGCCTGTCTCTCTCTCACACTCTCTTGACTGCATTTCTAATATCCTTGTAAGTATTATTATTATCAGTTTCTCCAACTCGGCTCTCAACTGAATGAAAAGTTAATTGAAATCAAAGTAATGGCAACTGGTTGGCAACTCTTCCTGTCAGCAGAACATCCACAACAGAACAGGATAGGACAGGATAAGCCGACCTTATCGGTTGACTCGATGAATGTGAAATAAATTAAAATTGTTAAAAGCAGCAGCAGCAACAGCAGCTGAAGCAGCGGCGCATTCAATTGCAAGTGCTAATGGCCACGTTAATGAAATGGCAACCCTTTTCGCAGAGGTGCCTCCCTCACTCCCTCCTCTCCTGCCTCTGTTTGGTAACTATTCCTTGTTCATGCCATTAGTTCCATGCACATTTGTTGCCCTTTGCCCTACTCGAACTTGTTGCATTACTCGAAATCAAAGTAATGAAATCTCCAGTGCCACCAGAGCACGAAAGGCACCCAATAAGCAGAGCAATAGAGACGGGAGGGAGGGGAAGTGGAAGGGCTAGACATCTCTGGTCTGCCCCTTGTGCTGCCTGTCTTGTCTGGCCCCGTCTGAATCTGAGCCTGAATTGCAATCCAGCTGCTGCCAGGCAACTATTAAAAACGAACAGGACACGTCCCTACCCTCTCTGCTCTTTGCTGTTCCACCAACACACACACACACACACAACTCAGAATCAAACACACCCACACTCACACTCTTTATTTGTTTCATTCTCTCTCCTTTGCAGATGCATCACCCCATACAAATGAAGCCTGCTGATAGTGAAAACCGAAATGGTAAGTTGCAAAAAAAAAACTGTGTATCTTTCTCTGTTCTCCATTTTGTTTTCTTATTTTCCTTTTTCGCTGTTGCCATCTTTTGTCTGGCTGATTGCTAATACTTTTTCTAGCTACTAGTTTAAGATACCCTGCATCTAATGAGTATAATGAAAAGAGGAAATATTACGTTTTTATTGTTGAACCTGAAAGAGAAAGAGGACAGTTCCAGACACAACAGTATAGTTAAAGTTTTGACAATAACAAATAAATTTAAGTTTAAGTTTAATTGAGGCACGGTATATCACAGTGAAATTCCCATTCCTTCTTAATTTGTTCTTTGTATCTTGTGGGCTTAATCACAGCTTGTATCGAAGACATGCATGAATCATGCTTACCTGAACCAGGCTATTGGATATGTGGAGGCCTGCTAAATCGATTAGAGTTGTCTCTGCCTCCAAAAACAATTTCAATAAGCGCACAGCTATGTGCGAGACTCGTCTGAGCTCTCTCCACCACTCTCCTTCCTCTCTCTCTCTCTGTCTCTCTTACCTTGTTCCAATAAAACTGCAATAAATTGTAGCCAATCCCTGCACCTCCCTCTCACCTTTCCCCTTCCCCACCCCTGTCAACAGTAACTAAAAAGGCAAACATTCGCATGCCAATGCCAAAGCCAAAGCCAGTGAATGCAGGCGGGCAAATAAAACACAACTGCAAAACCAACTGGCAAACGCGAATAGGTGACAACCCTGGTCAACCAACGAAAGGCCAACAAGCTTTTGCGCACCGAATTCCAAAGTGAAAATCCTTGCTGAGCCTTTAACCAGGACCGAGAACAGACGCAATGGTGCTAGGTACTTTCGCTGCTCTAACCAACATCTCCGCTTTTGTGACCATTTTTGTCATGGCAAATACGCTTTTAGCCACATGTATTTGTGTGTTCGTAGAGTTTTATACAGCACAGAGAATTGTGGTTATAGCTTTGGTATTTCTCTTTATTCTATTCGATTTTAAAACTCCTTCGACTGTTTAAATTCTTTTTGAAAGGGTTTTTATTTCTTTATAATTAAAAATCAAAAACAGTTTTATAAGTATTTGAATTTTTCTACTTCAGCTTTTATAAACTAAATTTGTATACTTTGTATATATTTATAAATATATATATATATATATATATATATAAAGTATGCCTATATATATAATCTATATTTATTTTCAATCATTTACATACAATATTTTTTTTAATACAAAATTTCCCCCACTGTCAAATCATTTGTTGTGTTTTCTTTTTTATTATATATATCTCAATATTTTGCAATATACAAGATACATTTGTCAGCTCTTGCATCTTTTCCCTGTATATATATTATAGTATTTTCTGTTTATTTATCTTCCGATATCTTTACCTCTTCTTCAACAAGCAAAAACTATTCAACATCGCACTCGAAATAAATTGTTTTTATTTCGTGCGCCAAAATAGAAGCGTGACAAAAATAAATCACAATATTAACAAGCAGAATTACAGTTGGACAGGGAGTGATCAACCAACATATACCCTGTACATATATATTGGATTTATTTTAAAGGTGATAATGTATCTTAATTGTTGCACTCTACTGAGAAGATGCTCTTACTCTTCTTGATCTATACAGCTTCAACTATATTTATACCCGATTCCCCCTTCCCTTACTACAGGGTATCCAACTATATAACAAAGATATTTTACACTAAATTAAGAAAAAATTGTCACTCAGTCGTGCCCTGCAAATTGAAATTGTTGAATCGCTCTTCGCCTCGTTTATTTTGATGTCGTCGTTCTCGCTCTCTTGGCAAAATACATACAAATTATAAAAATAACATAAATGTTTATAAATATCGCCCGTTAAGTGATGAATGTGCAATTAAGTTACGCATAATGAATAGTGCACTCAGAAATCATTGTCTAACCATCCACAAAAAGGATATGTGTGCGTAGAGTCTGTCAAGAAATGAATTGTCACAATGCAGAAAGAGAACAGGCTCCATTAATGCTGAATGTGGTGAATAAGGTGGGAAAATAAAGTGTGGTTTAGCGGAATGAGGGGTGAATATTGTGGATGAGTTGAAGGAATAGGGTATACAACATGTTTACCAAGTTCAACGAGTAGTATAGAATTAAATATGAAAATTTGTTCGTATCTGAAATTAAACCTTAAAGTGCAGAAGTTGAGAAACTTTGAGAGCATTAATACAATATGATTATATTAATATATTATAAAGAAGAATATAATAATAATTTAAAATCAATTTTACCACTTATAAAGGGCCTTAAACTTTACAAATAACTCAAGTAAATATCTAACCCTAAAATTAAATTAATTTATGATGAGCACTTTAAACATTTCCAGCAATTTCTGTCATTAGCTTCTCGCTCTGTCTTTCTGCCTCTCTCTCTCTTCCTTCTCTTTCAATATAATAAATTTAAACGTACTTTCCCCCAATGTGCTATAGAGCATATTTTGTATTTTGGCCAGCAGCAAATGCCGCACAATTCGAAATGCTACACGAAGCAAGCTAAATGCAACAAGTGCAACGTTTTGTGTAGTCGGCCCTCTGTAGTCAGTCCTACCCTTCTGCCACTCCCCCCGCCCCCTATCGTCTCCTCCGTTGTGCGTGTTTGGTAAAATGTTTTGGCGACACTTGACAAAATGCCAGAAATTCTAAACACTTTTAGCCGGTTGTCGTTCGTCTTTTGGCTGCCCTTTCGAGCTGCCTCTGCTTCTTCTCTAGCTGCTTTTCGTTTGGCTGCTTTGAATTTTTGCACGCTGCAACTGTAGCTATCTCTCTCTCTCCCCTCTCTCTCTCCCTCTCTCTCTCTCTCTGCGTATCATGGCAAATTAATTACTTGCCATCGCAGGCAGAGCAGCGTGCAAATTTACGCACATTTATTTCAGTCAGTTGATTCTTTGAGTAATTAATGAGTTTATTAATTCGCAAATTGTCAGTGCGATGACAGCAGCTCAAGTAATTCCATGTTGCAACAACAACAACTCGTCATGTGGCTGTTGTTGTTGTTGTTGTTCTTGCCCAGTCATAGTGCTCATCGTTGTGCGGTATCTTTAGATCTGCGCTTCAGTCAAATGCATTTTCATGCATGTATCTTGCAGATACTTTTGCTGCCGCACACATTAACACACTTTTCAATTCAATTACTGTACTGTAGCCAGCTGCGGGTCGCCCACAGTGCACTGTGGGCCAAACAAAGCGCTTTTCTATGTTGTGTGTTGCCAGTGTCGCGCCTCAATTGATTTTCGCACATTTGTTGCTCGTTTAGCGTGATCTCTCTCTCGCCGTGATCGCCCATTTAGATACGCTACGTGCTACAACGAGTACTTGCATTAAACTTGCCTGCAGTTCGTTTTCTAACCTTAACGCTAATTGGGGAGGGGCCCACTATATCTGAACGATCTCGTTCGATCGTCAAATGAGCTTAACGCGCTGATAAATGTGCTAAAAATGTGCACAAGTTAAATGCAATTTGTTTGCACAAGAGTGAAAGTGGTAAAAGATAAAAACATTTCCCAACAAAAATGTGTTTTAGAAAATATGTAGACACAGCAAGAAAAACTCATATTTCCTCTAAATTAAAAGACGGACAGTGTTTGTGAGTTTTGAGTGCATTTCGAGGTTATGTTTGCCATTGTGAAAAGTATTTTTAAACCTTTCCAAAATGTTTTAAAATTTGTTTTAAGTTTAGTTAAGAAAATAACATAAGGTGCACGATTGTTTCTACTGAGAATTCCGTTCAATTTAAATATCAATAAGTATATAAATAATTCAACAAAAAATTAATACATAAAGTACATACATAAATAAACTAGCCCACGATCTATAACTTCCTTTCGTTATTCCCAAGTTTAAGCAACAGATTAATCGAGTTTCCGATAAACTGTCTGCACAAAACAAGTTGTAAAACCAGAGCGATTAACTATAGCATGTACTCTCTCTCTCTCTATCTCTCTCTTTGTAAACCCACTTATTACAGTCCAAGCTAACAGTGTTGCCTAGTTTAAGCTGTTTTAGATATTTATCTCTCTTTAAATCACTTTCAATGGCCCACCAAGCAGGCTCAATACAGGCAGAGCGAGAGAGGGAGAGGAGAGAGTGCGACTGCGATGCACGAGAGAGCATTTAATCATGTTGCAGTCATAGCCAAACACACAACAACAACAACAGCGCTGAGTCAACCGGCAAACATAAATAAACAAAAGCCAGCAAACTAAAAGCAGCCAAAGAGCGTAACTAATTGGCTTTGACTGAGCCACAAGTGTCGAAGAGAGCAAGAGAGAGCACAGAACAGCTGTGCAAAGAGAGCGAGCACACCAGAGAGAGAGAGAGAGAGAGAGGGGCAGAGAGAGCAACGATAACAGCCGGCATAAGCATAGCAAGAGCGCGCAGGCAAACGAAATTCAAAGTGCAGCGCAATTGACGATCAGCTGGGAATGGGATGGGGGGAGAAGAGGGAGAATGCTTGCGCCAACGTCGCTGTTAGCGCTATTGGCGCTGCTGCTGCTGCCGTCGCTGTCGCTGTCGATGCCGTCGTTGCTGCTGCTGCCGTCGCAAGTGAGTTTCAGTACCCACTCAGTCAGCCGGTCGCGTCGATCGATAGTCGCGTCGTCGTCGCTCGCATTTGTCAATAGAATTTCAGCGCCTGGTCGAAAGTACTCGCAGTCGATCTCCACCGGTCTTCAGTCTTATATCGGCATTCATTCAAGACACGATCTCGACAATCCCCGGAACGTACGAGACGTCGATCGTTGTCTTTGTCATCGCTTGCACGTTGCGGTTTGTCCAGCTTTGCAAAAGTAAACAAATGAAATTCTTTACGAAATTGAGCAACTGTCGTTGTGTGTGTGCGTGTTTGTGTTAATTGAAAATAAAAACGAAAAAGTAAACGAAATTTATCGCCAGTTATATCGACAGTCAATTGAACGTGCACATAACTCCAATTAATTAACAATTATATCGTAATTGTCAAGCGATTCCAAAATGAAAAGAGTGTTTGAAAAGGGGGAAACAATACTATAAAAAGAAGTACAAATAAAATAAGAATAATATTAAATTAAATAATAAAACCTATATAACTGTTAATTGGGTTTGAAAGATATATAGAGTATATATATTTCAAAATATACATAATGTATGTATGTACATTCCCATTAACAATTATATCGTAACGAACGTGAAAAAGGGGAAGAAAATAATGTAAAAAACAAGTTAATGAAATAAAAAATAATTTATTTTAAATAATTAAAAACTGTATAACAGTTGATGGGATTTGTAAAACACATAGTGTCATTATTTTTATTTCTATTCCATTTAACAATTATATCGTAAATATAAAAGAAAGAGTATTTGAAAAAGGGAAACTAATACCATAAAAAACAAATAAAAATAATTAAAAAAATAATTTAAAGTGAATTAAAAAGCTAGATAACACTTGATGAAATTCACAAAATATATAGTGTACTATATTATTCTATATCTCTTATATAATATATATATTCCTATAACTAAGCTAACAACGTTACGCGTTTCATATTCAACGTCTCATTTAGTCATGCGACTCATACTCAGTTATTCACTTCGCCAATTTGGCCGAAAAGTTAACAATAATAAACAAAAACAATATGCAAATAAGTTCGCCTGCTTATTGACAGTGCAAAATTGAAGAGTGTGTGGCAGCAAGTGCAAGCGAGAGGGGTACATTAAATCTGAAGCGAACTGCAGCGACGTCAGCTTGACTCACTCAGCTCAGCTCACTCGCTCGCTCTCTCTCCTACTTGCTCAGCCGGCGTCTCAGTTACTGGGCTTGTTAATTACCGTGAACCGGCTACCCTGCCCCTCCCCCGCCCCCCTCCTTGCACACTCTACACTCCTCCTTTCCGCCTGCTGTTCTACCCGCTTTCAATCAACCCGTTTTCATTTCAATTTCCAATTCGATTTCGTTGCTTTCTTTGCTTGCAAGCAGCTGTTTTCTGTTTTGCTCGTTTTGTTTTGCTTCGAGTGCATTACCACACACACACACAAACACACACAACACACAGACATGCCGACACTTTCGCATATTTGTATCTGTATCTTTGTATCTTTATCTGCGATATTCTAGCTGCGCTTGCGTGGCCGAGCCGAGCCCAAAAAGCATTTGCGGAATGCAGCCCCATGGAGAAATTTCAGTGCGGCCTGTTGCGTGTTGCAAGTGCGTGTTGCATGCGTACTCCACTTGTTGGCCAGGCAAATGCTGTGTAGTTGCAGCTGCAGTTTGTCATGTGGCACAGAGAGACGTTTTGTGTAATTGAAATATGCGCATAATTGCAGCTCTTTCTTCTCCTCCAAATGGGCATTTCGATTAGAGGCGAATTTCAAGCGAAACCTATAAAAATAATCTACGTTCAATCTTTGATTTATTTCTTAGATCTTTCGCTAAAAGCATGTTTGCTATTTCCATGTTGAAAGCGAATTTAATTGAACTGAATAGGTCTATGAACCATAAATTTATATTTAAAATACAATGGAATATGCCTCCTATATTTTGAACACACATCGCATAGTGGAAAATATTATATAGCATTCTTTGCCTTTAGATTGAAAACAGAAATAATATTCTCTTATTTGCATACTTCAATTTCATTTGCAATTCAAAATTATGACCTATTTTGAATTGAATTGAAATTTAAGTATGCAAATTAGGGAATATTATTTCTTAGTGATTATTTCGAAATCTCTATAGCTATAAATTCAATTGAATACTGTGAATACTTTACTGAAATTATCAAAATCAACTGTTCACAATATTCTTATTAAAGAGTTATGAATAGTTAATACAATTTTACTTATGTTTTTGATAGATAAAAGCTAAATATTTCTATTATATTTTCAATTCTATATTCTATTAAAAATATCACCAAGATTTAAACAATAGAATTCTCTACATTCCTCTTTAATTCCCCTTATATAATTCTATTTAATAATTTTGGAAACCACACAAATGTTTCAACAGAACAATATAATTTAATGAACTTTGTGCTTCCCAAGCAATTATTATAAATGAACTATTCTTTATGTATTTTTTACTTATTACATAATCTCAACAACCAAATGAATTCGCGTACAAATCATTTTCCAGACCTTTTCACAAAGATTTCGCAACTATTCAAAAATGATTTAACTTTGGCTAATTAGACAATTCTTTGTTTCCTACTTTGCATGCAACTGCAGCAACAATCTTGCAACAACTTCAGCTGCAACTTGAATAATCTTTGCAAATTACACAAGATGCAGAGAACAGAACAACGACAAGAATGAAAATTGAAAACTCATTTCCTAACCATAATTACCGACAATTCTATGGCATTCTGTCTATTCTATTCTATTAGTTAAGGCATTGTCATTCGCTTGAGAATTATGCTAAAAGCTCCGCTTGAAAAGAACTACAACAAGTACAGCAACAATAAGAACAACAACAAGTACAACAACAAGTACAGCAACAATAAGAACAATACAGCAACAACTACAAGAACATTACAAGAGCTATAAGAACTACAAGAACTACAAGAACTTCAACTAGAAGTATTGTCAAGTGCGTCTTAGACAATGCTGCCCCAGCTGCCCCCAAGCATACTCAACATATGCATCATTTTTCTAGCAGGGGAGACGACCTCAGTCGAGTCAAGGGGAGAGGGGGAAGGGAGGGGAAATTGTGCAATGCCATTCGGATACGGTTCTTATAATGCAGCAAGTGCTGCAGCAATGGGAACGAGAGACGGCAATTAATTGAAAAAATCACGCACTTAGAAACCCAAACTGAGAGCGCTCATAAATTCCAAAGAGAGCGCTAGAGAGAGGAGGTGGAGGGGCTGTGGGGGGGTGTGTGGAGAATAATACGGCCCCGCTTGGGGTAGAGAACAAAGCCGGGCGACAGTTTTTTTCTATGGGCCGAACAAATACGGTTAACGGGCATGATCCCCCGACAAAAACAGACAGTGTGGAGAAAAGAGAGAAACAGTGTGATAGAGAGAGAGAGAGAAAGATAAATAGAGAGAGAGAGAGAGGGAGATAGACAGACAGAGCCAACGACAGGCGACAAGTTTTGCATATTAAAAGCGAAAGACACAAAGATTGAATAACAAATTGAATGGCAAATTATTCTGTATGCACTCGTTGCTACTTGTTGTTGTTGTTTCTATTGTTATTGTTGTTGTTGTAGTACCATTTGTTGTTGTACTGTTGTACTGCCTGTTGTACCCTGGCCTTTTTTTTATAGCTTCTTTCACTCCAATTGCGGACGTCAGCGTACAGAATGCGCCTCAATCAGAGAATTTTAATTATTATTTTCAATTATCGAAAATGGTTTTGCGTCTGTTTCAATTTACATTCTCCACTTGCTATCCTTGTTGTTACGCTTCTCTCTTTTCTCTTTTTTTTCTGTTTCGCTATGTTTCAAGTGTTTTTTAGCAGGGCGTCTGCTCTTCAGATGGTATCCCTGTCTGTTCAACTGCTGGTAATTAGGGGGCGTTCTCAATTGCGACATATGGTTTTGCTTTAATTAAATTTCAAGCGCAGATAAGCAGACACACTCCCCTTTCTCTCTTCTCCCTCTCGGGGGAGTACTGAGATTCTGCCCCACAGTGGCAAAAGGTCAGCTGACTGTCGAGGGAGGCCTAAGTTTACTCGGAATATCGACTCGAGTGTGGAACTTGAAGCTTTTAGCGGGTAACCGGCAAAAGTAAAGCCTCAGCTGCGAAAAGCTGTTAACTGATAGATTAAACAACTGTCGCCGGGCACCGTACGAAATGCGAATCAACACACACAGCGGAACAGCAGAAAACAAAACCAAAGACGAGTGTAAATAAAAGTGATGAAAAAAGAGCTCAGAAAATAAATAAACATAATGCCAACTGAGAGATGCTGGCGATGGCGATGACGATGGCGACGCCAACATGCTAACTCAGGTAGTCTCAGATAGCCAAGCTTAGTACTGTTTATGTGCCCGATACGTAGAAGTATATACTATATCTATATATATGATTTATTTGCACGACATTTATCAGCGGATGCAAATGCACTGAGCCAAACTAACAAAAACAAGCTCAGCGCAAAGCTCCGAAAAGTAACTCCACATAACGAGGCACAGTCTGAGTGTGTCTGTGTGTGTGTTGGTATGTGTGTTGGTGTGTTTGTGTATGTTTGTATGATACTCGTGATCAGGTGGTGCCTAAGCAGCGCTGCCTAGCACGCGTCGCGCGATGATACTCGCAATTTGTGGCTTAGATACACTTGGCAATGCACGGGGTTAATCAGCTGGCAGAGTGAGGTACGACACTGTCTGATTGTATCTATAAAGTTTTCAGATATCATTTGAGTATTATTAAAATATATTCTGGAAATATTTTGGCAAATTTTGCATTCTATTTGACTCTATATTAATGACAAAGGTTCCTACTTTAACAATCATATTAATATTTAACAAGAAATACCAAAAGTCGGAAACCAATCTAAGGAATACTTTCCAAGCAGCTCAGTATGCATATGCAGTTTATAATTACGAATATATTTTCAATATTAAATGCAACATCAAAATAAAGTGTTACTAATTGTATTAATGCCACATTTCAAATTTCAATTATTTTGATAAATGTAAATATTTTAGATATTTTCATGCACTTTCAAAACTTAGTTCAAGAAACTTTCTAAACAAAAGTTTTTATCTGTTCCTTGAGCATTTAAACCAATATTGTTATATATCTTTCCATTTAATATGTATATATAAAAGTTTTTATAAATCTGCTCAAAATTAAATAATAAATTATTAATAACGAAACTACAATTAGCGCAATCTAATCCGTCTCTCTCAATACAAAAACCTTTAGCTGATCTTCAGCCACTTAGCTCAGCTTAATTCCTTCTACACATATTTGTTGGCCCCTGCATTATCATAAACAAATTCATAGAGCATAGGTCTCTAACCTCACTTTATCTAATTTTCAAAGAGAAAACCTTCAACTGCTCTCTCAACTTTTGATCTAACATGTACGTGCTCTTCAATTTGTCAGCATTATAAAGAAACCAATAAAAGATATTCTCCAACTAGTTCAAGCTAATCTCAAACCAGAAACTGAGTACAGTACTATCTCAGCTGATCGTATGGCCCTCAGATCGTATTGTATATTATCTCCCCCTATTATACGTAGTTCAAATGTCGTAAGCCCCCCTTATGGTGGCGAGTGTATCTCACTTCTCGCCTTGCACTTTACCTGAGCCAATTTGCCGCTTGTCGCAAATGCCATTTAACCAAACGAAAAGTGCCTAAACTAAAGGCAACAACAACAATAATAATGATAATTTCGTATGCGAGCGTCGACGCTGACGTCGACGTTGACGTCGCTGCTCACGTTGAACGTCGACGTTGACGTTGACGTCGTCGTCGTCGTCGTCGCCATGCGGCTTTGGGCTTTGGGACTTCCACATCGTGAACTGAGTACACAATGGCTAAAGTACATATACGTACCGCGATACAACAGCAACAACTACAGCAACAACTACAACAACAACAGCCAAACAGCTGAACAACAGCAACAACAACAGCAACAAGCGAAAGAAACAAAATAAAAATCAAGTAAAATAAACCGCACACGAGCAGCGGCAGAAAAAAAAGCGACGCCAGCAGTTTGTCACTCAATCGCCCAGCAATCAGTCGCGTTTTGCTTATAGTTGTTGTTGTAGTTGCTGTACATCGTACATGCTGCTCTCGATTTGTATCTGTATCTTACAGATACACTAGAGAGTCGAACGACGCGCGCGCTTTTAAAGTGACTTACACGAGCTGCGCACGCGTAAAGCGGAAAGTCAAAGTGCAAATGTATCTCGTGGATACACTGTGCAAACGTACTGCATAAAGCGTGCATAATTACGAAAATTTGCATAATTAGCTACGATAAGCTACACTGCAGTGAAGCTTGTGCGGTGAGAGAAAGATAAAGAAAGTCAAGTTCCATGTGCACACGTTGCACGTAGCCAGTGCTCACTGTAGCCGCGTATTTACCTGCATTAACGACGACGTGTCGATTGTGTTTACATACTAAATTCATTGTTTCATCAGCTGATACGTTACGGCGAACAATACCAGCGCAGTAGTTGCCGCTATCCCCAGTTCCCAGTTCCATTGAAATAGTTTAACCGATTTTCGATCTACATAAATCGCGTTATGCCTGGCTGCTTCTAGGGAGTGTCGGGCAGTAGAATGAAAGAGATAGCGCAATAGCTCGCTTTCGATGAGCCATCATTGTCATCGTCATCATCTTGACGATCTCACAAGGTCGAACTGCGCCCTAAGTCAATTCACGCGTACCTGGCGTACCTGGGCAACAATATGGGAATAAATTTGTCGTTTCTCTGTTGCTGAAAACATTTGTGCAAATATTGAAAGATTCCGTCGGACGGGCAAACAAACTAGAACAAGTGTCGTTAAATTAAAAAAAAAACCACATACCTACAATACATATCTATATACTATATACGTATATACAAGTATGTTATGTGAGTGTGCGGTTCGCTTTTAGTCAATTTCCAAAAGAAAATACGAACACGAGCACGAGGCATATTCACGTAATGGATTTCTTGGCGTCAGCATGCAAATGAATCTCTTTGCGGTGAGCTCTAAGTAAATTCCAATTGAAAATAATCAGTCGGTCGAAAATGCGTATTCTTCCCCCCCCCCTTCCTTTTCCCTCTAGGGAAACAAACGGAAATTGTCAGTTGTCAATTTTTTGAGAACGCAGCCCAACAACAACAACAGCAAAAGGTGCGCACCATATTAAATACAAAATGTCAACAGCTCGTCAGCTCGTACCTAGACATACTCATGAATACGTGTTTATACATCCATCTATATAGAATGAAGTATATAAATAACTCAAATAAAGCACAACGACATAAAAAAAAAGTGCAAATACCCAGAGGGAAATAACAATTTGTCTGAAATTATTGCTAAAATTAAGTAGAGTTTTTTGTTTGTTATAACCCGAAACAAGTCAAATTTTTAGCAAAGATTATTAAGGGGAATATTCTATAAATATAAAGAATTGTGTACTTTTTCACAGTTCACGTTAAGTTTCAGCACAAAAAATTATAAATTAAATCGATTTTTTTCGATAATTCGAACGAGGAGCAAACTGAGACTATCATTAGATTAATGAGATCTTATAATATACTTCTATAGGGTATTTACTTCTCAAAACATCTCTCAGTTGAGGAGCTGCAAATTTGGTATATACTGTGTATTTCAGAAACGACATTAGTTAAGTAAAGACAGATTGGAATAACAATCGACCTAAAACTAAAATAAAAAAACTTCATATTATTCTGCTTTTTTTAATGACTTTATAGAGTCTCTCAGACTACAGCAAACCAAAGATGTTTCACAGTAATTTTATAGATTAAAGCTATCACTGGGTAACTCTTATTCGAATACTTCCCCATTTGAAATACTCTTTTGCATATCCAAAGCACAGATAAGGAAACTAGACGAGCTAAAACAGATACTGAATAAAGAAAGAAAACCAAACTGAACGGAAATAGATAACTTCAAATTTGTACCTTATAGCAGAGACCTTTCCAACTGAAAGATAAGCTATATACCCTCTTAAGTATATACTTTTTGTAGCTCTCTGTGGCTCACCATAAATCGCAAGCTATTCCATTTTTACATGCTTCAAAAACGTCAGTTTTAAGTGAAAACTCGTCGCTTTACGCTCCAGAAATTTTCATATATCTCCCAACAAAACAAACCAAAAATAAAAGAGAAAAGCTGAAATCCAAGCAAAGTTCAGAGTGTAAATGTGAAGTTGATGCGATAAGTGTTCGTAGGTTGTTCAGGCCTAAAGAGACAATAGAGTAGAGTGTCGCGTTCTTAACTGGGCTTATAAGCAGTTTGCTTCGCAGCTTGTTGCAGTTGCTGCTTGCGCAACCTTGTGCTAATTTCCGACTCTATAATGTGCCCCGATATATGCTATATATATGTAACATACATATATGCTGCGTGTGTATTTGTTGACTGAGTTGACAAATTGGTTAGTTTTGAGCGTGCAGCGAAGCGTAATGAAAATGATTACAGCAAATGCCCGTTGCATTTGTTGCTTTGTTGTTGTTGTTGTCGAGAGTTGCCCCACATCGGGCTTCATTATGCCATTATGCGGCAAATCAATTCACTTCGCATGTGGCAAGCGTACTCGGGGAAATGTACTCGCATGTTGCAACACACCTGCAAAGAGACTCTACCTCGAAAAACTCTTTCAATATTTGCACTTTCTTCTTCTCCAACTGAGCTCTCCATATAGAAACTTATGAGTTGTTCGTCTATTTACGCATATTTATGTCTATATCTGTTGACCATGTACAAACAACACGCACCATCATCATCAGGCTACAGCAGCACTAACAACAACAACAACAACAATAACAAGTACGGCAACAACAAGAGGAGACAGAGCCGACTGTCTGTCAATAGACTGGCAAATGTCAATTTAGTGAGGCCAGCAAGAAATTGAAAATAGACAGTCGCAAAGACACTAATTGTGGAAAAGTATTGGAGGGAAAAATCGTTGCCGAGAAAATAGAAAATAGTTCACAAGAGAAATACTTCATTTTCATTTCCATTTCCATTTTCTGTATAGTAGATCTACGTGCTTGTAATGAAAATCATATATCATTGGATATTGCTTTCAATTTTTGGAAGAAACCTTGCAAAGTCAGTAATGAAATGAGATTTTCCATGTTTTTGAAAGTTAAACAAAGTTAAAACAGATGAATGTGCAAGTTATTAAAATCAGAAAGTCATAAATGAGAAAGACTGGCAGTTTTATGAAAGTTATTAAATTGATATTGGAAAATGCGAATATTCCATTGAAATATGAAAATTCAAATGACAAAATGCATTAGATTGTCATAAATGTCAAGTGAAAAGCTCACATATGAATATCAAGTTATTAAAATAAAGTAAATATTCATATTAAATAATCAATGTCTAACGAGTCAAATCATAGTTTTAAAAAAAGAAGTCAATTATCAATATGAAATCGGTACGGGTTATGAAATAAAAGCTATAGATACTAAACAATGCAATATATTAAACTAATATTTATAAATAAGATAAATGTGAATTAAATTGTCATGCAAATTTAAAACAAGGGAAGTGATGAAATTGTGGCAAAAATATGTATCAAATATCATTTGTAGATATGTGTGATTAATTTCAAAAATAATATAAGAGGCATACATAAAGATCGTTATAGGATACCGACTTAGTTAAAAAAAATCTCTCTTAAAACAAGTGTGTCGGAAGGCAAGCAGCTTCTCGAAGATCAACCAGTGCAGGCAAACTTATGGATATGCTTAGAATAACTGAACTGGATAGGAAGCTCCGAGTTCAGCAGGGAGTACAATAGATCTACGAGATCGCAGTACATCTACTCTAACCCATATGATTTTTTAAAAGAAACATACGAAATTACAATTACACGAACTTGATATATGATTTTATTCTTAAGATTTGTACCACAAGCAACAGAGTTTCAAGTGAGAATATTCTGATAATATTTGCAAAAAAAATCTCAGTATCTTCGTTGCAGACTTTACGTCTAAGTCTTTTTGTCTCTCTAAGTTAAGATCTTCAGCTTTCATTCTCTTACTGTTCACTGAGAGGAAAAGAATTTCACATAGAAATAAACCAACTGAGACGATAATTGTTGTTGTAGTCAGGTGTTGTTGCTCTGTTTTTGTAGTCTGGTGTAAGTAAATAAGCTTAAAATTTCACAATACACTATGTGAACAGTTGTCATCGCTTGTTTAGTTTCGATTTCGGTTTCGGGTTAACGTCACACTCTCCTCCACCAACCTCTTTCTCAGCTGGTTTCCACTTAAAGATATTATTATAGAAGGTATATATAGGCTGGGGTAATATTGTCGCAGTCTAAACACAGACGTTCGTCTCTTTTCTTTCTTCAAGCTGATTAGAGCGTTTCGCAGTTGCCGACACGTTAACGCCTCCCGAAGGGGCGTGGCGCATTAGAAACACTTGTGAAATTCGAAGTTTTGTCGAGTCGACTCAATTTTCTACACGATGCTTATATAACCCAAAACTTTTATGCTGTGTTATTTTTCAGTTGAAATGCACATTAAAATTGTTTAAGCGAAAGCTGCGCAGGGGAAGAATTAAGTAAGGAGGGGGAAAGGGAGGTGGGGAAGGCGCTGCACTTAATAAGGTGCTCTGGCTTCATGAGCTGACTGACATTAAATGCAAAATCAAATAGCCCCTTGCTATGTGATTGTCATATAAAATAATCTTAATAACTTGTGCAAATATCGTAAAGAGCTTTCGTAGACCGTACGATATGTACGAAATGTGACATGCACGGCCCATTAACGCTCGATATGATGTGCGATTGCCGACGATATTTGCAGCAAATTGAAAGTAAATAAAAATTATAATCGAAAAAAAAAAATTCCCAATAATAACAAATATATTAAATACGTTTATTGCAAAGGCAAACTGCAGCAATATGGCAAATTAATTAGTTATACAAAAAGGGGAGACGCATAAAAAAAAAAAAAAAAGTGACGTAAATTGTGAAAATCAACAAAAAAGCGAAAACAAAACAACGCGACCAAAAAATAGAAATATAATCGATTTTTTTTTTGATTGCAAATAAAATTCAAATTATGCACAAGTGAATAATTGTGGCATTTTTAATGGCAGGCAACTAAATAAATACGGCAACAGATGCACACACACACACACATACATACATGCACTATATAGTGAACATACATATGTATGAAAATAACAACAAGAAGTGTGTTGTGCCTGTGTTTTAATATAGCCCAAGTGGCCCATAAAAACAAGTTGCCCTTTGTCGAGGCAAGGCGAATGCGAGTGTGTGTGGCGCCATCTAGTGGCCCATAAATATTGCACACGCTATGAAAAATCCAAATATCATGGAATGCAGCAATGGCTTAAAACAACAACAACAGCAGCAGCAACAGCAACAGCAACAACGTTGTCACAGCGTCCAATATCAACGGAAACGGAAATGGCAATGCTAGCGAGCTACAGCTGCACCCCCTGTCGGCCAAAGCGGCGCTAACAACATGTGCAACATCGACAGCAGCAACAGTGCAACACAGCAGCAACAACAACAGCAACAACAACAATAGCAACAGCAAGTACTGCTCCGGTAGCAGCTCCGGCTCCGGCATGTCGCCTCACTCGCCGCCCCCGCATCAGCAGCAGCCCGCAAACATGGCCACAAATGGCCATCAGTCGTATCCGGCGATAACGGCAACGTATTGGCTGCCGCCACCAAATCCGGCGCCATATTTAGTTCCAGGTAATTAGTGTTACTTGCAGTTGTAGCCCCCCCCCTTCCTAACCCCTTGATAACCCCTTTCTAACCCCCCCCCAGCCAGTTGCAATACCAATTTCAGTCTCGAGCGCAGTCTAAGCCCGGCTTCCTCTCCCCCACCCCTGCCTTCCTCTGTTGCAACGTTGCAAATTATATTTTCGTGTTTATTGTAAAGCTCGCAGGGATTACAACAGGGCAGCAGGGACGGGAAAGAGGGGCGTGGCAGTGCAAAGGCGCATCTCGCTGCGAGGCCCAAACAACGTTGTCCATGTCGTGTTTTCATGTGTGCGCTGCGATGAGTGTGCGGAAGTGTGTGTGAGGGTGTGTGTGTGTGTGTGTGTGGGTGTGCGTTATTGTGTCGTGTATTTTATTTCCGTCCTTCTTGTTTTTTTTCGCTCTCTTTCTGTTTTTTGCTTAGTCGCTGTGCCAAGTGGCAAAATGTTAAGCCACTGTGTGAAGCTGCCGCTGGATTTGAATTTGCTGTGCGGGGGGGGGGCGAGAGAGGGAGAGCATCTGCATATATGTATTGAGTACGCGTGAGTGTGTGTGTGTGGTGTGAGTGTGTGTTATTTTCTGACTGGGAATCGGTTGCATGCAACGCCGCTGTGGCGCCTCCCGTTTTTGTGTGTAATTTCATTTGCAAACGCCACTTGCTGCCTGCTAATTAAATTTTAGCTTTGTCAGGGGATTTGCACTTGCTGCTACCAGGAGGGAGAGGGAGAGGAGGAGGGGAAGTGGAGGAAACCAGGAGGTGCCTTGTTTGTTTTGGCATTCGGCTCTGGCCCTGCTTGTTGTTGTTGCTATTCTTGTCTAACTGTTGCTTGCGAGCAGAAGAATTTGTGGATTATCAGAAACAGACACTGCGCAGAAGGGGGTGGGAGAAGGGTGTTGTTGGTAGGGTGCTGGTGGTACTGCTGGGATGCCGAAACGAATGCGAAATTAAACACTAGGGGTATTTTCTTTGATTTCACGCATATGCTGCGTTTTTTGAGGTTATGTTGCTCAGCCAAATTTAAAGGGAAAAATTATATTTAACTGGAGTTTCTACAATATATTTTAGGGTATTTTGCTACGGCATCTATAAAGGTAGGATAGAACTTTTCAATATTGCTGTAGAGCTAAGAAGTAGGACAGACAGACAGACAGACAGAGAGACAGACAAAGAGACAGACAGACAAAGAGATAGACAGACAAACGGATACACGAACATGGCTTAATCGACTCGGCTGTTGATGCTGTTGACCCAAATCAACAAAAAACGCTTTAAGCTTTCCATTCCAACTCAAAAGTCAAGTGCACCCATATAAAAAAAAAAACTTGAAAAACTCATCAACGTTTCAAGATGCAACACAAAATATTTCCTTGTTTTCGCATTCAAATTCAATTAAACTTTGTCCCATTGAATCGCTTTGCTCGACTTGTGCTCTCCTCACGCCCCACTTAACTCCCCCTACCACATGCCCCCTTCCCCCGCTTGGCAATCAATAAGTTAACGATCTAATCCATTTCCGGCACTGGCATTGTGACTTGCATACAGAATCAAGCGATTATGTCCGTGAATCGTACTATAACTCATCCATTTCTCAGTTTTCCCTCTCTATACCCCATTCTCTTCACTCTCCTCCCCTCTTTTCTCTCATTTTCTCCTTTGCCTCTCTTTCCACTCCTTCTTCTTTTGCGTCTCTTTCTGCTCTGCTTGCATGCAAAATTTTCCTCGGGCACAATCAGAAGAGTTCGTTGGGCAATGAGGAGGGTGGGGTAGGGAAATATTTTGGGAATTGTTGGATTGCAGTTTGTGACAGGGGAAGGCGTCACTACAGTGGGCAGGGGGGGGGAAGGGGGAGTGAGGCGTGGTTGGTTTGCAAAATGTTTCCGTGGTTTGACGTTGCCTGAGACGTCTCCTCGACGTCTTCTTGTTGTCGTCTAACTAAGCGTATGACTTGCATATTTATGCGATATATGCGAAATGAATTGTTTGTTGTTGTTGCCGATGCTGCTGCCGATGCTTTTGCTGCTGCTGCTGCTGGGGCAACGCAGTTAGAGACAGCAACAGCAGCAGCAACAGCGGAAGCAAATAACGATAATAAATAAGCAAAGCGTCAAAAGGCAAAAAGGTTATAAATAAGTAAAGAAATATTCGAATGCACAAATGAATGAGTGAAGAGAGAGTGAGAGAGAAGAGGGAGAGGAGGGAGAGTAAATGAGTGAGTGATAGGGAGAGAGAGGGAGTGGGGAACTACTCTACCCCTTCTCTCTGACAACAACAAGTGCATGCGTTGTGATATTTTTAAAGCAATTCGATGCAGCAGACACGTTTCCTCATTTTCCCCACATGCCCCTCGCCCCTTCTACCCTCCCTCTGCGACATCAACAACATCAGCAGCAGAACTAATAATTTTATGAGCAGATCAAATGACGAACGCGACAGAGAGAGAGGGAGAGAAAGAGAGAGGGGAAATTGCGGGCAACACTCAAAGTCAAAATGGCTGTCAGTCAAAGTGAAGCGTAGCAGCCCGTGTGACAGGTGTGTGTGTGCGAGTGAGTGTGAGTGCGTGTGAGTGTTACATAAGGTTGTCTGTTTTAGAATTTTGTGGCTGGGCATTATGTGTGCGCTTGTGTTATATCTGCAAGTGCCATTATCTGCATCTCGCTCGCACGCAACGTGCACAAATGTGTTAACATAAATGTAACACGTTTCGCTGTGGCAACAACGAGAGCAACAACAACAGTAACAACAACAATCCCTGCACGTTGCCATGTCACGTAGCTGCTTTTGCATGTCAACGACAGTCAAGAGAGCGAGAGATAGAAACCGAGCAAGAGACAGAGAGAGAGGGAGACAGAGAGGGAGAGGGACCACAGTTGGCGAGAGTGTGGCAGCGGAGACAGAGCAATGCAGGGTTCCCCAAAGATTTTTGGCAGGAAACCGAACTGTCACATTGGCAGAGTGTCAAGGAAATTGCCAGCTGACTTCTTGACTTCTTGCCTCCTTTCTCCCGTCTTCCTGCCTCTCTCCCTCTCTTCCTCCCTCTCACTCTCATCGTGCCGTATACAGAAATTCAAAAATTGTTTTGTCAATTCGAGTGCAAAATAAGCTGGCAAAATCAACTACAACTATAGCTCTCTGTCTATGTCTCTGTCACTCTCACTCACTCTCCATCTCTCTCTCCCTCTCTCTCTCTCTCACTCTGTCTTACTTCTATATTTCTCTTCTACATAGTTTAAAGTTTTAGCGGTTTCATGCTAATTAAAGTAACACGCGAGTGCAAATTGTTCAAGCTGCAAATGAACTTGACTTGAACATTTTGTGAGTTAACCAAAACTTGTGAATGTTAATCGGGTTTATTTTAAGACTTAAGAAGAAAGAGAGAGAGAGGGAGAGAAAAAGAGAGACACAAAATAAGAAGCAAAAGGAACTAAACTTATCTTAGCTCAACAAAATAAGTTGCAAGTGCTATGTGAAAATACAAAGAAAACTGAACGTCAAATATTAATTAAATAAAAACTTGGGAAAATTAATATTAAGATAACTTAAAGCTTTTTTATTAATCAACGTTCGCAGTACGTTAAATAAGCTTCGTATTAATAACTGCATTGATCCAAAGCCTTTTTCCATATTGAATAATAAGCTTAATATTAAAGACTGCATCATTACTAAAGCTTCTTTCCAAATTGCATATAATAAGCTTAATATGGATGACTGCAACAGTACCAAAGCTTCTTTACGCGTTGTCTCATTATGATCAGCTTTACTGAGCTTTCAATATCATTTTAACATTTAATGTAGAATCTACCTTTGAGATTGATTCAGTACTAGTTCTCTTATAACTCTATTCCCGTGTGGATTTCAATGTGCTTTAATTGATTTTTAATAATCAAAAGACTTTCAAAGTGCATTAAATCAAACTGCATCAGTTTTAAGAATTATTTCCAATTTACTTAATATAATGAGCTTTATATTGAAAAAAGCATCGATGACGAAGCTTTCATTCTGATATACTTAAATAAGATTTTAATTTGTTGCAAAGCTGTGATGTCGTTTTAAACTTACATAGCACAAACTAGAAAAGTTTTTCCTCCCTCTGGATTCCAATTACGTTCTCTTTAAGTTCAATTCTAGTGTAGCTTTCAATGTGCTTTCAAAATGTACCTCATCTCCAATTGCGCATTTTACTCACTCACAGATAGTTTATTTTTGTTCCCCGATTTTTATTGCGTTCATTACGTGCGACCTTCTCGACTCGCAGTCAGCCCAGTCAATTTGTTTGCGGTTAATTTCCTGAACTATTCAAAATTGCACTATACAACTGAGTACGCCCCCTTCACCCACACACAGACAGTCACACACATTCACACAGACGCACTCACACACACACACACTTGCACATACACCAGCTGTATGCAAAGCAAACGTCAAAAGGCAGACAAGTGACCAGAGAGAACACTAATACGAGAATTCTATGGGACCTCTTCGAATGAAAACAACAAAATGTTCACATGTTGCATAGACAATCGCACGATAGATAAAAGAGACAAACAACAACAACAACAACGAGAGCTTTGAATGCGTTACAGTTCAGCACAGACAGGCAGAGTGCCAAGGGGTAATGGGGTAAGGGGTAATCGGGGTGGTCGATAGGCGGGAATTGGTCGCTCGATCGAATGTGCGTCCCATAAGAACGAAATTAAATTCTGTCGCGACAATACAACATGCGGAATACGTAATCAATTGCCGACATCGATATAAATACAAATATATACAGAGTGGATATACACTACATACATACAACAGTTTTCTGTGGTATATAACAGATAAATATACATACAAACATACAAAATACAAACATACATACGTACTCATAGGTACATGCTTTGCCATAGGTACAGCTGTAGCTAAGGCTTTTGTTTGTGCTGAGTCTCTTGTTGAAGCTGTATGGGCAGTTAAATATATATACTATATATATATATATGTAGTATCTATACTTGTTTTGTATATCTAAATTCTTATCTGATATTTGCATGTGTAACTATATAATAAAATCTATCTAGATAAAGTACTAAGACTTTTATGCGAGGTATCTAAAGTATAGAAAAAAAGTTTGGTAAGATATTTCTGCACTTATTTTGTAAATTCTTAAAGCAAAAATAAATATGCATTAATATAAATATTACTACTTTATTTTAGGTACATATTTATAGTATATATTAATAAGTATCTAGTATATATTTATAGTATCGAGTTTAAATGCTAAGAGCCTTGTGTACTTTATTTTACTTTACAATAGGAATTTGCTAGACTACTTGTATATAGAAAAAATGAATATATTGTAGAACATTTTATGAATGTTTCTAGTAATATTCATATAGTATCTTTAAACACATATAACTCCAATTAATCAAGTTTAGAATAACTCAGAAAATTACTGTATTCTTTCTATTAATCTGTACTATTCCAGGACCTTTAACAATTTCCAGTTCTACTTATATAATTTCCCTTCTCCATATCACCTTTGTCACCCAAAGAAAACTTTATATGTGTCCATCTCTATCGACTCGATGCCTGTCCATCCGTGCATGCATATATTTAGACAAGTAGTATATATAGCAGAGAAAGAAGACTCGAAAGTACAAAATACCTTTTGCAGTTTGACAGGTGACAAACGCAAACAGTTCATCCACATTTATTGCCTATTTATCTGAGCGCTCGTGTGAGACTATTGCACTGATAGGATCGATATATGCAAGAGTATGTGAATGTGTGTGTGTGTGTATGTATAAACTGTCTCCATTGTTATGCTGCAGCTACAGGGGGGCAACTTGAAAGCATCCTGAATTTTGCATATGCAATCGCCGATAGACCGTCAGAGAGGGAGAGAAAGCTTTGCTTGAGGGACACATATTTAGCACAGATTCTGAGGCAGAGTGTAGAGAGAGGTGTGTGCAGGTGCAGTTGGCATGTATGTGTGTGTGTGTGTATGTGCATAGATGCTGAGCTATCCATGAGAGAGTGATGTGCTTGCTAATTGAGCTGAGCTATTATTAAATGTTTGATTAGGGCACAAGAGCGAAGAGAATTTTATGTTGGAATATCTTTGAAGTTGGACAATGACAAATCATAATTAGATTTGTGTTATTTCTTTATTGTTTGATATGCTGAGTTATTATTAAAGAGATATCTAGATCTTTCTGTTCTTAGTGTTCATTGTGTTCTTCTTAGAAATTAGTTGAACAACATTAATGAAAGTCTCAGATGCTTTAAAGATGTTTGATAATGATTAGATATGATAATATTTGTTTCCTTTTCCACTACTTTGTATACTTAATATTCTATAATATTATAATGTTTATTTATTCACTATTCCCATAGCACTATAAGCATAATATTCTCTGGCCACATGCTCGACTTAACTTCATCATTCATCGCCAGCAGCTCGTCAAAATGTTTCGCTGCCGCAAACACAATTAGCGCTAATAAAAGCAAATGAAAGGGGCGGCCAGTTGGGTAGGCTGCTGTGACAAATGTTTAAAAGCCATTTAAATCAGTTGCCAATGCAGGACAATGCCAAGCATCAATCTGCCAGGCAGCCCGCCCTCTTTCCTGCCTCATTCCATACTCGCTGCAGCCACAACTTGCTGCCAAAAATATAAAGAAGGGCGACAGGCAACAAAACTTCGATGTTGCCACTGGCCAGGCGAGTGTGGAGGAGAGGTAAGGTTATCAGCAGAGAAAGAGAAGAAGGGGAACAGCAGAAGTAGAGGGGCATGTAGAGCAGACTGAAAGGGACAGGGTAGGGGGCAGCAGGATTTGAGAGAGAGGGGGGAAGCTGCCAGCACGTTTCGATTACGTTGGCAACACTTCCGGCCCGCGAGCGCCACAATTTCCGCCGCACTCTCCCATTTCCTCTCTCTCTGTCTCTCTCTCTGTCTACAGGCACTCTACCACAAGTCCACCTCGTCTATGTGGCAGGATCTGCTGCCTACTGCTGCTGTGGCTACTGCTCATTTGGCTATGCGCTTGAAGGGTTCATTTGTGTTGCATGTCTACAAATACACATACATAAACAGATATATCTCCTCTCTCTTTTTTTTAGTCTGTGTCGCCGTTGACCAAACTCTTTGACTGCTCACTCATTCAATTACCGTTGCCCGTCAGCTATTTCTATAACCCCTCCCTCTCCCCGCTGCCCCTCTCTAACCCCTTCAAATATGCCTGCCGTCATCCCCATTTTGATTTTCTCAAGTGCTCCGCTGGCACATTGCCCTGCCCCGCCTATTACCAGCCAGCTCTGCTCTATTATAATCTACATGCAAATCTATGGCTATATATCTATAGCACATATGTATCCATATCTTCTTTGTGCCCGTGGAAAGTGCAGTTCATTTGTATCTCAAGTGCGCCTCAAGCGCAAAACTACTGCAGCAACTGCACTCAATTGCAAAGTTTGTTGTTCAATTTTGTTTAGCTTGTTGCCAGTTGCCAGTTGGCCATTAATAAGTTGGCCATAATTAATATAGTGCACGAGCAAGAGCACTAATTAATTCCGCATACATGTTCAGACCTCTTCTAAAGCCTCTGAATCAATTTTATAAATTATTTTGCCTGTTGAATTTCCAAATTTCTGCATTGCACATGCAAATTTCGAGATGCGCAGAAGAACTAAATCTGATAAAGCTGGGACTTAAGTTGGCAAGCATTAATGAACTCGGGATCTTTCAGAAAATACAATATATAGAGCTGCTGTCCATATTTTTATACCATTGCAGACGGTATATATTTTTCAGAGTTTGCAATGCACCATGCCAAAAGTTGCCCCTTGTTCTCATTTTTATTTATGTTTCTTTTTATTTCTAGTAATAATAATTATTTTCAAATCTACCTGAAATACTTGCGAATATCTTCAAGTTCGCAACTCACTAAACATTATGTAACTAAAGCAATTTTAATGACATCTTTGTGTAAGCTGCTTTTTTTTCTTCAACGTTTTCGTGATTATTTGGCTTTTGCAATGCTGTTTCTCATGAAGTTGTTGTTGTTTTTTTTTGTCTCTGCCCCAAACTGGTTGTGTGACGCACGTGCCGTGGCTGCTGCTGCTACTGTTGCTGTTGCTGTGAAACAATAAGCGTTGCTCTTGACAATACACAGACAAACACACACACACACATGAGCACACACACTTGCAGACACTTGGTGCGTATTCATAAGATACATTTGCTTGTTACTTGACGTCGCAAAGTATCTTATGTCGCTTTATGCGACGCCACACCGCGCTGCACATTTAATCTTGAGGTGTTCTGCATATTTGCGGCTTTTGCGGCATCGTCACGTCAAAAGCACTTTGATTGTCACTCAGTCAGTCAGCCACTCAGTCAGTCAGTCAGTCAGTCTGTCTATGTGTCCGTCTGCCCCTCTGTCTGTCTGTCTGTGTGTAAGTAAGCTAGTCAGCTTGGCTGAGCGCGTCGAGTCGCAACCAAATATTCTCCGCGTTTGTCGCTGACAGTCGTAAAATATTTGAGGTTTTTTATTCTCTCGTTGTTTCTGTTGTTGTTGTTGTATTTTCGCTTGTGCGTTGTAAGTTTTTGCGTTTTTTGACTTTTTGTTGGCGGTTGCTGCTTTTTGATTTGCCTCGAAAATTATTCGCCATGCGCTTTGCATAATAATCAGCAGGGATCCTCACAGAGAGCGAGAGCGCGCAAACTGAGCAAGGCAGAAATACGGAATGAAAAATGAAAGAGATGATGAGTTGTATGTGTAAGAGGAGAGAGAGAGAGGGAAAGAGAGCCAGAGGTGGCACAGTGGTGGCATGCCAGGTGATTACTTTGTTGCACGGGGAATTGCACTGCGAAGCAAGAGAGAAAGAGAGGGGGGAGTGGGAGAGAAATGGACAAAAAAGTAATAAGCGACTTTTCTTTGATTTAGCATGTTAAAAAATAGTGCAGAAATTGCTGTCAATGCAATCAGTTTGACAAAGTCATTATGCTATGGAGGAGGAATTTCTAAAATCTGTAGAGATTAAAGTCAGCTTAGTTTTGGATTACATTTATCATATTTGAAATTCTAACTGATTTAAATAAAAGAATCCCATACAATTAGTATAATAAAGAATATTCGCAAATTAAATTTACTGAATAAACAGAAAAATAAACATAAGTTTTTTTATTTCAAAATCATACCAAAGACATTTTGTAGAATGCGAATTAAACAATCAGAGGTAAAGAATACAATTATTGATTTTTAAATTTCTTAAAAATGTTAAGCGTATTTTGTGTTACATACTTTGCAGGGAGCAGCTTAGAAATCAGTATCTCCTTCATACTATTTCTTTAATAACTTTTATGTTAATGATTCGATTGCAAACCAATTTACAGAAATCATTTGCACGTTGACAATTATTGTGTTTTGCAAAAATTAATTCTCCTGCATTAAAACTTGGAATTCATAGTGCTAGCTCGTATAGTCTCTGAAATCCAAATTTCTTAACGGATTGACAGACAGACATACAGACGAATATGGCTACATCAACTCAACTGATGTTGCTTTCTAGTAATATATACATTTTCAGTTAGCATAAAGTTATAATACCCTTCTACGCTATGGGTAGCTGGTATAATGAGAAATTTAATTAATATAAATCTAATCAATAAATCACAATAACATAATAAGTATAATGAGCTCCCCTGCCACATCCTCTTGCTTCAGTTAGCTAAGCCAGCATATACTTAGTGAAACTGCGTCAAGCTGATAAGACTATGTGGGATATACCTCACACCTCACACACCCAAACACACACACACAAACAGGCCGTGGCAGCATGTTAAGTTTCAATTAAAATGTTGCATAAAACATGGCGCTGCTCTCGACTCGACTTCGACGTATACGCAATTTGCATGATCCGCTCTCGCTGACTGAGAGACTGAGAACCGTTTTGCCGTTTACCGTTTACCGTTTTCAATTATAACATAAACACAAGACGGAAGCCTCGCATTGCTGCACGGCTATTGTTGTTGGCAGCTATTGTTGTCTGTGTTGCTGTTGTTGTTGCTGTTGTTGCTGCCGTTGTTTGTTGTTCAGATTACGCGAGCGCGGCAGACTTAATAAATGAAAATCCAATGCACATGTGTGTTGCAGCTGCCACACTCAAGTGCTGTGTGTGTGTCAGTGTGTGCGTGTGAGTGTGTGTTCTGCACAGGAGCAACTTTTCACATATTTGTATCTGTTTGTGTTGTTAAGTAGTTCCCGCTGCTGCTGCCTCAGCTGCATAAATATTTATTGCATATTTTGCAAATGAGTTGCCAAAAGTGTTGAACAACGGCGCACAGAGCGTAATTTGCGAGTGTTTTTACATTCATTCGAAACACTTAACGAGCGTAATTGCAACCAGTTTTGCCAGCAGATTGCTGCAAGTATATTTGTGATGTAGTGCGCTTTGTGGTGAATGCAGTTACCATACGAAACTAGAAATTCGGGAAATAGAAATTCGGGAAATTCATTTCGATTGTGCAAATTGAAAATGAGTGTTGAGTGAAGAAGGCATATGAATATGGAATTTCTAGTGAATATGGAATTGGAATTTCTGCATGTTGATATATGAATACCATAAATACTCAAGTGCATCTGCAGAGTGCTTTTGTATATCTGCTATACTCTGTTGGAAGTTAAAGATCTCAGAATATCTAGAGAACAATTGAAGTTTTATTAGAAATAGAAATTAGATTTATTAGAAATCAATAAATCCTAATAATTCTTAACTTCTTTTAAATTCTTAATTAAATTATAATAATCTAATAAATGTATATAACTTTTTGGTCTTTTGATGATTTTTAACCATCCTTAGACTTTAAAAAATACAAGAGATTATATTTAATACATCAATACAATTGAAAAAGTCTCATTTACTTTAGGACTGACACAATTTTCCTTTACTCACAATTCCCATTAGAAACGATGTTATTTATATATTTTAATTAACAACCTGCCTTCACCTCAATCACAATTCCCATTTCGAATGATCTTATTTCTTTCATATTCTTGTTTTACACCTACATATAAAAAGGAATCCAAACTGTTAAATATTTATTACGCCTGTCGTCAAATAAAAAATGTGCTACAGTTAAGTAGCTGGAATTAAAATGGCTTCTTAATAGAGAGTTTTAAGACATAACCCGCTGAAGTTGCTGTAACCTATCAAAATGCAGTAAAAACGCAACACACACACACGCACACTCACAGCAAACGCTGCTCATGTCTTATCTCACGAGACATCGCAATGTCGTCGACTTGCGAATTTTCTCCCTCTCTCTCTCCCTCGTTCCTTCGTGCTTCCTCGAGAGGCAAACTTTATAGCCTACCCCGAGGGGTCTGCCACGAACAAACTTATTGCGGTGCAAAAATTTTATGTTTTAATTCAATTAGACCCTGTGCCACGGCCCCCACACCCACTGTGGCAACCTCAATATTTTTAACATTTTTCACGTTCCGTGTCGACACAAAATATTTGCATAATTTTGCAATAATTGACAAGCGGAAAATGTTGATGCGGAAACGGAAATTAAAACGGAATTTCAACTAATTTACACAATGAGCACGCGCAGCCAAAAAAATTTAAAAAAAAAATAGCACATAAAGAGCAAGTAAATTAAACAAAAAATCAACAATACAAATTGATTTTAATGCAATTAAAAATGGCAAAGAAATAATAATAACAATAATAAATAATTTATGGAATGCAACTTAATTAAATTGCAAAGAGAGAGGTAGAAAGTATGGTAGCTAGCCAAAAACTGGCGGAATTCAAGCGGAATTTATGTGGCATTTATTAGAGCTGCAAAAACACAATTACAATCGCAGTCGGCATCGCAATTGGAATCGCAATTAGAATCGCAATCAGAATTCGAATCAGAATCAGAATCAGTCTGAACATTAGCTGCTTGTTCACATCTGTTTTTACAGATGTATTTGCCATGGAGCTCTCTTTGGCTAAAGCGCCTGTGGGTATGCTTTGAATAATGTTGCCCCTCAAACTCAAGTGGAGATTGTGTGTGTGTGTGTGAGTGCGTATGCTTCTGGCTGGCGTGTTTAACAACTGCTTGCGATTCGCATATAAGTTTACATATTTATCTCAGTTATGCTGTCTCACTCTCTCCCTCTTCCTCTCTTTCTCCCTCTCGCACAATACGCTGCACGCATTACGAACTATTTTCTTGCAATCCGTGTGTGCGTGTGTGTGTATAAATATATTTATGCAAATCTGCAAGCACTTGAGGCGTATTCTCTTCTACAAGTTTTTGCCACGCCTCCCTGCCCTCGTCATACAGCCGAATGAATGCAATTGTCCTGGTTAATGCATTGACTTTTGTTTTCCTTATACACTTACTGCGGGTTATTTGCTTTATGTTCCTATAGACAAAGTTTACTGCGATTTAGTTGCGGCTTAGTTAGGGAGTTTGCGATTAAAGTATTGAAGAATGTGAAGTTTATGAAATAACTTGAGGCATATGGGAAAATAAAGAGATAAGAGATAAGGGTTTTATAGAGTGGAATTTAGGCAGAAGAAAATGGATTGAAGAGAAGTAAATATCAACCTAACCTAATGAGTAACTCGTGTAGTTACTTCTCCAAGATTATTTCTATGTGTTAACAGTTTCTTATGCTAACTTAAATATATGTTTCTATGATGAGTTATAAAATATATATATACATATTTACAAGGTGCTTTTTGTTTAAGTCTGTTCTTTAAAGACGACCTTTGGGGATTGTCCGCGGTAAACGTCGGTCAGGTTTAGTTCAATGTATTTACTAAATTCTCATTAGATCTCTTCCCCACTACTATGAATACTTATTTATTCATTATGTTATTATCTCTCAATTATACAATGTATTCAACTATCGATTAATATCGAACCATTACTCAGTTACAGAGTATCTTCAACTCTTCCCTTGCACACCAATTTATCACTACTTGATAGTGAATTACGCATTCAATAGGTATCACCGAGGCTTACCTAGTCAAGCCGTAGATGTTTACAATTTCCATAGCATACTTAAGTGCGTATCACTGTGTGTGTGTGTATTTTGCCTGAGCGTATGTCTTGCATTTGCTGCTAAGCTAGTAAATATTTGCAAAGGGCTTAATTTGTTTATGCATGGCAAACAAATTGTTGAAATAATTAAAATTCATTATGCGTCAAGAATCTCTTAAAGGTGATTTCCAAAATTTAATTGCTCCACAAATTGAATGCAATCCAGATAAAAGATACGAGAAGAGAAAGAGGAAGAGTAAGAGAAGAAGAGAGACAGAGCAGGAACTGTAGATGGCATAAAAATTGTGCACATGACAAACTTTTGTCGGGGCCAAACTTGACATGAAAGTTGATGTCTCAAGTGCGAAGTGAAATACATATATGAGCCGCAGATAAGTCAGCTGTGGGCGGCGGAGAAGATGGGGAAGGGAAGTGGGAAGGAGAAAGAAAGATTGCGAGAAAGACAAGACATAAGTGCAGTTTCCGCCTTTGACTGTGCACATAAATCTTAAGACAGTTAACGACATCATATGCCCAAGTAGGGCGCACCAAGCAGTGCAGCGAGGGGCAGAGGGAGCTGTTGCCCAACAGATGAACTTACGTTGGGGCTGTTACCCAAAAATTATACGCCACATGCAGAGGCTGTGTGAACTTTATGTGCATTTCATTCTCTCTGCATAATTGTAAGGCGGAAGGCAGGCAGGACGAAGCTGCTTCTGCTGCAACTCGAGGACAAACTGTGCCCCACAATGTGCGCTACGCTGTGTCTGCCACCAGTTGAGGAAACCAATTTGTGGTAATTGTCGTGAAATTGCAATTTCTGCAACTGTAATGGGGCTGCAGAGAGTGAGACAGCCAGAGAGAAGGAGGAGAGAGAGAGAGAGAGAGAGAGAGGGAAGCGAAAGCGAGCGTGACTTGCGGGTTCTTGTGTAAGTCTTCTGATATGATAGAGTGGACGTAAAAGTAAATGAATGTTGAGTCATTGGTGCATTAATGATGCACACGAGAGTGTCAAGTTCCATTGTGCGTGCCACATAAGAAAAGTTGAGACAAAAATCAAGGAGAAAATCCGTCTGGCGACTGTATAATACCCAATGCATGATCATCAACAGGAACGTCTGTGAATAAATGAAGAAACTTAATATAACAATATGCAATGTAGATCAAGTGATGCTTGAATTAGTTATGTCAGTCTGCAGATCAGTTCATTTAGATATGATTTATATAGATCTCATTAATCGATAGACTAACAGTGGACAATGCTGCCTAGTCCATCTTCCCTTCATAACTGCAATGCAGGGTATAAAAAAGAATGCAACTTGGCATTACAAATGGCATTTCGTGTCTTAATTTCAGTACCCTATCAGGGCCATAAACTCTGGCAATGACCAAGTGCCAGCGCGCTATTGTGGACTCCCTTTTTGCCAACTCTCCTCTTTCCCGTCGCAGCAATTTACGACAAGTCAGAAGCAGATACAAACACAGATATAGTGCGCGATATATACTCTGTCCTTACTGCTCTTTATCGCTGGAGAATCACGTGCGCATAAAACTTTCCAATCAGCAGACGGGCTACCAGCTACAAAAGAGATGCTTAACAAGCTCTCACAGCAGCAGCAGCAGCATCCTCAGCTGGCCCCCTCTTCCATTTGTCCACCTGTCCCGCCGTCAATTGCAATAAGTTTTTTGTCATATTTTCGTTATCTTTGGCTCGCTGCAGAAAGTTGCAGTTGCGCAGCTTCAAATGGCAAATCCATACAATAAATATATAAAATGTTACTTTCTGTGTCACACCTGAACTAACCTCAAATAAATTCTTGCACATGTGTCGGCCCGGCACAAGGTACTCGAAGCAAACAAAGCGAACGAAAAGGGGCGAGTGAAGGGGGGCAAGAAGCACCTTCTACACTCCGCACTCGCATACAACGGAGTGTGGAAAAACTTTGTGCTCGATAAGACCAGAGGGCAGAGGATATTGTTGCTACTGTGGCTGGTGTGTTGCTGTTGCTGCTTCTGTTTCTGCTGCTGCAACTGCAACTGAAGCACCACCTGAACCTGAACCACTTTGGAGTCGCCCAAAAAACCTTCGCCTAGCTAACGCGAAGCGAACGCAACAATTTCCAATCACTTCCGTTGCAGCGACACAATATTCTATATATTTATACTTTACGACAGCAACCCTTAGAGGGGTGTAGTAAAAAAACGCAGAACAAGAAGAACGCATGTCGTGTGCGATAGTGTGAGAAATTGCATACGCTTACGAGGCACAAAATGGGTATACAAAATGCCTTACAAATATCTTTTTAACTGGAGAGTGAACTTGGTTAAGCAACTGCAAAACTTGTTTGGAAATTATTTCTGAAAATTTATTTTGAATATTTTTTTTAAATTTAATTAGATATTAAATCCAATAAAATTTAAATATAATGAGAAATATACCTACTACATAAACTAGTTAATTTTTTTTTATATTTAGTTGCATATATTTATATTTATAAATATATTTAATATAGTTCCTTTCATTCTTATATTGTGGCATACTTCAAGAACATTTTTGTGTTTTTTTTGACTCTATGAAAGTGTTTAATTACCTACTACTTTAAGTCTAAGGACTCTGACATTTTTTATACAATAAATTCTAAATTCTTCTTCCTTCAATTCTCCACAAAATGCAACTCAATTTCCTTAAGCTACACTACCGTTAGTTAGGGTATTAGAAAGTGGTTTGCAGTGCACACTTAGTTTGTTTTTGCAACTGAAATTGGGAAATGGCTGCACTCCTTTTAACCCACTTTCTAGCGACACTCTGCATATGTGTGTGCGTGCGTGTGTGTGTGTGTGCGCGTGCAAAGTATGCAACGGAAACTTTGGGGGGCTTCTCTAAAGTGTTGGAAAATGAAAAGTTTTCACCAAGCGCTTTGTTGTTGCAATGATTCGATTTGTTGCGATTGCGTTTTTAGTCTTTTGCATGTGCGCTCAAAAGTTTGCCTGCAATCCAGAAAGGAAAGCAGAGGAAGAGAAGGAAAGAAGGAGAAAGGGAAGAAGAAGCAGAAAGGGAGAGGAGAACTGGTATGCGTTTTGTTTTGCAGCCAAGATAAAGCATGCAATTCCAATGCAAAAGGGAAACTTTTTCTCACAACTATTCCGATGGGATGAATGGAGGCCAGAAGACAAAGACCTAGCGGGGTACGAGCTTTGTAACTTGCGATTTATTGTTGCAGTTTAAAGTTATTTCCGTCAGTTGCAACTTACAGACAGACAATTCACAATTTACAGCTTGCACCCCACGTCGCAGCTGCTTTGTCAATTGCCCAGAAAATGGCTTTCAAAGTGCTTACAACAAACTTGGGCTCTGATTAATTATGGCTTGATAAATTGCAAAAACACACACACCCACATTACTCATACGCCATGTTCAATCAGTTTAACTAAACACTCGAGGGCATCGTAAAAATTGCCAACACAGACAAAGTCATAAAACTACACACTAAATATTAATCACATGCTCAGCGCTTAAGTCGGAACAAGGAGCTGAGAGCTGTGAGCCTTAAAAGCTACTGGAAAGCAGCTTGAGCTTACATAAGCTTTACTTTTTGCAGCTAAAATTAGCTTGAAGTTTCACAGATAAAGCTGGAACTCTTGAAGCACTAGATATTTAATAGATTTACGAATTGGTTAGTAAGAAAGCAACAGTCGAGTGTGCTAGACAGTGAGTTTTTTCGTAATATATTAGTTCTGTGCGTAGCGTATTTTGCATTGCATACTTTGCAGGGAGTGGCTTAAAAATCAGTACCTCTTTGATACTATTTCTTTAATACCTCCTCTGTTAATGATCCGATCGCAACTAAATTTTTAGAAATCATTTGCGATTGATTTTTATTGTGTTTTACCAAAAATTAACTGTCCTGTAATAAAAATACGCTTAGTATTCAGTTTTTATCAATTTACGGAAGCTAAAAAGGGCATGGCCAAAATCTAAAACAAACTTAAATTGTGTGCAATATTACGACAGCTCTTATAGCCTCTTAAATCATAAAACAATAGAAATATCGACTCATCAGTTGATGCTTATTAAGAATATTAATTACAAGGTTATAACTACCTCATGCCCTATGGATAGCGGGTATACGAGTAATAATCATAGGTTTCCGGCCCCCGTGGGGAGTAATAATCATAATTCTTATAAGATTTATTTTTGTAGAAATTAAATTAAAACAGCTTATACTATACAAAAAACTCAATATCATTATTTATTATATTCTCCGAATAGCTATAAAAGCTAAAGTTCTGATTGTATTTCTTCCATTTTACGATGCTCATTTGGGCTCATTCTGAGGTCATCAAGCTCTCAATGCATCCGTCAGTCAAGTCCAATGATTGTACAGTCAGTTAATGTCAAGTGCCACGCCCCCTCAAAAAAGGCATCCGTTACACAGGCACACATAATTATGAGTAGTTGCTGTGGAGAGCCAGCTCATTAAGTAAAACCGGGAAAAACAAAAACGAAAAAACAGAACAATAAAAATTGTCGCCATGTTGTTTTCCTCTCTAGAATTTTATCCACAGTAGAGAAGCCTTCCCCACACTTTCCACTCATATTATATAGTATTTCATAATTGTTCATGTTGTTTCCACTTGAACTTTTCATTTAACGGCAGTGTAGTTAACCCCCATTCCCCCCTCACGTTGTATATAATTTTGCGAATAATTTGCCAACAATTTTATGAAATATTTTTCTGTAGCATTAAAATTATATATATATTATATTTTTTCTGTGTTTTGCAGAGCGTAAACTTTTCGTCGGCATGCTGAACAAAAAGTACACGGAAGCCGATGTGAGGCAACTATTTACGGGCCATGGCACCATCGAAGAGTGCACCGTGCTGCGGGATCAGGTTGGCCAAAGCAAAGGCTGTGCATTCGTAACATTCGCAACCAAACAAAATGCCATTGGGGCAATCAAGGTGAGTGCAAGCAAGATACAAAAGGGGAGGGGGAGGGGAATGGGAAGGGTAAAGGGAGGGGATTATGGGCACAAGGTAGAGATGGGCATGAATACCAATTGAATGCGAATAGAGCCGCCGATCGGTGTAATTTAATGTTCTATTAAAGCTGCGTCATTGTTTCGCTCAGACTATGTTTGCATGTGTGTGAGTGTGCTTAAGTATGTATGTGTGTGTTTGTGTAATGGTGTGAGAGAGTATCTGTGTTGGCCGCGTCGCAAAACTGTCGCAATGATTAATTGCTGTGGCGGCAAGAGTCGCGCATATAAAACACGACACTCGGCCATACAGACACGTACACAGGCTGATAAGCTGTTAATGATAGACAATTAGATATCCTATTACACTTTATTGGGAGTTAAATATATAAGAAATATGTTAAATAAGTAGTTTATACTATATTATCTGATAAAATTTATTTATATTTTAATTGATTAATGATGATGAATCCTTTTTTTATTTTAAGTGATTTTAACTTAAATATATGAATGAAAATTCTAAACTAAAATTCCATTAATCCGATTTGAAGAGTATTTATCTCTATATAAATATGTAATTATGATAAGTTTCCTTTTTAATTATTTCTCTTCAACATTGGTTTTTCTTATAATTTATTATTTGTTTTTTGTTCCATTATTAATTTTTAAAGATATTATTTAAAGCATCCGCTCACAATTTCCATTAAATTTACATTTCCCTAGCCAAAACACCTGCTCTACTTTTATAAATCACTGGGTATTAACCGCATGCAGCTACAGCAACAAGAACAACAACAAAAACAGCAACAGGAAGTAGAAATGCAAGCAAGACGCCGCCGCTGGCAGCGGAAGAAGTCAACGGCAAATGCCTCGCAGTGGCAGCGAGACACAGAGACAGAGGCAGGGAGCAGAGAGAGAGAGAACAGAACAGATTCCATAGTAAACCCATTTCCCGGCCTCGGCCGCAGTCTCCCACACACACATGCACATACACACACACAGGCAAACAGAGACGCATACACAAATACTAATGCAAGTTTTGTGCCGGAAACAGGCAAAATTACAAACTTCCGACAGGCAAACACAAACACATGTAAAGCACATACCAAAGGTGAAGCGGGAGAGTGTAAATGCTACACAGAGAGAGAGCGAGAGAGAGAGAGAGAGTGAGAGAGAGAGAGAGAAAACGCTCTACAGTAATAGAGGCGACTCCAACATGTTGTCTCTGTGTCTCTACATTGCACATAATTTGTCGCCTTTTGCAAGATGAATGTGTTGCGGGCGAGCTGCATTATATACACACGGACGAACACACACACTCAAATACACATACACATGCTGTGGTGTGTGTAGTGTGTGTGTGTGTGCTGTGAAATTTTAATGCATTTGAAGTCAAATTACTGAATGCCAAGCACGCACGAGGCGAACGCAATGAGTCGCCTAGCCTCGCCCCGCCTCGACCAAATGATTTGGCAAGTAAGCTTTGTCAGGCAGTGGGTTGCAAAGGGGGGAGGGGGAAACTGCGGTAAACTGCGGTAGAGGGCAGAAGAAGCTGCAAGTCATTGCAGTCCATTGACGCTTGAAAGTATGCAGCACCAAGCTAGCGAACAACACAAAACGCATTTAATATTAATGTGCAATGTTTATAAACCCAGCAATTTATTTCCAACAGATCGCCACAGAGACACCCTGTACTGTTTTTTGTTGTTTGTGTTGGTGTTACTGTTGTTTTTTAATGCTGCTTTGGCTTTTTTGTTTATATGGTAAAGCAATGAGATGATTTTTCAGCAAATGCAGATTTCTTTCTCCTTCATTTGTCGAGTTTATAAGTTTCTGCTGACGATTTTCTTCTGTTTTCCCTTCCGTTTCAGTTAAAGATTTTAAGAAAATCCAATTAAAGATATTAAGACGCACGTTACTAACTAATATGCCAATATGATTATAAATAAAATATGTATATCCAATGCAACAAACGGCAAAACTCTTTCTGCAATACTTCAAAATCCCTACACCATTCACCTACCAAATTTCACTATACTGTAACCTAAATACTCTACTAAAATCCAGTAAAATTCTTAGCTACTTATAATTCCCAAGTAGTTTTTTTGCCCATTTCTTGTCGCTTGTCATTTGAATGCGCTTTTGTGCCAAGGTAAAAACTGCGACAACTCTGCAAACTTTTTGGGGGCAACCTGTTTAAAAACTCGGAAATTTGCCTAATTACTTTGTTGCCAGTGCCAGGAAGAGCACAACTGCAACAACAGCAGCAATTGTGACAACAGCAACAACAACAACACCAACAACAACAGCCACAGGCGGTCGTAAAAGTCGCGCCACAGCCGCAAGAATTATAGTCAATGTAATTAAAGAGCACTTCTGCTCTGGCTGCCAGGATACGCCAGTTACCAGCACCCCTCTGTCCCTGCGTGCCCCTCGTTGTACTCTTGCCTGGTTCACGTTCTCCTGGCTTGGCCCAGTTGCACAAACTGTTGGCCGCCACAATTTAGCGGAAGTTGCCGGCGTAGCTCGTCGCCTGCCTGGTCTCAATGATAAAGTCTACATAAACCGGGAAATGACTAAAGTGGCTTGGGCCCATTCCGGTTGCGTTTGTGTGGCAGTTCACCCCTCCCTCCTCTTCTTCTGCACTTCTCTCTTCTGCACTCTGGAACTGCATCTAATGCCGCCGCTAAATGTCTGTGCCCGTTTTTGGCCTGGTTTATGTTTTAGTTTTCGCCTCGTCTCGCCTCTTCTCGACATTTTGTTTGTTTTGTTGGGCTTAGTAAAAGGTGTAAATTAAGTCGCTTAGGCAAACGCAGACGGCAGTGGGCGCCCAACGTTGGCTGCCAGCAATCGTTGTGGCCGCCATCCACCACTCCCCACAGCAACTATAGAAGCTGCTGCAGCCGGAAGCGTTGGACAAGCGTCGTGGTTGTTGTTGCTGTTGCTGCTGCTGCTGCTGCTTTTGATATTGCCCGCGGTCGCAGCTTAAGTGCGCGTCATTATTTTGATGTTGTAAGCCGCCACAGCGGCCCATAAAACTTATCAAAACAGCTAAAGTTTCTCTCGTAATGCCATTCGAAGCTGTTGTTAACTGGCCGCAGCCAGAACGATGAAGGCGTGCTCTGAGTGCACGGGAAATTGATAGAAGGACACTTACTTGAAATAGTTAGCAAAGTAATCCTCAATTGAGGCGATTGAAAAGTGGTCAATTAATATGCTAGATGGATTGCCAGACAGTAGATGAATGGATGGGAAGGTTAATTGAAAGGCAAATGAGAGATAAATTAATAGAAAGCATAGATGGATAAAACAAGAAGCAATTGATGGTACAAAGGCAGGTAAAGAGATGGTAAAGATAGATAAATAAGATAGATGGATGGATGATAAAATATAAAATGTAATATGGAGGAATGATAGCAGATCAGATAGATACATTAATAGAAAGATAGATAAATACATGAATAGATAAAAAGTTGAATAGATGGATGAATGGATTAATTAATAGACAGATAGATAGATAGATGGATTGATAGATAGATAGATAGATAGATAGATAAGATAGATAGATCGATAGATAGAAAGATGGAAAGATACTTAGATGGATATATAAACATTACGTTAAGTTCAGAAGGAACTGAACGATTTCCAGTGTATATAAATGTAATAATAAATAATATTAGAATCTCAAGATGGATATATGGATATATGAATAAGTATAAATTTATAAGTTTACAAGCATCTAAAGTCTCCACCGACTAATTCATTTTCCCACCTTCCCTCTCTCCTCCGTTCCAGGCCCTACACCAGAGTCAAACCATGGAGGGCTGCTCAGCGCCGCTGGTAGTCAAGTTCGCTGACACACAAAAGGAGAAGGATCAGAAGAAGATGCAGCAGTTGCATGCAATATGTGGCATCGGCGCACTGGCTCAAACACCCAGTGGGGCGGCAGCAGCTGCAGCCACGCCCACAGCCAATGCGGCAACAGCACTGATTGCTGCCGCGCCGACAGGCACGCGTACAAATCCCTCAATGGCCGCAGCGCTGGCTGGCGTGCCGTCAGTGCCGAGTGCCGCTGGTGGAGCTCAGACAGCCACACTGGTCACAGTTCCCACATCGGCAGCCCTGAGTGCATCCCTGGCTCCCACGCTCCTTGGCAGCAACCACGCCCACCACGCCCAGACGCCTGGAGCAGCTGCTGCCGCTGCAGCTGCGGCTTATCTCAATGCGGATCCAACGGGAGGATTGCAGCTGTACCAGCATATGCAGGCCTACGCTCTGCATCCACACTATCTGCAAGGTGAGTGAGCGAGCGATCTGCAACAGATCAGAGTATAGTCTAACGATAAATGACAAGAACCAACACCCATGACCCCCGTCCATCCCTTAAGATCCCCCTCTCTGTGCGGCCCTCAGTTAGAATCATTTCCACCAACAACAAAAAAAAAAGTATAAAACCAAAATCCACAGTATTTCTTTAGTCTTTCTCTGTGCATCTTTCTGTATCTCAAACTCTCTATTGCTCTCTATCTCTATCCTTTAATTTGTATCTCTTTCTCTTTGTTTTCACTCATTTTGCTCGTTCCTGAGAAAATTCCAAAATTTCTCGTGTAATTTTCGTGTTGATTGCGCGCACTTTGTGTTTCTTTTTTTCCGTAATTTGTTTTGTTTTTTTTTGTTGTTTCTTACTCCCCTTGCAACCAAAAAATCAATTAGTTGTTTTAATTTAATTGCGTGTTTAGTTTATCTATACGTTGTCCTCTTTGTGATTTATCTACCAATTCTATTCGTTTTCTGTGTGTGATTTGTTATTCGACTGGAACTATAATTAGCTACGTCTTGTGTGTGTGTTCGCTACGGTTTTATGTGTGTATTCCCAAACAATAAAAAAGAGTAAAGACTTGATAGCAGATAAGGTCAAATAGTTGGCAGCCAAAGGGAAAGAATGCTTTGAATGAGCTGAGTGGATTGTGGGTAGGGGGGAAAGTCAAGAATTAATTCAACCTTTTCCTAGAAAGAAATGTTAAAGAAAGTCTTTAAAACATTGTAGTAGAAAAGAGTGCCCTTATATCTAATAGTTAGGACAGTAAGATGTTGAGGTTCAAGAATGAGTTAAAAAGATTCATTAGTTGGTTCCAATAGAAAGAAGTCTTTTAGTTCTGCAAGCTTACAAATGTTTGCTTATTTCCTGAAACTGCCTTATAAAAAATGAAGCATTATAGGTATAGAAAGATATAAAACACTTGGCACAGATTTCCTTTTAGATTTTTTTCCAACTGATTCCCTCAGTGAGTTCAACTACACAGTTTTTATTTTTGGGTAATCCTTCACAGCTCCGCATCTTTCATATATATACAGCAGCATTTTTCCGCTTTCAACAAGAAGATAAATGACTTTAAGTGTACCTGACTAAGCTCTGTCGTACACTGCAAACATTTGTTGGGCATTTAAAAAAGCAAACAAGAATTAATGTTAAAGCAACCAGAGGGAGAGAGAGAGCTTAAAAAACGTATAACACAAAAAACACATTGTCTGTTCTCTCCATTTATAACAGTCGACCTCGGCCCGACACAAAGTCAGCTCAGAGAGTGAGCGAGAAGGCAACAGGCAGCAAATGAGATAGTAAGCTAACGAGAAGCAAGAACAGTGACTGCCGTCAGTATGTCTTCCCAGTCATTTGCAAGCGACAACTGTCAAATAATTAATTTCAATTTAAGCAACCAAAATTTGCATAAATGTAGAGCAGAAAGTGGGGGAAAGAGTGCGAAGAACAGTGTAGAGAGAGAGAGAGAGAGGGGGGAAAACAGGAGGCCGCAATCTGTTGAGCGTGATGAATAAAACAAAAATTGTAATAGGATTAAAAGGTGGGCGACAGACAGGCGCAGGCGATGGCGATGATGGCCAAGGCAAAAGGATGAGTGCAAAAATGGCAAAGGAATTGCACAGATTTCAGAGCAACAAAGATATAACTACAGACACACACGTAACACACACACACACACTGAAACAAATACAGACACACACAGCTACAGTTATAGTTACAATTACAGCTAGGCATAGCCGGACAGCTCGCAGTGTCGTGTGTACGTGTTGCATATGCAACGTTGCTTCATTAGAATGACCAGCATGCCACGCCCCCCCTCCTAAAGGTCTCCGTACAACTCCGAACTCTGCCACTACTCACCCTCGCCTTGTCTGGCTCGTCTCGACGACGACGACGACGTGAAACTTTTGCGCATAACAAATCAAGCACAAGAGAGCTTGGGCTGCAAAAAAATCACAGACTGCCAAATGTTGAGCGACGCGTGTTGTAATCGTAAAACAAATAGTTAAAGGGCAGCTGAAAGTACTGCGGGGAAATTGGTATACCCTTTAGGAATATTGAAGGGGAAAAAACTAAGAAAATTATATATCAATTTCAGTAGTTCCTGTACAGTTTCAAAAAATTATTAGCAATTTTAAACTATTAAATGAACTCAACAATTTTTATGAAATTGGTTGAATATAGAGTAAAACCTAACCTCAAACTGTGTTATATTGAAATTGGTCTGAGCAGTGACTTAAAATGTGAAAAAATAAACAAACGTTGTTAGTAGTTCCAATATAGTTTCAAAAAAAATGAAAAGCAATTTGAAACTATAAAATTAACTTGAAAGTTTTTATGAAATAGGTTAAATATTCAGTAAAACCTAACCTCAAACGGCGTTATATCAAAATAGACTTTAGCACTACCCTAGTGAGTCAAGATATCAGAAAATAAACATACGTTTTACAAGTTTTGTCAAAATTTCGAAACATTTTCGACATGCTTGCAACTTAAAAAGTTATTCAATAGAAACATTTCATAATTATAAAATACTTTCAATAAAACATAACCTTAAAAATAACTTCGCTTCACTATAAGTACAACTATTTCTTCAAGAAAGTATATATGGAACTTCATTAAAATTCAATCTTTAATTTGTAAGTCTTTTGAACTTATTTCAAACCTCATACTCAAGCCAATCTGCTCCAATGGAAGAGTATAACTAGGAAGCGTAAACGACGGTAAGCGGTGACAGTAAGGGCAGATGGACGAGTAGACGAGTGAACGATGATGGGGACAACTGGACGAGGCCAACTGGACAGTGGGGGCAGTTAGAGGAGGCAACTTAGAGCGACGTATGCCACTTGAATAACAAATGACGTTTTTAAATGTCAGCACAGACACTCCGATTCCGAGAAAGTCCATGCTAAGAACACGGCGGAGAGGGGAGTGAAGAGGAGGTCAGCAAATGGCCGGCAAATGTATGAAACGTGCCTTTTGTTGAGGGGAGCAGCAGCGCACTAAAAACCGTTAAGTGTGCCTAGCCGGTAAACGTTGCTGATTTAACCAATTTACGTTAAAAGTGCCAAAAGTCGTTTCTAGCGATGGCAAAGGGGCGTGGCATTTTGCTAATTATTAAATAGCGGCAGTGGCATGCCAGGCATGTTGTCTTTGCCTGCAGTGAAGGAGGTCTACCTCTTCTATCTCTTACTAGACTCCCCCTGCAAGTCTGGCATTTTTGGCTTGCAATTTTTATAAGCCAAGCCAAGCCAAAGTCAGGCCCCAAGGCGTCGCTGTGGCGCATCAAAGAAAAAGCGCCATAGAGTGCAAAAGGTAAAGCTGGCAGAGCAATAGCCCCGGGTCTATGACAAGGACACAGGCACAGGCTAAGCAAATGCAAATCCTTTGAGAGCAGGGCAACAAAAAACGGCACCTGCTGGGCTTGTGGTACTTAAAGTTTTATTATGCCGCCAAAGGGAGAAGGAGGTGGAGGAGTTAGAAATAGGTTCTTACCCCAGCACATATGGTAGTTGCAATAATGGTTTGCTCAGGCAGCTCATTCAAAGCGAAATTCAGCCAAAGGGAATATGCCTAAGATCGTTGAATGTTGTGCAAAAATGTCTGTACTCATTTCTTTGTGTGCATGCCACATTCACACACACACACCCATACACTTACACACACATCTACTCACCATGCCTGCCAGTCTCTTTATGTCGCCCGCTCGATCTCGTTCTCTTCCTCTCTCTATCTATCTATGTACCTTTTTCTCTGTCTCTATTTCTGCTCTGTTATACTCCCTGTTTAGACGTCCCCATTTTATGCAGCTGCTTGCTGAACTAATTTAGCCAACAATATTAAGAAGAAACTCAAATAAAAAATAACAGAAAAATATTGCAGTTTTTCATAGCGCCCCCTTTTGAGTTTAATGCCAGCCACGCCTTTGTTTCGCGCTTCTGAAATTAATTAATAATTTAGTTAAACTTGTCTAACTGCATTCCCAAAATAGAATATATGTCTTTGCGTTAACTGTTTATGATTATCAATAAGTTTATTATTATTTTCTATATTCTCTTTACACTTTTTTCTTTTCTTTATATAATATTTTTATTTCACATCTCTATTTCTGACAATCATTATTATTTTTTAATTATTTTATTATTTTACTTTTGATTTCTTTACATTTCTTTATTTTATTTCAACACTTTTGAGTTCTTCTTTCTTTAATTTCATTCAATTACATTTTATTTTCTTCACACTATTTTGAGTTCCTTCTGGCTTCTTTTCTTTTTAATTTATTATTTTGTCTTTATTATTATTTTTTTATTTTATCATCATTTATATTTTACATTTTTTGTTTGTTTGTTTTTTTATGTTCATGTTATGATTATTTGTATGTTTATAAATATTTACATAAATTTACATGAAATTCGATAAAACACAAAATCAAAAACAATTATCGACAAAATTAATTTTTAATTTCTTGTAAATGTAAATAATCCAATTGGGTGTGTGTTTTCTTCTATGTTTTTTATATATATAAATATTCGTTGAACATTTTTTGGTATGTCTATGATTGACTCTGTGGTCATGTACAAACAATCAATCAATCAATCAATCAATCGACCAATCAACCAACTCAACCAAACCTTACAACCATAAACCAAAACTCAAACAAACTGTACAAAAAACCAAAAAAAAAAAAAAACACCAAAAAAAAAAAAACAAAACCTATTATGGAAATTGAAATCAGGACTAAATTTCCACCCACCGGATAACAGTGCCCACCTCGGCCAACACGGCCCATCACCATCCGGCGCTGCCGGCAGCACAGCAACAACTTTATCGGCTGCCCACGCTGCAAACGCCACAGCCGCCGCCGCAGCAGTCGCAGCAGCAGCAGCAGTCGGCGCAGGCCCAACATCATCATCAGCAGCAGCAGCAGCAGCACCATCATCTTTCGCACTTGGCCCACTCTGTCCATCATCCGCAGGCGGCGGCAGCGGCAGCAGCAGCGGCGGCGGCATCGGGCTCACTGCCGCCGGGCATGCTGCTGGCACTGGACTGCTCGCCAATGCATCCATGTCTATGCAGAATCTGGTAACCCTATTAAGCACGCCTCAGCACAACGGCAACGTCGGCGGCGGCAGCATCAGCAGTCTCAGTCACAGTCACCGTCTACACCACAGCAACAGCATCAGCAGCCTTGGCAGCATCAGTAGCGTACAGCAACAGCAGCAGCACCTCAGCAACAGCAACAACAACAACAGCAACAACAATAACATCATGAACAACAACAAGAACATCATCGGCATCAGCAACAGCAACGGCTTGCAACAACGTCAGCTCGCCGCCAGCTATGCCCCCAACGCTGGACAATTGGTCACGCATGCGCATCATGCATTGAATTTGGCTCAGCTAATGGGCGTGGCACCGCCTCCGCCACCAGCGGCAAGCAGCCAAACTCTCGCACTGAGCGCGCTTTGTAAGTACACCTCATGTATGTTTGTATGTATGTCTGTGTGTCTGTTTCTGTGTCTAATTGTAGGGCGTGAATGCATTTCTCATGTGTTATTAGTATTAACTCTGTGTTGTTCTTGATACCCTATTGAAATTAACACTAGATCTATAAGTATAGCATATACTACAACTGCACTCCTCACACACCCAAGCCAACACACATACACAATTCCCGCTGCAAATACCGCCTGCATGTGCCCTGCCTGTGACCTGCCCTATCAAATAATATCAACAAAATACTAACTGCCTAGTCTACACAAAATCCCAACTCCCCTATCGCAATTCCACTGTATACTAGAAAATATCAACAAATAATAATGGTAAAGTCAACTAAAACATGACTGATAATAAGGTCGATACCATTTGTATACAGTATTTATAAATTACACTTTAAAGTTCAAACTAAAACTAACCTAAATATTTAAAAGAAATTCGAACAATCAGGGAAACTACAGTCCAGTATGTTCTACTGTGCTACATCCGCATCCACCGATCAAAACGATTCCGCAGATTATAAATTCTATGTTCTGTGTTGCATATTTTGCAGGGAATGGTTCTGAAATTAGTACATCCTTAAAATTATTTCTTTAATAACTTCTACGTTAATTAACCGATTGCAGCCAAATATTCAGAAATACAAATTTCTATGTCTGGTATATACCAAGTTCTTTGCAACTCTAGGAACAATAGACTTAATAGATTTAAAAAATAAATGCAATAACATATAATTAGTCTCTTTCAATTTAAGCTTTAAAACATTCAATTTAAGCTTTTAAAACTCCGTCTTTTATTTATTAAACCATTTTTTTCAAAGATAAACGAGCAACTTTCTAAAATTCTATACTATCAAATCACTGACGGGTTTTTTTTATATAATTTAAAACTATAGAAAACTTTCTAACCTGCTCTCAATTTCGCACAACGCTGTGCCAATTCTATTTTAATAAAGTCACCCCAGAGAGCACTCGCCCCTCGCACTGTAGTCCCTATCGCAATCTGCCCAGTCCACAGGTTCAGCCTATTGTTAATTAAAAACACATGTAGTCATATCTTTGCTATTGCCCTCTGGCCATTGTTTTCATAGTTTTATTTACCCATTCTGTCAATAAACATTCTTTTTTTCTTGTTATTGTTCCAACAACAATAACTAAAACCGTGCAACAATTTCTACAATGTTGCCACAACGAAATGCAAATAAAAACAACGGGTCAAAATCAAATCAATGCCATAGAAAAAACAAAAATAAAAAAATAAATTGGGGTAGCAAAACACTTTGTTGATTGCTCCAGAAAAAATAAAAAAAAAACCAAAACATATTTATAGATATTTTTTGAATGCAACACATTCAATACTCTATGGAACCAAAGATAATGTTTGTTTCATTCAAGTTTGATAAATATGTTGTGTAAAATAACACGAGAGACCAAAATGTCTAAGGAAATAATCGATTGTTATAGTAAAACAAATAAGTAAGATATAGGAAATTGTGCATGCAGTTTATTAACTCGTTTTGAGATCAATAGAGTTTAGGTCTGCACAAATTTTTAGGAAATTAGGAAATATCAAGATGAATTCATTCCTATAATCAACATCTCATGATGTTTCGGCAATTGGTTTACAAATTCAAAAAAAACTGCAATTGAAGTTCGAAATCGTGTTTTAAACTATTCGTACAAATATATTTGTATGTTATGTACAGCATAAGGTAAATACAATTTTCAATACAGCCCGAAATCTCTTCTTTACCCCCCTCTATTGCATATGATCGACCAGCTTCGCTTTCAATTAGCCATTTGTCAATTACATTGATGCCGCCAGGCTTTGAAATATTAATTTCTCTAAATTTTGCATAAAACTCCATATAACCAAAATGGTTGGGCATAAAAAATGTAGTTGCCATAATTTTATGGCATATAAAAATGCACGTAGATGTTGATTTTTTACAGTATTACTGGTTTTTCATTGTCGAGTGCAGGGAGAGTTGCATGGAATGCAAAAAACTTTTCATGGCGAAATATCTTTTTTTTTTTTGTTTGGTTTTTACGATTTCATTTCACTTTTTTGTTGTTGTTTAGTGCGCACGTATGTAAATAACAAAGAAAACACAAGAAAATGTAATAAATTTTTAGTAGATTACAAAAATTCGCACATTTGCCTGTGTATATGTATGTGTGTGTTTCACAAAGCAACCGTCAGAGGGCGCTGCTATACTCTACACACACGCCGAGGCTCAATTAAAAACGCAAGCATCGTGCGGCGTGTGTGTGTGTGCACAACAAAGGCTAACAAATTTTTTATGATGCACAAAAGGATATAAAATTTAATAATGTAAGGCCAGCAGTGAAAAAAGAGAAGGAAGGGAAGCAAAAAAACGAATACAAAACACAAGGGCAGGCCAAAAATATGTATAAAACATTTTCCCATATGCGTTAACTCAACTCAACGCGGCGACGTGGCGCGTTTATTGTGCAAATCTCTCTCTGTGTGTGTATTGTATGTGTGTGTGGGTGTGTGTCGCTGTCTTTCTGTGTGTCTGTGTTCCGTGTAATTTGTATTTTGTTTTCTTTCAACAACAACAACTATTAGCTTAAGCAAGAGCAAACACCAGCGAAAATATCTTTTTCTCTTTCGACTAGGTTTGAGTTGATTCAGTATATGTAATATTAAAATCTCTAGAATAATCTCTCGACTTTTAGGGCCCGGTGGCGCCGCTGATCCCTATGGAGCGACCACACTGGGTGGCCTGACCAATGGCAATGCAGCAGCAGCGGCAGCAGCCGCCGCGGCAGCGTATGGAGCTGCGCAGCCGCTGAATGCGAGCGCTTTACAGGCCGCAGCAGCTGGCGTGGCTGGCAAGCAGATCGAAGGTGAGTGTGAAAAGTTGTGGCATACTTTTAGGCAGGCACTAAAAATGTATAAATCTCTCTCTCTCTCTTTCTCACTTAGGACCCGATGGCAGCAATCTGTTTATCTATCATCTACCTCAGGAATTTATTGACACCGATCTCGCATCGACATTTCTGCCCTTCGGCAATGTGCTATCGGCCAAGGTGTTTATCGATAAGCAAACAAATCTATCGAAATGCTTCGGTTTCGTCTCGTACGATAATCCACATTCAGCGAATGCGGCCATACAGGCAATGCATGGATTTCAGATAGGCACAAAACGCTTAAAGGTCCAATTAAAACGTTCCAAGGATGCGGCCAAGCCGTACTAGCTAAACAACAAAAGGCGTTGGGCGTGGCTCCCACACACACACACGGAAACAGAGACACAAATAGTAAATAGTGAAAACGTTGTGCCTTTTCTAGCAAAAAGTTTTTCTGAAACCAAAGGACCAATTACAAAATGTATCTAATATTAAGCACACACACACACACACCAAATGACGCAGAGTGCGACGGCAGATGTTCTATGCGTGCACAAAAAATACCCACACCCATACACGCACACACAACACAAAACCAACTAAAGAAGTAGCCTGAAAGTTGCATCCTTGTTGTAATCACTTTTGCTGAACAATTTCTAGTGCATTATTTTCATTATTCATGTGGTCGGCAAACAAAACTAAAAAACAAACACAAAGCAAATAACATTATTGACAAACCAAAAACAAAAAAAAACACAAAAAAATTTAATAAAAACAACAGAAAAAAATAACTGAAGCTGCGTTGTGGCGCCAAAGTATTTTCAAAGCCAAATAGTTAAGCAAGAAACACAAAGAAAAGAAGAGAAGGAAACAAAAAAATCAATGGAGAATTGAAAATTAAAAACAAGTTACACAAATAACAAAAAAAACACAACCTAGCAAATTAATGTATAGCCTTTAATCGAAAGAGAGAACTATAATTATTCTTAGTTTATGGCACAAAACATTCGAAATTGCGTTCGTAGGGAGCAAAGATTGAAAAGTGTGGGAATAATTTAGAAAATATGATGAAGTTATTTCCCACATCTAAATAGAACTTTTAATACACAAATCTATACTACTTCTTAGGCAATATTAAACTATCTACGTTTCTTAAGCAAATCACAATCACAATAATTCAGCGTCAATGGCATTAAACATACATACTATATATGATCGTAATAGTTATAAACTATTTTTCTTCAGAAAGTGTACTTAAAATTGCATTAAAAGATTGAAAGAAATTCCCCATAAATAAATTTTAATTATTATTTAGAAATAAAGCGAAACAAAACACACAAATCAAAAATGATCTAGCGTTTATCAGAGCTTTTTAGTGAATACAAAATATACTATATACTTTAATATTTTCAATAAACTTAATACAAACTTAATAAATATTAAAAATAAAACAAAAAAAATGAGAATTTTTTTATTTATTAAAGTGAATAATGTCTACTATGATTATACTCTTGCTGAGGGTATTTTTTATTTTGGACAGAAGTTATCAGCGCACTTAATCAGACATCTCTGACCCTATAAAGTATATATTATATATATTCTCAATCACCATTATCAACTTGTCTCTCTAGTTTTAAAGCTATCTTGTTGAAACGCTCTAAATAAATCGGAATGAGCCGGATCGGACCAATATATCCTATAACTGCCATACAAACTATCAGACGATTTTTGTTATTTGTCAAGATATTGCAACCAAATTTACTACATCAAACTTGTTCTATATTTATAATATACATATACAATTTCATTAAAATCGGACCACAATAACAAAGTTTTTTATATGAAGAATAATTCTGATTTTAGAAATAACTGAAATTATCAGTGCCAATCAAAGTAAGACATAATATTCCGTACTGTTATTTATCACTAGTATAGGAATCGGCGGCTATTTGAGCCTGCAATGGATATAGAATATTCGGCATGCCTTCGTTCTCGTTTTTATTTATTCTCGAATTGGATAATGTCATTTATTATCGTACTGTTTGGAATGCGCAAATGCTATTTGATTGTGCAATGGGTTTTCTAAGGAGCCTGCGTCCTTAAGCCCTCCGGACAAAGCCATTGTGAGCAGTTTGTTGAGGGTCTTATCACATTTATGCTATTGTACATGCATTTTTTATGTGTCCTGGCACAATTCAACTGGCGCTGATAGCCCAAGCCAAGCCCGGCGCGGGTTGAGTTGCCCAACTCGAGGACCATAAATCAAAAACTGCCTGCCAGTTCCGCCCCCATTGCCCCGCCCACTGGCACTGCAGCTGCTGCAATTCAAATGTTGGCGTTAACGCATGAAATATGCATACGTACAGAGAGCCAGGATATATGAGCTATATGCCTGCAAGGGAACAGCAGTAGCAGACGCTGCTCTGCACTTGGCCAGGCTGCATTGCTCGAGCTGCTTGCTTTTTTATGTGTCTCACACTTTGTTGCCCTCTTGCCCCCTCTCCCCCTGCCTCGCTTTGATAACACGCCAGGTCAAAGCAAACATTGCTCAAACTCGGCTGTCATCACAACTCGTTCCCCAATGCCCTTAACTCAACTTTGCTCAGTCCGAGTTCGAGTTTGCTCGAGAAACAAAAATCATTTTATTATTCCGAAACGAAAAAATAAAAGAAAAATTGAAATACAAAATAAAATTTAACGGCAAATAAATGGCCGATAATGGTCAAGATGAGGAACTGCCGCGCTGGCGTCATCGTCGACCTGAACGCCCTCCGCGACCGCCGCCACCATTGATTGCAATGTCTCGCACAGAACGCTCTCGGTCTGAGTCGCCCACGCGATCGGATTATGTTCCGCCACGTCGTTCTCCTCCATCCTCTGTGCAACCGCGCACAATTCAATTTCTTATACCTGATAATGTGATGCCACAGTCGCATGATTTCTGGCCAGGCAAAAAGAAAAAAAAAAGAGAAACCCAATGAGACGAACACCGAAGAAGATACTGTTGAGCCAGATGACCCAACTTTTCGACGATATTCAGAACGTGAATCGATGGATCGTAAAAAATTGCCAACATATTTCGAACCTGATGAAACAGACACTGATCCTAAGCCTCAGCCGGAACGTAAGAAACTATTTACGCTTAAGAATTTGATTTCTGGCAAAAAATCGCGAACTGAACATCGGGATACTCTGTCACCTGTTGACCGTTCGGGGCGGCCATCGGTTGTGCAAGGTCCTACGTCACGGGAACCGGCGAAAAAGGTCAAAAGGTTTCTATACACAACAGATGAAGAAGTTCGTGATGCTCTCGTTGAATTTGGAGTTTTTATAGTGTTTCTCATTTTAACCTCATTGGGTAAGCTTCTCCGTTCTATCGATAGTAGATATTGTCATTTGCACAAGTAGTTTCCCAAAGGGAATTATAGACTTAAGAAATCTACAATATAAGTAACAATAGAGCTAAACATTTAGTATTGAATTTTTCAAATAGCTCTAAACTATCGAAAAATTGGATTCGCGATCGATAGTTTAATTAAATTTACATATTTTGGTAGTTGTCGATGTATAAAACTAAATTGCAATCATCGAAATGTCCAGCAACAAAACTAATACTATTTTGTTTCCTCTTAAAATCTCTTCGATTAGTCACTCTATCCGTACGACATCCATACATGTTCTATTTCAACGATACCATTTCGAAATTATTTACCACACGTGAAATGGTCGTGGCGCCCACTGTAACAGTTTCCTTCGAAAAACTAATTACTGTCCCCGACTGGTGGGATTACCTATTATTTAATTATTTCGTAATACTTCACGGCGACATGAATGTCGTTGAGACCGCAACTACACCAAAACCAACTACAGCAAAACCAACTACAGCAATACCAACTACAGCAGAACCAACTACAGCAATACCAACTACAGCAGAACCAACTACAGGAGAAACAGGAGACAGAGGAGAAACAGAAGGAGAAACAACAGCAGGAGAAACAACAGCAGGAGAAACAACAGCAGGAGAACCAAATACAGGAGAAACAACTAAAGAAGATCCAACTATAAATGATAATGGTCGCAAGCGCAACAGCGAACCGAGAGCAAGCATCTTTCGTAGTGGCAACAAGACGCACCTTGAAGGTCGTGTATTTCTGCACGAGAACCTTATGTTGGGGCCACCGCGTTTACGTCAGATACGCGTTAAAAGGGACAGTTGTTTTGTGCACGATGCCTTCATCAGATACTTCAATACCTGCTATGACGACTATTCGCCAAGTGTGGAAGAAATCAAAAAAGAACATGGTGGGGCACCTTATAGGACAATGTTGCAATTGCAAGCAAAGCCGCTTTGGACTACTCTGAATTTCTATCGGAGCGGTGGCTATACCTTTGATATGACCTATGATAAAGCTGAGAATCTAGCAAAAATAAAAAGCCTAAGGGAAAGTAATTGGTTGGATCGTGGTTCGCGTTTGTGTCTTATTGAATTCAATTTGTATAATGAGAATACCGATATGTTTCTGAGTGCCAAGTGAGTAAAAACCAAAATTGCTATGCCATCTATAAAATATTTTCTTGTTATATCTAATCATAAATTGTTTCAAATCTTCAGATTTATAGCCGAAATTCCACCGAGTGGCGGTGTTATACCCCAGGCCCATTTGCAGACCGTTAAACAGCATTCATTCATAACCGATAGAAGCATGACAAATACCGTTATCTATATATTTTGGTATGTTATGGTTGTTTACTATAACATCAATGAGGTTAACGCAATACGAAGATCGGGCTTTAAGAACTACTTCAAAGTAACGATCAATATACTTGATGCAATTATTTTACTGGTAACAAATCAAAACAAAATATAATTTTTATGATTTTATCTAATTAAAAAATGTATATAGTTCTGTTATTTGGCGCTGATCTATAACATCTTGCATACGTACAAGGTGAGCACTGTGTTAAACCACGTGCATCGCTATAACACCCATCACAGTTTGGATTCACTTTGCTTCTGGAATGTTATTTATGTGGACATGATGGCAATTCTGGCATTTCTAGTTTGGATTAAAATATTTAAATTCATCAGTTTCAACAAGACTCTCGTGCAATTTACGACTACATTGAAGCGTGTAAGCTCAAACTTTAATACAGTTCTTTATTGGTTTATTGTTCTCCTCACAATCATAATTTTCGCTTTCAGTGTTCCAAGGATCTTGCTGGTTTCAGTCTCATGTTTGGTATTGTATTTATAGCCTATGCCCAATTGGGTCTATTATTGTTTGGAACAAAACATCCCGACTTTCGCAATTTTGTGACTTCCATTTTGACAATGATACGCATGATACTTGGTGATTTTCAATACAATCTTATCGAGCAAGCTAACCGTGTGCTGGGGCCCATCTACTTTTTAACCTACATTCTTTTGGTCTTCTTCATTCTACTGGTAAATGGAGAAGCAACGTATAAACTCTTTTCACTTAAATCTTGTACTCTCTAGAATATGTTTCTGGCCATCATAATGGAAACATATAATACGGTTAAGAGTGAAATTACCCAGGGACGTAGTCAACTTGGTAATTATATCTATAAGAAGCTTACAAATATGTTCCACTATATATTGCACTGTGGGGCTAAAAAGCAACATGTGGACATAGCAAAGCGAAGAGAAAGTGATGAATTTCAAAACGATCCAACTGCTTCCACTCGTTACGATCAAAAAAAGACAGATGTGCACAAAAACTTGACGCCAAACGAGTAAGTTACACAAGAAAAGATATCTATGTACAATTATGTAAATCGTAATACTATTAAACTGTTTTAGGGCTCAATATTTTGAAGATGTACCGGATGAAGTCAAAAGTAAAGATATTTATCGGTATGTCTATAATCTTGCATCTATTGTTGTAGTTTGAGCTTAACTTAATTTTCTTTTTTTCAGTCTTAATAATCGTATCTCACTGCTTGAAGATGTATTGGAACACCTCGTTAACAACATGGATAACATATTAAAGCGTGTTGAAAATGAATTGAAAAAGGGTAAAAAAGGATAAATAAATGAAACTCATAAATGAGAGAGAGAGAACAGAAGAGAGAGAGAACAAAAGAGAGAGAGAGAACCTTTATAAGCATTAACTACATAATATTTTCATGTTCAATACGATATACTGTGTTTTGTTTGAATAAAAAGTCGTTCTAGAGAAAATTCCATAGGCAATCTGCTATTATATATCTATTTACCAAATTCTTGGCGTAATTTTAATGCTAGGCGGTGCATTTTTGGTAAATACAATGACTTACAACCCCCAAAACAACTTCCTAAAATTTGGTTGCGTTCGCATAATTAACATTAAAGTTATTTAAGAAATAATACAAATCTACTGAATTTGATGCCGCTGCCTGAAAGTATGCAATACAACATACGCAAAAGAAGTTATTTTCTTTTAACAAATCGTTATGGTCAGGTGGATAGCGGGTCGATCGTGCTCGACTGTAGCTCTCGTATGTTTTAACTGTTTCTCCGAACAGGAACAAATATCACAGGTATAGTAAGTAGTGCTAACACGGTACCAGGCAAATAATCAAATATGCGAAAATTAATTAAGTTCAACGCGCAACAAAGCAACCGCAAGAACTCCACTCCAATATCTGCCAAATCCGTGCGCGCTCGCCTTTCCCCTCTCTTGTTCTCTCTGTCTCCGACATAGCGTCAACAAAGCGTTGCCAACGAATTAAACTATGTATGTATTTAATTTTTACGCAACTGGCAAGAATGCCCCAAGCAGTCGAAGACAGAGGGGGAGGCGGGAGCGCTGGGACGGGTTGGTTTGGTCGCTCGCATCGTTAAGTATCAGCAAGAGGGGATGCTTGTTAGGGACGCCGCCTCTGGTCACCGACACCCTGTTGCGGTTGTGGCACGTGTGTGGCCAGCACTAACAGCTGTGTCGAAAGGAACAACAGCAACAATAACACGGGAGAATTATGAAACAAATTTGTATTCGTAAAAATGGGTATTTAAATTTAGAAACTATAAAGGGCTTGGACTTACGATAGAAACAGGGAGACAGACAGATAGAGACATAGATATTGAAAGAAATATATAGAGACGGAAAAACAAAGATCGACAGATACATTTAAGATATAAAAAGAGATAGAAAGAGATTGAGAGAGGTTGAATAATAAAAAGATAGAAATATGTAAGAGATAAGAGATATAGAATTACAAAAATAGAAATAGTGAGCGAATGCAGTTCAATTTCAGTTTAATTATCAGTGCTTTCTTCGCTTACTCTCTTTTTGCCGTTTAAAGTGAAATTCGATAACTTTGCAGCACACATCATCGGGATTTTATTTGCCAAGATGAATTCGTATTACTTTTTCACTTGTAAATACAAATTGAGAAGTTGCAACAACGTAGAGGGATACGCTGCAGCAGACAGGTGCAGAGCGGCAACGCTGCACATTGCGATGCCGCCAATTGCCACTTGAAACGGCGCCAATTGCCAGCGAACAGAGAATGAAGAGAGAGGGAGAAAGCAGACGAGATGGTAGCGCCATAATTACTTACTTTTATTCCCTATGCAAACCAAGTAAACAATTGGCACTGAAGCCAACGAACTTATACCCTCTATTTTGTGAATACACTCTACTCCAGATTACACAGTAGTGTTAATCCCTTAACATATGTATTTATGCCCATAGTCAACAGGGTATGTTAGGGTGCAGCAGCTTCGACTTCTGGCAATGTGGATGATTCTCTGGCTTCTGGCCAGTTGCAGCAGCACTGCCTCGTCTGCTTACTCTGCCCTGCTCGTCCTCATCCAAAATTTACACAAATATGTTGGCCACTTGTGCATTCAATGGGCTTACAATCCCCCACCCTCAACACTTGTTGCTTCACAGCAACAGAAGCAACGGCAACGGAGGCAGCACCAGCAACAACAAACAAAACAAAAATTCGTTAAGTGTCTGCATACAACAAGCGAAAGCAAAATGAAATTGAAGCGTAAATATTAAACAGGTAAATATGAAATGAAATGGCAAATATTACAACTGCTTTACCGTTATTTGCACACGTACATAAATCAACATACTTGTTTAAAGGATATACAATGGAAAGGATATGCATGCATATGCAAACAGCGTGAAACGTATAAGAGTAGCAACAAGAAAATGTGCAATCAATAACATTACGCTGCTGTAATGCTAGCTGACTTTACAGCCGCTGTTATACTTAGTTGCCTTTACATCTGCTGTAATGCTAAGCTGCCTTTATAGAAACAAGTATCTGTGCACAACAACAGCTGCAATGCTCAGCTGCCTTAACAGTAAACTGTTAGGCAAAAAACCGTTGCCGTAAGCCGATTAACCCTTTAAAAAAATAAAACAACTAAAGGATAACACATACTTAACTGGCCATAAGTTAACCAATAATCAAAAAGCCAATTCATTAAGTACAGAGAGGAGGACAAATAAAAAACTTACCCTGTAGAGTTCAAAATAATTACCATAACAAAAGATATTAGCCAGAATATAACTTGTATCTGTACTTGGTATTAATATATATATTTTAAAGCAATAAATATACTTATTTATTTAATACTTTTAAAATCTCGCTGTTAATAATTTAATGAAAGCTCAGACCTTTGATATGTTTTATGTTGTTAAGCTCCTTTTGTTTTGAGTATCACACAGTGAGTTAGGGAACTTCACAAGATATACGAGCTATGAAAATGAATGCAGTATGCGATATAGATGCTAAAGACTTAAGATTAACACAAATATAAACTATGAAAAAGGCCATTACTTCAATGCCGCTTACAGGGATAACTTCTCGAACTTGGCCATCGTCGGCACTTGACCGTGTTGCGTCACATCAAAGACCTCTGCATCTGGATTAATGGGAAAGTTCGGGTCCTTGGCAGCTGCATTATTGACTTCAATATCATTGAACAGATCTCCGGGCACAATGTTCTCATAGATGTCAATGTGATTATTTAAATCGTTGCTGGGATCTGCAACATCATCGTCTCCATCCTCCGCTTCCGCATCCAAGGAGGCCCATTCATCGTTGAAAGTGTCGCTCATTTGAACGGCCGCCGCGACATGCTCCTCCTCATCGTCTGAAGATTCAAGTTCCTCCCGCTCTCTATGCATCTGCATCTCCATCTTGCTGCCGCAGCTCTTTCAACTGCGGGTCGTTGTCGTCGCCTTCGTCGTCACCGCCAAAGTTTTCAATGGCCGCCAAGAGCTCGAGCTCCGCCGCATTATGACTGTCGCTGTCATGCAACGGCATTTCCGTTTCCTCATTATGCGCCATTGTGACGTAGTCTTGAGGTGGGACCATCTGGTGCTGCTCCTCCACCTCCACCTCAACCTCCACTTGCTGTGGCGCAGTTGCTTTCAGGTCGGCGGACATTATGCTGGGTTGGATGTCGCTGCTGCTGGCTGCTAGGGTATCCTCTGTAATGGCTTCTATGGACGAGCTGGAGGCAAGTGTGCTTGGGGCTGTAGTTGCTTTTGTTGCTGTTGTAGTTGGTGTTGTTGGTCGAGTGCGCTGTGTGTGTGTATGTAATGAGTTGTGGGTGCAGCAGTGTGTGTGTGTGGGTGTATGTATGCGAGCACGTATATGTAAATAGATTGAATAAAAGTTTGAATTACTCTTAAGTTGCCAATTATGTGGATAGTTTGTCTGGTTTCTCGCCCACAACTGTGTTTAGTACAACAAAGCAGTCGCAGCATGCAAATTAGTTGATTTTTTAATTAATTATATATACAATAAACTTACAGCAAGCGGCAAATGCGTCTCCCGTGCGCTGAATCTATCAACTGTGTTAGTTTTGAACGTGGTTTTCGCTTTTATAGGGTTAAAGTGTGATTCATTCAGCTGCTGTTAAGCACAAGGAAGAAAAAAAAAACTAACAGCAGTGTGGAGAAGCAGCTTTAATGTTTAGTTGACAGCGCTGCTGTTTCTAAGCTGCTCTTAACATTTGCTCTACTCCGGAACTCTCTCCCTCACTCTCTCTTGCTGTTAACCATATCACATGTTTTAAGCCGCTCTCAATAAAGTTTTAACGTTAAGTGGGCTGCGCTGCTATTTCTAAACTGTTTCGTACATTCGCTCTACTCCGCTCTCTTTCTCACTGTTAAGTATCAGATATTCTAAACAGCTCTCTAAATCTCAATGGCTGCTAATCTCTCAAAGCTACTCAGTCACTCTCTCGCACAGACACCGTGGGCATACACACACTTACGCACCTGCTGCTTATTATGCGCTGCTTCACGCATGATTCACCTTCGTCTGATAACATTTCGTGTGAAATCTTTATTTATACCTCGCAAAAACAACAACAATAAACAAAACAAATCAGCATGCAAAGAGCGAAGTGCCCCCGGGCTTGACATTCATTCACAGTTTTGTTGGTCAGTCGGCCGACCGATCAGTTGTGACGTCACAAGTTCATCTTCTGACTTGTTTGCCCTTGTCTTTCTATTCGTATTTGTAGTGTGTGTGTGTTGGTGTGTTTACAGGTTCGCAGAAATACGCATTAATAATACAAAGTGCGCATTTGTTATTTATATTTGCTACACTCACTCAAGTTATTTTTTGCACTATGCAGCGGCAAACAGATGTACATGCCTAGAGATGATTTAATTATATAACGTGTTGTCGAGCAAGTTGATGGATCTGTATATAGAACCCGCAACGGAGGCTGCGACAAATGTTAACGAGCTACGGCAAGATTGAGTCACGACCTAATGACTTTTTCCGGCGAATTCACGGCGATTTTCTAAGAATTTGTCGCTAATTATACGAGACGGTATCCACACATAACGAAAGTGACAAAATCGCATGCAAATCGAGCCGAACGTTGCATATAATTAAATATATATTCTACAGTGGAACTTATGGAAATTGTAAAGTACAATTTGTATACTCTCACAGCAGGAATGCAAGCTAAGTACCTCAGTGTGTAACGATATTTTGGGAGATTTAAAACATATGAAAAGTATATACATACATATATTCTTCGGAGCTTAATTAATTAAAATTCATCATTTTGTTAAAAAGAAAATTCAAAATCCAAAAGGGTTTTATCTGAATAGAACACCATATTAACTATTAACTGAACTCTATAAGTACAAAGAGTTTTTTCATTTAACCTAACCTAACCAAATATGAGAGAAGAAGTTATAAAATCGAAGCAACTATAACCGATAGCTACCTCTCAACCGATTCACACTAAAGATATCAGTTCCTGCTCATTATTATTCAGTAAGTAAAGCTCAATAAACTCTGATCATATTCTCACACCCAATAAAATTTGTGGAAATACCGCGATAAACTCTCGATCCACTTAGTTTAGGGAAGTAAAAACGCATTATAACCTGTCGAAATTTATGAGCTCTGCTTGTCAATCTTTAGTGTGTGCAACCCTGCGTCACCCTGCGACCCTCTTCTGCCCCTCTTCTTTCGTCTTTACATGCACTTGTTGGTTCCTTTTTTTTCGCAGTTTAACGCTCTATTTTACGCTGCATATTTTATGTGCTGTGTTGCTGCCGCTGCTTTTTGCTCATTTCATGCTCACTTTGTAGCACGCACACGCAGGCTGCCGCAGGCGCTGACCCCTGACCCCTTACCCTCCAGCAAATGCCATATTTAAACAGGGCGTAAAAAAACGGGGCACATAACAAATTGAAATGCAACTGAACAAAGTAGTTTTTACAAAGTTTGAAGCGCTTTGCGACTGCCAGCTATATACATACATATGTACTACTATGTATGCTATAAATGCGGTCTATATATTCGCATATTTGTACGTATTTTTTATAATAGCAATATATTAATAAAATACACCATACAAACGCATATTTGACTGGTTCCCCAGCAAATTGTTTAACAGCCTTCAACCAAATTTCACAATATTTCAACTGGAGGGGTTTACCATACTATATATGTATGTATGTATGTGTAGTATGTTTGTGTGCCCTCTCTCTATATTAATATTTATAACCATACATTTTCAATTCAAATGAAATTCATTCAGCAGTTTGGGGGTGCCAAAACCGCAGCTTTCAATATCCTGTCGAATGAGAGAGAATTGTACTGAAATTGAATAAATTTCACCATTTCTCAAATAGTTTTCTTTTTTTTTGTTATTTCTCGATTTTTGTATTCTCCGGATTTGCATTGTTTAAATTCTCAGTGACATGTCACTTAAGCGTTTTAAAGTTTGTTCATAATTGTGCTTTACACCGCATTGCATATTTTTTTTACGGTCATTTATTAATTTCCTGCTGATTTATGCGTATTGCGTACGACATCCTGGCGGGGGAGAGGAGAAAAATTGGGTAAACGCAACGCGGCGACACGCAAAATGCTCAAAAGTCGCGTGCGCGTCGATTGCGATACAATAAATTCTCATAAATACTACAGTAGTGCTGTTGCCACGCCCCCCTTGACTCGCTCAGTGTCAGGCAATACGCCCAAGACAAGGATTTATGCGTATGAATGCAGGAGGGAAAGTGCATGACTTTTAATATAAATTAATTTTTATTATGGCTAAAAGTAATTAATGGACTTGAACAACCGCATATATGATGCATGTACCGTTAAATTTGCTGCTGCCACTGCCGGGAGCTGAAGGCACATTAATAACGCAACCGTTAGTGCGTGTCCAGCAACGTCTGGCAACGCTGCAACCCTTGAAATTCGTCTAATAGAGGAATTAAAGTGGAATTTCTAAAGTATTTAAAGCTCAGCCAACTAATTCTAACTCTACGAGAGGAGCTTTTGAACTTATTTAAAGGAGCTTGTTTGTCATTAATCCCCATTTAATGCATATACAACAATTAAGGAATGGAGTGGAAGGATAAAAAGAGAAAGCTTTTCTGCAGTAAGCTCTTTTACGTTGATTGCCTTAAGCACTTTATATACCATAAACAGCTTTTGCTATTTATTTTGTTTAATATAATTTTCTAAAGCGCACAATCATATCCAAGCAGTAAGCTCATTAAAGTTCAATTTTAAAAAAATAATAGATTGATTATGTCTTAAAACACATTGGTTTAAACTCATAAACAGCACTTTGCATAAAGTACAAAGATTTTCTTTTACACTTTAAATAGCAAAAGCGCATTCATGCTTTAAATTGACTAAAGCTCAGCTTAAAAGGGAGTTACAAAATCAGCTTCTGCCATAAATCATAGTTGGCAGATAAGAAAAAAAACTGAAATTATTCAACTGAAAAACCTTCAACTGTCGCAAATCCCTTTATTTATGCAATTCTCTATATATACATATTTCATAAAGCGCTCGCAATGTAATTACACTGGTTAGATTCAGGCATGGTATCTTTTCGAGCTAATTTGTTTTTGCTTCCAATTTAGTAGTTTTTTTGGATGTCACATAATAAAATGCATAATTTGTTTGCATTATTAATTTGGGCGCAATTGAGTCAATCCGAAAGCAAACAGAATTACATTGAATAAAAAACTGTCGCATCTCGCTAATCTATTCAACAAATAAATGCATATTACAATGTCGGGGAAATGCGGCAGAAATAGGACGAGAAGAAAGCAGAAATCTAATTGTACAATTAAACATTTTGTCGTGTTAATAAAATATTTACGACTGCGGTGGCTGACGGTTTTATTGGTTGGAAAAATAATATAAAACTTAATTATGGCTTTAACGACGACAGCAGCAAATTAAAATGCAACAATTGAAGACTGAAAATAACAACAGTGACTTGATGATACCCTATAAAGTGCAGTCAATGTTACACCTTTACAAAATCATTACTTTATAGTAAAGATAAATTTACAATTGATTTTAAGTGTATGAATTAAATAAATTAAAGTAAATTATACAATCAAACCACAGCCATTCCAAGCACCTGCCACACCAGTTTTCTTAAAATTAGTTGCGTTATTATTATAATTAGTTCTTGAAAATAAATGCAAGCAGAATCATAAGTATATATAAATATAGATAGTATATACAGAGTTCAGTTTTTATGCAAAACTTTATTTGAAAAAAATTATTAGAAATTTTCATATATGTTACAAGTTTACAACGTTGATGGTTCAATATACATGTTGTTTATAGCTTGGTATATATATAGTATAGTATATAGTGTATATAGTTGCATATGTAGGCGGTTAGTAGAGAGCACTACGAAGATATTGTTTTTTTTATTTTGCAGACATTTTCCGGTTAGAAAGTTTTAGTTGCTTGAAAATGCTGCGAAAAGCTGTCGAAAGTTTTCTTTGTTGTTGTGTTTTTTTTTTTATACCTGAGGTTCATCAATGTCGCGCACCTCATTGTCCTCGGGCTGCTTCACATTGTCCTGTTGCTGCTCATCGGATTCAGCGAGTTCGCTGCGCCTGGGCACCCTCACAGGCGCCTCTGTGCTCGGCGAACTTACCGGATTAAATTCACCTTGATTGTTGAAAACACCCTCAGCAATCTCCTCGCCACTCTCCAAGGGACGTACATTAACCAGACGCACCTTGAACAGACTGTTCTCATCACCATAGGTGGTCTCATTGATCTCCACCTTGTGACCGTCGACAACCTGCGAAAATAATAAGGTTAACTTGGCTTTAAGTCAAGATTCGCCAAGTTTATTTTTGGTACTCACCTTAACCGTCGATGTGGTATTTCCATTCTGGGTATTCAATGGTGTCAATGCGCGCAGACCAAAGCCAAGGGGACTGCCAATTTCAGACGAGTCGCCGGATCCAGAGTTGGAGTCATCGGGGCTGAGACCAACGGGCAAGAGACGTGCGCGTAGGCGACGGAAAATGTCTGAGAAAAAGGCAAAAATTGAAAATTGTTGTCTGTGGTATAATTTAACGGCAAAAGAAACTACTGAAGACAATAGAGAAGAGAATGAAGAAGTAAAGGCTGCTGGCAGCAGTGCTCTGGGAATTGCCGCAGGTGTTGCAAAGTGCCAAGTGGCAAGTCTGGCAGCATCTCACTTTGATGAAGACGACGACAACGACGACGACGCCAACGATAGCGACAGCGACGCCTTTGCCTTGCTAATGCGTTTTTCTGTTTCGAATCCTTAATCCGTGAACGCACTAAAAAGCGTTTGCTGTCTCCCGTCTACCCCCTTAATACCCTCTCTAATCCACCCATGCTTAGTTGAACATATGCTGCTGCAACCCTCTGTCTTCAATGTTGCAAGTCTCTCTCCCTCTCTCTCTCTCCATTGCACTCCCTCTCTCAACCTTGTCATAAATACTTGACCGCATTGTTTGCCCGGCTTTGGCATGTTGCAATTCATTTGCTTGTTGCATTCTAATGAGTTTAAAAACTGCCACAAATACCTGCAGCAAAGCAAGCAAGACAAAAGCAACAGCTTGACATCATTTCGAGTATAAGCTATGTTGCCCTTTGAACTTTCTTCAAGGTCCCCCCCCCCTGCTAGTGTTTCTTCTGCTGCAGCTTACACAGCTTTCATTTTGTTTTTGTTCTTGGCCAGGTCAAATTTACTGCATCATTTGGTATGCCAATTTATGGAAGAACTAGAACTGAAAATTAACTTATACACAAGATACACTATAACTGGCATACCATGGCTATTCTATATGTATATCGCTATAAAATGATGAATATTATTTATCCTTTTGAACTCAGCAGAATGTTCTATTGGAGAAATCTGTCACTGGAGTCTTCTTAAAACTAAAATTATATACTTTTTTTATATATTACCATTAATTAGAAACATAATAATCGTTCTTTCATTGAAAGCACTAGAAAACTGTAGGATTAGAGTTCTATAATAATAATTATAAAATTATTCATTCTATCATTCCTATACTTTAAATGAACTACATTCCTAGAGTATTCAATCTGCCTGCTCCACTTTCTTCACAGTAAGCTCGTGAAAACCCTGTCAAGTAAATATAAGTTTTTGTCTGTTTTCATTGTTCTTCCTCTTGAACTTGTTGTTATCTCTGCGAGGGCGAAGCTAAATAAAAGTTTTGATGCATATAAAACGAGCATTGGATTAAGAACTTTTTGTCAGCGTATTAGTTGGCAAAAGATTTATGAAGTTTTTGGGGCACATCTTCAGCTACGGCTTCATCTTCATCTTCATCTTCATCTTAGTTAAGATGCCGTTTTGAGAAATGTTTTTCTCTGTTTGTTGCCAGGCAAAAAAGTTTTCACTTTTAATGGTCAGCCATATTATATAGCATATCGGCGCTATATATCAATATAAATATGAAATACTTTGGCATAATATTTTGATAAATTGAACTTTTGAAAGAAGCTCAACGAGTGTACCCTGCACAACTTGACTAATTGGCTTAAGTTGACGTGACAGCAGCTTTAATATTGCCCCTCCTATTAATTGCAACATGTAATAACCATAACAATGAAATCGGCATTAAACGCACTCGTACTCGCTTGCAATTACCCCAAGCTCAGCATAACATTGTAATTAAACGCAAATTGCTATCACATGCATCACGTGGTGACATGTGGCATGTGTGGCACACTGTCTCACTCACTTACCATCGAATGAATCGAAGATGCCCAAGTTGATGGTTGACGGACGCTCGCGCAAGAACGGAAACGGTGGTGTACCGTCGCCAGTATCGATGACACCCGTAAAGTCCTTGAAGTCCGGATCCGGTTCGGTACGGCGCAGTGGCACGCGAACCAACTCGGCATCATCCTGCGGGCTGTTGCTATCGCGAGCTGCAATTTGTAAATAAAATATATTACTCATAATTATGCAATTAAATCCACAGTTATAACATAACCTAGCCATAAATTAGCTGCCAAAACGGCGGGAAATAGGCCAAATCAGCAAAAGCCACAAAAACTGCTGAACTCTCAAGAGAACTTCTCCCCCCTTTGCAGTGGCCCCTTCCCCTCTCTTTGAGCTAATCATTTAGGAGCCTCATTAGCGTTTATTACACTTTTCATTTTGCATAATTATTCGCTGCGTGCGGAAAATTCTCAAGGAAAATGTCTTCTTGACTGCCCTTTTTCACTGACCTTTGGTAATGGCAAAAGGCTAATGTGATGATGATAATGTTCAAACAGCGCATAATTCATAAATATATTTCTTGTAGTGATTGCACAAAGATTGCTTTAATTATAATTTAAAGATGTTAAGGGGAAGTTAAATACAATGGTAGCCAAAAGCCTTTGCAATAACTAAACATACTATTATAACATACTATCTCTATTATCTTGAAATTAAGCATGTAGTAGTTTAATTTTATTAAAAGAAACACTCAGAAAATTAACTAATAGTAGGTAATATTTCAAATACATCATGTATAGATTGATTTCACATTCAGTGTCTTTCTGTATTTTATTAATCTCAAAACTTTACCTAAGTTAAACTTGTACAACATTTTCATAATAAGCAACCTTTATCCAAAATTCAGCACACTTTGCAACACTGAAATCCGCTTAGACTCTATTAAAAACCATTTCAACTGCAGCGGCACACAGTAAGAAATTGCGAGTGTGTAAATAAACAAATGTTTTCAGCAGCATCCACAATTCAGTGCAGCATTCAGACAGTCAGGCAACCCTGCCCGCCCCATAGATAAATGTAGATGTACAACCAGTTCCACCCACTTGCCCCTCGGGGACAGGGGGTGGTGGCATGTTGCACTTCATAAATCTCGGCAGCTGAGACTGACAGCATACAACAAGTGGCAGGAGAGAAAATAAAAACAGAAGCGCAAGAGGAAAGGAGGAGAGAAACCAACTAACGATGTTAAAAATAAGTCAAGCCAAGTCAAGACTCGTGCTGCTATGATATGGAAGATAGGGAAGGAGAGAAGCGGTGGAGGTGGAGGAGGAAGAGCGATGGGAATGTTGACTACAGTATGTTGCGTAAAATGCGTATGTAAAATGAAAAATATATGTGACACCTGCTTGTAACGCCTTCACTCTGCACTCCCCCCCTCCAATCCAAGTTTCGCTGACCCTTCTCACAAAAGGAATGCACCCCTTGCAACATTCGCTTTTTTTAAGCCGATTTATGAGAAATACACACGACACTCGCAATATGTTTGGTTTAAAAAAGTCTGCGCCATATATTCCATATGCATGATGGTGTATGTGCTTGTGTGTGTGTGTGTGTACATGTGTGTGTAAGCTCGACTGCAACGATCAAACATAAAGTGGAGCAGTGCAACAGTGCGACAGCAAGAGAAACAGAGACAAAGTGGACGGGGTCGCATATGAATGTCATTTACAAGTGCAAATATTTACCTTTATGGCACAACCGAAAGTGGGCTACAAGCTGGCAAATATGCTGCGTGAATATTTATATACATATATATACATATACACAGGCTGATAGATGAAAGGCCTGCCTGCACGACTGCCAAATGAGCTGCCATAACTTTGAAACTTCATTTTAAAATGTAACTTACTTGTGATTCAGTTGAAACTTTGAGGAAACAAATTTAATGTGCTTACACAACTGTATGCAGAGTTTTATAGATCTAGTTATTTAAATACCAAAGATAACCGAAGTGTAACTCAGCTGCTATCTATATGAACAGCTTTATTTTCATTGAATTTGTGCAGAATATTATTGTCTTTGACTTTAGAAAATTTGAGATGTCTTTAATGAAGTCCATCCTATTTATTTTTAACATATTTATTTGTAACCTATTCATTCGTAACCTATTTATTTGTAACCTATTAATTTTAACCTATTAATTTTAATCTGAAGATTACACCATATCAATAATTAAGAAACTCAAACATCCCTTGCTTTAAAACTTACATACAACTTCTAAGTCAGACAACCAAACTGTACATTATAACATCAAAAAACTCATTTATAACCAAGAGAACTCAGCTAATGCTTGCTTGAAAGTCAGCAAATTTAAACAGCAACCACAACTCTGGCCAGGCAACTTCTTTACCCAACTAATATGCCACATGCGAGCGACAGAAAAGGCAGATCAAAAAGCCACAACGACTGCTGCATATAATATTTCATGGTTTTATGTTGCATACCTTGAGGGGAGACTTTCGTTGCAATCTGATGTTGTTGTTGTTTTTGTTGTTGTCGCAGCAAGCTGCTGCTGCAAACCAAATTGAAACGTGTTTTTAAGGGGGGACACAACCGAGCAAGCGAGTGTGTTTTATGAAAATGAAAATGTGCTGCAAGTGAAAATCATTTGAGTGGAGGGTTTAACCTCGTTCAACAATGAGGTACCTTTATGCCAGAGCCCAACGAAAAGCAAATGATTAATCATGCGAATACTATAGACAGACAGAGAGAGAGAGAGAAAGGGAGAAAGGGTAGTCAGGCATAATGAAAACATCTACATGGCATATTCATTAATTTTCCAATAATTAAGCTGTGCCCACGGTAGACGGCACAACCAGCTACAGTACCTCTCCCTACCCCTTCTCTCGCCCACCCCCAGGGTTCCATTTTGCCCTTTGGTGAATTATGAAATTAATAAAAGCAGTTGGCAGCTCTCGCTTCACGCCGAGTGTAACAAAATTTTCGCAACGCGCTGCGCTTTTGTTCTAAACACAAACGAAATTTCGGCGCTAATTATGTAAGGTTAACTGTAGGCCCAAAATTCGGGTGGCGAGTGGGCGTGGCATTTTTTGACTGCGCTATTTTGAGCTTCTTTTTGCTGAGGCGCCACAAATAAAATCACTTTGACTGCGTTTTATGGTGCTAATTGCCAGCAGAGGCAGGCAGGCGGGAGATGGGCGTTAAGGAAGGGAGGGCGTGGCGAGAGCGAGCACAAACTGCGTCAATTAATTAACATAATTGTACAATTTTGCATAATTTAGTATGCAGCGATTCTTTTGCACTCCTTTGGCTCTTTCACACGGAAATATTTCGTTTAATTTGAAGGAGTTTTTTTTTCGAGGAAAAAGGAGTGTGAGGAATTATTAAGGAAATTTATGATTTTAAGTGGGGTTTGAACAAATCGTTATGAAGGTTTTTTGGGTACATAAGACATACAAATATTAAAAGGAAGGCATCAATTGAAAGGATTGAAAGTAGAGAACAAAGGAGAAGTCATATCCGTCTCTTGGTCTGACTGTCCGTCTGTTTGTAAATCTATAACTCAGAAACTATAATAGCTAGGGAAGCCATGATCAAGTTTGTTTTAAATATTGGTCACGCCTTTCAATACAGGACAGTTCATCTTTGATAAACACAATAATATCAACACCCAAATGAATTCTGAAAATGTTGATGCAATAGGACAATTAACATAGAAATTATTCAAGAAATAATTTGAAGGAGGTACTGGTTTCCAAGCTACCTGCCAAGTATGCAATAGAAAATACGCATATCGCAATCGAGCACACGCTACTGTTCGTGCTCGTTTCTCTTAAAAAATTGCTTTACAAATCAACCTTTATTCTGTACCTTTTGTAATAATTTCCACCTTATTATAAATTATTGTTGAACCACAATTCTCTGCTCTGAAAGTTTCTGCATTTATCATTTTTTTACATTTTCAAGAGAAAACCCAAAGCCGATTAATGTTCGCTGGCCTATGCTAACCCAGCTTTCTGAACAATTGTTTCATTTGCCCATCAACTATAGTTGGTTAACTTGAAAACAATCTTCATTGTGAAAAGATTTCACAGAAGCATTTAGCAAGTTGCAGCCAGACAAGGACTTAAGAGATTTACATACCAAACTAACTAACCGACTGCAGCTGCAGCTCCTTCTCATAATTACTTGCCCACGAGAGTGATGAGAACAAGGAAACTGGACGAGGGGAGGCAGGGGGATAGAGGCGTAGCTCACCCAGCTCGTCGTCCTGTTGCAACTATTATGGCAACTTTTTACATTAAACAAAGTGCGGGCTATTAAAAATTCATTAATCGCACGCAGCTGAAAAGCAAAACACGTAATAAAAAAAAAGGAAAAACAACAAAAAAAATGGTTGAAAAACTCGATGGAAAAGTTTAATTGATTTGCGCGCAAAATGGCAAAATAATTGATGCAGGGAAAGGGGAGGAGGCTTGCGGCCAACAAATTTCATGTCTTATAGTTATTAATTAGAAAACTTTTGCGAGCAGCTGAAAGTGCAATAGAAACTGAAGAACCCAAGCGAACCGAAAGTGCACACAAATCAGAATTGATTTCCATTTTTGGGATGAAATTGAAATCATCGCAGAAATTGTGGAAATTTGTGAAAATTGCAAATATGTATGTAATGTGTGTGTGTATGTATTAGTATTGAATTGAATTTTCACAGTTGCAACTTTGTCGACAATTCTGTTGACGAATCGCCTGCGAACCCGAATGTATTACACAGTCACCCTGATGTATTTTCCGGTGATTTTTAACAATTCATAGAAAAGTAATTGCAAAACACGTGTATCGAATTGCGAGCGGGAAGCGATTGTGAATAAGCGATGGCAGCGTGATAAGTCTACAACAAACTGTAACACAATAAGCGTGACAACACTTGTTATGCAATTGTTTGAGTCATTTGCAAAAACTGAGGCACAATGTGAAAATAGATTAAAATGAAGAAAATATTCTTATATTTCTGACTGTTCTTGATATATTACAACTTCGTTTTCAATTTCAGCTATAAGTAACTAGATTTTTTGAAACTAATATATCATGCTTAGATGTCTGTTCGACAGTCTGCTCGCATTTAATCTAGTTTATTAGTGTCGAGCTATTTTCGGACTGATTGTTTCATGACTAATGTATGAAATATTGTTTCTTTAGGGGTTTCTGTAACTATATCTGAAATGTAGTTACATTTTAGAAATATTATGCAAGTTTTTGTCGTGATTTATTTGGTTTAGTGCTGTTTTTCGTTAGTTTTGTTATGTTTTTCTAGTTAAATTGAATTTCCAACAAGTTTTCCTCGTATTCAGTCGTTTTTTATTGTGTTTACTTATGTTTTGATGTTTGCATGTTAAGTTCTGTTAATCAATCTCAAAATCATCAAACAAAGATCACAAACTCTTCAGAGATCCTGTCTGTCACGACTGACACGACCATCACTAGCTAGAACCGCCGTGCATATTGAATTTCCTGACCATATTGGATTTCCACACATCATGGCTAGCCATATACAAATTTTTAGACAGCTTCCCCAGCTCTATGCATAAATCTGATGGATCTGCGAGTGCCGAGCAACCGACACTTTTGGTCAGCATTTTAATTACCATTTTTGGTTTTTGGACCAAAAGCATTTCATATTTTGCAGCAATTTGCCAACAAAACGAGACGAGATTGAGCGCACAAAGCAGACAGACAGACAGATGGACAGAGAGACAGATGCACACACACACACAGACAGACAGACATTGGCAGCATGTGAATATATATCGAATATAACGAATTATGGGTATGACGTGTAACCATAGCAGTTCGCAATTATCGGGCCACGATGTTGGCACAAACAAATACGAAATTATTTGAGCCACACACAGCACCCCACACACACACAATGTATTTGCCAGTTATATGATGCTCGGTCTGTCTCTGACTTCTTTCTCTCTCTTTGTCTCTCTCTTCCTCTTTCTCTACATCCCTCCCTTCCCACTCTCTCTCTCTGTCGTGCGTCTGTTCTCATATTATGTTTCATTAGAATTTTGTTGCTGCCATTTGAGTGATTTGTGGTCGAGCATCTAGAAAAGCTGACAAACTTCGTGTAGATGCAACGCTTCTTTGAGAGACTCCGAAATACCCTGTAGAATAAGGTGAAAACATGTGGGAAAGAGTAAGCTGTTAATAAAAAAAATTTGAGCAAGAGGACTTTGTTCTGCAATGTCGATAGTTTACTGATAACTTAATAAACACATTCGATAGTTTATCGATATATACTTTCTAAAGTCTCACTCTTTACAGTGTATTTAATTAGCTAATTTGAAAACTTAATAGTTCTTTATCATTAAGTTCACAGTTTATAAACATATTAATAAGTAAAAGATTATAAGTCTAAACTTGTCAGTAAATCACTTAATTTATTAGTATTTATTTAAATATTTTTTTGTCAATATTTATCGATAGTTTTACAGTCTTTCACTCTTTACACACATGTCTAACTATCCTTTTCACTTTTTTTCAAGAGACGTTTCGTCTGCGCCCCTTCTATTTACAGGGTATAAATACATTCATTTATGCTTTCACTTGTGGCAACCAAAATACAAATTATTCGCAGGAATAAGAAAATAATTACGAAATGCGGCAAAGATATCAGTTTCTCAACCAGAAGGAGCGATTGTAAATGGAAAATGGAATGGAACGAAGATTGAACATGTTTTATATGTTAAACAATTATTTGATGTTTGCCTTAATTGAAATTCAAAAATTATTTGATTTATATTGTATATAATAAATGTATGTGGCAGCAATAGCAAGTTAAATATTTAAGATGAAACAACTGAAGATTTCAATTTGAAGCAAAGGCAGTAATGAGAAACAGAAGATGCCACTGCGGCACAATTAATATCCGCGTGGCAGGCTTCCTTCCTGCCTTGCCTTTGTTTCCCTTGTTTCCCCCTACTGAATCTCACTACAATTGAGGTCTATCAGTAACTGTTTCTGTTTCTGTTTCGTGCTTATCACAGTGGCATAGTCTCTTTCACGCTGCTGCCAATCAGTCGCCAGTCAACTGAGTAAACCCCTAGCCAATGCTCCCCTTCCCCTATCCCATACTCAATTCAGTCCATCAATACCCACACACAAAGGGAGGGGCGGGAGGAGGCAAGCCATGTGGGGGTGGGAGTAACTCACCGCGCTGAAACTACGCCGCAACCTCTAATAGGCAACGCATCCGCCACAGAGACCCGGACTCTGACCAGACGCAGATGCTCCTCGTTGCTATTGTTGTTGTTGCTGCTGTTGCCACTGCTGAGCTGAGCCTACGCTGCGCGTGACATTAATCAAGCCCAGGCCAAAGTCCCCACATGCCAACGCCACCTGCAGCAGCAGCAACAGCAGCAGCAACAACAACAGCAACATCATCATCGTCGTCATCATCATTATACGAGCAGAGCTTGGCCAAGGGGTGGCCGAAAAATCATTGTAGACATTTGTAATTAGAATTGATAGCAAGCAGTGGGTCGCCAGGCGGGATAAGCGAGTGTAGCGAGGCGAGAAGGGAACGATCGACCCCCCCAGTGACAATGCAAATGCAGCTGGGAAGACTCCACTGTGCCTGCTGTCGTTAAACAAATTTCGGAACTCCCCTACTTCCCTTATCTGCTGCTCAACTCGAGTTGGATACGTGAATTCCCGTCGTATTTGTGCTTAAAGAGCAGCAGCACGTCTATCATTTGTTAAAAGTTCTTTTTTCTGCACAGCACAGAAAGGGTAGAGTGGGGGTATGGAGGGGGAGCAGGGATAGAACTCTAGCAAATGCGTGCTAACAAAATATCAGCACACGTCAATTGAATGGGGCATTTCACTTGGAGAATGACAGCTAACTGAGCTGTCGGCCACTTTCACTGCATAGACTAGGGGTAGAAGAGGCAGTTAGAGAGAGAAAGAGGAAGGTAGTGGGGATAGGGGTAAGGTTCATACGGTTTGAAAGCTCTTGGCTTGAGTTTCACTTTCGGTCCGAAATGCTGTTGACATTCGCCAGTGTCCTCCACACGCAGAGGCAGCATGTCTATCTGTCTGTCTCTCTATCTGTCTGTCTGCCTCTCTATCACTCTCTATCCCTTACTCACTCGCACTCAGTCTGTGTGTGTGTGTGTGTGTGCCTGTATCATGGCATCAAACTAATTTTCCCCCCTGTTTAGAGTTCTTGAACGTGACACAAGTCCGCACTTGCCGGTCATCTAACTAACTGGCGTCTGCCAGGGCGGCTCCTTCTTCCTATCTCCTCAATCCTTTCATTTCCTTCTCGCTCTTTCTTTGCCCTAGGCCTATACTGTGCCATCTCTTTCTCTCTGCCTTTCTCTGTCGTAGATTTTCAACTGATTTGAAGTCATTTTAACCCAAATTGCATACAATTGAGTTTGTCATTCTGTCTCTGAGACTGTAGGCCAGACAGGCCACAGCAGCATGAGCTAAGGGCGTTAGCAAGGGGAGTTGCAAACAGTTCTAGGCAAACGTTTTGTTAACCAGACATGTGAGTGGGCCAAGCCAAGCATTCTGCTGAGTTTTGCAGTGATTTGGGTAGAGAGGTAGCAAAGACATAGGGCGGAAGGGTATTACAACTTTGTAGCAGGCGAAAATGTATTGAACAGGCAGAAGGAGGCGTGACAGAATCTATAAACTATATATATTATTAAGCCTTTCGATATAAACTATAAAGTCAAAGTGTTATTATTGCACGTAAATCAAGTTTGTTGTAGAATTTGACCAAGTCCTTTTCTTTTAATTGTCAAACCAAATTTAAAGTGTTGTCATTTTTAAAAACAATTACAAAAACAACCAAAAAGTATCAACAACCAAAAGGTTTCTGAAAATTTGGTTGGGATTGGATAACTATTATAAAAATTATTTAATTAAGAATTTTAAGAGTTACTGATTTACGAATCGCTCCTTAAAGTATGCATCACAAAATACGCAAAAAATATAAGTTTTGTATTTGGTCGTTTTGGTCGGTATATCACAGTCGAGCACAGTCGACTTGTTTTACATTTTATATGATATATGATATATATTTTTAGTTACAAAAAATATTTATATTTCTTTCATTTCTTTCACACTTTTTCTATCTATTGAAATGAACTAGAGTTCAGGCATGAACCAAGACAATGAAACTTTTTATTATCCCCTTTTTTCTATCATATTTCTACAATTTAATACAAATATATATTATATTTTATTTTATATGATATACACGCATATTTTTCCACTTTTATTCTACAGTTATTCTCACTTTTCACGTCAAACTCTACATACATATATACAAAATATGAAAAAGATTTTTCCCCTTGTTTAACCCCAAGCTGTACTAATAATCCCACTTGATTTACCGCATAATTATTATTCGCCACAAATTCGAGTGAGAAATAAGCAAATTTGTGGTGGAAAAAAATAAAATGAAATGAAATTTACCATTAATCCAAAAGCATAAAAAGGAAATTGAATGAAATTGGAGCTTTCAACGAGGAAAATAACTCTTTAATTCAATTAATTTTGTGGGTCGCCCTGTCAGGTAGCCCCCTCACTCCCCCTTGCGTGACACGCCCCTTTCGGCTGAGTACACTCCTTCTTGGGGTAAGTCATGAGGTGGCTTCATTTTTCACTTCTCATTCGTTGCCTCATTCGTATTCCTCACTTCATTTGCATTTTGGCAAAACAACGCGAAAACAACAAAAACAAAAACAAAAAACCAAATCGAACCGAATCGAATCGAACCGAATGGAAACGAAATGCCTAAATAAAAACCTTGCCCCGTTGTAACCCCCCATTTGCAATTATTGTTGTTGTTGTTGCTGTAGCTGTTGGCTGCCAAATGTGACAATCGTGTCACGTACGCAATGTTCTGGAAGATTGAACGTTACGTTTGTCGCGTTTAAAATGAGTTTTTTTCTCGTCCGAATTTGATTTTGATTGTTTGGCCCCCGGACATGGCTACCCTGGGATCCCTAGATCCCCGTATGTCCTTTTTTTCCCACCTACTTCCCAGCCAGCACAAAAAATGTTGCTGCTGTGATTTGTCGTCGTTGTCGTCGTCATCGACACAGCAAAAAGTAAAATTGTTTAATTTTAGGCTTTGCATGGAGTACGCACGGAAAGGGGAAATTAAGGAGAGGAGGGGCAGGGACAAACCTGCAGTGTTTGCCAGCCCATAATTCCCCCAACTACGCAGCCTTCTTCATTACGCCCCGCAAAGACATTTATTTTTGTTCACTGACGGCGCGTGCGACGATTTTTAAAATATTACCCGCATATTGCCCGATTCGGATTTCTGATTTCTGTTTCTGTTACTTGCCGCAGGTGCCGCACATAGCGGACGCAGATTAAATGGCAACTTTAGCTTTCACTTCGGATTTTTTTTACGCAGATTATAGCAACATTTTAAAGAATTATTTTAAAGCACTTGAAAGTTATAAATAAGTTTAAAAGTTTGAGGAACCTTTCTTGTTTTATGGAATTTGAGTTTGAAAGCATGAAATTATCTAGCAAACATTATAGTAAATTTATAATTTTAGAGAATGTTATTTATTAATTATGAAATTACTTTAAAACATTTTATAATATAATAAATGCATGTAAATGCAAGTATTTTATAAACACTGTATAGATATTATTTGATTTTTTACAACTTCACAAAATGTCAGGCTACACTTTATGCTTGTTTATGTAAAGATCTTAACAAATATGGAGAGTTTTTAATGTTTTCTGTATGACATCATCTGACAAGTATTATGTCTAGACAACTAAGGTTGTCAACTGTCGAAAGGTTGTGAAATCACAATTATATTTTAAGATTTGCCAACTAAAAAGACGTAGCAACTGTACTTAAAAAATCTTAATTAAATAAAATAAAGTAAACTTACGTTTTTATAATTTTTGTTAATATCTTTAACTGACTTGATGCCCTTAACATGACTTAATGCACATTTTGCACGATTATAATTTGAGATTGCAACATGATTATCATCATCTGCACGAGTTGATTATCTGCAAGAACTGAACGTCTATAAAATAAGCTATATAATTTAATTGTCAGTTTTGAGTGTCTCAACTTGAGGCTTTCAATTTGGAAAAGCTTTCAATTTCGCAAGGCAACAAAGACGAGATGCCAATTCCGGGTAAGTAAGCAATCCCTTAAGTCCCTTCCACTTCTTCTTCCCTGAGTCGAGCAACGTATTATCCTCTGCCCAACTAAGAAAAGACACTTCGTCATGCTTCACTTGCAGGCAATGCAAATTTCATAAATGCCAAGCATGGTTTGTGGCCTATGAAGGGATCAGGGCAGCCAAGGGGGAACTACTGAGGGGAATCTCTCTGAGGTTTCCGAGCCTGATTTATGATTACTAAACTACTTAATGTTAATCAATGCAAAATGCGAATGGGCACAAAAGGATAACGATGGAAAGATGTGCACGATAATTGCGTACGGTTTGTAAATGCCAAATGCATTGTACGATGACAGACAGTTGCATATACATATATAGACAGTTATGTATGTATGTATATATATAGATAGAGAGGAGAGAGAGGGGGACTGAGAATCGTGTGCATATTTTTGGGTTGGCAGCAAAAACCGCAAATTGCCATTAACGAAAATCTAATCATAACCGGAAATTAATTTGACAGGAATCTCATTAAATTTACAGCCACGAAATGCAGGAATATGGTTGGGACACCGACGAAGTACGAGAGAGAGAGAGAGAGAAAGAGGGGTGGTATGGACGACAGCTGCAGCTAACCAGATAACCCAGTGGGACACGTCACAAAATGACAGACAATCCAGTGGAAATTGAAAGGGGCGTTTGTTCAGTATTATGTGTGTATCCCTGACTTATCCCATGCAAAGGCAATATCTTTGTTCACTAGTGCTTAACCTAGCTTAATCTGCAGTTGAAGTTTTGAGTTTAATCTTGAATAATCTGTTGTGATTTTCAATTCCCATTGGGTATACGATTCCCCGTTTGGCTGGCAATTCCTCTTCCTGTGTCACTCTCTCAATCCCTTTCCCTCCTTCCGGTCCTGCCTCTTCCGGGCAATCGTTTAAATCTGCACGCGTTGACATTGCACTGCGATGCCAGCTGACTATTTGAGTAATACTCGGGATTTTCATTATAATACACAATTATTCCCATACACATATGCACACACACACACACACACAGAGAACTGGATATACTATATGCTGACTATGAGCAACTGACGCTGCAGCCTGGCCCGGCCTGGCCGTAATTTATTTCTGATTTCGGGTTTGCGTTATGCGTGGCTGAGCATTAGGCGCTTGCACATTTTGCCAGCACATAAATTAACATAAAGAGTCCCCCGAGGGGTGCCAGCTCCACCCTCCCCCCACTCTGTCCATCTCTTCCCCATGCCTGCTGCCGGCATTTACGTGACATTGAAACAGCCTAAGTGGCCCTGCAGCTTTCAATCAGAGCATCAGAGAGAGAGAGACAGCATCAGCTTTGCAATTTACGTTAATTCAGCTTTAAAGTTTGCATCGCTCGTCAAATGTGACTCATCTCAACTCGGCTCAGGGGGCTGGGTGAGAGAGCTTTTCGTGACAACTGACAATCGGCAAATCTATTCGAGTGTGTGCATTGTAATAGCCGGAAATTGCAGCTGATAAAGCAATCAGGCAACGAAATTGTTTATTAATTTTACCAAAACATCAACAGAGCGCAACCAATTGATGCAATTTCACCTAAAGCTTCAAATTCAGCATTAAAGCTCATTAAAGCTTCTACTTAAGTTGAGAACAAAATTCATTTAATTGAATTCTTTTATCACATGTTAATTCTTTCCTTCTTTTATAAAAGTATTATTCATATAAATACTTGAGAAGGAAATAGGCAATTAGCTCAAGGCTTAAGATTAAATAAAAGAGCTCATTAAATGCAAGAAAATTCAACTCAAAATGAGCTGAAGTTCAGCCCTTTTTTATATCTCATTCATAATTAAGGAAATATGAGAGATATCAATGCAGCTTTGTTCATAGGCTTCGGCTTCATTCATAAAGTTCCACTAAAGCTCATTATATGAAGAAAGCTGAAAGTTATTACCATTTCAAGCTTCGTTCTTTCTCATGTCGCATTCCGGTTGTATAAACATTTAAGATATTATCACACAATTAAGTAGAATTCTTCACATTTATCACTTTAAATAATTATCTTGCGATTAACAAAAATGCAATCCGGAATCTTCTCTGCTTGTCACGATGTGTAAACAATTTACTGGCCCATCTATAGGTACTCGTATTACACATACTATCAACAGTCAAACATTTGTATAGATATTTTATACCTGAATACGATTAATCATCCGAATGCCGGCAAAACAGTTGTAACTATAGACACAACAATGACAAGAGAGCTTTTAAAAGCGCTTTACAATAATAATAATAAAAAAAAAGAAAAAAATAATACGCAATTTCTTTGAATTATTCAAATGAAAACAAAAATGTAAATACAATAAAAAAGAGCCTAAGCTTGCTTAAGCGGCTTACTTGATTTTCCACAATTTTCACACAGCTATTATATATATATAGACTTCTATATAGACTTTATATGTATGTATATATTATACACACACAGTCAGCTCAATCAGGCGGTAGAATAAGCACTGTCAGTTCGTGTAACGTAAACAATTAATTTTAATTGTTGCAAAAAATATATATAAAAATAAAACTGACTAAAGGCAATGCAATGAAAAATTCTGGGAAAAATCAGTTTAAAAATAGTTTGACATTTCATTTGCATTGTCAATAAACTTGTCGCAACTTAATTAATTACAATCGACATAAAGAAATTTCTATAAAATTAATAAATAAAAGAAAAGTCCAAGTAAAAGTCTAGTACAGAGTTGATTTGTAGGTATTTAAATTAGGTCAAAAGATGCTCTACAAGTAAAATAGGTTAGGAAACAGGTTAAAATATTTTAAAATAGAACAACAGTATTCAAATTAGGTCAAGAAATTAACTATACATAGTATAGTTAGGTTAGAAAACAGGTTGCAATATATTAAATATAGAACTACAGTCCATAATTTATGATCTACATGCAAAATAGGTTAGTAAATAGGTTTCAATAAATTTAAATAGATCTACAGTATTCAAATTAGGTCGATATTATTATACATAGAATAGGTTAGAAAACAGTTTGCAATATATTACAAATAGAGCTACAATCCATAATTTATCTTTAAACTAGCTGCGATAAATCAATTTTACAATTATTTTCACTTTTACGCAATACTATTTAAAATATGTAGATCTATTCTAAACCATAAGCCCCAAGCTAATAACCCACAATTCATCGAATAAATCAGCGAACAATTTTGTTGCCCAAAATTTCACGCCAATTGCCATAAATAAATATGACAAAACAACAACAACAAATGGCGTCACATGCAAATAGAGCAAATGAAAAGTTTTCATAACAATGAAAATAGTATTATATATTCATAATATAATTATAAAGAGATTTACTATATGCCCAGTCAACTTATTAGTTTAAATAAATATTACAAAATAAAAAAGAAATGATTTACGACAAAATTTACTGCAATTTGTCCAACATGCAGTTGCAATTTGTACGTGTCGCCCCCCCCCCCTCATATATGTATTGCAATATGGATTTTTCATGGAAAAGGCCTTTAACACGAATTATGGCCACAATTAACCCAATTTCTATGGCCCTGAGGCGCATACAACATATAAAACAACACGCCATAAATGTTGTCAAAAACAAGGAACAGTTACGAATTGTTTTCGCGCACTTCGAGAACAATTGCAACAGCGAGAGGGGAAGCCCGTCCAAAATAAAGAAAAGAAAAGAGAAATGAGCAAAGAAATTGCAGTTCACAAACGAAGCGAGTTCATTAAACTGTCAAATAGTGGAGAAAGTAAAAAAAAACACAATTCACCTCTTTTTTCATTTTTATAATCTATCTGAAACAAACTTATTAGAAAATGTATTATTGATGCTATAAATAGCATTATCAATCTTCAATCTTTGACCTTCATCTTTCTAGAATATTTATAAATAAAGATGATGTTATTCATTTTCCTTGTTTACGCTTTCAACTGTTTTTATAATCATATTGTATTTAACTGACTATAAAGTTATTTTCCTGGTTTACCTAACTTTTTAATCTACTAAAGCAAGTGATAATCAAAGGTTGCCCATTGCCCCCGCGTTTTCCTAGTAAGATTAATAGACACATATATATTTTTGAATGATTTCATTTTGTGTGGATTTTCCCCCTTTTGAGTTGATCTTTCCCCCGTCTCACTGTTAATTTGGCTGAATTGTTAAAGCATCGTTTAAACAACAATCTCAATGAGAAATGGGAGGAGTGGAGGATGAGGGGGAGCTGTTGCAGCAGCGGAAAAAGAATCGTTTGTCCAACGGAATTTTGCATGTAATTTGCATATTTCACTGGTAAATGATTTGACTTGGCTGCAAATTTGACAACTTCAAGTGGCAGTGGCAGCTGCTCCCCCCCTCACTCCCTCAACATCCACCTTCCCCTGCCTTGGAACTACACCCAATTCAGCGTCTTCAACTTCAGCTGGTGCTGCAATTTATGCATTCAAGTGGCAGCACGGCTGATGATGATGATGAAGACGGAGACGATGATGAGGCAGCTGGTAGCTCTTGTATCTAGTATCTTGTATCTTTTATCTGCAGGATGCATTTTGCCGTTGCGCTGATTGTTAAGTGCTCCCGTCCTGTTCGTATCAAGAGCACAACGCAGAGCGCATCATTATGCCTCACAAATTATAAACAGAATGCGAATTATTTTTCTAGAAACGTAGCTCTTTATCAATTTTGTGCGGTTCAAAAGGTTTCGTTTCGCGACGACAAAATATAATAAAAATATATATATACATATGTATTAAACTCATTCCATTCCTTGTCTGATTAAAGCAGTTTTGGCTTGTTTTGCTTTCTGGAATATTCCAATGAATTTACTTTTATTTAAACTCACCTGGCAAAGTGTATACGCCATTCAGAGCCAAAGCGATCAGTAGAATTCCGCCAAGCAGCTTCATCTTTAGTTTGATTTGTTGATTATTTTTCACACACTTTAACTCGTTTGTATTTATTATTTATTTAAGTTGAGCCCAAGAATCCCTTTCGGTTCGATTCGGTACGGTTTGTTCGGGCACCGGTTCCGCTGTGTATTCTGTTCTGTTCTGTTCTAAAAGACAAACAATAGTCAAATGCGCTTAAATGCGTTGAGGAAACGACAAATAAGCAGCGAGAACACACGAACCCGACAAGCTGAAACACAAATCACTGAGCAAAATGAGCGACAGATTGAAAGACTGGGGGAGAGCGAAAGCGAGCGAGAGTTCGCTCACACACTCAATTAGTTGAGCCGTGAGTGTTTTGTTTGTGTTTTTTAAAAATATTATTAAGTGACAACGAAAGCGGGACTAGAATTTTGAAATAATAGGGGAGAGATAGATCAGAGAGAAAGAAAGAGAGAGAGATCAGAGAGTTGTTGACAATACATTCTAAGTTCTCTCAGGAGAGAGAAATACTACATATTTCGATTATAGTTCGTTATAATATAAGCCTGACTAAAGACCATAACAAAAATGTACAGAGATCGTGTTAATAATAAATTGTAAACACCTCTACAATTGCTGTGGGAATAAACGTAGAACTGCTATTTTGAACGCTAGTGTAAGTGTCTAGTCTGCTGAGAGCTTTACTCATTTATTTATTTATTTAAAGTCTACTTAAGGCAGTCAACTTATTAATTAAAATAAAACAATAAAATTAATAAAATTATCTTTGAATTTAAAGTAAGTAAACAAAATGAATTAATTAAATTATTATGAAATAGTTTTATATTGATATCAGCGAACAGGTTTTTATGACCGGCACTGTAAATTAATATAACTCATAGTTGCTGAAGAGCACAATAAATATTTACAATGCAGCTGAACATATTATTATTGCCTTTAGTGTAGGGGCTTAAAAGGTTCCCCCTCCACCCACGCACCATTTACGTATTTAATATGTAAATAACTTGTATAAATATAAACTGTTGAACAATTGCTGTGGGAATTGTGGTGTGCATGCTATTTTTGCCACCAGTGTGTAATCTTTCTGCCTACTTCTGAGTGCGCCACTGTTTGCATGTGTCCCCTTTTCTGCCGTTGCTCATTTGCGGGTTAATCAATTGTCATTTATGCTTCGTTAGTTGCACATTTTGTTTTGATCAGTTTCTTTTTTCGGTTTTCGGCTTTATGTTTTATCTGTTCTGTTCGTGTTAGACTCAATTGTCGCCCTCGCATTAAATTATGTATGTCAATTTGTTGTTGGCAAAATAATCACTTGTTGCTTGACTGACTTCTGAGTTCAAGGTCAGGAAGTGCAAGGTGAGGAAGTTCTTTTAATTTTACACTGTTCTGTAAACAAATGCGATTTAATTATTCACTTTTTGCAAACTTTTAAAATGATTGCAAGTTAAACTTTTAATTGTTTGCTTGACTCCGCGATATTAATCTCTCTTTGAGCTTTAACCCAGCTTATTATATAGAGTTCCTTTAAGCAGTTCCAGGTACTATTTATCATCATGCATCAACTGCACTAAAGGTTTGTAATTTTATTTGCCTATAAATGATTGATTCCAGCTAATTTTGCAGTAAGAACGAGTCACGTTTGATGGGTTTCTTTCGTAACACGATTATTCATGATATATGGACAGTTATCAAACACTTAGTTAACGTGTTATGTAAATGAATTCCCAATAAGTCACGAGTTTCATTGTAGATCAACAAATTTATATTTTTTATATTTTCCCAAAATTATTTTAAAATGTTTATATTAAATTTTATAGGCAATTTTTTCCAACACATAATCAGTTCTTTCTTTCACTAAATTTTCCATTAACATAAACATTGAATTTCCACATTTGTTTATATGTATTGTTGCTCACACACACTTCGCACAGTTTATATTAAATTTAACCATGAACAAAATTTCCACTTATTTTTGCGAAAATTTATTTCGTTAATCAATTTGAAATCACTTTAACGAAATGTTAAAATGTTTGTTTATAAAGATCAAGCGGAAATACCAAAAACTGAGAAAGAAACACAGGAAAATATTTGCAAATCTTTTTTTACGGTTATTCGTTGATTTTGTTGTTGTTGTGGATACACGCGATCGTTTGGGGTCACTCGCGTCCGAAGTCTGCAGTGTTAAATGTCGAACTAACCGATGCTTCCGAATTTGGCGTATTTTATACCAAGGCACGCACACGAACACACACACAGCACACACAAAGAATGCGTGAGAGAACGTGCAAAGAGAGAGAGAGAGTGAAAGACACATGCAGCGGCATGACGTGAATGCGTCAGGGAGGCGGAGGCCACTAAAAAAGTGAACGTCGCATTTGCAGTCCCCCCCAGAACAGACCATCCAGTGGACAAAACTATCCCTTGACCAAGACTGATCGCAGATAGTGCCATCTCACTCATTGAGAATGCTAAACAGATCGCCGGAGAACGCGCGCCAATGGACGTGCGATGAGTGCCAGATGAAGTAAACGGAATCTAGAACAACATTCCAGCTGAATACTCGACTAGCAGATACCCTCAGGCAGTACACTTAACACTAGACCATTTTACAGGGTATAGGGTATATGGCTGAAGCCCTTCGCTCATTTTATTGTTGCTTTCTGTCAGACAGATTGGGATCACCACCACCAAGTCTTTCACATTAATTCTAGTCATACTCAGCTATACACATGTGTGTGTGTGTGTGCCGTGCGATATATCGTAACCGGATTCTCTTTTAACTGCACTTTGTTGTGCTTTATTTGCTTGGATTTTGTACCGGTTTACCTGTGCCTTACCTTTAGTGTGAAAAAGCGTTTAAAATTGTAAAATAATTTACCAATTTTGTCTTTTTCTGTTTTGGCTGGGAATTTTGCACACAACATTCTTGTGGTTACGAGAATCACCGAAGTGAAGGTCATCGATAAACGATACTAAATAAGACCAATAAGAAATTGAATCACTTCGATTAAATCTCTTCTGTCTCGCTCTTCTACTAAACTTCTTTCTCGCTGTGGAGAGACGAGCAGCATTTTGTCATGTCTGTGTCTAATTTTAGATCAATTCTCATAGCTGATGTCGTCGCCCACGTAGGTGCTCTTGACCCTGACACTGTTGAGATTGGGCACAATTTTGGAAAAGTCAACCAAAGAAAATGCGTATACTCAAAAACAAACAACTTTTCGTATTTTGTGGATTTGATTGGAGCCGCCAAGCTAGAGCGCCATCTATGTGTAAAGAAGAGAAACTGCGCATTCTGCTGCTACGATACTATCGCGTGTGACGACTATAATCGATTGCTGCATTCTATCGATGTGCAAATATTGTTTTTGTTTATTTTTGCAACTTTAAAAGACAAGCGCCAATTTACAAATTAAAATAATTATTATGTTCAAATGTTTTCATAAGTTTACAAATATCAATATTATGAGAGTGAATAATAATTTAAACACCCTGAGCTCACCCAGTGTTGCCCTTGACAACCGTTTGTTTTGATTTTATAAATGAAAAGCGTATCAAAAGAATAACAAACAAATCGAAGATTTCTAAAATGTTTCGACGCAGTAAATTATCCTTTTTAAGCACAAAAGATGACCGAATTAAAGTCATTAACGAACGTATCAATCTTACCGAGCGTCACCTGATGGAAATGTGCTCGGCATTCTCATTGCTGACGCGGAAAATGGCCAAGTGAGTGGAACGTGCACAATGAGATTTATGAGGGACTAATAGAGATTCCTTTTTGTTGTCCGGGGCCTCCATCTTCTCCCTCTTTTTACAGATATCGCGATGCACACGATGAGGTGGCCAAGCATATAAAAAACTATGCGGATGACGAGGAGATCAATGAGAGTCTAAACAGCGGATTAAAGAGTTTCAGCAATGCGGTGACCATTGCAGGCGACTACATGGACATCAATGTGCACCGCATGGAGCTGAAGGTATGAGGCACCGGCAACCCATAGTCAATAGTTCATCCACTCCATCTCCATCTATTCCTACCTCAGGTCATCAATGAACTCGCACACTTCGAGCAGCTGTGCAAGTCCACGCGGGATAATCTTCGTCTGGCTGTCATTGCGCGGGACAAGGAGGTGCTCAGTCAACGTCAGATGCTTGAGCTTAAGTCTAAGTTTGCTGCCAATAATGTAAGTTAATGGATCAGCCCAGACAGGGATATTTCATGTCTCCCATCCTCTAGAGCGCCGCCGACTCGGAACTGTTCAAGGCCAAGATGGAGGTGCAACGCACCAACAAAGAGATCGATGAGATCATTGGCAACTTTGAGCAGCGCAAGCTGCGCGATGTCAAGCAGATTCTCTGCGACTTCATACTAATCTCCATGAAGCAACATACCAAGGCACTGGAGGTGCTCAGTGCCTGCTTCTACGATATGTCCACCATCGATGAGCATGGGGATTTCCTGGAGTTCCAGAAACTAATGAAAACCAAAGAGGAGCCCACAGCACGCAAGTCGTCGTTGAAGAAGGGTCTACGCTCGCAGTCCATGGACAGCTTGGATCGCGAGCACTTGAAGAGTCCGCTCAAGCGTCAGCAAAAGTTGTCGCGCAGCACAAAGAACTTGACGGGAGGCGGCATTGCGCACGCGAATAAGTCTGAAGAGGATGAGACTGAGGGCGATGAGGAAGACGAAGAGGAGGCGGTTAGATTGAATTAGATAGTTCTATTTATTTGATCTACCTAACTTACCCCTTGTGCCTTTCTTAGGAGAGCGAGCAAAGCGCGGAGGAAGAGGAGGAAGATGCCACTGGCAGCGGCTCGGATGATGAGGACGAGCGAGATGACCAGGAGACGCCATCGACGCCACGTGAGAATGTGTTCGGTGCCAAGCTGCGTGCAGGCAAGGAGGCAGCGAGTTCATCAACAGCTTCGATGCCCCTCAAGCCAGTCAGGCAGAGTGTGAAGCATCCGTTCAAGGCGGTGGCAGTCACGCACGTAAGATTGCAAAGGCAATTTCATGTGCCCCAAAACTAGACACAGAATTAGAACCAGAGCTCCGACTGCATTTGCATAATCAGCTAGAAACCTCAAACAAACAAACACACACATATACATATACATATACACTGCCATCCATGACCCCAGCACACCACACTGCGCCTCATTATTTATCCCAAATAAACAATAAATATAGAACATGTTTCTGCATAAGCTAATCAGGTGGAAAATCTTCTCCTTCTCACTCCCTCCCCCTCTCTGCAGATGGCAGTACGGAAGCCACGTTCGGAGCGGGGTGCGGGCATAGCAACAGCTGCAGGTGGAGCACGCGGCGGGGGCAACATGGTAACCGTTGTTGAATCCATAAAGCGTCCATAAAAATGAAGGAATCAATTACAGTTTGACATGCGCTGAATGTGTTTGTATACTTAACTCGAATTCATTTGTTTCTTTTAATTTATAATAAAAACTAAGAGGCAACAATTGCAAATTGTTTTTGCCTTGCACATAAACAATTTATCATAAAATTCACTTAAATTATTTAGGTTTTTGTTTTTTTTTCCATTGTTGACAACTTAAAACTATGCAAAAATGAGCAAAATGTGGCTGAATATGCGTTGTGGGTGTTTACAGTTTGAGAGCAATTGCTGGTGGTATCGAAAAATGTCTAGTGCGAGTGCGGGAGTGTGTGTGTGAGTATATGAGAGACTGAGTGTGTGTGTGGCTGAGTGCGCTGGGAGGTGTTCGATGTATATGCGTTATGTGGGATGCAGCTGACCATCATCATCATAATGGGCGTGGCAACTGCACTACTGATATATCTCGGATGATGCGCACGCCTTTTACTTTGGCTTTACCCCCACGGAGTTGTGGACCCTGGCGGCGCTCGACTTATCCACTCATTTCTCCGGCCCCGGTCCCTCGACGCCCGCCTGATTCATCAGATCAGCAATGCTCTTCTCCAGATCATCTATGCGATTGCCCATGTCATCGATACGTGTGATTATCTGATCCGACATGGTCTGGAACTTATCCTGCACGTTCTGCAAAAGATTTTGTACCTGATAAGGGATAACGGGGAGTGCGGGAGAGAGTTGGGGAGAGCGTTGTGGTGTTTGGACGTTGTTTTTGTTGTTGTATTGTGTTGTTGGTAGTTGGCAAAAGTGAAAAACTCACATAAATTGTCAGCTCCTGCATATTCTTTGGATCCACATTGCTGTTCAGCGAGTAGTTCTGATCCAGATCACTGTCCATTTCGTTGCGCATATCAGTCATCTTTCTGTGTGTTTTCTTTTGTTTTTGTGTATAAAAGTACAAAATTTACAGATTTTTCTTTTGTTTGCCTTTTTTCTGCTTCTACTTCTGTTTGCGTCGGCGGCTGCAGCTGGACTTGTTCTTATCGATAGGAATTTATACAGAATATAGTTAGTGCTGACACACTACAGCTGTGGGCAATAAAATGTTAGTCATATATATCGATAGATGAATATGTGGTCTGATTGCGTGCTTGCGATGATTTCAGACGATATTTTGCTTGCAGTAAATGCCTTTATCGATACAGAGTCTTAAGTATTAATTTATCGAAACATAAAGAGGTGTGACCGATTGTACAAAAGTTGCTATTCAAAACAAATTATAAATCAATTTGAAGGCGCGCTAAATAGTAACCGATTTTCAGTACCCGCATTTTCAATTATTTAGCAAAGTATAAATATATAATGTTTAATATACAGTTATATACTCACTACTTCCTGAGTAATGCATGACTGCAGCAAACAGCTGATTTTATTTTTGTTTTTAATGTTAGTCCCATCAGTAACACAACCGGTTAAACTTGTTTTGCGTGCTGTGCTTTTGCTGAGTGGGACAAAGGAGTCGCGTGTGTAATGTGGGCCTACCACAAAGGAAACGAGACTCTCCACAGCCACAAGGGTAACGAAATAGGTAAAAAAATAAAGGCGTTGCACGTTTCATTCCAAACAAAAAAACATACATACATACATATGAATAGAACGTAATGCGCCGAGTGCAAGCAATAAACACACCCCCGCGGCGGCATCGGGGTAGCTAGCTGGTCCATAAATGCATAAATAAAGACAGTGGCGTTGTCAATTTACCCACCAGAGGGGCTGTAGCCAGCTGATAAGTCAACTGAGTGCGCCCCTGTGCAACAACACCAACCAAAGAGAGCAACAGCGAGAGAGAGAGAGAGAGAGTAAGAGCAAAAGCAGGCGAATGAGATAATGGGCAACAAGCAGAATATAATTTTGAGTTCTGTCTGATTTGAAAACAGTATGTGCCATGCTAACGGTCGCTGAGGATCGTTCGTCGACAACGGAACGCGCACTAGAGTAACAGTAACAATAAAAGTTAGTTAACTCAACTGAAATTCGAGTAATAACACGTAATAAAAATTAAAATGTAATTTGTGTGCGCGAGACGCTATTAATCCCTGTGTGTATGTGTGTGTGTGCGAGTGCGTGATTGTCTGTGTGACTTGCCCTATCAGCTAGCAACAATAACAACAACAACAGCAGGAGGAGCAACATGTTGCTATTGCTAATCAGTAACTTTTGACCAATCAATCGAAAAACAATATTTGTGGTTTACATTGACGTTCTCAGTGCAACCGTTTAAGAATCGCGATAAGCCACAAAAGAGTAAAACACGTTCAAAACTGGTACACACAGTAGTAAGAACTATTAAATAAGCCTATGTATGTGTGTGTGTGTGACCGATTCAAATGGGCAACAGTCAAATGAATATGGATACGCCAAAAAAGAAAGAAGATAGTCATACCAATACATATGTATGTAAACGCGTACTTACACGTCTGTCTGTGTGAGAGTGTGGATGTGTATGCATTAATCAGCTGGTTGCGGTGCCCCCTTTTAGAACTCAACAGTAGCCGCAAAGAATGAGAACGAAAGTACGCGCAAAGTGCAGCTAAAATAAAAAGAAATTAACAATAACTAAAAGTGAGACAAAAAGTCGTTACACACAGAGACAATGAATTAAATGTGTATACGTATATTATTTATGTGCAAATAATTATTATAATTCCATTGCGATAGGCAACACAAAGAGAGAAAGAGAAGACGCGCAAATTCTCGCAATATAAATAAATAAAAAACACAAAAACAAAATACATATTCACACTCTCAAGTGCATTAGCATGCAAAGCTTTAAGCGTGTTTGTTTATAATGAGAGCGAGGTCAAGCTAAAGAGAGCAAAGTTGCATTTAACAGAATGAGAAACTTGTTGCTGCAGAAGGGCAATAACAGGGATCGCTGCATGCATTTTAATCAGGAGCTTTTGACAGAGAAAGAAAGAGAGAAAGAAAAAGTTCAAAGTCAATGTCAGTGCAAGTGTAATTTTATATAATGTAAATGACAGGATCGTGTTAACAGTCACAGCGCTGTCACAATGTCGATTAATTCCCTTCGGCTGACATCAAAAATGAAATCGAAAAGTTCATATAAGAACAACAAACAACCAACTGCTTATGCTGTCCCCCTCTCTCTTTCTGTATCTTGTGCTATTTTCTGCCTACTTGTTGTTGGGGCAAGTTCTGATTAGCAACAGCGCCCCCTCTACAAGAACTGCCTACACCCCGCTCTTATTGCTACATCTATCAACAAAAAAGCTAATGAACTCTCACACAAACACGCACACACACGCAGGGAATCGGCTTATAAGAGCGCGCGCTCATTTTCGTTTTCTTTAAAGGCGAAACCGAAAATGAAAAAGAAATGAAATAAATAAAATAAATAGGCAAAACTCATCAACTGCCGCGAGCATTTCGTTTTCATCATGTGTCTCTTCCTCTCTCTCTTTTCAACAATTACATATTAAAATTTTTGTATTTCTCATGCCGCGCCTACACACACAGTCGGACGACAGCTACAGCAACTGAAGAAGCGAAAGAGAGAGAGATCTCTAAGGGATTACAAAAATTCAAATGAACTAGCAAAACAAGCGCAAAAAGTGTTATAACAATACAAATTCAACGTGCAAAGCAATAACAGTTAATTAATGTTTTCAGTAGCAAAAAAAAAGTTGAAATTGTAACTTGAACAAACAAGTTGTTATTTCCAAATATTGTTGAAAGATGTCCAGCTGGAGTTTGGCGACTGCTGTTTCGCCCACTGTAACGGGTGACGTCATCAAGCTAAGCACTCTCAAAGCCAGCTCGGAAACTGCAATTGCAACGAGTGATAATGAGCATAAGACTACAACAATAACATCGGCAGAACCAACAACAACAAAACCAACAGGCCGTCCAACAACTCCCATACCTAATAAGAAGTTGACCTCGAAACGGCCCCCACATCTGACATTGCACATCCAACCGCCAACAACAACACGAACAAATGAGGCACCCCTCGCCGAGGCAGAAAATATTGCATTATCGGCCACACCGTCCATCTATGGCACGCCCCTCTCTGGCTCTGTCGGCGCCTTCTCAGCAGCAGAGAGCAGCGCGACCGTCAACAGCAGCGACCCCTCTGCCGGCCCCAGCAGCACCAGCACTGCCGGCACCATATTCCCCCACGAACAGTACAAAACGATCAAAAAGCTTGATATCCAATTCGATAATGTGCGCTACAGCAGCAGATTTGGGTTCTTCAAAAGAGGTGAGTGTCAGAAAACATTTAAAATTATTACTTAAAAAATAGAATTTGTAGACTGTATTTTAGCGATAATTTCATTATTGGTTCACTAAATAATTAGGTGGAACTACCCCATGGTATGACTACAGTGGGGCCCATAATTATGTGCATATTGTTTAGGCTGTGGGTGTTCTTGTGCGTGTCCAGTCACGCTTTGATGCGTGTTGCGATAAATCATATAATAGTTGTGGTACGTAGAAAAGGTTGCAAGTTTCGGTTCGTATACTTGCTAAATATAAACAAATTAGTGGGAAACCAACTCTGGTGTGAATAGCGTGAATGTGCCCATGTACAATTGTATATTATTTGTGTAAAAAATAAATATGGTATTAATGGTCGCATAAATTAGTTTAGCTTGAAATGAACCTTTGATATGTAAATAATTACGGGAATGATTAAACAACAAGGGCTTCAAAATGTGAAGCAATTATTGAAGTCAGATTGCATTTTGACCCTCTCTATTTATTTACTAAATACACTTTATAGTCCATCTATGTTAAGGATTTTAAACACTTCCCAACTTTGGTTCTTGGACAATGTGTATTTTGTTAGCGCGGTACAAATTCATTCATTATCGCGATTACTAGGAAACATATCTCTCTTTTGGGGGCTCTTCTTGTACTTTGTTCTCAAGTATTTAGTTCCAGCTGATATGAGCATTGTTTTATGGCTTATCTTTGTGTTAAACAGAACTAGAAATAGGTATGCTTACGAAATATAGACTAAAACTTTTGTATGAAAAGTTGAGGTAGAATTACTTTGAATAAATGAAGATGGTTTTAAAACTGCGAGAATAGTTTGATTCCTCTGTGGATGCTGATTGCGGAGATGTCCCTCTTTCTGTCTCTCTCTGAGGTGCGTTACAAACTCCTGTCCAAAATTAATATACTCTCTGCAAGAGTACAAAAAGCAAAATAGTACTTGTTAATAATGAAGAATTGTTAAATTGCTTTAATGAACATTGCAACAGTTAAGGTGTCAGAGTATTTACATAAAGTCACGCCAGTTGAAAACAATATTATTAAATTCTGATAAATATGAGTAGCGTGAGTAACGACTAAGGTTAAATTAAACTCGCATTGGCAAGTCGACTGATTGAAGGAATAAAAAGTGTAGCTCGATCGGTGCAAAGGTCAATATCGATCAATAAAATGAAATATTTAAATATAAATAAATTTATATATAATACATAGACATTTATACCATTCAATATGTGGCGCTGTTGCATGATAGTTTAATGGGGGGTCAGCAAGTTCCCATTGGCACTATATTTATAAATTCTACGAACTGACAGAATTCATTTGCACAATAGTTTGGCCTCAGGGGTGTGCGAGTGTCATATTTACCTGTGACAAAAAACCTTTATTACAAAAAACGAACTGAGCCGATAAGAATTGTGGATTACAACGTCCAAGTACAATAGTATATAGAACTGGTATATATAGATAGCTAGTGTAAGTGGAGTACATTCGCACTCGTTTGGGTTGGATATTCTTCTTTTTGTTTTGATAGTTCTTTTTATCAAGAGACCTTGAAATGTACGCGGAAAAGCTTTGCTGCCTGTGTATTGATGTAATATCTATGTATGTTCTTAAACAATTCCAGTTAAGTACAATATTTGGGTAATTAAAAAGGCAATAAGTTTCCTTTGTGGAGTGCTTGTTAGAAATGTTTGAATACCCCCCAAGAGTCGCGTGAGTCATTGTGAATCATGTGGGATCGTAGTTAATTATGATCCTGATAGCAATGGTGGCACGTGTCGGACATGTTCCGAACTGCATATTACCCTAATGAGTCACACATAGCAATTCAATTTGATTTGATGTGTGTGCACCAGCTGTGATGGCTATCGATACCGTTAGCTGCCTAAATACTTATCTATCATCGCTTATCTTTTAAATTGTCCCTACTGGCCATATAATACTACTTATATACAGACAATATGTATTCACAAATAAACTCTATAAAATATAAATCACAGATTGTCGCACTTAACCAAGAAATGCCTAATGCTTCCCTTCAGTTGTATATATAGTACAAAAACTAACGAAATGCTAACACATGCATAACACAATGGCGATAAATTATGAATGGAATGTGACACACGTGAGCACAAATGATGATTACATAGTATGATATAGTAGTAGTTGCATGTGCTACGTCATATATCACATAGACGACAGGCTCGTAGTTAGACGTGTGTGCAAGGTGTGCCGTGCACAAGGGCCCTTTACAGCCAGAGGCCCCTGGTTACCAAACACAACAGGGTTTTTAATGGGGACATATTTGGACAATTCAATTCCTTGAGTAAACACAAATATATTCATTAATTTGGGTAATTAAATAAGGGGCCCCCGAGAAGTATTGTACCCTTGGGCCCTTGCCCGTAAGACCGTCGCGACGGCCCTGCATTGGTGTCATTAGTACATCACAAATGTGTTTCATTCATGCAATAGTTAAGATGGGCGATAGAAATGGTAAACAAAGAGAGTTTTTAGATTGCAGATCATAAGTTTTTATTAAGGGAAGTTTAGTTAGCAAGTTTGTCAAGTTCAAAGAACTCAAGAAACTCACCTCAAATTTCTTATTTGCTTACTAAAGAATCGATTCTAGAATATGGCAATTTATTAGCAGATTTCTAATCATACATTCCATAAATATTCATATGGAAAATATCAGAATTATAGATGGATATCGTGCCACAGATGCGCGCTATATAGTTGGCCTGGCAACAAATCTTGCAACAATATAAAGGGCGGCAGCGTTTTAATTAATATCACTTAAGTTCCATTAACTATTATGCATGTTCTTTCTATCATTTGATATCTATCTCTTTGTTGTTCGCATTGTTCCGACCTTTGTTGTTGTTGTTGTTGTTATTGTTGTACTTGTTTTCGTTGTCTCGACGCAGTTAAACTTGACTGAGTTTTCCTGTTTTACGATATTTATTTTCTTTTCCTTCTCTGCCCGATCTTCATTAACACTTGGCCTTTGCGTTGCGCTGAGTCACAAAGCGTGCTTCCTAATTATAATGAAAATTATAGCGTGTTCAACGTTAAATAGTTCTATAGTACAACTTCAAGTACCCGCAAGCCTCAGCTGATGAGCGGATATTGTTGTCAGCTTGTGCGCGTCTTTAGATCAAAGAAATTACTGGAAAAGATTTTGGAATTTTGGCATTTCTCATTTTACTATTGATATATGCGTAGTCAGGGATTAAATCATTGCCAGACATACTAAATACTATATGTATAGTATGTATACATATATAATTCTCATACACAAACTTGTGCTCTACTTAGTGTTTAGCTGATAAGGGACCCCATTTTCCCCATTAGCTGCGTTCAATGTTCGTTAATCGTCTTGGCAAAATGATAATGCCATAAAGCAACATGGTGTGACATGTGAAACTAATTTGTGAGAGAGAGAGAGAATTGAAAGAGTATAGTTGGCTAAGTAGTGGCAAATGGGGGTTTATGACCAAGTACGTATATCTGATACAATGTACTCTAATCTATCGATTAACTTTGGCTATTGTTTTAATCGTTGTTAAGTTCATTTTCCTCATCTTCTTCTTCTTGTTTCAAACCGTGTCTCGATCAAATTGCTTATCAAATGTTTCGCGTTTCGTGTCGACTACGAATCTAATCACACCCGTTTTACGAGCCATTCCAAACAGGTGCATGACGCGTTAGCCTATATAGTCTATGCTTGTGCCAGATGTTCCACAAAGTTAGGGGGTGCCATAAGGTAAGGTACGTATGTACATATATACGGTATCTCTTGATTGCACTTATAAAAGAAGCCATTAGTGCTGTGACATGGCCTTGTGATTAACATTGCCTATTCCATTGAACTAACGCCAGGCGGATCAAAGATTAGCACGCACTACTACTGTGTGAGACTTGTGTCAGCTCCATGCTATCGGTCGTCTAATCGAATTGCACTACAAGCATGTACTACAAAGTATATACACATGACTATATAGTAGGTATAAAGAGTTAATCTATCGTTAAGCTCGGCCGATTAGTAAACTCAGTGTGTTTTACACTTGCCTAGAAACTATTTCAATTTCATGGTTATAAATCTATTTTCAGTCAGTTTTGAAGAGGTATGTGACTAATGGAGAATTTATTTAACCATTTGTTTTAAGTTTCTAGAATATCCGCAGAGATCTTTAAACTTTTTCTGAACTTTAAAGATTTATAAACTTTTTAAAGTGTATACGACTTTTGTGGTGGAGTTTCTAATAAGATAACTAGATCTCTCGATTCATTAACCATTTTAACTGTTATTTAATTAATTTATTTATTTATTTCATTAGGGATTAGAATACATATATTTCTATAGCCTTATGAGCATCTATGGTTGTTACTTCTTCAAGACTACTTAGGATAATTATAAGTAGTTTCTGATCCTTTAACCATGAAGTTATAACATAATTGTATTTATATCACTAGTATAGGAACCTGCAGGGTTATAGAACCTTAGGCGTGCTAAGGCATAGACCTTTCTTTTTGGTTTCTTTAATATTTATATTCCCATTGATTAACTCAACTTTATTGATCTTATAAATTTCCCATTTCTCACAGAGAATAAAGACATACTACTTGGTCTATCGGGCTACTTCCGTTCCGGCGAGCTGAATGCCATTGCGGGTCCTTCTGGTGCTGGCAAGAGCACACTGCTCAACATACTCTCAGGATATATGTAATGCCGACTCACAGTATAATCAAATTATCTCTTAAATTAATACAATATTCTTCTTATTCGTACCTCAGATCTTATGGCTATTCGGGCGAGTTTCGCATCAATGGCAAACCGCGAGACCTGAAGGCTTTCAAACCAAATGTGGCTTACATAACGCAGGACACGACGCTGCAGCCTTTTCTGAGCGTCAAGGAGGCAATGCATTTTGCGGCCAATTTGAAAATTGGTGTACACATGTCGCCGGCAGCGAAGCGGGAGCGTGTGATTAGCATACTTCAAGCCATCGGAATGTACGAGAATCGCAATACACGCACGGGAAGTCTGAGTGGAGGACAGCGCAAGCGTTTGGCCATTGCCCTGGAACTGGTGAACAATCCACCCGTGCTGGTGCTGGATGAACCTACAAGGTAAGGCGTGAGGTAGTTAAAACTGAGCTTGATCAACAAAACTGATGTTTATATTCAATTTTTAGTGGCCTGGATAGTTCAACCTGTAATCAGCTGATATCATTGCTCAAGAAGCTGGCCATGGAGGGACGCAATGTCATCTGCACCATTCACCAGCCGAGTGCATTGACCTTCTCCATGTTCGATCATCTGTATGCCATAGCAAATGGTCAGTGCATTTATGCCGGAGGTGCACACAACCTAGTGCCCTTCCTGGGCGCACTCAACCTTCACTGTCCCGAATCCTACAATCCAGCGGACTACTGTAAGTTGAGAGACAGTTTTGAAGTTGTTTCAACTTTTAACAATCCTTTTATCATTGCCAGTAATGGAAATAGCTACAGGTGATTATGATACAGAGGAAGAGCGACAGCTGGAGAAGCTGATAGCGCTGATGGACAATGGACGCAATGATGACTATCGTCAGAGCAAGACAACACGTGTGGCGCAGCTGTCGGCCATGAAGAAAGTTGGTAAGTAGCAGTTAGAAGAGTTTGGCACAAGAATAGATTCCCTAAACTTGCAAACTCATCTTGCAGAACAAATGATGGCTGCTGGCCTATTGACACCAGTGACGGCGCCAATCATGTCCAGCGGTCCACAGCCAGTGCGCACCTTTAACTTCAAACCACTGACGCCCATCAATGAGCTCTCTTCGCGCATTTGGGATAGCCAGACAGGTGTGACGGCCAGCGAGACTGATGGCAACTGCTGTAAGCCAAAGAAAAAGAAGAAACCGAAACCAACAATACCCAGCTTGGATTTGGATCCAGCGCAGCTTTGCAAACGGGAGAATATCTATGCCACGCCCTTCTATCGCCAACTGAGCATCCTCTTGTTGCGCACCTTTCTGCTCATCTGGCGGGACAGCTCACTGACCACCATGAGATTTAGCATACACCTCGCAATTGGTCTTCTAATTGGATTTCTTTACTATAACATTGGCAACGATGCCAACAACTCGTTGAACAATTTCCGCTATGTCTTCTATACCATTATGTTTATCATGTACTGTGCCTTCTCGGGCATTCTGGTGAAATGTAAGTGGAATCTGTCTTGCTCTTCAATGTGTTTCTTTCGTTAACGTTTCCCTTTTTCGTTTTCAGTTCCTCTGGAGTTTCCGATTGTGTCGCGGGAACACTTCAATCGTTGGTACTCCCTGCGTGCATATTATGTGGCTATAACTCTGGCAGATCTGCCCATACAGATCATCTGCAGTTCGTTATTTATTGTGCCCACATATCTGTTGACAGGACAACCTCTTGAAGTTTGGCGTTTTGGCATGTTCTTCCTGATTATCTTCATGACGGCACTGGTAGCCCAGAGCATAGGCCTGGCTGTTGGAGCAGCGCTCAGTCTGCAAATGGGTGCAATATTGGGACCATTCTTCATCTGTCCATTTCTGCAATTCAGTGGCTTCTTTCTGCAGGAGAAGGATGCACCTAGTTGGTTGCGTTGGATGTTCGATATATCGTTTCTCAAATACAGTCTGGACGGTGGCATGTTGGCAATATTCGGCTACGATCGAGATCGGCTCGAGTGCAATGAAATGTATTGCCATTTATCGCGACCCAAGTTTATACTTAAGGCTCTGGACTTGGAACGTGCCAACTATCAGTTTGCATTCTTCTTTCTACTCGGAATTTTGGTCATGCTGCGCATACTTGCCTTCTACATAATGTCTTTCCGACTGAGGTTGTTCAGATGAAACGATGATCGTTTTGTGTTGCAACATTCCGTTAACATTTTATACATATATATATATATTTTATTTATGTTCGATGAGTTTTTGGAGTATATTTTATGATTTCTGTTAGCATTTAATTGAGACAACCATGTGCCAAAGAATTGAACAGCATTTAGTCTAAGGAAATCGTGATATACACTATGCATATGCAGCAACTAATCCCCCCGCCCCCATTAGCACCTGTGACACCCACTGTATATGGTATACATACCATACATACCCTAGCCTACAATTGTCTATTGTATTTTTCTACTACAATCGTATTAAAGACCCAGCATGGATAATTCTCTATTTTAAGCGTATGTAAATAGTTTCCAATAAGCTTTAAATGTTTGGGTGAACATTGTTTAAATACAATAATAAATAAATATTGTGAATTATATTGAATTTGATGAAATTGTAAAGGGATTTTGATTTAATAAGCTGTAAGAGAGCTTAGCTGGATTATAGAGTGAGATTAGCTGCCGCTCTTTGGGCTTTGAGCAGCTGAGAATGTTCATGATAAGATTGTTAGACGTGCTGTGGCCCCCAAAGTCATTGATAACGTTGTTGATGATCATTATCATCGCTATTGCAGCAAATGCTCAATCGAATTTCGCCTTCAGTTGACTAAAGTGCTTTGCGACGTCTGCAACTGTTTTTTTCGGCGGAATTTCAGCGTAAATGGCTGATAACATCACACTTAGAGTGGCTAACACCTTAGCCACTGACCAGCAATCGTACGAATTACTCTTCAGGCAGTTGTCGTACAGTCCCAAGGCGAAATCTAACAAGAACAACAATCTGATATTGAATGATACTTGCGGTCTCTTTAAGGCGGGTCGACTGACGGCCATCGTAGGACCATCGGGAGCGGGCAAAACAACGTTACTGAATGTGCTCTCGGGCTTCAAGTGAGTGAACTATAGGTTATTAGAAGATTCATTACATGCTATACATACTTTGCATGTAGGGTTCATGGATTATCTGGTCAGATACTGCTCAATGGACAGCCACGAGAGCTGCTCTCCTTTCGCAAGATGTCCTCATACATAGCACAGAACTTTGTGATGCTTTCGCTGCTCACTGTGGAGGAAACACTGCGTGTCTCATCGGATTTGAAATTGCCCACATCCAATACCAAACAGCAGAAGCAACAGATAGTAAGTTGGTGCGGTTCGCATTATGCAGGCTTGCTAATCCTTTACCATGTCTAGCTGGACGATATCGTTGAGATTCTCAATCTGCACTCCTGCCGGCACACGCTGGTGCGGGATCTCTCGGGCGGGGAGCACAAGCGTCTGTCCATTGGCATTGAGTTGATCACCAATCCTCCCATAATGTTCTTCGATGAACCCACCAGTGGATTGGACAGCGTCTCCAGCTATCAAGTCATGTGTTATCTGCAGAGACTCGCACACGATGGTCGCATTGTGGTCAGTGTGGTGCATCAGCCTAGTTCACGCCTCATGCAGCTGTTCGATGATGTCCTGGTGTTGAGTCATGGTGAGGTGCTTTACTGTGGTCCACAAACTGAAATGCTGCCTAGTTTTCAGGCAGCGGGGTTACACCTGTTCACAGTACTACAATCCCGGTGACTTTGGTGAGTAATGAGTATAAGTAATGTCGCTTTGTTTATCTCTGAACTTTCTCCGCGTCATTTAGTTCTGGATGTCAGCAGTGAATCATCTAGTCAGCGCAGCGAGGCACTGATTAGCCAAAACAAAGCCAGGTACGACAGTCTTCAGAGCTTCTACAAGGAATCCAGCAAATGAACAAGGTAATATTACAGGAACTGTGATCTGGATATCATATTCTACCTCCTTTCATTTTACATTTCAGCTTGGCTCATTGAAAAGTCTACAAAAATCTTCGCCGATACTCGTTCCATACGCCCCAAGGAGCAGGTGGGCTTCTGGTATCAACTGCAAGTGCTGCTGCGGCGTCATACGCTTGCCATGTCCAGAAATTTGGTGGGTAATTAACTGGGATGCCAAACTTCACAGTTGCTAAACTTAAAAGCTCTCTCTCTGGCCCGCAGATATCCGTGCAGATGCGCGTTGTGATGCACTGTGTGGTTGGGCTGCTGCTGGGCGTGGTCTACTGGCAGGTGGGCAACAAGGCCGAGAAGGTGATCAGCAACGTGTCGTGCCTGTTCTTCATGATACTCTATCTATTCTTTGGCAACATAATGCCCTCCATACTGCTCTGCCTGGAGGACGCGCCAGTGTTCGTCAGGGAGTACTACAACAGTTGGTACTCCATGTGGGCATACTATGTATCCAAGGTGCTAGCGGATTTACCACTACAGATTGTCTGTCCAACGATCTTCATTGGCATTAGCTACTTTATGTCAGGGCAACCAGCGGAGTTTCATCGCTTTGCCATGTGCTGGAGCATCAGTGTGCTGAGCGCCTTTATTGGACACTTTATAGGCGTGGTCGGAGGCACACTCTTCTCCATACAGATGGCCATTTTTCTGGTACCCTCATCATCGATACCGTTTCTTCTCTTCTCTGGTTTCTTTATGCGCATGCGTGATCTTTCCTTTTTTCTGCGTCCCATTTGTGATATTTCCTTCTTTCGTTACATTTTCGAGGGTCTCATGCGCGCCGTCTATGGCTATGGGCGTGGCAATTTGCTGTGTGATTCCGAGTTCTGTTATTTCAAATCTTCACATCAATTTCTCAAGGGTTTCGACATGGCTGGCGATGAAGTCAGCTGGGATCTGCTAGCTCTATCCATATTTATTGTGCTACTACTGATTGCATTCCGCATCACGTTGCATGTGTGTATAAGGAGAGCACTATAGGGTGACATGGTTTGATTAACTTAAATAAAGTTGCAAATATTTTAAATTACAGATCTTTAAACGTTTTCATGACTTTCTTTAGTCAGTTAAATTCATAGTCTATACATAGTATGATATCCCAGCAAACAGATGATCGAACGATCTCTAGTAACGATGCCAAGGCAAACCGAACACGTTATCGCAACAAGTTGCACGTCAAGTGCGCCTCGAACATGTTGCAGTTCATGCCGTCCCTGCCCGACTATAAGTGAATATTTTATAATATAATACATATGTATCCATAAAAGTTGCCGGCTCAATGCAGGCAATTCAATTCCGTTTTCAGTTGTGTTTTGTATTGCAGTGGAAAGTGATCGCCAGTAAAGCTGTGCTGTGAATGAGGGAAAAGGAGGGAGAGAGAGAGAGCGAGTGCGAGTACGGCGCGTTTCAATTTGAACATGACTCGAAAACTTAATTGAGCAAAGTCAAAATGTGAATTAATAATTATTAATATATTGCTTAAAAATTCAGTTATATTATATATACATACATTCCATATGAAAATTTCATAATATCTGCATAATATGAAAGTCGTAAAGCTGTAAACGATAATTGCAAAGTGAAAGATCAAACCAGTTTGTGTAGGGCAACAATCCAGACAATCATTAAAAAAACACATTTGCGACCATATTGCAGTTACGTTTCATAAAGGAAAATTCTATATAATACTCGTATACCAAACTGATAAGCCGCACATGAAGCTGCATTGCTGATATATAAATATGCATTTCCCATACAAACACTTTGTAGTATTTTCGTTATTGAAAATCTGAAATAATATATAAAAGCTGTATCATACAAATGTTTACTTTCTCCTTTGTTTTTTTCCCCGTCATATATAAATTGATTAATGCAGGCCAATTAATTCTCGAGTTACAAGAAAAACAAGTGATATACCCAAAGAAAATTGTATACTTTTAGGTGTTGTTCTTTAAAAACTTAACAAGTTAAAGTTCTTATAGTGGAAATGAACTTATAAACCTGATCAAGTATTTCCTAGTTACGTTCGTGCATTATAAATATCACTATAACATTACAGCGTATCTCGCAGTCGATCATTAGCTAAACAGTTGTTACAAATAATGTTGCTGTTATCTCTTGACTTATCGCACTATATTCGCATGTTAAAACTTAGCCCAACCCACACTGACTGACCACAGACACGGCACATTGCATTGATCTATGTGAGAAATGCAGTCCAGTCTATTAGACTATAAACTACACAATATATATACCATATATTCTGTCTTCTGTTTACCTAGATACGCACTAGACAGTGCTAGGAAGTGGGTATAACAGCTGCAAAATCGGTAGATAAGATCCCAATCGGATTAGACTTAGGTGCGACTCGGTTACGATGTTGATAAGGCGACTAACCCAGTAAAAAAGGCACTTGAACTCCCCATTAAACTGCGAGTGCAACGATAATCGCATTTCTCCGTCGCCGCCAGTCGATCTTCGCCCGCTTTCGGGGCAAGTTCGCTTTAACAAACGCTGCGCTTTCAGTTCGAGTGAAAAAAAACCAAATAAAACAATAAAAAACATGGCAGATAACGCAGCAAACGGTTTAAGCAAACAGCAATCGATGGAGCTGCATTTCAGCAAGTTGTGCTATAGCCTCAAGACTCCTGCCCAAAAGAGCAGCAATCAAATTCTGAGCGACAGTTGTGGTGCCTTCAGATCGGGACGACTCATGGCCATTCTTGGTCCCTCTGGAGCAGGAAAGTCAACTCTACTCAATGTACTGGCGGGTTTCAAGTGAGTAGAAGGCAAGACTAGAGAATCATTTAACATATGTTTCAATTCCTGTAGAATTAATGGATTATCTGGTCAGATACTGCTCAATGGACAGCCACGAGAGCTGCTCTCCTTTCGCAAGATGTCCTCGTACATAGCACAGAACTTTGTGATGCTTTCGCTGCTCACTGTGGAGGAAACACTGCGTGTCTCCGCCGATCTGAAGCTACCGACGACAACTTCCAAACAGCAAAAGCAACAGATTGTACGTAGAAGAGCTTTTACAATGAACGATTGATAATCTATGTTTATCCTCAGATGGATGATATTATTGAGATTCTCAATCTGCACTCCTGCCGGCACACACTGGTACGCAATCTCTCGGGTGGGGAACACAAGCGTCTGTCCATTGGCATTGAGTTGATCACCAATCCTCCCATAATGTTCTTCGATGAACCCACCAGTGGATTGGACAGCGTGTCCAGCTATCAAGTCATGTGTTATCTGCAGAGACTCGCACACGATGGTCGCATTGTGGTCAGTGTGGTGCATCAGCCCAGTTCACGCCTCATGCAGCTCTTCGACGATGTCCTGGTGTTGAGTCATGGTGAGGTGCTTTATTGTGGTCCACAGAGCGAGATGTTGCCTAGCTTTCAGGCAGCCGGTTACACCTGTCCACAGTACTACAATCCCGGTGACTTTGGTGAGTAAAGTCGATTATAATTCGCTTGAATTTACATGCAATCTCTTGCTTTCCTGCTTAGTACTCGAGGTGGGCAGCGAGTCTTCTTGCCAGCGCTGCGAGACTCTCATTACACAAAATAAGGCTAAGTACGACAGTCTGCAGAGCTTCTCCAAGGAATCTGCCGATGAGCAGAGTAAGTTAAGCGTTGGCTGTGGTAATCCTGTGGTGAATTGTTCCTAATGCTTGCTTTTGTTTTCTGTCTCGTTTTTGTGCTATTTCTATTTCTGCTTTCTCTGTTTCTGTTTCCATTTCCTCTTTCCACTGCTCTATCTGTCCTTCTGTTCCACTAAATTCAATTTCAGCAGCGCTCATGGAAATAGTAACATCCTCCTACGCGGACACAAATCTTATAAGACCCAAGACGCAAGTGGGATTCTGGTGTCAGCTGCGTGTGCTACTCAAGCGACATCTGGTTGCCATGTCGAGGGATATGGTGAGCATGGATTTGATAAATGGATAACATATAGGTTCTTATGCTGATCCTCTCCTGCAGATTGCTGTGCAGATGCGTGTCATAATGCACATCGTAGTGGCGCTGCTGCTGGGCGTGGTCTACTGGCAAATTGGCAACGATGCAGCCAAAGTGGTCAGCAATGTATCCTGTCTGTTCTTCATCATTCTGTTTATATTCTCAGGCAATGCAATGCCGTCCATACTGCTTTGTCTGCAGGATGCACCAGTATTCATCAGGGAGTACTACAATGGTTTCTACTCCCTCAAAGCGTATTATATATCTAAAGTTCTGGCAGATTTGCCGCTACAATTGATATGCCCAACGCTCTTCATAAGCATCAGTTACTTTATGACCGCACAACCGCCGGAATTCAATCGCTTTGCCATGTTCTGGAGTGTCTCAGTGTTGACCACCTTCATTGGCCACTTCATTGGTGTCATCTGTGGCACCATGTTCTCCATGCAGTTGGCCATATTCATTGTGCCCTCGATTTCCATTCCATTTCTGCTTTTCTCTGGCTTTTTCATACGAATGCGAGAGCTATCCTGGTTTCTGCGTCCCATTTGTGATATCTCCTTCTTTCGTTACATCTTCGAGGGTCTCATGCGTTCCATATACGGATATGAACGTGCTGATTTGCCGTGTCATCAGGATTTCTGTTTCTTTAAAGACTCTGAACTATTCCTCAAGGATTTCGATATGTTGGGCGATAAGATTTGTTGGGATATTGTGGCGCTGACAATAATTTTAATCTTGCTGCTGATAACCTTTAACATAACGTTGCATGTATCAATACGGCGTGCCCTCTAAACGGTGCAATCTGTGGTTGTGGTAATAAAATATAATTTAATAATTAATTCAACTTAATGTAATAAATAAATTGTGGTTACGTAAATGGATTTTTCCTGTTGTTATCCTAAAGAACATCCGACTATATTCAATAATTCATTCTCAATATAATTCACAATAAAAACAATCAAGTCATTTTTACATTTGGGCATGTTGTAGCATGAGGAGTAAAAGTAGTTCGCCTAGTCGATGGACACACTGGATATATCCATGGAGCTGCCATCGTTGTTTGTTCGCTGCTCGGACGAGGAGGTTGTTGACGACGTTGCAGCCTCTATTGTTTCCTCTAATATTGCTGCTACTGCTGCGCTGCTTGTTGTAGGCAGTTCCGTCGCTGTTGTCGCTGTACTATTTGCCGCAGGTGCTTGGAGGTTTCTCTGACTCGACTGTGTTCGACGCACGCCTTGTTCTTGTGCTGTGCGCGCCTGTCTCGAGGTGCTCGCACTTAATTCTGCTGCTGCTGCCGCCGATGTTGATGCTCTTTCGCTGATTGAGGATGTGCCAGTGGCTGTCGTTGTCGTCGCTGTCGGTACACGTGCACGCGCATCAAGTTGCTCCCATTCCATTTCATCCTCAGAACTAGTTTCTGCTGTTGCTGTTGCTGTGGCAGTTGCTGTATCTGTTGCTGTCGTTGTTTTTGTCTTTGCCTTCTTCTGCCACTCAGCATTGCGCTTTGAGTCGATGGTCTTGAGCAGTGCCTTCGCCTCTGTCTTGCGCTGTAAAGGCAAATCAGTTAAAACCAATGCATATAAGAGTATGCCTTCAGCTTACATCATCCGAGTCCAGGCACCTGTAGGCATAGCAGGCTGCGCGCTCGTAGTCGGCCTTCTTCTCATAGTAATTGGCCAGCGTCATGAAGCCCTGATAGAGACTCTGCTTGTCGGTGGCGGCACGTTCATCTTCACAGTACAGCATGTAACAATGTACGGCCGTCTCAGTATCTCCGAGCTTTTCGTGCAGGCTGGCCAGCTTGTACATGGCAATACCTTCAATGTCGCCTACGTCGCATGCCTTCCAATAGCACTTGACGGCGTTCTCGCACTTCTCCAGCTTTTCGTAGGTCTCGCCCAGCGCGACCAACATGCGCGAATCATACGGACGCAATTGATGGGCAATTTTAAAATAATACAGACTATAATAATGCATCTTAATGATCTCATAGGCTTGCCCCAGACCATACCAGGCGCGATAGTCACGTTTGTTAACCTCTACCGCTTTACGATAGCTTTGAATAGCCGCATTTGTGTTCTTCAGCTCCATGAACTCATGTCCCATCAGTGTCCAAGCAGCGAGATATTTTGGATTGAGTTTTAAGGCGCGTTGGAAATACGAAATGGCCACTTGATGATCACAGCGTATGCTATAGTAATTGCCTACAAAAGGGAATACATTACTATATATCTATATTCCATGCTTAATGCCAATTGGGAACTCACCAATGACGCAACAGGTCTCGGGTCGATACTTATTGATGCTGACTGCCTTGTGTGCAAGTTGAGCCATTTCGGTTTTCATCTCCTTCACGAATAACAAATTGGAATAGGTGTCTACATTGTCTAAACGATAGGGATCGCTTTCGAGCAGCGCCTGAAACAGTTCAATGGCTTTATCTACATCTGGAAGACATTGAAGATTAACAGAAATCCAACAACGATTTATATTGGCTCACCTCGCTTATTGTGATAGACTAGCGCCATTTGTGCCGTTATATAGATGCTCTTGCTGAAGCCAGCAGCTTGCAAATCCTCGAATTTCTTGAGTCCATCGTCGTTTAGGTATAGCTCCAGATAGGTGTTTGCCATAAAGAAATGACGCATCCAATGCTTGCCCAGTTGCAAGCTAAGCAACTTCTTCTTTTCCATTATCAATGGCGACAGTTCCAGATAGGCGCTCCACAACATTGGAACCAGATTGATTGCATTCAATAGCATTTGCTCGGCTGCCTGATTTAGGTTCAATGCTTTAAGCACCACCCCATATAGATAGATGCCATAGCCATCCAGTCGACTGCGTCCGTATTCAGTCCTCAATGTTGCCAGTAAGTCGGCCAAGTCACGCATTTGAGTTGATTCATTGAGATTCGCCAGATCTGTGGTGGAGTCGAGGCGTCGTTTCTCCCGTGCCATATAGGTAGAATAGAAGTGAAGAAAACGTGGCACATCCGATTCACAGTTCCTTACGGCATATGCAGCCCTATCATATTCCCGCACATCATAATAGCTCTTGGCCAGAAAGTAATCACTGTACTCGGCTGGTGCAATACCCTCCAGCTGACACTCACTGAACGAATGGTCGTCATCCGGAGCAGCATTGTCTATGTGCACATCGCTCAGTCCGTGGTGCATCTCCGCCAGCCACTTGGTACTGTGCAATAATCCCCGTTTGTTGCATTCTATGATGCCGCGGCGTATCTCCTTCTTCACATCTGTCAACTGCACACTGAATAGCTCTTGCATTCTGTTATAATTCTAGGTTCTAAAAGCTAAAGTTGAAGTATCTATTATTTTCACTAATAAATTCGCCTTTGAACGCGCTAAACAAGTGCATTTGCCGGTCGTGATGAGGTTTTCTATTATCGATACGTCGATAATTTTTTTCTCAATTGGAATATTTATCAGCCGATGTTTATATCGATTTTAAGGTGGTCGATAAAATACTAAACACAGGGTGTTGCTGGTTGGCGGCAATCATATTCAAGACTGTGTGACAATTAATATTGTATAACAGCGTATACACATTAATTAACAGTCTTCAGATATTTGTTATTTTATTTTATTGCAAATTTTTTATATATTCTTCTGTTATAAAATCAGAACATATTTAAATAATATATCTACCAAGTGGGACCAGGCAGTAATATGACGAAAACAATCAAGCGATCAATAATCCCTATCGAATTTCTCAACACTGTAAAACCAGCTGTACTGGAGCTGCGCAAAAAAAACGTAACAATAACAAACTGTGCAATTGAAGATAACGAACGCATACAACGATAATTCTTTGTTTATAAAATCGCACAATATCAAGAATAACAACAACAGCAGTAGCAATAATAATAATAAGAAGCCTGCCAAGATCGCGCCACATTGAGATGCGGAAAACAACCGCAATCATTCAGAGTTACAGTTATAGTTAGTTAGTGGTTTAAAGGTCAACCAACTTTTAGGCCTTTTTGCTTTCGTCTGCAATATAGAAATAATACGCATATGTACATATATATTTAAATAACCAATTATTGTATCTGCTGAGTGGTGCTGATTCATTTGTTTGTGTCAGCACTTAATGCCATAAATACGCTTATCGGAAGTGGTGGCGCGTTTCAACAATTGAGCCTCGGTACTCTCAAAAGGGCTCATTATTGTATTAAATTTTACTTACTCGACTTACGCACAACTCAAACAAAATAATGATATTTCAACGCAACAGCATACTGCCCGTGCTGCTGCTCCTCACCCCTATGCTGAGTGGGGGCAACTGTTTCTGGCCATTTAACCGAAGAACAACAACAGAGCCCCCGCCACCGCCACCACCAGAACCTCAGCTGTCTCCTGTTATTTTTGGTACGTATTAACGATATACAACACTGTGAGAATTACTTATCTTATCTGCAAAGTTCCAAGGTGTAAATATTATTCTGATTCCTGAAGAAGAAAAAATCCCAAGCTAAAATACAAATCCAATATCTTTGTAATCGAACTACCCCCTGCAATCAAAATCACCCCTCCCAACTTGGCCAAGGTCAGGGCAAAAAACCCGTTTTCATTTGTATTTGCCTGAAATTTCAGTACCAGGTGATGGTGGATCTCAAGTCGAAGCACGCTTAAGCAAATCAGATGCTCCCTACTTTATATGCGAGAAGGAGCATGATTGGTATAACCTATGGCTGGATCTGGAGCAGTTGGTTATACCAATGGTATATTGCTGGATAGACAATGTGAAGCTCTTCTATAATAAGACCACAAGAACAACAAAAAATACACCGGGTGTGGAGACACGCATACCCGGCTGGGGTAATCCAGAGGTGGTGGAATGGATCGACCCGACAAAGAATAAGGCTGGCGCATACTTTAAGGATATTGCCAATGTATTGGTTAACCTGGGCTATACGCGTCGTCATAATATACTGGGAGCACCATACGATTTTCGACGGGCGCCAAGTAAGCTCAGAGAGATCTCCAACTGGTATTCAATTATATAACCTTCATTCTTCCCTAGATGAGAACCAGCAATTCTTTATCGATTTGAAGCAGATGGTGGAGGATGCGTACGAGGCGAACAATCGGACGGCAGTGACCTTCATAACGCACAGCATGGGCAGCTCCATGACATTGGTCTTTCTGCAGGAGCAGACGGTGGAGTGGAAGGCGCAATATGTGCGTAGGCATATTAGCCTGGCAGGAGCCTGGGCTGGCAGTATTAAGGCGGTGAAGGTGTTTGCCATGGGCGATGATTTGGATTCATTTGCATTGAGTGCGAAAATTTTGCGAGCTGAGCAAATAACACATCCCTCCTCGGCCTGGTTGCTGCCATCGCCTCTGTTCTGGAAACCCTCGGAGGTGCTGGTATCGACACCATCGCGTAACTATACCATGGCACAGCTGGAGCAATTCTTCGATGCCATTGACTATAGAACGGGCTGGGAAATGCGTAAGGACACAATGCGCTACTCTCAAAACTTCAGTCCACCAGATGTCGAGCTGCACTGCCTGTATGGCGATGGTGTTAAAACTGTAGAGAGGTAAACCTTGAATTGCTAGAAATCTATAGTATACGTTATAATATCCTTGCCTTCTATAGGTTGCAGTACAAGAAGGACGCAATTGCAGGGGAAACTCCAAATTTGATAATGGGAATTGGTGACGGCACCGTTAATCAGAGATCTCTGCGAGCCTGCACCCACTGGTCAGGCTTAACTGCCTCACCCATCTCCACACTGGCCCTACAGGGTGTCGATCACATGGGAATCTTATCCAGTCCAGATGTACTTGAATACATCCGCACTGTAATGCAGTAGCCGTAATTGACTTATCAATCCAACTGACAACTATGCATTTCTCTGTAGTTTGTTCTCTCAAAAATTCTGGTTAGTGTTTGCGTTAATATGATGCTAAATGTTTACAGTTAGTGGTTAATTACTTGATGACCGTTTGCTTCGGAATGTAATCAAGTAATTTGTATCTAATTTACTGATTTATGTGTGTAGCCCAAATTTCTTTAGGCAGGCACTGTGCTTTTTAGTTTGTCTAATGATTATTCAATGTAAACCCTTACTGAAATTGGACATATATGTTGTGTTAATTTAATAAATACCTTGTAATATATAACTTTTGCGACTATCAAATAAAAGTTAAAACTTACAAACTTTTTCGGGTTTTAAAGATGGCGCCACAGCTTAAATATGTTGAAACGAGTGTTGAATAACATTTATTTATTGGCTGTAATGGAGACAGCACTGAGAATTTTCTATGGTTCCCTTGCGAATTGACATAAGTAAAATTAAATACAAAATTAATTGAAGTCCGTTTGAAAAAACATAATTTTAAATATTCAAATAATTTAATAAGATTCATCTGTTATTTAACTGAATACGATATATCGAATATTTGAATTGTATCCTCACTCATCGCGAATTGCTAGTCGGCATGTCATCAATATATCGATAATTTAGCACAATTCGATTCAACAACAATTACTAGCATTAAATTTGTCACATTTTACAAAAAATTTGTACTAAGTTTTAATTGGAGAAAAAATGCCACACGGACACTCGCATGGCCATGGACATGGCTGCAGCCACGAGGCTACCGATGAGGACCACGCACTGGAAATGGGCATCCAATATAGTTTGTATACAAAAATTGACATCGAGAACACGGAATGTTTGAACGAAGAGAGAGACGGCAGCGGCAAACTTGTGTTTAAGCCATACGAAAACCGTTTCGATCTCAGTAAGGTGTGCGAAAAGAGAAACATACAAACATATATGAATTTGTAAATAAAATTAATATTTAATTCACTGTTAACAGTTTGTACAAAGCGATGCCGACGAGGAGCTTTTTGTTTAACATACCCTTCACCGGCAACGTAAAGCTGAAGGGTATCATCATTAGCGGAGCCAATGATAATTCACATCCCAGCCTGATGAAAGTGTAAGTTAAAATAAGTTAAGAATCCTTCTTAATGTTCTAATCATTGACTAAACTCATTCAACAGCTTCAAGAACCGACCAAAGATGTCATTTGATGATGCACAGGGCAAAGCAGATCAGGAATTTGAACTGTCACGCGATTGTCGTGGCGAAATTGAATATTCACCCAAGTAAGATGTGGCCTATAAAGAAGGAACTATGGTTTATAATACATAACTATATCATTATTGCAGAGTTGTGACCTTCTCCTCCGTGCACCATTTGTCGCTGTACTTTCCCAGTAATTATGGTGATGAAAATACGCGCATATACTACATTGGTTAGTCTATCTAAGATATAATATAAACCATATCAATCTTAACTCTTATAATCGACTTGCAGGTCTTCGCGGTGAGTTCACTGAGGCACACTATCATGGTGTAACCATTTGTAACTATGAGTCCCGTGCCAATGCAGCCGATCACAAAGAAAAAACATTCGATGGAGTCGGACGACCTATACAATAGAGCAACAAGAACCGATCTAATCGAGTGTTATTTATCTGTTTAGAATTGATTAATGATACTTTATACTTACTATGATTAAAATTAAACTTGTAATGATTATTGAAAAAGAGACTGATTTCTTTAATTTATTCTTTATTGTTATCTTATTGATTTATGCTTATAAGATGAGATATCGAATCACGTGTGTCAATGTCAATGCATAACGCTTTTTATTTATTACTCAATAGTGTTTCATTATTTCATTCTTTTTTTATTGTTGTTTTCCATTTTTTTCTGTTTTCATTCTGTATTTAATAAATGGTTTATATGTATTTTACAAAGCGTTTACTTAAATGTATTTCATTTTACATTTATACCGAATAATTTGTTATTTATTGCACTAGTTTTGTTTGGTTTTCTCATTTTAATAATTTCTCTTTCGTTTTTTCTTTGCTTTTCTCCACTTGCTCATTTATTGTAGTTGACCTTTTTGTTCGTTAAAGTATGATTCTTCTTTGATATCTAATACAAAGATGATAGAATATGCACCATGTGTTCCATATACAGTCTGTCAAGTAACTCTTTACACGTATGTACATTACATTAACATGTGCATTCGAGTAAAGAGTTACTCTTTACACATTCATATGTATCTCTGACTGGGCTATGGATTTGCACTCAGTTCTTTGAGCTGTTGTTCTTGATTATTTGGAAACACATTGTACATATGCAAATGCAGTTAGCAGGAGAAAACTAAAGTTATATCAAATTAATGCTCGAAATTCTTTCTTTAAGGTAAAATTAAGTAATATTTCTTTTAAGTATATTTACAAATTGTATGCGCATACAAAAATCGCGTTATAGGCGGAAAATATGTGATATATTTTAACTAGAAGTTCTTCTTGCTGCTGCTGTAGTTTCCGTGTGTGTGTGAGTGAGTATGTGTATGAGTGTGTATGTGTGTGTGTGTGAGTGAGGGTGTTCCGTAAAGCATACTTTCGTGACCAATTTGTGCGGTTCTTTAACTAGATACATACAATATATATATATTTAATTGAGGCTTTGTATATATATTTTCCTTGTATGTAGGTGTAGGCATGTGTGTGTGTGTGATTAAAAAAAATGATGTAGTATTTGTTTCCTGTGTGAGAGAGTGTTTCTGTGTTTTGTTCAACAAAATTTGTGCTCTCGTTCCATAGTTGCAGTTAGGGTTTATTTATATATAATGCATACGTGAGACGTATACGTATAATATATATATATATATATGTATTTGTGTCTGTATATATATATAGAATATGACTATAAGTACGATTTTCGCTTTATCAAATCAATATCAATCCGTTTTATTTTTTAAAAAAATACCTCACACCTTTATCGTATCTCGTGTACCCGATTTTTGCTGATACCCCGAAAAAATCGTCCAGTTTTCTTGTGATTTCTTTTGTTTCATTTCAAAGAGTTTACGTTTAGTATAAAAAATCATTATATCGAAAGTATAAAAATCGTATTTAGCCTTTCATTTTTTTGTTTCTCATTTATTTTCGTTTTTCATTTTCATTTTGGTTTTCTTTTTCGGTTTTTGTTTCTTGTTTCTTGGTTTTTGTTTTGTTTTTGCTTTTTTCTTTTTGTTTTCGTTAGCAAAAGCGGGTGTATCTTCATCAAGCAGGTATTCGAATGTTACTTGGCAGGATTATTATGTTTTTTGTTTTTTTAAATATATATTTTTAAATAGTTTTATAAAAGCTTTTTGTGTGTTTCAGTTGTTGTTCTTGCTGTTCTTTATGTCCTTGTAGTTGTTGTTGTTGTTGTTATGGATATTGTTGTGTGGAGAGTTTGTAGGGTTGTTCGTAAGCCTGTTTTGGTTGCTGTTCTCGAAAAGTAGTTGTGTTGTGTGTGTGTGTGTGTAGTATGTTTATCCTGTTTTAGAACTCACTTTAGGCGACATTGACTTAGCTGGCTAGTTAATTCATTAATTAATTATTTTGCTTCAATACAAGTTTGTATCTACAATGGAAATTTATCAATGATAATGATCTATCAAAATGATTACCGTTAATACATACAAAATATGTGTTAGGTCTCTCTATTTAATGTATTTGTAATTAAATTATTTAAAGCTTTTTCGTGTGTGTCGGTATGTGTCTGTGTGAGTGTGTGTGTCCGTGTGTTTGTCTGTCTGTCTTGATAACCAAATCTAATATTGTAATAGTTTGTTAAACAATCATCATCATCATCAATCATCGTCAACAATGGTCGTCAGCTCCGGTCGGAAACGCAAAATACGCAACGTGTGTACATTAAAAATCTATTTACAATTGAATATTTCGCTACTTATGCACATAGATTCACTATTCAATTTGATATATATATAATGTATACATATATATATATTATGTATGTATATATATTTATTATATAGTTTTTAACTACACGTTCTTCCTACAAAATGCTCGCTAAATTATTTGCTTACACTTCAGATTTATCAATGTCGTTAGTACAATTGAATTGCCATGAATATTGCTAGATATCGCGACCGCTCACCCTAACCTCCAAAAAATAACGGTAAAGTTTAAATATCAATAAATACAAATCAAAAGATCTGTCGCATGAGAAGTGAGAATGGTCCTTGGGTGAGGGGTCAGATACATGTGCTTCGGCTTGCCGAGACTACACCTTATTGCATAACATAGTTCTCTCCCTTCTCTCTCTCTCTCTCTCCGTCTCTCAGCTATACTCCTTACTATCTCTTTATTCGCATCCCTTTTTTTTAGTATTATTTCTTGATGCACTAAGTCTGCGTTGCGCTACATTATGTTATTATTATTATATTATATATATTCATTTAGTTTTTTTAATATATATTTTATATCTAGGGCTAAGTTATGCGGTTTTTATTTGGTTTTTCTTGTGGTTTTAATTTATTCAAATCATCATCACATATCAAAAAGTTTACAAAAATCTTTAGCTACAATTAATTAGCATCTGTAATCTGTTATTAGTTTAGCTATTATTATTATAATAATAATAATTACTTTTATGTTCGTGCGCTTCAGAATAAAACATACAACAATAGATATTATTTCATTTTTGCTAACTTTATTAGCCACATATTTAACAAATTCAGCGTTCAACAATTCAACATATATATCATATATGCATATCATATCATATCGATTCATATCAAACGCCTGCTTCCCCTCTTCCTCCCCTCCAACTTTAGCTTAGTTTAGTTTTTAATTTATTTTGTTGTTTCGTTTCTATTTGGTTTCCTTTAGTGTACGTGTGGGCATGTAAAAGGCATTTGTTTGGTTTCTTTTGTGTGTGTTTTTTTTTTTTCTTTCATTTCTCATCGTTTAAGTTTTATTTTAGTTTTCTGGAAGAACTGAGCTGAAAAACCTGAAATTACTTTCACTATTTGCTAGTTTTCCAATAACGTCAGCATATGATATGCCCAATTAAAATCTGTAAGGCTTCTTCAACATTATCTTTGCTTAGGAAACAATAATAAAAACGTATTGAAAATAAATTCAGTTTTTATTGTGTTCCAATTCGATTTCCAACTATAGCTTGTGTGATTTCCATCTTGATGACGAAACTCCTTGTTTAGCTTAGTGATATTATATGCATATGTTATAGGTATGTGTTTAATAGATCTATGTATGTACTAGTTCCATGGAATAGTTGAACCAAAATTGACAAATTCTACATAATTCACCGAATTTTAGAACTAATATTGCTTCTTTAGTTCACAATGGGCATAAACGAAGGAAATAATCGCAAAAATCTGATGTTCTAATGATAACGACGCGTTGTGTATTGTGCTCTCTAACAATTCCATTTAGATGAATAACATAAATCATATATATATGTATATGGATATACTACAGTGTGTGTGTGTGTGTGTTAATTGATGTAACAATTGCATTGCCATTTTTTTGATAGAAATAAGATTTAAAATGAAATTAATTTGACTATATAAAATTGGATTTGGCGTGTACCTGCCGCTTCTTGGGTTTACAATATTATTTGTTTGATTTTTATTTATCATTATTATTGTTATTCATAATTAGTTAGTTAGTTCATAAACAACTCTTACTATACAAGCTCTTCTCTCTCTGTCTCACTTTGCTGCTGGCTACGATTTGTTTTTGCGTTTTTAACAATATGTTTTGCATTAATTTTGTGGTATTTATTTATTGAAACAATTCAATTACAGTTATTATTATTTTAATTATTATTATTATTATTATTATTACATATGCTTCAGAGTTTTGCTTATCATTTCATTAATTCTTTACAACATTTCAAATGATTTGCGATTTGCTTTCTTTTCTTTTAAGTCTATCAAAATGTGTATTGCAAAAATGTGCATGTGTGTGTGTGTGTTGGGGGCCGGGTGTGTGTGTGTGTGGGGTGTAGGTATAAAAAACTGTTAACATGTCTTCAAAATGAACTCTGTGTTAGGCGGAATGTGTATTAAACGAGTGTCTCTTCGAAATGGAATCCCTTGTTGATATCGCAAATGAAACAGCAGCACAGCGCGTCTTGCTGACACTTTGTCAGTTTGTCAGCTTATTTGTCACACTGACTGTCACACAGCATGTCCGTTCTTCTCAGAGGAGGACGAGGAGGCAGCTGCTGTTGCCGCTGCTGCCGCCGCTGCCGCCGCTGCTGCTGTTGCTGCACCCAAACGCCTGGCACGCCATCGATCGATGGGCGTGTAGCAGCATATGAAAAACGGAGGCACACGCGGCGTGCTGCTTGAGTTCGAACTGGAGTTGCTGGCACCGCCAGTGCTGAGCTGCGCCAATGATTCGGCTGTGAGTTCAGTCTGCACACCGCTGCTAGTCATGCGCACCTCGGCCTGATGATAGGGCGGAAGTGATGCATAATCCTGCAGCATATGATGATGCATTGTTGCTGGCGGTGCTGACGATTTGCAGATGACACCGCTTGGCGGTTGCAGTTCGTACAGCTCAAAGCAATCGGAACGTGTGCTCGTCGGCGTTGTGGTCGATGGGCGAAACTCATGCGAGCTGCTCTCGACCATGGCAGTGCGATAGGTAGCAGCAAAGTAGTTTGTCTCCAGATAATGGCAGGACTCAAATAGATAATCATCGAACTGCAAACGTGATCCTGCCGGATCAACATCAACTGCACCCGTGCTGCTGCCGTGCTGTGCCATAAAGTTGCCCTTGTGCGATTGTGTCGACGGCGAGATGGGACCCTGTATGGGCAACATTGATGTCGACATGGGCATTAACTCTAGCGAGCTGGCGGCAGCTGTTTTCGTTGTTGTTGTGCGTTGCTGTTGCACAGGTTGCTGCTGCTGCACAGGTTGTTGCTGCTGCACAGGTTGTTGCTGCTGCTGCTGCTGTTGGCGCTGTTGCTGTTGCTGTCGCTGATTTCTTTGCTTCATATCAACAATTTCTATTTCTTCTATATCACTAAAACTATTTAACTGTTTCAACAAATAATGCACATCATTTCGTTTCGTTTGTTCAGCTGCGTCATGGGCCAATTGTTTCTCTAACTGCCTTTGCTCCATTGCCGCCGTCTTGGTTTTAATTGTGTCTAGTGCTTGCAATGTTAATGGAGTGCTAACGACGGCAATGCCACGACGACTTGTGCTACGTTGGAGGTTGTCAATTTGTCGCATATCCTGCTGCTGATGCTGCTGATGTTGTTGCTGCTGCTGCTGCTGCTGCTGTGCCTCTGGGTAGGCCAACGCCAGACGTTGTTGCAACGTTGCGCTGCTGAACGCGGCAGAGGCCCGATGGGTTTCCAGATTTGCAGACTCGATAATGCGATTGAATTTAGCTAATGCACTTGATGCTGCTGCTGTTGATGAGCTGGTTGTTGTTGCTGCTGTTTGCTGCTGTTGTTGTGGTGATCTTATGTCTTAGTTGTTGTTGTTTGGTTTGAGGCACTGTTGTGACGGTTTGTAAATTATCACCAACACGGCGACGCCCACTGCCCTGAGCATCGCAGATGCCTGTCATGACATCATATTCATCACAGGCATCCTCATCATCATCATCATCATCATCATCATCAACATCATCAATATCAACGCCATCCTGCAACGTTTCGGTAACATTTAAATTTAAATTCAAATGCAAACGTTGTCGCAACAGCAAACGGCTCATTTTACTATCAACACCTGTTGTTGTTGTTGTTGCTGCTGTTGTAGTATTAATAGTAGTTGCAACACCCATTGATGGTGGTGGTGCCGGTGGTGGTGTTGCCAGCGATGCTGATGCTGCCGTTGCTGCTGTTGCTCCAATCAATCCACGTCCGGCGGCTATAACAGCCGCCGCTCGCTGCTGTGCTGTGGCCCTAGCTAAATTCTTTTGTAAAATCAACTTCCTCGACGAAATGACGTCATTATTGTCGCTCCCCCGCGATTACCGGCTATCGCGGGTGGAGCGAGGCCGCCCCTAACTGGATGTGCTTGCGATGGGCGATACAGGTGACAGTGGACTGCGTACGGCTTGTTCCCGCGGACAACCCGTTAATGTGATCACCAGCTTACGGCTGCCAGCCTGATCGCGATGCTCGCACAGCCAGACACCCTGCCAGGTGCCCAGCGAGAGTTTGCCATCCGTAATGGGGATTGTCAGTGAGCTGCCCAAGAAGCAGGCCTTCACGTGCGCGGGCTGCAAAACGAAAAAAAGAAATAAAATAAATATCAGTACTAAAGAAAGGTCTTAGCCGAATTGAAAATGATAAACACATTTGGCAAATATCTTTGACTTTACAAGCCTAAGAGCAGCATAAGTAGGTTCTATATACTTGCAGGTTTTTATATCCTCCGATCGTTCCTATAATGGTGATATACATACAGTATTGGTATAATTTTGTATATATTCAATATTGTGTCTAACTTTAATTGGTACTGATAGGTAGATTTTTTATTTCTAAAATCAAAACTGGTCTTCAAATTAAAATTTGTTTGCAATATTTTGATAATAAAAAAAATCAGACAATAGGTCGTATGGTAGCTATACAATAAATCGGTCCGATGCGGCTCAGACTTATTCATGGCATGTAGCAATAACCAGTAAGTATACTAAGTTTCATCAAGATAGCGCTAAAACTGACAGACTAGTTTGTGTTGCAACAGACAGACGCTTAGTGCTACTTCCTCTCCTCTGTTCATCCTGATGCCAAATATACAATATAACTTTATAAGGTCGCAGATGTCGCCTAAGATGTGTTACAAACTTGCCCTCTTCCCCTCTGCAAGTGTATAAATATGCAGAACTCTTGCCAAATTTCATTAATTCAGCTTAGACCTCGATAAGTTTATTCACTCACCATATCGTCGGGTCCTTCGCACGAATGACGGTAGGGCAATCCTTCGGGAACTATTTTATTCAACATCATTTCCATATCGTCTCTGCGAATTGAGTATTAAATACAGTCAGACATTATATTCCATATGATATCTACTATAAGACTCACCTGACGTCTGGATCCCAGCTCTCGTTTAACGCTAAACTCGCCGAGGTGTGAAGAACTGCAATGAGAAATAATGAGACAAAAGTGAAGGCGGCGTCAATTAAACTTTACAATCGAATCTCTTGCACATTCCCTACACAATAATCTCTGCGAGAGTTGCCACAGTAATTAGACCGCAGCACGATGAGGGGCGTTGTTGCATTTTCAATTGAGTTGTAACGGTAATTAGGCGAACATTTAACACGAATGTTAATTACAAAATATTTCAGTGCTTTCGCGAATTTATAAAAAAAAAAGAAAAACATAAGTAATGGGATTTTGGCACGGCGTGAAAGCTATTTTCAATAATTAATAATTAAAATTGTTTGCGAAGATTATACGACAGAAGGCAGACATCATTGTGTTACGCTAAATAAATCTCAAGCTGTTTAACGGACTGGGAAATTGTTGCAATTTTCATTTTTTCATAGAGTGACTTTCAGTTTTGTTGCAGCTGTAGAGATTAAAGAGCTATAAAATTTGAGATAAGAGCTAATAATTTAGTTTGTTATGGAGTGTTTACATCCAGTTACGGTTTATAAACATTACTGCATTACTTTTTTATAGTTAAAACTATCTTAAGTTTGTAAAACAATTTCAGAAACTCTTTTCCAACACTTGAATTACATAAAATCTTTAAAGATAGCGCTCAAAGCAGCATATTAATAACACAGCTTCAAAGACCACAGACCTTTTACAACACTTGTTGCCGTTATTTAAGTCTTTTTAGTGCTGAAAGCGATCTCAAGTGTTCTTAAATGCCAGTTTAAAACACTGACTGCTTGAAAAATAACTTGTTCTGTTTAGAAAAGTTTAGAATACTTTTACAAACACTTGAATTTATAAGTCAACACTCAAATATCGTTTGAAAAAGAAAACTTAACATTAAATAACTGTACCTCAACTTCTGACAAATCGTTCGATATTTTAATAGACCTCTAGTTCTTTAACATGACAACTAAAAACACCACAGACGTTTTACAACACTTGTTAACACTGTTATTTAACATTCAAAAGTCTTTCTAGACTTCAAAACAATCTTAAGTGTTTTTAAATAGAAGTTGAAAACTCTTAGACATTGAAAAACACTTGTTTCTTAGGTTAAAAGTTTAGAATGCATCTTCCAACACTTGAATTTTTTAATTAACATTCAAGAAATGTGTTGAGAAAGAAACTCAACAAGAAGAAAACTTCCTCTGATGCTTCCAAAAACTCATTCGAAAGTATAAACGATTTTTAGATTCATTAACATGACAGCTTGCAATACCAGAGACCTTTTTCAACACTTGTTAGTTTTATTTTATTATGTAAAAGACTTAACAGTGCAACTAAGAGAACTTCTCAATTGTTAACTTGTGTTTTGTTAATTAAGAATTAAACTCAGTACTTAGAAGAACATGAGAAAGCTTTTCCAGTACTGGCTACTGGCATTCCTAGAAAATTACTCAAGTCACAATTGTTTCAAGTTGCATTTGAGCAGTTTAGGAGAAAATTCATAGAAAACGCTTTGACATGAGCCCATGAAACATGACCAACTCATGTCTTGTTTGACTTTCAGGTATTTCGACAGCAATGAGGGCAAGCCAGGGGAAGGGGGAACACGGAGGTCAAAGGTTTGGCTTTTGGGCCAACAACCAAAAAAGACATAGAAAATGGGCAGCTGTGACAAACATTGAAATTGAATAGTCGTACTTAAAATCATTTAGTGTTAATAATAAATAGAGCAATACTAGAGCGGCATAACACTTCAATTTGCACACTAATTGCATATTCATGAATAATGAAGAAAGACAACGAAACGAACCATAGGCAGAGAGAGAGAGATGAGAGATAGAGAGGGGAACAGGCAGAGGCAGCGCAGCACAAATTAGTTTATTATCAAATCCCAGAGATGTCATTTGAGGTCCCCAGAACAATGAGTGCGTTGTGTGTGCGTGAGTGTGTCTGCCTCTGCCTGTGTGTGTGTGTGCGTTGTGTTTTTCAATGTTTTGGGCTTTCTAAATAATTTCAAAAAACGATTATGTCATGTCGGACATGTGTAACGGGGCAGCAGCAACCTTAAATGTTCCACACAGTGTCGCAAGTAAACAAACAAACAAACAAACACAGAGAGACAGAGGAGTAGCAGGGCGGCGTGGTGAAGGAGTGTAGAATAGCCCAACGGCACTTGCAAATGGACAGCCAAACAGAGAGTGATTCCAAATCCAAATACAAATGAAAATGAACTCAAAACAGACAGACAGCCAGAGGCGCCATCGCCAGGGATGAGGATGAGCCCGTGTACAAATTTGCAAATTGATTTGAATCGGAAGGCGCAACGGGAAGTTGACCGCAATTAGTTGACACACAGTCCGCAAATCCCCCACAGACAAGGTACATACATATATAGTTCTATATAGTATGTATGTATGTACAGCATCGCATATCTTTGTTGTTAAAAATATGTTAATGCGTTAACATAATTGTGTGTGTAGTGTCAAAGGTAGCGGGGGACAGCGTACAGAAGGGGGAGGGGGATAGCCACATCTTCTGTCCAGCCATCTCTCCTGTCCAGGCCCCCTCCTCTTTGAGTCTCTGCTCAGTTGACACTATTTTCTCACTGCAAGCGGCATAACAAACGAAACAAGGCATGGGGCGACTTTAATATGATTTAGCCATGGGCTGAGCACAAAGACAGATAGAGAGAGAGAGAGGGGGGAGAGTACGTATGTAAGTATGTATGTATTACTATGCAATGTGTCCCTTGTTTGCCAATGAGCAGGTGTGCCAAAGAGCTCAAAGGCAACATATGCATGGGGCATATGTAGCCAAGGTATCAGTGGCAAACGCTTAGAGCACATTGAGAGAAATATGCGGAGAATTTGTTTGGAATTTGTTAAAAGAAATTTGTATTATATATATACATACATATATATCTAGGCAACTTGCTAACAAGCATTATCATTTTACGGCAGTTGTGAAGAGAAATCTCTACCTGACTCTCTCCTCCTTTTCACGGACATCTTTATCTCTTCTTGTACAACTACTGCTGTTTTCCCCACCCTATCAGATTAAGTTGGTCTTACTTTTTACTTTAACTGCACTTTCTTTCATCTTTTTCTCTTTCACGCTCTCTCTCTGTCTCTCTTGTTCTTCCCTTCTTTACATTCTTTAATTTTCATATAAAAATAACTATTCTTAATCTCTAACTTTTAGTTTTGTTCATACTTCTTTGGTAGCTTAGTGGATTCAATTTTTAATATAAGTTTAAACTATATTCTTCTATTTTTTTTTAAACATATGTACTTTACATTAACTACTATCAATTTTAGCTGTCTCTTTCCTCCTCTGTTATCTTTTTATGTCTCTATTTTCCATCTCCCTTCTGGCCTTTCTTTTTATGAATCCCTTTTTCATTCATCATTCACTCTTTAATAGACATGCGATTGTATAAACAAGTTTTATGCATAAATAAACAAGTATTGCATACCCCCGCTTTTCTTCCAACTTCATCAATTCCATACACACTATTTTTCACAGTGCATCACGCATACGTCGCGTTGGCAGGTGGCATTTTGCTCGCCTATTTAGTTGACTGCCGTGTGGAATGGGACAGATGAGCATATACAGACACACATGCATAACAAATGCACACACACACACACACACTCAGAGCATGTTTCTGTGCAGGAGTTGAATGAGTGAGAGTGAGAGAGAGAGAGAGAGAATTTTGAGTGGCTTCTGCTCGCTTCTCACATTTAGCGTGACGTTTAGGCACTACAAAAGTTGCTAATGTTTTTAAAGAGGCCTTTTTTATTATACCAAGTCAAACATTCTGACAGCACAAACAAGCACAAGGCACACACACACATACACACAGAACATGTGTATAAAAACCGCAATATACATGCATACCGAAGGGAGGGAGGGGCAGATGGAAGGGGAATAGGGAAACGTCTGCGGCTGCTGCAAATGTTTAACAATGGGAACTGCGGCTCGCTGATGTTTCATTCATTCATATATTCATGCAGCACACACTCACACACACACAAGCATACATAAGTAGCATGTAAGTGTATTTGTGAGTGTGTGTGTGTGTGTGTATGTGCATATTATATGATATAACGCAGCACGAAACGCTTAAATACATCAACCTTATTATGGCAGCAGCAGCAGCAGCAGCAATGTGTCGCTTTGCTTTCTGTGGTCAAGAGCCGCAAAAACAAAACAAAAAAAAAAGTAGAAAAAAATTTCGTAGTATATTTAGTGGCGCACCTGCTCGACACTCATTAGACCAAGGCGACCCACACACACACACACACATACATACGCACCCAACGAAATGGAACTAGTTCAAGTTTTCATGGCAAACAAACGTAAATGTTTATTCTCCTTTTTGTTGTTGTTGTCCATATTATTGTTGTTGTTATTGTTGCTATTGTTGTTACTGGCATTTTGCATAAATAATATTGATTTATTGGTTAGCGCAGCATTTTGCGGCTCATAAGCGTAGCAAATTTAATGCTAAAGCAACGATACGAACGATACGAAGGCGAAGGCGCCAGAAGGGCACACAGGTTAGAGGGGAGGGGAGAGGAGGGAAGGGAAGGGGCAGCCAAAGCAGCTGGAAAGGGAACTGGAGCTGGCGACGCCACAGGACCAGACCAAGTCGTTTGCTGGCATTGGAGACTATAGAAACGAAAGTATGACACACACATGCCTCATTTTTATGCCATCGTTTCGGGTATACCCCCCTCTCTCTTCTACAACCCGCCCCACCCGACACCCCTTGCCTTGCCTTTGGTGTCCTTGTTGAGTTTGGGGGCATACAAAGTTGAGCATGAAGTTTGTGGAGCAGCAGCAACAGCAGAAACAGCAAATAAATATATAATGACTGACCGCAAAAATTACGGAATGGATTTGACAGCATGGAATTAGCACGATACCTACAATGAGGTTCTAGTATATTGTATTTTATAATAATAAAATACTACAAAATTATCAAATTGCCGAGGTACATTGAAGAAGTATACTATAAAATTTAGCGCTTATAATAGCTGAGATCTGTGTGTTCATCTGGTCAGCGGACATCCGGACAGACAAGGCTCAATCGACTCGGCTAGTGATACTGAGCAAAAAATATATATATATACACAATGTTAGTATACCCGTTTTAAGACCATTTTCAATGGTCGAAGGGTATAAATAGAGATTTTTGTAGGCTAAACGAAACAATAAAAGGACAGATCTGTCTGGAAAATGATGAACATATTGTATCATAAACTCTGCAAAAATGAATTGCTATTTAAAAGAAATTCATTATAATGTATAGTATAATATCCATTATATATTTTTATATTATAGTCAATTGCTAAGGAATTATGAACAATTCTTTAAAATATTATTATAATTTTGTTAAGGGATAAATATTAAATATAATTTGCCATGGAATTGAACTGCACACTTATGTAGTTTATTCTTTTAAATTTAATCATTCTCTCCCAATTTCCATTAGTTTATATTTTAAAGTGCTTTAATGCTGTCTATGGCATAGTTGAAAAATGAACTTACTTTATATGGTATCTACCTAACCCTTCCAACCATATCCAACAGCTTCTTCAAGATGAATACAAAAAACTATAATTTACTTAAATATAAAGTGGCTTTCATACTATAAATAACGGTATTTTAGATTTGTTGCGCTAAAAAAAAACAGTTAGAAAAAAAAAGAAAAACAGAAGAAGAAAAACACAAAACGATTCTCTTTCCTGTTTTCATGCCACTCTATTGTTTTTTCTTCGCTACGTTTTGCTGCCACGAAACGAATGTAAAGGACAACGACACACACTCACACACACATGTATATGTATGTACACACATGCAAGCAAACGCACATAAAGAACTGTTAAAGCGTCGCAATGTTACTTCATTCTTTATCCTCCTTCCTTCTCCTGCTGCTGCTCTTTCCGCCATCACACATAACTCCGCCCACTTTGCTTTCGGTTTCAGTTGATTTATTTGGTGTTTCAACGCTGTTTCGACTACGCAAAACAGGGAGGAAAGGGGAAGGAGGAGACATTGGGAAGGGGACATCTAGGAAGAGCTGTCCTCCTAGTCTTTCTACTACCCAGTTCGTTGCCTCTCTCTGTGTGTGTGGGTCGTTGAGAAAAATGCGCGGGTTATAAATTGAAGTTGAGCCATTTATATGATCTTACGATTATGCAGCAAATTCTTGCCTGCCCCAAAAAAAAGAACCCAAAGAGGATTTCGCCCTCAAGGCACGACTCGAAATTTGTAAGACAAGTAACAACGCAAAAGAAAAAAAAAAAAATTAAAAATATACATAAAAAGGAGTGGAAAATACTGCAAAATTCTCATTAAGCTGGAAGCGAAGAGTCTATTAAATAAACCATTTAAGGTTATCTGTCCAGCTAGTATAAGAAATAAACTCTTCAACTCTTCTAAATGCTCAATTTAAGTAATCTTTATCAATCTATCTATGTTTATAATACATCTTTATTTAGTTTTCTATGTGTTTATAGAATTTTTATACAGTAGAAGGATATTAATGTTAACTTTACACCAACTGTCTGTCTGTCCGCATGAAAACCTAGATCTTAGAGACTATACTAGCAAGGACTACCAAGATTGGCGTCAATATGTGTTATTATTGAACGCATATCAAGTGTATTTTAGACTTTGGACTTTGCCCATCGATAAGAACCGCATTACAAGCGTACATTCAATACAGTACAGCTCACTTTTGGTTAACTCAATAAGTATTAACGTGTAAATGATTGCTGAAAATATGGTTACGATATGATAATTAATATAGAAGTTATTTAAGAAATAATTTTCAGAGTTACGGATTTCCAAACCGCTCCGTAAAGTATGCACCATAAAATACGTTAAAAATGCCGAAATGTTGGAAAGAGTATGCCAAAATTGAACTAAGTGAATGGATCATTTGAAACGCAGTCATGGTCATCATTTGGTTGAAATAATCTTCATACATTCAATTATATGCACTGTATTATCAATTCAAATAATGATTTCATGCATTTTCTTGAATTTAATGTGTTTTTATTTAAACTTTCCTATAGCTCTTAAAAAATCAACCTTTACGTTTAAGAGTTAAGCAAACTCGACTGTAGCTTACATGCTTGTAAACTATCAATCTATGTGTGTCATACATCTTCATTGAGTTTTCTAAAACATAAATAACCACTTTCTATCTGTTTCTATAATATTTTGCAATAATTTAACTGTTATCTACGAATATATCATGCACTAATATTTGAAAATTCTCTTTATGTGTAAACTATTTATCTGTCATATCTAAGTAGAGTAAAAATTCCTGTTTAGTGTTTTCTCCAATTCGAGAATCTGTTTCTATTTTAGTTTCCAGGACATTTTGGACAGCCGGAAACATTATAAATTCTGCATATGAATACTATACAAAGGAAATCCACAACGGATTTCGTTCGTCCCACTGCCCATTAGTAAGGATCCCTTTTTGACTGCCCTTTTTTATATTCTCTTGGCTTATTATTATTTTTTCCTGTTTTTTTTTTTTTGGTTTGTTAGAAACTCTTTGAATTGCTTTTTATTTAACAAGTTACGGTTGCCTTTGTGTCTTATATATATGTATATGTATGTCTATGTGTGTTTCCACCTCATATTCTTGTTGTTGTTCACTTTCGTTTTCCTCTCCCTCTGTGTCTCCCTTTCTCTCTGTCTCGCTTTGCCAAAGAAACAATGACAGCGTATTGGGGTCAATAGTAAAAGACAACAACATATGGCAAGGTTGCTTTGAAATAATTTTTTGAAATTAACTTTTTTCTCATGACATTTGTATTGGGGCAGAAGGTTGTGCTGGTGGCACGAGAGGGGAGGGGATGGAGTGGGGGAAGAGCGGAGAGTGAAAGCTGTGCAGGGTCTGAAGGGGTTTGACTTGCCATTTGATTTGTGATGGCGCTGCAATTTTTGCATAGTTTGTGACAAAAAGAGGACGAGGCGGAGATAGAAGGTTGACTTGGCTTTGCCACACACACACACACACACACACAGGTATACAGAGACACACTGGCACACACACACGTACTGGCATTTAGTAAAGTGAGTCTAATTAGGAAGTCCTTTTAAGAAAATCAATAAACATGTCTTGACCTCAATTAGATTCCGCTTACTACAGTTCACAATACACAGCGACGGATCCCCAGACAACAAACAAACACACACACATCACACAGAGATTCATTTTTTGGTAGAAAGAGGGTCTGCCAGGGAAGGGAGCAGGAGGGGGGGTTAGCAAGCACACGTGCTTTTCATTTGGCCCAGAGAACAGCAGCAGCAGCAGCAGCAGAAAGTAAAGAAATCAAGCAAGAAAGAGAACGAAATAATAAAGACTCGAGACTGGGCTAAGACGATTTGTGTGCCAGTGCAGCAGGGTGCAGAGAGAGAGAGAGAGAGAGGGGGCAGGGGCAGGGCCAGGAAGAAGTTTGCCCTGAGCATTCACACGCCATAGCCATAGCAGAGCCATGACATGAAGACGACAACGACGAAGGCGACGATGATGACGACGATGGAGACGGAGACGATTGCTTTTCACTTTGAAGCAGGTCCTGCCCCTGCCTTGGCTCCGTCCCCTGCTTGACTTGCACTCCTGCTGACTGCTCGACTGGCGTTTTATGATACGATTTTATTTATTTGCCCATGTCTGAATGCTTCTACTCCTGCTTCAGCTCCAGCTGCAGCTGCTAGTGCTACCGAGCTCGTGCCTGACGTGGCTGTGCCACGCGTCCTGCCATTGTAATGCAAACTGTCAACAAGACCGCAAAATGCTGCAGGCAAATGTTGTTCTTGTTCTGCTATACTGCACGTTCTTCTTCTTGTTGTTGTTGTTGCTGTTGTTGGAGGCTGTCAGAAGTCGTCGAGCCAAGGATTTGAGGCGGGAATTAGTGCAGCGCGCGCGTTGAAGAAGATTGCATTGGCAATCCTGTAGAGCAAAGCTCGACGAGAGCGCTCTTGATAAATGGATGTATGTGGCATGTATTGTTGGGTGTAACTACAGAGTCTGTTTTAGCCTACTTGCCGGGCAGAGTCGTAAACAAGTGGATAGTGTTGATATGCTGAGCATATTCTACATCTTTCATAATATTCTCACAATAAGAAAGGGAAATATAGCGTATCTGCAAGTTGAGTAGCCTGATATATGAAAGTTACATTGGTTTTGCATGACTGCAAAATCTGTTTTAAGCCTACTTGCCTGGAATATACATTAACTAGTGGTTAGTTCGAGTAGCTTAGTATATGACTAACATATTCTGCAAATTTCATTATAATACTAGAAAGGACGTATCTGTCAGTGATTATGTTGCCACGACATATAAATAGAAGCCCCTGCTCAGATGTTGATCCAGTCAAGTGCATATTTATAATAGCTTTGCATTGCAATTGCAACCAATTTAATCCCAGCTTAAAATCTCAACTGTATTTTTAGTTTTTCTGCTAAATTGATGAACTCAATAAATGTATAACATATATATAATAATAATACGATATATTCCCTTTGATATGGACAATATTGCATTTATAATTGACAACATTTGCAATGCATTCGAAATGGCAAAAGATCAAGCATGTGAATCCTTCAAAAGGAATGTGAAAAACGCATTCAAATCGAGATTTATTTGTATATTGAAAATGGCAACAATGTGGAGCACATTTAATCGATGTCAAACGTACTTTTTGGGCATCACCACAAAGCCGATGACTAACAGGACGAGCTGGAACAGGCAGACAACAAGTTGGGAGTGCGGCACAGAAACCTCCCTATATATACGTGTGTGCGTGTGTGTTTGTATTGCGTGTGCAGCTTAACCCAGTTACTCGCACCGCCCTAATCCAAATGAACAGCACACTCTGTGCGAATTTAAAAAGTATCTGCAAGAGTTGCACTTTTTTCGAGTATTCTCTGCATTCTTTACAAGTTTTCAGTTTTGTTGTTTGTTGAACGCAACTTTCAGCTTAGCTTGAGTCTATTTTGAATGACAAAAAAAAAGTGTGTCAAATGGTCAAAAAATTTGAAGAAACTTTGTGTCTAAAGTGAATCAAGAAAGATTTAATCTAAGCCGTAAGAACACTTGAATTAGTCGAAGTGGTATCACAATACAAGATTGTAGAGATTGTAAGCAGGCTACACTGTAGAAAGTAAGATGGAAACTAAATTTAATATTCATCTAATATATTAAATAAACTCTAAATATATTTAATATACTCTTTATATATTTAAAATACTCTTTATATATTATGCTTTATATATTATGAATCGTCTGCATGTTTCCTTACAGATATAAAATAGTAAATGGAATTTGGAAATTTAAAAGAATAGAATAATACTATATAATAGTTATGGAACCATTTGGCATCCTCAAATAGACACATATTTTATATTATATATTTATTTAATAAGGAGAACTGTTTCGCACATCTATTGTATCCATTCCTTGCTTCAAAGGCCATCATTTTTGTTGGACTGTATTCCCTTTTTACTTATAAGTCATCAACTTCGAGGCGGTGCATATCTGGTACGGAAGAATATCAGAAATACTATAGGGTATACTATAGGGTATACATAGCTATGTGCTCTGATGTATAGACCCCCAATTCACAGAGTCTGCCCTTCGTATTACTCACTATTAGTTTTTTGCAGAGGTCGCCCCAGAGTTGTCAAGGGATTCTTATAGTAACATTTTGCATATCATATAAAGCGATTATATTATATGATGAGATCATAATAATATAACTTATACGAACTATTGCTCTTGCTTCTTTTCTTTTAATCATGCCACACTCCATTTATTTTAATTAATTCCTAGCGTTCAATAAAATGGATTGCTATCAACAAGTTTTTAAGTAAACTTTCCCCCTCTCAAGTAAACTCACCCCCCTTCTCTCTTGCGGCTCCTTTCTATTGTCATATCATTATTATAATGTTCCCTACTCACTTTGCATATGACATAATCCCACGGAGAATTGCGTCAGTTCCGGCATCTGTCTGAGTATCTCCTCGGTGACCAAATGGACGCCACGATGCTGCGGCCTTAGATTGATTTTGCGCTGAAACCAGGCGGAACCAAACTGCAAGCCGGCCGCATTGCCATCCCCAGTGCCGGCGCCAGTGACACCGCCACGTCCTCCGCGATGATTGGCCGATGCCATGGTGCTATTGGAGGAGCTGCTGCGTATGTTGCTGTTGCGACTAACGCTCTGCTTAATGTTGGCTGTACCGCCAGCAGCAGCAGCACCGCCCCCACCGCCACCACCACCGCCACCAGCGACGCCGGCGCAGCCAGCTCCACCGCTGCCGCTGGTAGCTTTCGTGTTGCCGGCGTTTGGATTACTGCTGCTACTGCGACGCCGCTGTCCGCTGCGTCCGCCGCTGCGTGTTTTAGTTGTTGTTGTTGCTGTTCCTGCTGCTGCTCCAGCTGCTGCTGCTGGCGGCGGACTCTGTGTAGATGCTTGACGTTGCGTTTTACGTTTAACGTTGGAGGAGGAGGCGGAAGCGGCGGCGGCGGCGGCGGCAGCAGCGGCTGATGTCGTTGGCTTTGCGGACGACGACGTTGTGACGATTCTTTGGCGCTAGCCCAATTCAATAGCGACGACGACGGCACACACACACGCACACGCACACTGACTCACTACTCAACACATACGCAGCACGCACACCTCGCACACGTTAACGGGAGCTTTGTTATTAAAATTACCCGTTATATATTTTTGAGCACTTTTTTTTTTTAGGTTGCACTTTTTTATGCTTTTTTTTTTGCTTTTGGCAAATTATTTAGCTTGAAACTTTTCTTTAGCTATTCACCAGTTTGCCACTTGATTTTCTTTAGAAGAAACTGCAAAAGAGAGTAGAGAAAACGAGAATTAAAGCTAAATTTGTAAGGAAATTAAAGAGAACAACTCAAAATCAACAAAAATACTTTTTAATATAAATATATCATCTTTATAACATCATAGATTATTCTAATCTCAGTTCTTTCCTAAGGAAAATTAACTAAAATTCTATATACATGATTCCTCTATAACTATTTATCTGTTTTCATCCGCTTTGGGCCTGCTTAGCCCTTTACGAACCGTAGATAAAGTTATACTAAAGTATAATTTCAATTGATTTCGAGCTGAAGCTGCATAAAGTAAAACCATGAAAGGGAATTAGTTGAATTGTCTTTTTATTTTATGGGATTGTTGGAAAGCAACACGATAGAGCAATATGTACTAGTCCAATAAATCAAATATTTGTCTGGGCGTTTGTCTGCTTCTCTAGCTTTGTTTTCATTCTCAATTGCTGCTTCTGTCTCCCTCTCTGTCTCCGCCCTGAGACTCGCCCACAATCAACAAGTTTTAATTACTGTCAGTAAACAACACTAATAACAGCAACAGCAGCGGCAACAACAAGAACGTCGACAACAATCTACCCTGACCACATGAACAGTTTATGGTTATGGTTATCAGCTGCTGGAGGTGACCTTGCCTCAATCGATACGACTGAAGTGACAAATAGTTATAACTTTGGTATAAAAGGGCCCACAATTGATGGTAAATAACTGTGACCATTTGATATAGCAAATTTGAGCGTAATTACGAGCTATTTTTGGATACATATACATACATATATACACTATAACGGTGTCATGAAAATTGATAGCACTAATTAATCAATTGTTTTTGAAGTGAAATGTTGGTATTTTTTGAGCTTGAAATGCCAAATAAATTAAGTATAATGGCTTAATTTTGTATTGCAGTCAAATTGGTATTACGATTACGATAGACATCCATTTTATTCAATTTATTCAATAGCAGTAATTTTGTTGCCTTTACTGTATTTCAATGCATAAAATGGCTGTTCTTATTTGCAGTCTGGTCACTCTAAAAAGAAGTTCAAAGCAACATATACTCACACACACACAAATGTCTGTAGACAAAACGAAGCAATAGTCAAAAGTAGAGTAAATTTGTTGCGGCACAATGGGCACGTGTCGCACAGCAGCAAGTGGAGCTGAAAGCAGGCGACAGTGTGGTTTGCAATGGAAGAAAGAAAGAATAAAAGAAAGGTATGAAAAGGGAGCAGCGCGTTCACAACTAAAGGTGGCAAACACACATACTCACAGCACTTTGCTCTCTTACACTAACACACACACACGCACACACATGCACGGCAGCAGCGACAAATGAATGCGTGTGTGTAAGAATTGTAGGCACAAGGAATCAACGAAAATGGTGTTTAAGAATTGCTCGTCTCGTATAGGAACGGAGAAGCAGTAGTTCACCAAGTTGAGTGCACTCACAAATAGTGTGAGTGTGTCACTGAGTGCATAGAGGCGAATACGAATACGAAAATTGTATGAGACGAAGCAATCGAAATGCATTTGATTTGAGCTGAGCAGCAGCAACGAACGTCATCGCGCTGATTGCTGCTGCTCCTTCTGTAGTACATGTGTGTGTGAGCGTGTGCCCAAGTGTAGGTGAGTGTAAGTGCTTTGTACTGCAAGAGGTTGTAAAAAAGGGCACAACCAAAAAAATACATACATACGCATGTATGTGTATGTGTGTAGATATGTAAAAAGGGCAGAGCACTTGCCACACAAAACGATTTACACGACACTAAAGCTAAAAACGGGCGCACGCCACACGGTGCTTCCACCTAAAAAGTAAAAAAAATGAGGAGCGAACTGAGGTGAGAGAACGACGTCATGACTGAGAGCAGTAGCAACAACAACAATTCGCGGCAGGTCTGTTTTTTTTACGGGGCTACTGTTCAAATTTGCATATGCTTTAAATATTTAATGTAATTCAAAAAGAGGAGACAAGTATCATACTAAGGCAGTAGCATTGGTAACAACAACAACAACGCACAATGTGCCAATTGGGCAAGCGGCGCACAGCTGTATAATCCAATTGGACTTTTCAAACAGGCTAAATTGGTAAGAAAAGAACGCAAGGCAAAGGCAAAGAGGAGCCATATAGAGGAGAATACAACAAAAACAGCAACAACAAAAAATATTCTGAAAAATGTTCGCGCATTTGGCAAAAAATCAATTTTCCGTGTGATTGCCAAATGCAATTGCTGCCTGTGCCGCGCCGGAAGAATGGAGCGCAACAACACCACACACACACACACTCTCACATTCATACACAACACAGCATGGAGAGACACACATGTCAAAAAATAGTAAAAAAGAAATAGACAAAAACTTCTTCGGTGGCCCTGCGACAGACACGAGTCGACGACGGACGACGACGACTGCAGCCCTAGTCGGCAACTATTTAACTTACAGGCCAAAGGTAGCTTGCCTTACGCAGCTCTTTTGCCAGACTTTTTCATAACTTGTACTGTTAATTATTGACATAACAAATGCGGCGGCTCCTACAACAACATCAACTGATGACGGCAACAATACACACACCAGACCCAATCAGAGCCGCACTCACACACACACACACCGTCACACTTGCGAAGGAAACACAGTGGAAGGCAGAAAGGGCGAAATGATACACGCGGAATTGCTTATATTAACTTGTGGAAATAAAAGGGCAGCACACAGTCCACAAAGCAAGGCAAAGAATATGAAACTAGCTTATAATTTTCGACGTTGTCGTCCTTTTTGTTTTGTGCACCAACTGACGGACAAGTGGCAAAACGGAATGAATGAAACTGCGAGCCTACCGCACGAATTTTGGAGTAACGGCATGAGATGGCACACACAAACACACACATATAAGAACCAAACAACACACTCACGGGCAAACACACGCGCGTGTGTATACAAATCACGTAAGCATCAAATTTAAATGCACTTAATTACATTTAATTTGTGTTTGCTTTGTTTTAATTTTTATGGGGCGCCCAAGCAAAGTGCCGCTGTAACACACAAACCGTACGTACGTGCGCGTCCGTCTGACAGTCCAATTGGATTCGTTCTCTCTCTTCTGCTGTTGCTGCTGCTTCTTCTTGTTTTTAGTTATGCGTGTGCGCTAAGTTTGCCGTGTCAATAGTTTTGCACGTGCAACGATACTATCGATAGCTAATAGGTGATGGGTTTTCATTTAGCGATTAGATAAAGTAACGTTGATTTAAAAACCAATCCTGCCAAAGCAAAGCCTAAAGCGAATAAGCTGAATTTAGCAAACTTCGATCGATTAAATTAATTAAATATCGATATTTTACCAAAGCTATCGCTGTGTAAACACTAATGATGAATATATTTTGCAACACTTCGATCGATTAACTTATTTGAATATCGATATTTCGCACAAAGCCGTCGCTGTGCAATCGCCACTAATAAGAAAGCTGGGCGGTCAAAACAGAAAAATTAATGAACCAAAATTAAACAAATTTTGATATTGCAATAAAGAACCAAACATATAAGCGGTGCTTACTTTGCTGTTGTTTATTTTTAGGTTTGGGTTTGCTGGTGTTATTATAATTAATTGGTTTAATTGAATTAATTCACTGCGTGGGTGGACGAGTTGTATGCTGATAAAAGTGCTGTTGTTGCTGACGGCGCATTGGCAGTGCGCACTTGCTGTGATTTTTATTGATATTGTTACCGATGATATCGAGATCTGTGTGCATTTTGTTAGTTGTTGTCAGCAATTTGCATAAAAGTACATCTATGCAGCAGCAACAACATCAACAACAACACAGCTAACAAATAACTGCCTGCTGCTGCTAAATTTGTGCGTATTGTGCGTTGGTGTTAGTAGGTCGAATAATGACTCGGCGGCGGCTAAATATAACGGTTGTCGTCGTCGTCGTTGTTGTCGTTACGTTAGTTACGTTGTGTTGTTGCCGTTGTTGTTGTTCTTGTTGTTTTCGTTTTTGGTTACACTCGTTACTCGTTTTCTCTTTTTCTCGCGTTTTTTTTTGCCGTTTTATGTGGCCAATTCACAAAATGTATATTTTTTACACCTTTCACACACACTCACGCATTTTCGCACTCATACACCGAAGGCGCGCGCGCGGTGCCTACGTTTCGTCCTTTCTTACTTCTTTTTTACTTGCTCTCTTTTATTTTTCTTTCTTCTTATTTTTGCACACACACTTTCCCACACCTATATGAATTGTCGTGGTCGGGTCTGGTTGTTGTTGTTGTTGCAGTTGACTCTATATATTATTTAAATTATTACACACACACACATATGGAGTGGCGTATGCATGTAGTGGTATGTAGGTTAGACTTTATTTACAAAATTTACTAAATAGTTTTCGCTCGGGCTTGGCCTCAGCCACATGGTCAAATTGGATTTGCATGAAACTCCGTCGTCTTCTTTCTGTCCCTGTCCGTGCTCCGAGATTTCCTCCTCGTACTGCCGTAAGCTGCTCCTTCTTTTCGTTTCGTTTCGTTTTTCAATAAAACTCCATGGCCCTATTATGTACTCAACACACACATGCTAACCCACACACGCAAACACACACACATACAGGCTCACACACGCCCGTTACGGATACGTACAAAGTTTGGAACGATGATGACTACGGCGGCGGTTGCTGTTGCTGCTACTGTGTGTGTATTTTATATGTATATTTAATATATATATACTATATATACTTTCTTATTGGTTTAAACTTTTTCAGAGAGCTAACACAGCGTTTTTTGCATGCGATTTTCTGATTTCTTTTTTACTTTTATTTCTTTGCCCTGCGACGAGCCCAGCGTGTGTGCCACCGAACGAGAGCCTCAACTGAAACTGAAATTGAGCAACCCAAAGAGCAGCACGGAGCCAGGATAAGGATATATTTTTGTTGAATGAGTGGGTGAATGAAAAGGCGTGCATAATGTGCGTGTGTGGTGTGTCTGTGTGTGCCAACTCGTTTCTTTTAACGGTAACATTGCTCTGTGCACAGGCGCAGAGATGGGGCGAGTCTGCGTGCGAGACCACTGTGAATGCTACAATAGCGTTGCCACCTGGCCGTCAACGTAACGTAGCGTAACGTAACAGCGCGACCTTAAAGCATGCTACGTTTTGCGACTATCTATTTACGTGAACACACACGGCCGTGTGCCTCGCTTTTTTAGGTCATTGGGACATGGAACAGTGGGGCAGCTGGTAGAAAAGTAAAGCAATTTGGTGAACTTTTTGAAAGTAAACTCTTAATTAGTTATTTGTATTGTATTATATTGTTTTATTTAGTTAAAAAACTGTGAATATAAAGAACTCTCTTTCTTTACCATTTACTCTAAAGCAAACTCATCTATTATATTTGTGTAATTGCAATCACATAATATTAAACGCCCGCAACAAGCACGCCATAGTCATTAGTATCTAGCCCCATTTCCATCCATCCAGAGTCAACAAATTAAATGTCGCAACAAACCAAAATGGGGATGGCGGCAACTTCTTCTCGGGACTTGGGTGCGCCGTGCCCTGTGTCTACCTAGCTATCCACCTACATAACTAACCATATGCATGTTGTCTTCGGTCGGGACTGCGATAGTGCCATAGTTATGGATAGCACAGTCGCGTCGCGACGCCTCTTAGTATGCAAAGTTAAAAATTACTGTGTCGTGCGGTGGCATGCCGCGGGGTTAACGCGAATACGCGCCACCAGCAGCCGCACCCATCTCTCTGGAAGGCGTCTATTGTCATTTTCGCTTTCATGTGTTAAAAATAAAAACTATCTGGCATTACATTATACACTGCAACAAATGAGCAGTTTTGGTTTTTAGGCAAGATCTGTCAGAAAACTTTGGAAGATATTTAAATTTACTAAAAATTTAATGAAAACTTGCACTAGAGATTCAGATTTTGGTAATAAACTATAGAATTAGATAATTAAAAAACGGAATATGTAAGATTCTCTATGTATCAAATTCAGTTATTATGCCTGAACATAATAGAACGCAAGTTTAAATACATATGTATGTATTTTATAACTCAACTTGTAGGGTATATAACAAAGCTACTCTCATTAGCTTTGTTTGTTATTTTACATGTTTGCCACTTTCCATTCACTTTCTCATACAGGGTGTGTCTTCAAATACCTCAGATAAGTTTTGGCACCCAGTTTAGCCAAAGCATATTGAGTGTGGCTATGTATCCTCCAAGTGAACAGTCCAAATTGGCCAGGCAAAGCAGCAGGACGTATCTCAAGTGCAAACGGGTGCCATCTGTGAGACTTAATCCATCTATAGTAAAATATATATATAAACTTAAGGTTCCTGCGTGACAGAAATGGACGACAATACAATATTGAATGAAGCATGGCTAGAGAAGATAACTATTGGAGGACTGCGACGCTGGCATATTATAGCCTCTGTATTGGGCATACTGCTGACTATAAGTGAGTGTTGCTTGACAGATGTTAAATGAACTTCAATTTGTATAAACCTTGTGCCGAACTCTTGCAGTGATAATGGTCTGCTGTTGCATACGCTTTCGCATACCACGCACCAAGCAGGAAATCGAAGCGGATTATCAACGCAAACAGATAACGAAAAAATTTCGCGAGAAATTGCAACAGATTAAGAATTCCGAAATGGATGATATGGATTTGCAGAAAGGTAATTATTGTAAAAACATTCCCTGATTTTCTATGTATATGAGACGATGAAATTTATGCCCCAGTTTGTTGTCCTGTCACCCAGTCGAGCCAAGCCCATTTTCAGTTTTCTTTCGCTCACACATACATACATAACTCACGCATGTGTTTAGTTATACATATATACAGAATGATAAACGATTTCGTACTCCTTGAGGCTGGAATGCACGCTAGAGCAATATATATATATATAATGTGTACATAATACTATACTATACTGCTCCTATATCTATATATACTTTACATATAACTCACTCACTTCTGTCACTCTTCTATCACAGCACTTGCTTATATCAAATTGGAACAGTACGATGATCCCTAGGGGGCTCTGTAAATTCACAGTAAAGCACACACGAATCTATCGGAACTATTAACTATATCGTTTATGCATAATACAAAACAAAACTGTCTCTAACTAAATACAACACCCACTGCCAGTGTAAGTAGCACCATAATATCTCGAAATACATAGATAAAGGCCCATATAATATAGTATTCTATCTGTGCAATGTGCTTCTCTTGCAGTTTGTGCGCGCATTGAGAGCGACTATCTGAACCTGCAGGCCAGTGTGGAGAGCATGAACGAGAAGCAGAACGTTAAGTTTAAGATTTAATAAGAAAATACTATATAACTTATATATCTAATAATAATAAAAACAACACAGTGCAGTGTATACATTTGATTTGTTTTTTTATTGCAGTTTGCTTTTTGAATGTTAATTTAGATCAGTTTTTTTTTGTTTTTTTACTCTCTTTAAATGTATTAATGTATCAAAGGTTTTTTTTATTTATTTTAGTCAAGTTTCGTTTCGGTTTCATTCTGTTAATTCTCTACACATACAGGCTAGTTAGGGTGTCTGGGCAGCATTACGATAATTGCGACATTAACAGGTTGGTATGACATTATGACATTTTACTTGTTCTTTTCTTCTCTTTCTTTCTTCACTCTTATATTTATGAATTAGTTTAAAATGCGTCTTGTTCTTGACAATTTATCTCTCTTTAGTTATCTTTCTGATATACATTACATTATGTATATGTACGCTGACTCGGCTATGATGACTGTAACAAATTTGTATCTGTGGCTGACTCGCTGATTCTGTTTCGATATCCGGATTCTCTGACTCGATAAACACACAAATACACACATACAAACAAAATGTATTTTACGTTTTATTTATTTTAATAATTATAACGCATAACGTATTATTTCTTTGCTTTGTTCATTAACTTGCTCAGCTTATATAAATAGCTTAACGTCTTTTGGAATACTTTTGCAGTTGGAAATTTCTCATTGTTATTATTATAATATTTATTTTTTACTTTTTACGGTTTTCGCACTTTCACCATGTTCTGTTTTGGAAACATTTTACTTTGCATTATACTTTGCCAAGAATTCTGCGTTTCATCTCATATTTTAATACACATTTTATTTTTATATTCATATAAAAACAACTAATTATACTGCGTGCATCATTCTTTGCGTATGAATGTTCTCCCCCTGCAAAAGATACAAATACGATACATTAGTGTTGACATTATAATTATATTAGAACAACAACTACTCACGTTATAGTCTTCTTTTCCGTATTCTTAACCTCGGGCCTTGCACGGTTTAGCACCTTTAAAAAGTCTGTGGTTTTTGCGCGCATGCGCGAATGAATGTACGCCTTTGAACACTGTTAAATAGACCGATAAGTATTATAATCCAGTTGAGAAAACTCAATTCAAACAGGTGTTACCCACCTTAATGTGATAATGCAAGTAATCTCGGAACATATGTATTAAATTGATAGTATTATCCCGTGTTTCCTTGTTGGTGTGTCGAGGGAATAGCACTGCAATAAACAAAAATTCGAAACCATTAGTTATATTACTAAAATTTAATTCTTTGAAGAATATTTAAAGCACAAGATGATGGCTAATAAATATACATTAACTATTGTACACAAACACAAGTCATCTGTTTTAATATGAAGGATTATACAGGATGCCGTTCGTCTTTGGGTTGATTTGGGAGTATGAGAGAAGGATATTTAAAACACCGGAGAAACGAGGGGTTAAGGGGATGATGAGACAAAGCCGGAATAGAATTCCAAAGTATGCCATTTTGACTCCACGGAGTACAACAGAATAGGGCGTATGTACACGAACACAAGTCATCTGTTTTAATATAAAGGATTAAACAGGATGCCGTTCGTCTATAGATTGATTTGGGAGTATTTGAGACATAAGCCGGAATAGAACTCCGAAATATGCCACTTTGACTCCACGGAGTATAACAGAATAGGGCGTATGTACACGAACACAAGTCATCTGTTTTAATATGAAGGATTAAACAGGATGCCGTTCTCGTAAGATTGATTTGGGAGTATTTGAGACATAGGCCGGAAAGGAACTCCGAAGTATGCCACTTTGACTCCACGGAGTATAACAGAATAGGGGACTGTACACAGAACACAAGTCATCTGTTTTAATATAAAGGATTAAACAGGATGCCGTTCGTCTATAGATTAATTTGGGAGTATTTGAGACATAAGCCGGAATAGAACTCCGAAGTATGCCACTTTGACTCCACGGAGTATAACAGAATAGGGCGACTGTACACGAACACAAGTCATCTGTGTTAATATGAAGGATTAAACAGGATGCCGTTCGTCTTTGGGTTGATTTGGGAGTATTTGAGACATAAGCCGGAATAGAACTCCGAAGTATGCCACTTTGACTCCACGGAGTATAACAGAATAGGGCATGTGTACACGAACACAAGTCATCTGTTTTAATATGAAGGATTAAACAGGATGCCGTTCGTTTATAGATTTATTTTGGAGTATGAGAGACACAAACAGGATTACAATTCCAAATCATGCCATTTTTTACTCCACGGAGTACAACAGATTGGGTTTACCGTGCATGAATATAAGTCATCCGTTTTATTATGTCGTACTTCTTTCAAGAATGCTTGGATTCTAGGGAAAGACGGAAAAGTTTGTCTCAAAGCCAATGAAATACCTACCGAATGTAACATATCCAATGTTATCACCCACTCTGGCATCGGTGTTGGCCAATTCAAGGGGTGGCTCGCGATGCGAGAAGAGCACTTGTGGCGCTGTGTGCGATGCACGACGTCCTTCTCTCAATTCCTGCATGAATACTTTCCCAATGATGACATCGTCCTCATCCCTGAAGATGGTGCTGAAGACGACAGTGACGCGATCAGGCTTTGCCTCCACGTAGCTGTAAACCGCATTTGATCATAATCAGTATTTAAAATAGGTTCGTTCATATAATTTAACTTACAGCGTCTCATCGTTGCGATAGTTAATAACTGCCCGCTTCTGACCCTCTTCGCCCTGTTCCTGGTAGTCGAAATACTTTTCAAATACAGACGCAAAACAATTGCGTTTCAGCAGTCCAATTCTCTTTGCGATTTGCTCCCAATCCTCGGGTATTTCCTCCAGATTAATAAGTACAGAAACATTGTAACCTGCAAAGGAATTAACAATTGTATAAAAGAAAAGTATTATTTATTTATTATTTTACTAACCGTCCTCAGTGGTGGTGAGCAGACTTCCATATTCCCGTTTTAAAAGCTCATCTGCGCCGTGTTCCTGCAGCTGTTTGTAGAACTTGAGCGAAATGCTAATCTGTTATTGAGAGAAATATGTTTTCCATTCATTCGGGATCCAAAATCAAGCACTTTTAGTTATTGATCACTTACCCGCACTTTTGTTTTATCGTTATTCACATTGGAAATATGGTATAGCACACCGTCAAAGTCTGCTATTCGTATATCTATTGATTCCGGTTTAAGTCTGCAATGAAAAAGTTAAACAAAGCGTCAACAAATAATACAGTTACATACGTCCTCAATATCTTATCGACCCGCATTCCAATTGGTTGTAGATTACGAAGCACAACCCAAGAATAATGTGTGATTTAATGGAGGTTTTTATAAAAAAGGTTTATTTGTGTTTTTGTATTTTTATGTATGCGAAGTCTTAATCATCTGCTGTGATATATTGATTCAATTTGCAGCATTTCTTCACGTTTTTCCTTTATTTTCGAGCACTATCACACACAAATCAGAAGGTCATTCTAAAGTATGCCACAATTATTGAGCTCCCTTTAATATTTTATTTGTTGTATATAGATATGAAATACAATGGATCTGTACACGAACACACGTCATCTGTTTTAATATGAAGGATTAAACAGGATGCCGTTCGTCTTTGGGTTGATTTGGGAGTATTTGAGACACAGATCGGAATGAAACTCCGAAGTATGCCACTTTGACTCCACGGAGTATAACAGAATAGGGCGTATGTACACGAACACAAGTCATCTGTTTTAATATGAGGGATTAAACAGGATGCCGTTCGTCTATAGATTGATTTGGGAGTATTTGAGACATAAGCCGGAATAGAACTCCGAAGTATGCCACTTTGACTCCACAGAGTATAACAGAATATGGCGACTGTACACGAACACAAGTCATCTGTTTTAATATGAGGGATTAAACAGGATGCCGTTCGTCTTTAGATTGATTTGGGAGTATTTGAGACACAGATCGGAATAGAAACTCCGAAGTATGCCACTTTGACTCCACAGAGTATAACAGAATAGGGCGTCTGTACACGAACACAAGTCATCTGTTTTAATATGAATGATTAAACAGGATGCCGTTCGTCTATAGATTGATTTGGGAGTATTTGAGACATAAGCCGGAATAGAACTCCAAAGTATGCCACTTTGACTCCACGGAGTATAACAGAATAGGGCGTATGTACACGAACACAAGTCATCTGTTTTAATATAAGGGATTAAACAGGATGCCGTTCGTTTATGGGTTTATTTGGGAGTATTTGAGACACAGATCGGAAAGAAACTCCGAAATATGCCACTTTGACTCCACGGAGTATAACAGTAGAACGCGCGGCATTACTCTGCCTCTGACGATGACTCAAATGCATATGCGATTTGTATCCGTGTGTGTGCGCGTGAGTGTGTTAGGTGTGGAACATCAGCTTTCTGAGCTACAGATTATGCATACATGATGCGATAAATGAGCTAAAATGAATTAACAAATGCTGCGCGGGTGACCAGACAGCAGGGGCAGCACGCAAACGCACACACATTCAATTGCAAGTAAATCGTACACATTGTCATACAAACACACACATACACATGCAGGCATCGACACAGTATGATTAGTGTGCATGAGTGTACCCGATGTGCCAAGAGCTACACCCGAATTTCTTATACCACTGAATAGGGATGTGTGTGTGTGCTAAATATGCTGATAATGTTCACGAAAACTGATAACAAGAAAATAGATAAAAATGGTCGACAGTTACCGTTAGAGAAAGAGAGTGTGGAGATGAGACAGAGAAGAGAATCGAAGAACACTTACCCTGCCTGAGCATTGCGGTATTTGACCAGTAATGTTTCCTCAATAATGCGATTATTGATTTCCAGCAATATCATCTTGATATATTTAACGTGTGAGCTTTCCAATTGATTTAAAATGTATTTTTGAAAAAATCCAAAAGCTATGACAAATTTATGACGTTGCCTTTGCCGCTCCGGCTGCGACTGCGGGCGCTCTTTCGTGCGGTAACTGTTTCTTTGCTGCGCTGCTGCTTCTGCTGCCGTAGCTGCTGCTTCAGTTGTATATGTGTTGGTGTGAGAGACTGCTGCTGCTACTTATGGGGAGCTTGCTGGACTGGCTGCTCCACAACTCACAAATACATTGACATTCGACGTACGTGCACGCACACACATGCACAAACCAACGTACACACACAAGAAGAAAAAACACACGCGGTGCTTGTATTCGTCTCAACGCCTTGGTATGTATGTGTATGTGTACGTGTTTGTAATATGTCTGTGTGCAGTGTATTTAATGAATCAACAACAAAAAATGGGCGCAACGTTTTCTGTTTTTACCCGTCCGCAGTTGATGTCGGCTTTTTTGGTCGTTGGCCGTTGGCGCACACACACTTGCAAATTCCAGCACACACACACACGCGCTCACGCATACACGTTCATGACCGCCGCTCTATCAATTTTGACATTTGCAATTTTCACTTTTCAGTGCGTGCGTATCATGAGCAGAGTAACCAATTAATTTATTTTGCTTTAAACGTGTCGCAGATTAGTTGTTGCTCTATATTTCCTTCACTTTGCGCATTCATTTATAAATAATAGTGCAATAATCCATGAATCCATGTGGCCAGTACTTGGCATTGCTTTGGGATGGCAGAAAGTGTGGACATAACTATCGATTGCATGCAATTTGATATGCGGTATATTCTAAATGATATCGATGTGAGGTACCCATACTGATATTCATCGCACCACATGTGCTATCGATAGCCGCGTTACATCCCTGGTTAAAGCAGTATAATTTTACCCACACTCATTAAAAGTAAATAAAAGAAGTTTTGTTGTTCCCCAATAAAAAAATAAATAAATGAACGACACTGAGCTAATCAAATTGATAGAAAACTATTCCATACTTTATGACAAGGACAGCGCTCGCAGTGCTAAGAATGCGGCAAACAAGGACGCAGCATGGAAAACCATCTCGATGAAATTGGGCGCCAGCGAGAGAGCCTGCATTACGCGCTGGAAGAGCATACGCGATCGGTTTGGCAAAGAATTTCGACGCTTTCAGGAGAATCCCGAGAGTCCCACATACTGGGACATGTTTCCGCGCCTGCTCTTCCTCAAGGATCACTACAAGCATGGGCTGGTCAAGCATGAAACATTCGATGGAATGATATTCGAGCCGCGACATCGTAAGCCGCGCAGGCCGCGTTTACAGGATCAGGGCAAGAAACAAAAAGATGAGGAATTCGAGGAGGATCCCGAAGACATTGATTTGTGTCAGCAGCTCATCGAGCTCGTGAAATTGCATCCAGTGCTTTATGATCGCCACAAAATACGCAACTCGAAGAATCTCTCGGCCAAAAATGATGCCTGGCGCGACATTTCCGAGAGTCTCAATGTGTCCGGTGAGCAGGCGAAACCTATATAGCTATCCTACATATATGCTAACTCCCCTACTTATAGAGGAACTGTGCTACAATCGCTGGAAGAAGCTGCGGGATCGCTTCGCTCGGGAATATCGCAATCATCAGATCAACCAATCGGCGCCCATAACCTGGAGATACTTCAATGATCTCATTTTTCTGGGCCGGCATTTTCGCAAGGGCGTGCCACTGATCATTGAGAACATTAAGAAACGTGGCCGGCCGCGGAAAACAAGTCACTGTCAGTCAGTGGAACAATCCGGCAGCACGACAGTGACGACAGCAGGACTCGGAGTCGCAGCCGGCGAACATATCTGGGGCGGAGATTATCCCTATAGCACAGATAACGACAACGATGAGCTGGAGGAGGAGGAGGATGAGTTGAACTACGATGTTCCCGATGATATTGAAGTGGTGTCTGATGTGGAACATGAACTCATACAAATGGATATGGCCCTGGAGGAGGAGCAGCAGCAGCAACTGCAGCTGCAGCTGGGCCAGCAAGAAGAGCAATTTATCGAACCTGCCGAACCTTTAGACGTTACCACCTCCTCAATGCCTGCCACAATGGACGAGCAGCAGCAGCAACTGCAACTATCTATGGAGGAAGATCATCTCACTACCGACTCATCCGCCGTAATTGTAGTGGAGCCGGATGCCTCAGCGCCAAATGCGGAGAAGCTTATCGGCACAGTAATCTCGAATATGGAGACAGTGCTGCAACAGTCCAAGGATTGCCTTCACCTGCTGCAACATGCTGCTGCCGCCAGCACACCTCCTCCAGCCTTAGTCAACAACACCCTACTGAACAAGGTGCAAATGCTGCTCGACGGCTTGGGCGCGGAGCAGCGGCGTCAGGCCGAACGAAAGATTCTGCATTTCCTTTGCGAATGTCAAATTAAAACGCTCGATGGGCAGGAGATCGAGGATGTGGCGCCGTGTCACATATTTAACTGAACCTAAAAGTGTTCCCCGAAGTGTACTTATATTAAATATTATGTAAATAAACGTAACTCTTTTGCATTTTATGAACTCAATTGCGATAAAATAAGGCACCAAGCATAATTTTAAATTGTTAATGGAAAATGTGTCCTTTCGAATCGAATTAACAAATTTTTATTTTGCAAATTTAAAACAGCTGCTTTGCCGGTAAATAGAATCGGTACCGATAACATCGTTAATCGACAAACCACCACAATCCGTTAACATAGGTTTTGCATATCCCTGAAACTTCAAATTTTACATTTTAATCTGAATTCATATATTGCGTGATTTTTCAGATGACAATTGTCGTTTTGAAGTAATGCTAATATTTAAACACATTATAATTGTAAAATATTTCAAATATTTATTTTTATGCATCACGTATCTATTAATAAACTATTTATGTTAACAGTCCGCGAAACTGTTAAGTTGTTCTATGTTGAGTGAATCCAATGAACACATATCAGTTCGTTCATATGAGCTGTTTTAGTTGCCTAGATGTGAAAATAAAAATAAAACATTCAAGAGAGGCATTATAACAGTGCGCTATTTATCCACAATTATGTCAAAATCAAGTGCAGGTATGACTTATTTGATACCCAGTCAAATTAATACTAAAATTGCCAATCTTCCAGCACGATGGGTGAAGTTTTTCAACGCCGGTGGGATTCCGTCGCCAGCTGCAGCAAGCTATGCTCATATATTTGTTGAGAACCGGATACAGGAAGATATGCTGCTCGATCTGAATAAGGAGTATTTGCGTGAAATGGGCATAACGCCAATGGGTGATATTATAGCCATATTGCGACATGCAAAGCAAGTCACCGAGCAGCATGCACTCGACAAGGTAATGATACATGAGACGCCGCAGACACAGCCAGTGGCACTACCGCTGCCCAAACCAAAGTCTAAGACTATCACGACAAGTTCGACGCCACCGCCGAAAAGCAACAGCAAGTCCACGTCATCGACACTTCCATCATCCGGTAGATATACACCACCATTGAAGCCGGCGCGTCGTGTGCTGCCCGAGCATGAAGGAAAATACAAAGTTACCTTGCCTTCGGGTACTACTGAGAGGAGCAAACAGATTCTTGCCAAGCGGGAGCAATGTATGCCATTACCATGGATATTTTGATTTGTCTGGTGAATTGATATATTTCCCATTGCAGTGTATTCAGATCGTGTAAGCAGCAGCAAGAAAACAGACGTCTTTTCCCGATTACACAAGAACAAAAGTGATGATGATGCCCAGGAGGGTATTGTGTCCAGCAGCGGAGAGAGCAATGTGCGGGTGCATATCACAGGTGTTCACAATAAATTAACCACGTCCAAGGTGTCCGCCACATCAAGCAATAATTCAGTATTCGCTCGGCTCGGTGGCAAGCAATCGCTCGAGGAGGCGCAACAGAATACAGGGCTTGCCAAGGAAATAAAGTCGATTTTAAAGAACACTACCCAACAAGCAGGCGCCAAGCGAAACACGCCCATAGCGAAAGCTAAAAATATAGTCACAGCAGCCACAGTGCCACGTTTGCCACAACAGAAGGTAATGCTGGTGCACAAGGTGCCTCTGAAACGTGGCGATGATAGCGAGGATGACAGCATGGACGATTTAGATAATGCGGACGTCGACAGTGACGACATGGACAGCGTGGCTAGCGACGGCGAACATTACGACACAGATATGCCAATGACGGCAGAGAAGATTGTCAAATTTGCCTCGACTGCAGAGGTACGAGAGATTGCGCCGCACACGGCATACAAGCCACGAAGCAGTGGCAACTTTGCACGAAATATTAAATCCCGTTTGGGGCTAGGTAAGAAATTGTCCTGATGGTAACGAGCTCTTGGTTAAACTAATGCAATGTATTCTCTGTATTATTGTAGTTTCCAAACTGCATGCAACACGTAAAACGTATAGCCTGAAAGCCTCTCCCACAAAGAAGCCAGGAACACGTCCGAGTCCTGTGAAGGGCAAGGCCATCCGTATGCGAAGTGATGAGCTTCTGACAAGGCAGGATACACTGCCTGTTCACAGGCGTCTGGGTGCAACGGCAGCTTCTGCGCCGGCTTCATCCACATTGCCACCTCAAAACGCCCGACAACGTGATGTAAAACCGCATTATTCTGTACCACGTCGTCACGCGAGTTTCAATGCCGGGCGCAAGCCACGCGTGCAGGCAAACTCGGTGTTCGATCGCCTTGGATTTAACAATTATCTATAGATACTAAGCAAAACAGTTAAGAGTTAAGAGTTCTATTTAATTCCGTTCAAATGTTCTACTCTATAATAATGTACAACCAAAATTTATTTTATTATTTCTATGTGTACTTACTAGAAACCTAACTTTGAAACTTTCTTTTAAGTACTTACGGTGTGGATTAAGCACAGGAAATTCCTGCCACCTCTTTGAAGCCATTTAAACTTTCGCTTTATATGTTTAAAGAACTATGTAAATTGTATCAATGAAATGCAAAACTTTAAATTATGAACTTAGCAAAAATCTTTCTCTAGCCCTTTTCCCCACCTGCCAATATAGAACTCCATAGTATGTAGAATATACAATTGTTTTATTTGGTGTTGTGTTTCGAATATTTAATAATGTATGTACAATTCTTAAGCCTAAGGTCAGTAGGAGTTAGAAATCCATTTATGTTATCAAATCATATACAATTTGTGGGGTCACTTAAATATCTAAATATCACTTGTTGCTAGGCAAATCACCAACTATCCCAGGTATCGTTGAGCCACTGTCCTGGTCGCAGCTTACTCCAGTTATTGCTGCAGCATGGAGTAGAGTGCATTGCGCAGCTCCACTGGCCAGGTGCTGGCATCCGGATTGATGCTGAGCATTTGGCGCATTTGTAGCACGGCGCGTTGTTTCTGCAGCATGTAGGCGTATGCCTGATGGTTAATGATGGGTGTGGGCGTGGCATTGTGTGTATACAGTTGCGTCTGTGTGGACTGTGCCAATTGCTGCTGCTGCTGTGGGGGCGTAGTGGGTGGTGTGGGCGGTAACTGATATGTTTGCTGTAGTTGATGCTGCTGTGGTTCTTGTTGTTTTACGGTGGCCTGGCGACGTTTACGTGGAGTGTCCTCGCTCAATGCATATGGACGGAATAGCGGTGGAGCAGTGCAAGTGGGCGTGGCATCCTTGCCATTGCGTTTACCGAACTTCTTGTGCTTGTAACAGCCCGTGTTGAATTTCTTATGCGTATAACCGGCGACGACGTTCTGTGACTCGTTTACGTTTTCCTTTTGGGAATAATCCATTTGCGCCATTCTTGTGTTGGGTTTGTGTTTCGTTTTAGATGTTGCTTGCTTGAAGATCGTTCTTTGACTGTGCTCCTGCTGCTGCACAATTGCTGTTTATATAGGCAGCTGCGACTACCTGCGCAACGATCATTAAGGTGCGTCGTCCGCCCTCTGCTTGTTTATGGGAAATCTTCGTTGACAAAAGGGTCTGCATTGTCATAAAAAGAAAAGGATGTGTTCCAGAATGTTTCGATGTGTTGTCTTTGACTGTGTTTACCTGCTGTTCGCCCAAGTCCTTTGTAATTAATTTTTCATTTGCTCAGCGGTGCTCCTGGCTCGCACCTACTACATACGGAGCACACAATCTATCTTTGATTTTCTTTCGATACGATTCTCGGTATTTTTCAAGAATTTTTCACCAGAAGACGACGGCACATTCGAGGAGCACTTGCGCCTGCGCCTACGCTAGCTGCATTCTTGGATGAGGTCCGTTTGAACAAATGCCAATGGATTCTTCTTATCTCGCTTACCGCTAATCTTGCTCATTAAGTTCCATGTCTCCCGTCTCGGGGCTTAGTCACAATGGAGAATTGAATGGAAATTTGTTGGGAGTTTCCCGAAACGTTGCGTGTCTGCGCCGCCAGCATTCAATGTGAGATATAGACACACACATATGTATGTACTTAGTGTGTACATTTACTATATACATATTTACAACAACACATACATACATACCATACATGTCTCGCGTTGACAGCTGATTTTATTTCTCGTTCTCGTTGTGAATTCCTAAAAACCATTGGTAATCTCTTGATGCGCTGGTAATAAAAGAAGTCCATCCTCATTTGGGGATAGGGATAAGTATGCAGAGTTATATATCATAAAACTGCATTATTAACCAAATTACATTTTAATTGACGTCTAAATTACCTAAGAAGTAACTGTTTCTGCAGAGATTTTATTATCCATTTTACACTACTCATAAAATATTCATATGTATTTACAAATATACATATATATGCTATATATCATACATATGTCGCTATGTTGCGGTAAATATGGAAAACCTTTAAAAATCTGCGGCCAGATTTTGTCAAATTTCTTGTGTTTATACCTAAACTAGAAGATTTTTATTTTTAAAGTAAATTGAACTGAAATTTGTCATAAAGGGATTAATAACTTTATATGTTGTCATAAAGGGATTACTTACTTTTTTCAAATGTATATAACAGGCAGACGAAAGACGCGACCTGGCAAGAGTAGGGTGGGAAGGGTGGTATTTTCAGCGGACCCTGATATTTTAGCGAGACCCGAACTGCGTCCTTACATTTATAGAATTATAAAATAGTTTCAATCACCTACCTATAGAAAACCCCTTATGACCCAGACGGGAACGGGCCCCAAATCCAACAAATTTCGGGCACACGTAGGTAACTATCACCAGGCCTTACCCTGGATAAGGATCACTAGGTGAGTCGATATAGCCTATCCATCTGTTATCTTACCAAGCAAGGTTCACTTTCATCGGACAATACTAGTACATACAGTCTGTAAAAGAACAGACTAACAGGTTAAAGAGTCGATAAAGAAAATGCATTACAGCATAAATAAATTATCTTTTATGTCAGTATCAAACAATATGTGGGAAAAGTCGGGCTTGATATTCAATAATTTCAAACGCACTTCATTCACAGCGGTCTCCAGTCTTCACTTTCTCCCGCTATTCTCTTCCAAGAAGTCGCTTCAACCGTATTACGATTGTGCAAGCAGAAGAAATCATTTCGTGGTAGGTTTGTAAATACAAGAGAGTGCCTTACATGAGGAGTCACAAAAATCCAGGGGATTGAACTACATTCCTTTTATCGATTCTTTCCGGTTACCGAAGCACGTAAAGAATCAAACATTGTAATCGAACAATATGTCAATTTTTCAGTTAGGAAGAGCAATATCGTTATTGTGGTTCCTCTTGACTCAGCAGTCCTCTCTGCTCTCGAGGGCAGGACTCAAGCCCACCTGAAAATAAATCCGCTTAGTTCTCTAGCTAGCTCAGTGACTGCATAAATCAATGGGACGATGTGTTGCAGACAGACAGGAAAGGCATTGAATGAAAAATCCGACATAATTCCAAGCACATTGTATATATTGTACTTTACTATTCCGAGCGAAAAACACCTTGAAGTGGCGGCACAATTTCAGCTGGCACGCCGAGATCTCACAAGCTGAAGTCATAAAATGCGTATGGAATAATGAAAAGGTTTTCAGGTGGCACAAAGAACGCCGAACAAAGACAGCGTGGCCATATGAGCGCCAGGATTACAGAGCCCGACCCGACTCGACGCACTCGCAACAGGTAATTCCAAGGAAGAAGAGGAAAAACAGGACAACACAAATGGATAACTGGTTTATGACGCCCCGGCACAGCCAGCCGGATTAGCAGCCCAGTCTGTATGTGCCTGCGACAAGATACCCAAAATTGTGACCTTAGTGACCCGCACCAAAAAAAAAAACAACATGTTCGTTGGAAGGGACATTGCCGCAGGTAGGCACAGAAAATGATTAGTTTGGAAGGAGCAGGCACACGTTGAAATGAATGAACTCGGTCGGGGAATACCTGAAATCGAGGGATTGGTGGGAAAATGCTTGATCTGGCTTGAATATCCATTACCTAATGTTGCATAAAAAGATCGTATCCTTTGTTCTGTCAGCACAGTCGACAACCGACAGACATCAGAGCAACACACGCACACACCCGTCATGGACAACAGCAGTGATCCAAAGTCGTATACACACAAGAAGTTCTCCGCCTTGAAGCGCAAACGCAGCCAGGATGAGGAGGTGGAGGAGTCTTCGGATGATGTGATATTTGTCAGGGAGGAGTTGCCCGCCAAACGTGGCCTATTTCGTCCTTGGTTAGACGAGCCTCAAGCAGCGGAACAAAAGAGCCAGCCAGCCAGGAAACCCCAAGGTGCTGCTGCTGCTGCCGGGACGACAACTTACCACGCCAATATGGTACGCCGGATGCCAAAACTACGCAGTCCGAAGGCACAGCAACGTCATGATCGTAATACTTTGGCTTGTCTACTCAGTCGCCGTGCTCGGCATGCCAAGGAAGTTGTTGTAGAACAGGAGTACAAAGAGTATCGGAAGAAGCACGAGGACACCTTGCAGCAACAAATTCGACTCAGCCTCTACTATGTGCGCGCCCTGCAACAGGCAATGTCCACGATGCGGGCTCCCCTGCCCGACACTTCGCAGCAGATGCGCCAACAGCAACACCAATAGAGGTAGCAGGCTTTAACTAGTTTATAGTTTAATTTAGTCTTACTTTAGTTTAACTTTAGTTTTAAGTTATTGTGATGACTTTCAAAGTTTTATTTACTCCTTCTATTGACCAACATTAAAAATTGTTACAACTGAAAATATACTTGACTTATTATTATTAATTTGTATATTATTCATTGCTCTTGAGACACTTGTAAAAGTATTAATGAATGTACTTGACTTACTATTATTAATTTTTATATTATTCATTGCTTTTGACACACTTGTAAAAACCATTAATGAATATCAGGCCTGTCTGTATATAATATTTTCGAATTTAATAGGAAAGTCTAAGCCTAATTTGTGGTATGAAATATGTAATTTTAGGCGATAACTGTATTCGATACGCCCAAGAGTGTTAACAACTCTACATATATTTAAATAAAACTACTATTAGCTACTACATTCATCCACATCACTCTTGCTCGGTACAAGTTGAAAATGAAGCTCTTGATTATATTAGTTTTGATTTTTCGCTATACAACGTTTGGATATGATCTACCTCCAATTAATAAGGGTGAGTTTTCATTTAAATACCCTTTTGAGCACTATTTACTAAATACAGAAGTTATTTCAATTAGAGTGGTGTAAAAACAACTGCCGCTTCAGCGATAATAACCAAGTGGGAAAGGAGGGATGTTATAAGATCTGCTATGGTTAAAAAAATGGAATTAGTTATGGAATATACTTGATGGAAGTACATCTGCAAACAAGATGATATTGTTTAAAGTGAAAAGTTCCATGAATAAAAAACAATATCGCCAGTGAAATGTAATTAAGTTGCCGAGTTTTTTCATTTTTTAAACTAATCTATTATATGCTTTATTTTAAAGCAAGTCAATTGCAGTACGGGACCCTGAGTTTCGCACAAGGGCCCTCGAGACTGTAGTAACGGCCCTTGTTAATTTACAATTTAAAATCATTCGCATTGCAACACAAATACAGGCCAATAACAAACAAATGAACTAGTTCTTCAATGCGAGAATGCGAAGGGCAGATGAAGGAAGAAAGGAAAACAGTTAGATTTTACAATCACAGGCGGTTTGCAATTGTTTTTTCTCTCTTCTATTTCACTTGTTCTTTCTGTTCTTCTTGGTCAGTTCCGCCCACTGTTTTAGTAAAGCGCAATCAGTGGAAAGAGTGCTTAAACTAGACTGCCGACCAATGGTAATGGATTAGTTTCGCTGAAAATATAAATGTTATTATTACTATTATCTTACTTTTAATAATTACTCATCTGTTCATTGAGAGTTGACTGTGGTGTTAAATCGAACACACTCCCACGCTTTGAAAGAAGAAGAACTGACGTTCATAGCCTCGATCGATCAGCTGAACAAAGCGTGCCGCAAGTACACTGCTGTTCAGTTCAATAAGTACATACCAAACAAAATTGCAACTAATAATACACCGAGGTAATAGTATATGGGTGTGCTTTGAAGTGCACTCTTTAAGTTAAAACAAAGTTTAACTGCAACAGTGTTCTCGTCTATATTTAAGATAACAGACTACTATTTCAAGAAAAGAAAACAACACAAGAACTACCTGTCCGAATAAAGCCATCATCAATAATCACCGAGGAAAGTAAAAAGAAGCAGTTAGTAAAATTTGAGCATTATTATGGTGTTTAATCTTAGTTCCAGAAATAATACGTGTTGTAAATATGCAATGTGCGCTCACTATTAATCGAGAGTTCATAGTCAATATCTTGGATTACCTTTCTATAGTACTATATGTTTATAAGTAAAGTAAATTATAAAGTAGTCAGTAGATGCATATCGTATATGGTATAAAAGGTGATAAAGTATGGTATGGAAATGCAGGTATATTATCTGCCAGATTCTCAAGTAATTTTCTATTGTTTTAGATCCCTTATCCAGGCACAAAAGCAGGACACTGGTATTTCCAAGAAATTGCGCCAAAAAACGAGACATTCTGTCGAAGGATATGGCGGACCACACGCACGTCAGCACGCACACATAGCGGGTTGGGCGTCAAGTAGGTCAATAAAATCTAACCGAAGAGAATTTTCCAGTTCCGGTAGAATCGACCTGCGATTTGATTTTTGCGGAGCCTGCAAGCGGGCAGGTAATAAAAAAGGTAATTAGCAGTGAAGTGTCATAAAGATGTGCGGGTCATAAAGATATGCGGGATTAGGCCAAACAACGGTTAGTTGTTAGGTAATAATAACAGTGCGTTAATCCATCTGTTTACCAAAAAAAAGGGTCGAGCTACCTGTGATCTTGTGATCCTCGGCGTTGCGCATATAAAGAGGATATCACGGGAGAGCTGTATCATTCTAAGTGAGAACTTCAGAGCATCAACAACTAATCACTGTATCAAAATGGAAGCCATCAACTGTGTTAACAACAAGATTGTCGCCCACAAACGCAAACACAATATGGACGATATTCTGGAAGTGAATAAGGAGAATTCGATAGACCATGTGGCACCACCACAGGCGCCGCCCAGTAAGCGTCACCAGGTGAACGGCATCTTTCGTCCCTGGCTGGAAAATGAGCAGAGTATGGATGGGAACAGCAGACCACCAAGTGCTGGTCCAGCTACAGTGTCCCCAGTCAGCACATACCATGCCAACATGGTGCGACGCAGCCAAACAACACGTCAGCGTAGCCCCAAAGAGCAACAGCGTCGTGATCGCAATACCCTGGCATGTTTGCTCAGTCGGCGCGCTCGCCAGGCACAGGAAGCGCAAATGGCCCAGCAATACGAACTCTATTGTGCCCAGCAGGCGGCCGTTCTGGAACAACAGGTCCGATTCGGGATCTATTATCGCCAACTGTTGCAGCAGGCGGTCTTTCAGCGTGGCATCAGTGCACCCGGATTCGAGCTACCCCAGCAACAACATCAGTTCCTGCAGCAAATGGCTTTGTCGCAACAGCTACTGATCTTTGGATCGCAGCAATAGAGACGGGGCACACAAGTCCCAATATACTGACCACGACAGCCATTTCATGTGATTTACTTTAGGTTTTTAATTATTATTTATTGTTTCTAAAAGAAAATAAAATAAAAACACTATACAAATTAATTTTTTGGTTTATTTAATTGCGTAAATTGAATAACATAATTGGATTTAAATATTTAAAACGCTTGCATATGCAAAATACGATAAAATAAAGCGTTATTAAATTTCAAACACAAACTGTTAACAAATACAGTGAGACCATAGTCACACTGTTCGAATATGCGTAATTAAACTTCATGAAACATGGTCACACTGGTCGATTTGGATGGTAAATTAATGTAAACATAAAAATCCATTCCTCGTCAACAAAGCGAAATATTGAAATATTTTAATTCATTTAATTTTCTAGCTATTTTAGCAATATGTGTATAATCTATAAAGTATAATTTTTGTTAACAAATAAAATTACTGTTTCGCTAGTGATGTTAACAGCCGCCCATAACATAGCACTAACAGCAAGCAACGCATAAAGTGAATGTCATTCTAGCACAAGGCCAACACAGCGACAGCGCAGCTGACGTCGCAGCAAACGCAGACACTGTTATCGTTGTAATCAGTTTACTAATATAAGAAAAAAGAGGAAAAACACAAAATAGACTAAACTATTCTGCGATTATTTTGCAATTAGCAAAATACTAAAATAAAACAACACTGCCAGCAACATAAGCATTTGCTGATAAACAACAAAAACAATAACAACGCAGCAGCAGCACCACCAACAACACCAATAACAGCAGCAGCAGCAACCCTGGGAATAGCAACAACGAAATAAGCCAAAACAAAGAAAAATATAATAAAAATCATCACAACGTCTAAAAGCTGAAGTGTCTGGGGGCACGGGGAGTAGATGCTGATTGATCTAATACGCAGAATGGACAGTGTTTTCGAGGCATATCTCGGCCCAGACAGCATTCTAGCGGGTGCCGTGGGCGGTGCAGTGGGCAGTGGTGAACCAGAGGATATACCAAAGCGCAACACAAACGTTTGGCTGCTGGGCAAACGCTACAATGCCATACATGGTAAGTCATCAAGCCTAGTAAAATTACCCAGTATATATCCATTAATTGTTGTCTTCCCCTACAGAACTGGAGCTAATACGCCGCGATATACAATCCCGACTCTGGTGCACATATCGTCATGGTTTCGTGCCGCTCGGCGAAGTGCAGCTCACCAGCGATAAGGGCTGGGGTTGCATGCTACGCTGCGGTCAAATGGTGCTCGCCCAAGCACTCATTGATCTCCATTTGGGTCGCGATTGGTTCTGGACGCCCGATTGCCGTGATTCCACCTATCTGAAGATTGTCAATCGTTTCGAGGATGTACGTAAAAGCTACTACTCCATACATCAAATTGCCATGACGGGCGAATCGCAGAACAAAGCAGTGGGCGAGTGGCTCGGACCCAACACTGTGGCACAAATACTCAAGTAGGTCAAGCTGCCAATTCTCCAAATCTCGACTAATCTATTGCCTATGCCTTGCAGAATACTCGTACGCTTCGATGACTGGAGTTCACTGGTGGTGCATGTGGCTATGGATAGCACTGTGGTGCTTGATGAGATATGTAAGAGAACTTCCTTCTAGCTCGAACCCTGCCTTATTCTCGTTTACCCTTTCAGTCTCCCTCTGTGAGGATCCTAGCGATGCAACTGCGACGACGTGGAAACCGCTGCTGCTGGTAGTACCACTGCGTCTGGGCATCAGTGACATCAATCCCATGTATATACCCGCACTGAAGCGTTGCCTGGAGCTCAACAGCAGCTGCGGCATGATCGGAGGTCGTCCCAATCAGGCGCTATACTTTCTGGGCTATGTGGACGATGAGGTGCTCTATCTGGATCCACATACCACACAGCGTGCCGGCTGTGTGGGTCAGAAGGAAACGCCATCCGAGCAGGAGCTAGACGAGAGTTATCATCAGAAATACGCGGCACGTCTCAACTTCAGTGCAATGGATCCCTCGTTGGCAGTTTGTTTTCTCTGCAAGACACGCGACAGCTTCGATGAGCTGCTGCGTCAGTTGCGGCAAGAGGTGCTCAATTTGTGTACCCCAGCGCTGTTCGAGATTAGTCAGTCGCGTGCCGTCGACTGGGATACAGCGGATGACATCGAGTGGCCTACAATGCCTGACATCGATTGGCCCGCCAACAACGACTCGGAATCATTTGCCCTAGTCGGTGAGTTCAATTCGATTCTCAATTTACACTCAATTCTTATCAATATGCTCCAATTGGCAGGCGACGGCAAATGAGAGAGAGAGAGAGAGAGATAAGTCGCTCTCTCACAGCGACTGCGCTGTGGAATACCTGAGCGAAAGTGAAGCAGCTGTGCCACACACACACACACACTGATGCGGGGAAGCACGACCGGATGCTGCGGTCGCTACATGGCTATAAACTATAAGAGCAAGCTTAGAGTTAAAAATTTTAGATTGTTTACGACGATATATATATATATATTATATATTTCATATGCTGCTTTATTGTGCGATATACGATTTACGATATATGTATGTGTGTGTATATTGAACTCCATTGGAGAAATGCAAGCAGAAAGTCCCACACACAACACACAGCACACCCACAAACGCATACACCTACACTCTCGCATACACCCAAGCAATGTTTATGCTTCTTTTAAAAGATGATAAAGAATACAAACTACCTTAATAATTGATTAAAACACCATTTTTTATATGCAAATCGCTTTAAGAGTATCCCGAAATTATTTTCATTTTATATTTTGGTTTAATATATGTTTATGTTTATGTATGTTATTCGTATAATTCGCATGTGTATATAGAGTATGTATTCATATATGCTCAAAAAATGGACCAACAACTAAATACATAATACTTGGACTATATATGGTATATGTATGTTATATATCGTATCGTATAGAAATTTCACTAGACTAACATATATAATTATAATAATCAAAACACATTTGATGCGCATTAGACTGCCTAACTTTCCTAAACACAACAAATATGTATACGGTACTATATCATTTATCATATTTTGGCATTCTGAATCGACTCAGCTGACTGACGATCTTTCCCTAACTTCTTTTCCTTTCACTTAGAAGACAACATTTATTCAAGAAAGGAAGAATATATCGTACTTTTCTAGAATTCAAATTTAACAATCACTATCCGTATGAACATTCCGTGATCTTAGTTGAGTTGAAAACTTTTGTAAAACTTTTCTAGCACACTCTCTGAAATATTATTATTATAATTTTTCTATTTTGGATTAAGCTGAAAAAACTGCTTATAATTAATGCACTGTTTTTTTAGAACATCCATTTAACAATTGTTAATAATTTTATTTCGCCTAGAACAAACTACTTTTTGAGACTCTTAACGCCCGTGAGCAGTCTAACCACATCGTAAAACCAGTGTGATAATGATGATGACCATGATTCACATCTCGTCTATATCATAAGTTTTGTAACATATAATTAATTAACAGCTTAGGCAGCTCCGAACCTAAACGAATTAAGGAACCCTGCCTGGACTGGAGCTCGATGCAGCTCCGTGTGAGAGAATTGACACAATTATCTTGAGTGGAAAGAATCTTCCTACAATATGCAACATTGGCGCTCGATGCGCTTCTCCTGCTTCGGCTCCAGATGCAGAGCCATCTCGACATGCTTGCGCGCCAGCCAGGATTGCTTCTGCAGGCGATTGAGCACAATGCGATAGGCTCCAATGATGTCAGAGCGTGGTCCACTTTGCCTCGCTTGGATCAACATTTCTGAGCTCACCCCGAGCTCGGCAAGCAGTTGCCGCGTCTCGAACTCCAGGGCGCATAGCTGACTGAGATCGTCCGTGTTGGTGGGCAACATGATGCAGCTACCTGTGACCGCATCGTAGTTCTTAAACAGTGGGCAATCTTCGGCCACTTCGATACTCCATGGACTCAGCTTAGCCGACGGTGGACCGCCATTGGAGAGTTGCTTCTCTGGTTCCGTTTCAATGGGTGTAATCTTCTTCTTTAGCGTACCGCAAAATAGATAACGCCTGCCAGGACCGGGACGCTTAGCAGGCTCACCACCTGCACCTCCTCCATTTGCCTCCTGCTCTTTGCCATTAGCCACTGCTGGCTCGGGATTCAACTCGATGGGATGTAGGAAACTATGCACAAACATCTCGTCCTGCTGCCTGGTATTCATGCTAATCGCAGGCTTCTTAACCACCTCAGTATAGCGTTCCCTCAGAGACGCCGTCTTGCGCAGCCGATGCGACTTGCGTGCCCAGAATATGGAACGCTTTGTGGGCTTGCTATGCAGATTCAATTCCTGCTGCATCAGTTCAGCGCTCAGCTTGGGGCAGGTGACAAACTGACTGTTCAGCATATCATCGATGGTGGGCCGCTGGGCGGGCACATGGATTAAGATTCGTTCTGCAAGTGAGGGGAGTGGTAATTGAAAAGCATTTCCCGCATCTGTATGCACTCACGTATTAGTCTTATGCACGGCAGGCTGAGCTGCCCGGGCAGCAGATAGTCGCCCTTGAGTATGGCTGCCTTAAGGCCGGGTATGGTCGGTGCACGAAATGGCATATTGCCGACGACCATGAAGTACAGCAGTATGCCCAGTGCCCAGACATCCACGGGAGCGCCAATATAATGATCATCAGAGAACAGCTCCGGCGCAGCATAGGGCGGCGAGCCACAAAACGTATCGAGCTTCTGATTGGCACCTTTAAAAAAAGAGAAAATACAAGTAATTAATTAGGTCAACCTTTTGTCAATATTCTTTAATATATTACTGTTCGAAAATCTCTCCTTCATCTGTTGTCTCAATAAACCGTTTCTTAGGTATGATTTTTATTGAAAAATCGACGTACCACCATGCAAATCCTTATATAGACTTATCGATTTGATCAGTAATCAACTTTCAATAACCGTTTGAATATTACCCGATTTAGAAATAATCGCCGCCCCACCACCATATTTAGCATATTTATCGTTATCCCAGCTTATCGATTTGTCTATCGAGCCTTAAACAGTTGCCAAACTAACATGACAAAGCGAAAAATATTATAGGAATCTTTTTCGTTTTTTTTGCTCTTCATCAATTTTGATTTTTTTGTGGAGGGATTCTGGCAACTGATGGAATTGCTCCATATTGAAAGAGGTTACTCACCATTGATGAGCTGCGTGCTGAAACCAAAGTCTGCCAGCTTCAATCGATCCTCGGAGAGCAGCAGCACATTTTCCGCCTTAATATCGCGATGCACATAGCCCAAGCTGTGCTGTAAGTAGAAGTAGCAACAATATATAAATGTATCTCTCTCTCTCTCACTTCGTGGCAGAATCACAGCCTACCATGTGCTTGACAGCCAACAGCAGTTGCCTCAAAAGCGGCGCAGCATGAATCTCCCGCAGTGGACCCCCTTGTGTGATGTGGTTATAAAGCTCACCACCGCGCACCCACTCGGTAACCAGATAAACGCGTCCCAGCGTCTCCACCACCTCGAAGAGCCTGCGAGATGGAGTTAATTTAATTTAATTGGTTAAGAGTTATCTATCGATATTCGGGAAGCGGAAAGTAAATTGCTGTTGCTGCTGCTGCTGCTGCCTACCTCAATATGTTGGGATGATGAACACACTCGAGTGTTGCTATCTCGCTGGACAGCATGCGCAACGCTTTAGCGTCCAGGCCGGCACGATCCAAGTCAACTACCTTGATGGCCACCTTGTCTGCGGGGGTGGGAGCAGAGTGTTAATTTCGATTCGCATATTGACTAAGATTAATGAATACCCTCCCACTTCCACTTCTACTCTCTCTTACTCACACACTCTCATCTCTCTGGCACACTCTGTCTCCCTCTCTTTCACTCTTAACTCCCCACCTACCTCGTGTCAATTGGTGCACAGCTAATTTCACTTTGGAAAAGTTGCCGCGCCCGATGTCGCCACAGAATCTGTATAGACCAATGCGACGACCAATCGTGACCTGAAAACATGAAAAAGGAAAGTGAGAAAGTGTTCAAGATATTTATCGTTTATTCTTATAATACAAAGTGATGTCTTGAGTTGATGAGAGGATAATGCAATGTTAATAATGAGCTGATAATGATGATATGCTTAGATAAAGAGAGGAAAATATGCATTATATAATGCGATACTTAATTTTATTGAGGTAACGATAGAGGTTTGTAGAAAACAATGAATGCATGATTGTAAGGTTGTAAGATCTGAATATCTGGGTAATTAATCATAATTAATTCCATTCCTTTGTATAGTTTAGTTATTTCTAAAGAAAAGTGTAAGGAAAACTCTGACATGATATAATACTACAGTAAATATTAAGAAATTAACTTGAGAATTTTTTTTCAGAAGTGATATTTAATATAAGTTATATGCAAACGAACTTAATATGAGATAACAGGTTGATGGTATAATATGATATATGTAAGAATGTTATTTCTACATGATTAAAAAACAATGTTAGCAATAACACTTGAAAGTTGTACTCATAAAAAATCCATTAAATACTTAATTATCTGTATAAACCCGCCTCTTTTAAGTAACTATTTCAAGCACTTGCTGCTACTATGTTTCTTTGCAATTTCTAGTGTCATATTATCTTAAAATAAATAATACTTATCTCTCTCATCTTACTTCAAAAACCACTTAGAAGTACTTAGTTTCCTCACGATATCTCGTCTTCTTCTTCTTCGCCTCAGTTACTACTACGAATGCAGGCAATCCTTTGCTACCCCAGCTAACTGTGCAAATATGCAAAGCTTTTATTATACGCGGCTGCAATTAGGTTTCCTTTACATTCGTCTTCCCCCCTCTGTCGCCTCTCTCCCACTTTCCTGCACACTCACTTCGCATAGTAAAATTAAATTATTTTTGCGCTGCACCTTTGCGTGGAGAATTCATCAACTAATCTACTTAGAGCAATGTCAAGTGCACACACACACACATATACACAAGTGAATTTTGAGCAGCACTCGAGGCGTTGCGTTTATTGTTGGACAAGGTCGAGTGATGGCAGCAAAGAATGCGGTGGGAGGGGATAAAGTGCCTGCAATTCGGTTGATGTAATTGAAGAAAGGCAGCGGCATTTGCTACGCCTTTTGTGGTTGGGATTTTCTTAATCCAAAAGCACCAGACAAAGCCGTCGCTGTTGCCGTGGCTGGGCTACCTCGTGGTAGCTGTAGTTGCGTTTATTAACGCACAGTGTGGTACGTGGCGTATACGTAATACGGCGGAATTACATTTGCCACACGCGCATTTCGCATGCACAAAAAGCAACAACAGCAGCTCAATGAATGAGCATACAAAAGCGTAGCATGTGCCCACACACACACACACCCACGCCGTGCCACACACCCACACTTGGACCTATGAACACACACCCCCTCACTCACACACACATACACACAGTGCATGTGCCCGCTCATTGGGTTGCAAGAAAGTTAGCCTTGAACCTCGACATAATTGCAGCGCCGCAAACAGCAAAGTCGCTGTCGTCGTCGCCGACGCCAACGCTGGCGTTGCAAATTGCAGCTTTCTGCATTAGTTGACCCAACTTTAGAGCCAGGAGCGGACTTGCTTGATAGATGAAGTCAATAGATTTTGGATAGAGATTGGAAAGAGATTTGAGATTAGTTGCCAGCATAAATTTAAAATATATTTGAAAGGTGCTGATGGGAAAAGGATCGATATAATTGGTATAATTTAATATTTATTATAATCAGTAACATTTATCGAGGTTTGGGTGGAACCCTTAGAAAATAAAATTTGTCCATAAAGTAAATGAAATTTAATCTATTAATTTATTTTAAGAAGCGATGGAGCTTGACCTTATTTAAGAAGAGTTTAGAAAAATGTAATGATGTCAAATTGTAAACCAATCAAAATATTTAAACTATTGTATATGTATATTCATTATCACAACAATTAAAAAACTAAAATTCATCCCGCAACTACATTGGTATTTAATTTGATTTAATTTATTTTAATAAAATCTAATTTTGTCTGGAATTTATATGTTAATGAACACCTCTCCCTATCAAATCAATCTAGAAACTACTAAACATATTCACATCTATTCAAATAAAATTAAAATACTGAAATTTTCCATTGTCAGGGTAAACTCAACTTTCTTTTCTCTATTCCGCTCCTGTGCTGTGACATCAGAGTTGAGCATACAAACGTCGCCGCAGCAGCTGTGCCCCTCCCCCATTGCCCCTTTCTTGATACGCCTCGTGGCGCACTTGAAGTGCTGACCGCAAGTCGAGTCGTGCCGAAGTTCCCTCACTCCCCCCCTCTCTCACTTACCTCGTGCCCGCATCTCGGATCGCATTGCAACGCTTTGGTCAGCCGCTGATAAGGAGGCGTTGGCGCCTGCGGCTGACAAATTGTCAGCGGCGGCAGCGACAGCGGCGTCGACGTCGACGTTTGCGACGCTAACGTTGCCGTCGTCGTTGTTGCTTTCACAGTGGCCGAACTGCGCAGCGTGTTATTAATATCCACGGCTGCCGTTTTGCTGCTGTCTCTGTGTCGGCGCCCGGACGAGTGTGAAGAATGAAGGGAGGAGTAGGTTGAGGAGTAGCAGCAGCAGCTGGAAGTAACTGTTGAAGGTGTTCAGGCGGCAGGACGGCAGACGGGCAATCAAGCAGGCAACTCAGTCAACGACGACTACGACGACGGCAACTTGTTGTTCACGCTTTTCCCTTTCTTCCACTTCGGCTTCGGCTGTTGATTCTGCTTGTGCTTTGTCAGTTACTTCTTCTTTATTAGCCGTCTCTGCGTATTTGTCAGACTGTTTGTCCAGCTTAACTCGTTACTTAAATGCTTTCGTCGTTCAGTTTGGGCTTACATTATAAGGAGTTGCTGTGCTTAAAGGCAGAATGAGTGAAGAAAAGAGGAAAGTAGAAAATTGATTATTAAAAGGGAATACTTAATGTGTGGTTGATTAAAGTGTAGCATACTTATTGGCATGTTCTGTGCTTAATTCTATAATTAGTCTTCCTTTACTTAATCTTCATACTTTTTCTTAATCTAAGCCTTTATATCAATACGTTTTAGTTTAAGCTTCAATTTGCTGATATTTTATTAAATTTTCTGCTACAGTGCTAATTGTAATTCAATTTAAAATTATTAAAAATATATTCCCAATTAAAATTCAGTATCCCAAAATTAGTTTAGCCTGCTCTGTTCTATGCTAACATTGTTGATTGCATGTTAATTAACGCGTTCATTAATTCACAATTAATCAGGCATATCAATCTATAGATATGCTCATCATGTTCTCTATGCAAGGGAAATATTAATTATCATATTTAATTGAGGCACAAACTGAAACAACAAAAAACTGTTTCAATTTCATGCGATAATTATGGGTCGAAAATATATACATTTATCTATATTTTTGCCCATCCCTTCTGCTTCTCTGCTGGCCTTCCCCTGGCCAGCTGTCGTAATCAATATGCGTTGCCAGCGCCGTCGCTCATCTAATTAGAAAGGGTCGACGTGGACGTGGACGTCGACTAACAAGTTTAGTCCCAGAGCGGGAAAACGGAAAAAGATTTCCAATAAAGCAATAAGCAATTCTGTGTAATAATTTAATAATAAAAGGATGCTGCTATCTGAGAAAGGCGCAATTTCATTTTGCCTGCCGGCAAAACTCTTCTGCCACAGTACGAAAAATTCCTCAGAAAAGCTGCGACACGAGGGGCAACGCAGCGCAGAGCAAAAGTTAACGTGAAGTAATTACGTAAATGGATTTTTCTCTGCGTTGCTCAAATTTCCTGCACGTCCTCGACTCGGCTCGAATGAAACATAGAGCAACGGGTCTGAGCAATAACAACAATCATGTTTATATGGCTGTTGCCCTCGAAGCGTGACAGGAAGTCGGGCAGGAAGGAAGCAAGCAAGCAAGCAAAAGGCGCAAGCCGCTTGGCGACTGGCGAACGCATTATACGAAAGATATTTCAACTATAAAAAATACAAATTTAAAAAAAATGCTAAAACGGCTGAGCGTTGGGAAAACTTTTACGACAACTGTGCGACAAGTGACGCCATTTTATGATTGACAGACAAGTTTTCCCCACAGTGCGGTTACAGCAAATGCTGCTGCGGCGGAACCGAAGGCAGTAGATGAAAGGAAAAGAGGGGTGGAGCAAGGGTTTGTCTCAGCTTCAAGCGTGTGTGTGCAATTAAATTCACATTCACATTCGCATTTGCATGTGCCGCGAGGCTGTTGCGGTGCGTGGCCATTTTCATTTGGCACACGAAAGTATGCAACAATTTTTTTATCAAGCGCAGCACGGGCTGCCAAAATGCAGTCGAGTGTAATTTCAGACAGACAGACAGCACGTCTTTGTGTGTGTTGTGTGTGTGTGTGCATGTATGTTTGTGTAAGTGAGTTTGTGTTAGTTTGGGTGTGCTGCGGAGTTACCTTGACTGTTTATTTTGCCACTCGACACTCGCTCAGCGCTCACTCGAGCGCATACATTTGCATGCTAATGTCAGTTTCCACGCCCCCTGTCCTGCCCCCTGTCGGGTGCGTGCCGCTAGAATTACACTTTTAATTACGAAACTAAACATGAATGCATTCTGATATCAAACGGAAAACAGAGAAGCCGCACAGACATAGACAGAGATAGCAACAGGAACGAGGAGCCACAGTCAAAAGTGCTTGATGTGCATTCGTCTGTGTGTGTGTGTGTGCACGTACTTAGACTGGTCATACAATCGCAACTGGGTCGCACATAATTCAGCACGCATCAAGAGCGGAGAGATTCAGAGAGAGACACAGAAGGTGGGGGAGTGAGAAGGAGGCCTGTAAGTTATGCCTCGAAATCATTGAATCAACTTGCATAAATTGAAAGCGAGCATACAGCCCGGCAAGGGGTGGGCCAGTGAGTTCTTGGTTTTAATTGAATTTGCGAAAACTTGCAGTAATTTTACAAAATGTAAACAGGTTAAGTGGCGAGCGAAGCGTATTCCCTTGGCCAAACACAATATTCCAATTTAGACTCAGATAAAACTCTGAATAGTTTCGCAAAATGTTAAACCACATTCCGAGGTTGGTTAAGTGTTTGAAGAGGGTTTGGTTTCTGCAGTTCATTGCACGCTCAAGCTGAATTTTAATTAAAATTTCAGTTTGATTTATGCTGCGTGTGTTTTTCTGTGTAATTAATAGAGTGGAATTTATGAAATGCTAAATTATTTTACGATCTGCCATAAAATATGAGTTTACTCTGGCCAAAAACAAATGTTGCCCTCGCTTAGCATATCAATTTGCTGGCAATTTTCTGCACTCAACAAGCTTTTCATTTGCAAAACATTTTTCTCTCTCAACATTTTGGCAAATATTTTAGTAAAATATATTTGTTTCAGTTCTTGTTTCTTTTTGCATTTTGGGTCAAGTTCAATTGGCAAAGATTAATTAGAGGGTCTGCTTGGCTTAGTTGACTGACGCAAGTTCAAAATACAAATTGCACGCCATGTCGGGGCTAACTGTGCGTAACGCCCCCCCAAAAAGGAGCAGCAGCCTTGCAGCACCCCTCTCCCCCCCCTACCATGCCCTGCCTCTTGGCTGCGTGCAACGTCTGTTCGCATAATTAAAATATTTGGCTGTACATGAATCATGTCGAGGGGCGCGTGAATCAGATGCGAACAAGTTGCGTAGATGTCGCCCCGATAAAAATAACAAACAGCGCATAATGCAATTGTGAGAGGCGTGGCGAGAGTGTAGAGGGGAGATAGGGGGCGTGTCGGAGGCTGGCATGCAAATAGAAATGTTCCAAAATAAGCCGCAGCTGCATAACGAGCACAAGGACACTTGTTGTGCCGGTGTGCGTGGGTGTGTGTGTGTGTGTGTGTCGGATGTGTCTAAATGTGGCCGCACGGTCAGTAGCAGCAGCTGCGGCATCTGTGCAATTTGTTATGCATGCTGCCACGCCTCCCTGCCCTGACTGGTTAAATCGATGGCAATCCAAGCCAAGTTGAAAATGCAAAAGGGAAAGTTAACAATGCAAAAACAGGTTGACGGAAATGAAAAAGGCGAGCTACAACATAAACAAGACGCAGGAAGGCATTCATCACAATTTGCACGTATAATTAATTAGTGCTTGTAGAGTTCCACACTCTCCCCCACCTCTTTTTGACCCCCCTTAATGGGGCTGCCCCACTTGCAATTTCTGCATTCTCCAACTCGAATTCAATTTGAATTTGAATTCGAATTTGCATTTCATAAAGCAAAAGCGACAACAATAGAAAAGTGGAACGAGCGCAAATGTCCTTCAACTTCAACTTCAATTTCAACTGTAGGACAAGTGGGCGGTGGCAGAGGGCGTGGCTGCTTAGGAAACGAGAAGAACAACACTTCAAAAGAAACGGTCACATTGAATAAATAACGATACGGCGACACCAAGTGGAGAATCGCCAGCAATAATAATAATGTCGAGCAAGCGGAATCGCTGGTGAAACAGGCTGACAATTACGGCAGGAAGAAAAAATATACTATAAATATAAATGTGCAATATACAACAACAATGTGTATATAATAATAATATAATGTGTATATAATATATACATAAACTGTATTTTTACATAAAGTTTCCTCTATTGTGGTACAATATATCTATATCAAAATCAAACCATGAGGTTTATTTAAAAATTACTATTTTTGATTTTTTAATAAATTCATTTGATCTCTATAACTTTTAATTAACTTTTTTCCAAACAACCCCTTTAATTTCCATTTCCATTGGATTTTTTGTAGGATTCAAAAGGTTGATTTCAATTCAATACATTCTGCAGTTGAGTTGAATTAAAGCTCTGCATTTTTTCCATAACAATTTTAATTGCACTTCAGCTAAAACAATTAAATCCAACTTCATTTCTATGAAACACGAAAATTGTAAACAAGGAAATTCACTTAGTCAGCGAATAATATTAAAATGAAAACAAAAAGTTTTCATTTTATTGTTGTATAATCAAATTGCAGCACGCATATAAAGAATTTCATATGAATTTATTTTTAAATTTTTACATTTCTGTTTTAATTGAAAAATTGCTTTAAATTGATATTTGTTGCTGTTTAATTGAGTTGCACATTTCTTGTGTAAAATTCGCAATATTCAAGAACTTGATTGAACCTTTTTTTAACGCAATAATTAATGAAGGGCAAATAAAGAATGACCGAATGTCGAGTGATATATGTATCTGAACGAGTTCGGGCAGGATTTAATTACTTTATTGAACTTTTTGAATCAATCGGTAAAAAAAGACACAACCAATTAAATTTACAAATTGTTTTTAATCGTTTGTTGCCTTTAATTCTCTACAGGATAAGCGGTTGTAAAAAGTTGAGATTATACAAAGAGCTTTTATTTTCGTTAATTCCTATAATTCAACTTAAAAATCATTATAGCATCGAATAGATACTGAATATTAAATTGCCCCTTTAATATAAACCCACCTATTGGAATTATCATTAAATTGAATTTATATAGAGTTTTAAAACATTTTAAAATTTCCAAAAAAATTTAATGATTTTTGATATAGTTTTGAGAGTTTAAGCAAGAAGTTGTAGAAAAAATGGTACAGATGAAAGTTTTAAATGTTTTGGAAACAGTAAAAATGATGCTCAAAATAATATTACCTATGAAAATATGGAATGGGAGTTTCTATCTGTAGCTATGTTATTTGGAGATTTCATTAAAGTGAAAATCAGAAAAGAAAATTACCTCAGAATATAAAAATTGCAAGCAAATTGCTGAGCAATATATAATACAACTCTCCAGTAATTCAAGCAAATGATGGGTTGTCTTGGGATTGATGAATACTCAGTTCTTCGGATGTTACGTACAGCCAAAGTGATCCAAAGTACCCCCCATTATAGGTAGCGCCCTAATGGCGATACTCGCAATAATGCAAATACTCGCACTGGAACTCGCACTCGGGCTGCGAGAACGCGATAGAGCGATAAGACAAGGCAAATTTCTCTGTTGTTTTTCTCTTGCGGGCAGGCCAGCGACAACTGAGTGGAAGAGGAGTGAGATGAGGGGAGGGAATTCCAGTACTTCGAGGCAGGTGCCATGTCCATTTGAACGTCTTTTTTCACTGGCGAAATTTACATACAATAAGCAAAATAAAACAAAAAGAAAAACCCAAAGCAAAGAAAAACCGAAAGTTGTGCGGAAGTTGTATGCGAAATTCACATGACGGGGAGGCGGTGGGAGTGCATATGCCAAAATAGGCGTGGCTTGACGTAGCCGTCGTAAGGTGTAATGACTGTAGAATGTCGTAAATTTTCAAATTGCTTTGGTTTTTGCTGCCCAACTCGACGCGCAGTCTACGTTCGTGTAATTTGTGCGAAGCGAGGCAGAGCTAGAAGGCACTTGACCTCAAGCAGAAGAGCCCACAGACACAGACACAGACACACACACATAGGCACACTGAGGTTTGCTGGGAATTTTCGTTAAATGCAAAATTATGTGCCACGCACCACTAAACGGCGAGAATTTTGAACCGAGCTCGCAATTTGAGTGGAAGGCAAAGGCAGATGCTAGAGGGAGGTGGGAGGGAGTAGGAGGTAGGAGGGAGGTAGGAGGGAGGTAGGAGGGAGGTAGGAGGGAGGTAGGAGGGAGGATGAGGGAGGTAGGAAGGAAGTAGAGGGAGGTAGGAGGGAGAAGATGTAACAGTTGTGAAAGACTGAACTAAGTGCGCCTCCGCCTTTTGTTAACTGAATGTCAAATCTATTGAAAGGCGCAAACAACAGATTACACACACACACACGCACAGCATTCACACACACAGCGCACAAACACACACACACACACGAAACGCTGGCGCAGATGAATGTCAGACGGCGACAATAAGCTTAAACAATTTAAAGCAATCAAAAACAGTGCAAAAAAATATTAATAACAATAACAAATGCCAAAGAAAACAAATAATAATGCAGGCAACTGTTCGCATGCACGACTTGTGTATGCCCTGTAAATGCAGTTTACAGAACTTAATGCTCTTTTAAATCAATCTCCTTATTTGTGGCAACAGTTGACGGGTGTCTACTCGACTTGGGTATGCCCTGTATTGTATAGGAAATAAAAGTGTAAAAATAATACGACTTCAAAATACCCTGAGTGCTCAGCTTAATTTTCATTTTGACAGCTCGAAATTTGTTTACTTCTGTTGCAGTTTTCTAATTATTAACTAAAGCGTAAAGAATACACCCCTTTTGCACTACTTTACATGGTATGCCAAGAAATAGAGATCTTTTGAAGCTGCTGGAAACTGAACGACAATGAGCCGAAAACGACATCTACATCACCAACGACATCGACATCGACACCGATGATTTCAAGCCTGATTTGGCGACAATATTGAAGGCACCCGTGACCGACCATACTGAGGAACACTCAATGTCAGACCCATTCGCAGTTTGTCCCATTCAAGTACAGTTACACGCACTTGTGACGTGTTCATTTAGCCAGACAAACAGACCGACAAACAGTTTGGGTTGGTGTGGAGCATCAAATCCATTGATCACTTTGTTCTCATTGTTTTGCGCACACAGCCTCATCGATAGATTCGTTTGGTCTTTTGTTGACAGGCCCAGCCGAAATACTTCATACATATACAGACACGTAATCTGTCTAGGTGCAGGTCTGTATGTATCTTTAGCTGTAGTTGTACTTCTCTCTCGTTCTCTCTCTCGTCTGTCTCTGACCGTCTGTGTATTTATCGTTTCGCATTCGCCGCGTTGGTTGACACTTTGGAAATAGACGATAACTGAGCACGGCGCCCTCGTGTCGCACATATCATGCAAATTAATATTAATTAAGCGTGTCTCAATTTCCGTTAGCTTTTGTATGTTATACGAGATGAAAAGCAAAGATTAACAGAGACTACTCAATTGAGTACTTAGTGTAAAGGGGGAGGTGGAACAAGGGGGTTGCTCAAGGGTGCAAGCACTCTTAGCTCAATCTCAAGTGTCGCATTGCTCAAGGGGGTTGACAAAGGCTTCTCCCTGGATTCAAGGAGGTATTAGGAGAATAGGGTAGAGTAAGTTAGATTAGGTAAGGTTATGTTAGGTTTAGTTAGGTTAGGTTAGGTTAGAATAGGTTAGGTTAGGTTAGTTTAGGTTAGTTTAGGTAAGGTTAGGTTAGGTTTGGTTAGCTTAGGTAAGGTTAGGTTAGGTTAGGTTGGATTAGGTTTGGTTACTACAGTATTGAATGTGCTCTATAATTGTTTACATTTTCTACGGTATTTCACCAGCATATTTTATTTATTTATGGTTATTTTTTATATCCCTACAAAGCGAATTTATAGGCAATTTTGAAAACTGTAAAAGAAAAGTCAAAGATAAATTTAATACTACATTTTATTTGCAACATAATGCTAGAACATTTTGTTAAACCGCATAAAAAAGAACATACACATTTGATGCCTCTGCAAATCAATTAGAAATTACTCAAATTTAGCCATAGCTAAACATGTGTGTGGGGGAAAAGTCTCTGACATGGGTGCCTGTTGCTGTGTTTGTGCATTAACATTTTTAATTGCTTCATTAGCGTGTTGAGGTTTCCGAAAATAGTTCAAAACAAAAAGGCCCAAACACGCAAAGCACCGCAGAAGCGATGAAACGGAGTGAAGCCACCGCAATCTGTGTAGATAGCGTAGGGACTAGCGAAACACTCTGACAACCCTGAACTTGAACGTGAAATGTGGAATGGCGCCTTTTCTATACTAAAAGTATTGCGTGCATTCCAAATTTGTTTATACAAATTTTACAAGAATTTCTGTATGGAGGCTATTTTTGTTTAGCTTTTATAAATTACAACAATTTTTGAAAAGATCTGAAATATGTTTTCGTTTTAAAAGAAGAACTAAATTTAAATCTCAACTAATTTCCAGAGAAAACAAACTAGAGCAATCTGCAAATTCTGTATAGCTAGAGAGATAATTAAAATAAATTCTAAACTATTTACAAAGTCAGCCTTCGGGCAGAAATTCCCCCAAAGAAAGCGAAAATATTATGGCAAAATAATTGAAATTTTGTTGGGCAGCCTGGTTGGGAATTTATTATAGTTTTCATACAGCAAAAAGTTCTGCAAGTCATTAACACAAGACCTACCTCAAACACACACACACACATAGTCACACACACGATCGCACAGCTAATGAAAATGTGAAAAGCCTTTCAAGTTTTCTCGTAATAAATTTTCACTTTGTTCGCATTCGCATGCAACGTTTAATTGAATCCGCACTTCATTTATTTAAATAGTTATTATTAAAAATTATTTATTTAAACGAGCAGCAGGTGTGCGTGTGTTTGAGCAGGCTGCTCATGAGGTATTATTGTGTATTTATAGCACACACACACGCACGCACACACACGCATACACTAGACGGGGAGACATTATACATGTTTTATTTATAACATTTTAAGTACAACGAACGCAGCGACAAAACTGGCATAGGCCTCGACTGGGTGTGCGAGTGTGTGTGTGTGTGGATATGTAAATATGTTATTATTACAATAATACATACTTAACGGTACAACAGCAGCAGTAGCGGCAGCAGCAACGGGCCGCACGCCTATTTGCACAGCAATAAAGTCAATTTAGTTAGTGCGGCGCGGGCTTCATTAAGTGCAGCCAAACGCGCGACATCGCCGTCAACGGAGCACGCCCCCGCAGCAGCAGCAGTAACAGCAGCAGTTCCCCTCACACTGACCCCTCCCTCCTTCCAACCCCTTATATGCAAACTTTCACAACTGCCCCTGCAGCCACACTTAGTGCGACATGTACAAATATTTGAGGCAGTTGTTGTTGAGGCGGCCGTTGCTTCTGTTTTTGATACCCTGTAAGTGAGTAAAGGTAAGAGAAAGGGAGGTGTAGTGTGACAGGTACAAGAAGGGACCATAGAGCAGGTATAGGGTTGCTTAACATAAAAAAGGCGTAACGATTTGATTGAGCGTGTCGCAAGAAATTCAATTTTGTAATTCATCAATGTAGTAAAGTATTCATTTTTTTGATCAGTAAAGATTGACGATTCATCTTTCTACAAATTTACATATATGTATATCCTTTATAAACTGTAGTTCATGCCTCACTGTCTACAGAGTATCTTGAGGTTAATTAATAAGCAATATGTACATAGATTTCTTCCGAGTCAACATTCAAATAGACTCTATTTATTCACACTTACTCTGTCTAAGCTTCTAATTCCCACCTGTTCCCCACTATCTACAGGGTAACTTACAGTCGCGCCAAACACACACACACACCCATCGCTGGCTCTCCTTATTTGCGTTTTTTGTATAAATTTATTTGTTGCGTGTGAATGAGCGCTCAATTTGCTTGATAAGACGACGTCGACGACATCGTTGACGTTAACTGAAGCTGCCTCTACTCTGGGAATCTCTCACTCTGTGTGTACCAAAAGGGGAGGGGGAGAGGAGTATAAGGGGTATAATATTTACACACTGTGCAAATTTTGATAATGCTCTTTTCACAGAACACTTTCGCGCAGTGCGCATTAATAATGAATATTTCGTTTAGCATAAGCTAAACGATTTCTGGAAATTGCTCAATTAGGAAGAATTTAAAATGATTATTATTATCATCGAGAGAAGAATGCGGAATAAGATAGGAAATTGTGTGAATTAAGTGTGCGATTATACAGCAGATGATAAAAGATCATTTCTGGTGTATATTCATAACAGGCAGCGACTCTTCAATCTACGCAATACTCACCCTCTCTCTCTTCCTCTCTCTCTCATTTGCTGTCAAGGTCCGTTCGCGGCCAACTGCCTTGAAAATTTATCTCAGTGCACCCTTATGTGCCGGTTTAATATGCAATGCAAAGTTGCTTTTTTGCATAATGTGCGTTTAATAAGACAGTCGACGCTTTGGGAAGTTTGGGAAGCTGACAAAATGTAACGCATACGCCATGTGGCACAGCAAGGCACATTGTTAAGGGTTTTTGCTCGCTCTGCATGTGTGTGTATGCGGGTGTGGTTCTAAGGGTGTCTGTGGGTGTGTGTGCCCTGTGCATTGTCAACTTTTGTTGCCTTGAAACTGATTATTACTGTTTGACACATTCGCTTGAGTCGTCAACATCAACAACGACTTCACAACGGCAACGGCATATCGGCATGCACATCAAGCATACGACCCGTTGCGCGACTTATAGACAAAGTACAACTAAACTACGTCGCACATAAATATGTATGCGCTGTTTATTCATGCACGTGTCGACCTCTTTGCATGTGCATGTGTGTGAGTGTGTGTATTTGCACTAGCTACGTAATACGCTTTAGTTTTGCAATAGGTTTTTTGCGCTTTCCGCCTTTGTCGGGCAAATAATAAGAAAGTGGCAACGTAAAAGTGAAAATAAATAAACAAACATATTATGCAAAATGAGAATGGGAATGGGAAAGAGAATGCGAAGGGGTGAGAAACGAAACGAGCATGAGAACGAGACGAGAAGGCAGAAAGTCAAACGATTTGGGGTGCGTGTGCACTCGCCTGGCAAAAGCGTTTGTTGCACGTGTCAGTGAAGTTCTTTGACAATTCTTTAAATTATTTTAAAGTTTTCAGATGATAAACTAATTACAATTAATTCTTGATGAATGAACTCAATAGTAAACCTACTTAGCCAGCCACACATTGGTCTCTTTCTCAAGCACCCCTACAAACTAACCATGCGTAACCCACGCTAATTACTTAAGAAGTTCCCAGAATTTGCTCATGAATTCGCTGAAAGAGATGAGCAGATCGTACAACAGGTTTTGTTATGCTTAAAGTACAAGAGAAAGAGAGAGGATAGGGGAAGGGAAGACGGGCATATGTTCTTTTTGCACTTGTAATCCTTTTTTTTTTTGCTGTCGGGGGGCAAAGCTGTTGCTAGTTGCGGCTATTGCCCCACAGCGCATTACATTTGATTATGTCTCTCTACGGCTGTTGTGTTAGTTACGTGAACGTGTGTGTGAGTGTGTGTCTCTGTGTGTGACGGTGACCGGGTACTACGCCTTATAAATTTGTTTCCCTGTGCCGCCGTTCTTTCACCCCGTATTTACTCTAGCGACGACTTAGTCGACTCCAACGCTGGCAGCAACAGTCACAGGAAGGAAGCTTCAAGACACGATTAAATCAGCAAATAAAATAGCAAGTGAATGGCAGCAGGAGCAGCAAGAAGAGAAAGAAATTGAAGGCAACTCGAAAACGTATGCGAATGCAAACGCTGCACAAAATATTCAACAATAAACAACAAGAGGCATCATCATATGGGCGGTGCGGAGGGCGTGGAAGTGCTGCACTGAAAAAAGAAGTGTGAGCTGAGTAAATGCAAACAACGCCAGCCAGCGAAAAAAAAGGCAAAATAAACGAGTTGGAATTGTGCAGATTCAATTGGCAGATACCTTAGCAGGTTAACAAATACTCCTTGCCTAATTCACAGATAGTTAGCTTGCATTGCTCATATTCGATACAGCTGAAGTTGGGGCAGTATAAAGACTATATAGCCAGGTATGTATACGAATGAATATTAAACTATTTCATTGCAAAATTCTTTTGTTATGGCGTTATTAACTTTATAGATGTGAGAAAATAAACTAAGATGTAGTGAGCAATGGTCTAAAGAGTTTAGTTTGAGTTTGATGTTGTTATAAAAGAGTAGATCTCATTTCGAGTGACAATATATTCTTGTATGTTCGGCAAACAGACCCACATGACATATTAAAATAGACCACATCAATTTTGTATGGCAATTTCCGAGTGCCCATCGCAAACGTATTAAACCCTTTTCGCCAACTTTATGGCTGCGCAGTATAAAAAGTCAATGAAAATGTTGAGAAATGAATTTTTTCCCAAGCAGAAATTTGTTATGAATAAGGTGAGGAAGGAAGGAAAGCGGAAAAGCAAGGTGGAATAGCAGCAGGAAGCAGAGATGGTGCTGGAGAGCAGAGTAAACGAGCGGAGTCTCGATTGGTATATTGAATACCCGACTAGGGTTGTCTTTTTTCTCATTTCGATTCTCTTTTTTTTTTTTGTTTGAATGCATAGATAAATGAAGGACAGGTTCCACATTCAACATTGAATGCAAAATTGATTACAGCATGTGCAGAAAAGTAGAAACGGGTAAATAGAGCAGAAAAAAATGAACATGTGAAATATAGCATGACTAGATACGTCTCGTATGTAGATAAGCATATGCAAATTGCAACACGATGCGAGCTTGTCCAAATTCTTCTTATCAAAGTTGAGTAAATGTTGCTACTACTCGTGTTCGATTGTAAAAACACACAACAATGAGATAATTGATAAAAGAGCAAACACTCTATTGAGGTTTGTTGGCGTTAATGACGAACATAAAAGTATAAAGATATTTTATTGAGATTTTGTTGAACATCATAATACTTTGTAGAGGGCGGAACAGTAAAACCAAAGACAATTCAAGGGCTACAGATTGATATGTAACTAAGGTTGGCTAAAGATAGAATTAATGATAGAATAGAAAGTGACGCAGGTGAAAAAAAGCAATTTGTATTTGATAGAGTAGCTATAAAGTGGGAAAGTACGCTAGTCGTAGGCCATTTATAGAGTAAAAGTCAGTTGCTATAAAGATTAAGTAGAACAGATTAGTGAATGAAGTGCTAATGATAGAGGGATAGTGATATATAAATATATTGCGAAAGGTATTCATATAACTATAGCTGATTAAGAAACGAGTATAAAAGTATTAATTGAAATGTGAGTAACCGTTCGAAGTGAAGGAGATATATAGAAATTTATATTATGAAGGGGTTATGCATGAAATAAGTTTTAACAAGTTTAAATTAAATTCAAAGTATAACTTGAACAGACAACAGATTATAGAGAGAAAGAGATAGTTAAAGATAGAGTGCGAGTTAAATCGAGTTGTTTGTCAATAATAAATTAAATTAAGCTCATAAATGCCACGAAGTTTCATGCGATGTCAAGCTGGAAATAAATAGCAAACTGGCTGCAATTAATTTACCATAAAATTATAATTATTTTTGAAATATTTTGAGCCAGCAAGAACAACAACAACAAGATGAATAAACCATTCAACAAAGGCAAATAACCAAAGCATTCTTGGGTTTTACGACAGGCTCAAAATGGAAATGCCCAACTGGCGCATGCTCACAAAATTGAATTACATGGTCATTAAAATCAGGAATTATCTTCCTTATTGTCGGAGTCAACAGCCGCCGTAACAATAGCAACAGTATCAAAAGAAACAAACACGTATAACAATCCCGAATTGAATTTATTTCAAATGAATTCCCTCCCTCTGTGGGGGAATGAGTGTGAGTGTTTATAGGGTATCTGTGTACATAACAAGCCAATGAAATTCATACCGAAATATTGTTTGTCAGCTTATTCCGGCTCAGTAATTTCTGGGGCAGGCAGAAAGGAAGTTGAAGAGACGAGGGCAAGGGCGAGGGCGGGGCCATCTCTCAATTGATAATAATAAAATAGCAAAAAAAGGTAGCCAAGAGCAATAAAAGAAGAAGCTGAAGAAAATCGCATTATTTTGCCATCTCTGGCCAATTACGGCTGGCAGTTCAAATGGCATTAGCCACGGTCAGAGCGCGTTGTTTGGTAGCACAACGCTCCAATTAGACGTGAATGCGAAGCGGGCAGAGCTAATCAAGAGTCGCACCTCCGGACAAGATTCAAGGTAGATTCAAAGCAAAGCCCTCTTAGTTTACATGTGCGTGTTGCTGTCAGTGCCAAGTAGTCCCTAGTCTGTTCCCTACTCATTCTCTTCAATTGCCCTACTCTTCCCCTTCCCTAACCCCCTCCCTCTCACTGCATTTGGCAAATCATTGTCTACAAGAATGGCGAGCAAATTGCTGAAATTGACTCAGAGATTGGGGGAGAAACTGTTGACAGACAACTCACTTGCTTTGCTTTAGTTAAGTTTCCCAAGCTACAGATCGCTGTTTTTTGCTAGGCAGAGGGTTGAGGACAGAGGGGAGAGAGGGAGCTGTGACTGTGGGATTTTGTAGCAAGTCAAAAACCTATTAATGCTCAGCCAGCGCATTCAACTTGTTACAATTCTTTGCCTTTGACTCTCTATTCTATTTGGCTCTGTGAGTTTTTTGTGAGTTTCCGTTTTGTTTCCGAACTTATTTTTTTTGTAATACCCTTTATTTTCATTTAATTGTGGAGTATATTGGGTAAGATCAAGTATAGTGCAATTGGGGTAATTAATTCAAATTGCGATAATTTATTCAAATCTAAATGAGATAAAAGAACATGTAATCAAACAAATTCAATTATGTATAATAATAAATTAAATATATACGTAATGAAAACAAATGTTGAAAACCTCACATGACTACAATTTCTAAACAATAAACAATAAGTTTATTTTATTGTTAATATAATATATACATATATAAAATTAAACAATCAAATAAATTCATTAGAATAATAATATAATAATAATATAGTAAACAAGATAATTGACAAGATATATTTATAATATAGCCAATAAATTAATCCTCCAGTTTTTACTTTTTTTTTTAATTTTCATTTAATTTTAGGATATTTTTCAGTTGTACACATTCTCTCTCTCTTTCTTTTCATTTTTTTCTTTTATGAACACAATTTTGCTCTTTACGCTTTTCATTTTCTGTTCTATAATTATTTTCCATAGTATTTCACAGTCGCGCATTTCTACACTTGACTGCCACTTTATTATTTATTTTCAACTATTTCCGCTACTCTGCTTCCTGCTTCTGTATAGCTTTTGCATTAGACTAGCTTCTGTCTGTCTGTCTGTCTGTCTGTCTGTCTGTTTCTGTTCTGTCTGTCTGTCCCCTCTGCTTCTACTTTTGCCACTGCTTTAGTCTTTGAGTTCCTGTCTATCTGTGGGTCTTCGACTTCAACTACAACACCAACTTACTATCTACAGAGCACTCTGTCTGTCTGTCTGTCTGTCTGCCTGACTGTCTGTCTGTCTGTGTGTTTGTGTCATATGCCGCATTGTTTGACAAGACTTTAATTTCTCCCCAAAAAAAATAAAACGTTACAAATTGCAGTTGCCCCTGGCACCTACCCGCACCCAGTGTGCCCCCGACCTGCTCACCTGCTTGCCTGTAGCTGCACAGAATATTTGGCACTGTGTCGCAACTTGAATCGATACATGGCAGCAATAACGGCGGCAGATATCATAAATAGCTTCATGTCAGCTCTGAATTTTTGACTTTCAATTGTGTATGACAAGCTACCTGTACGTTACCTTTCCCCTCCCACTGTTCACCTTCCCCAGGCAGGCCCGAAAATGAATCAATTTCAATTAGTATAAGTGGAGCAGTTGCCTGACGCTGTCACTGGCGCTGGCAATGTGCATGACCAATAATTAAGCTGCGTGCCATTACGCCGTGCTGCCGACGGGCAAACTTTGTGTCCTCTGACCTGGCCAGGATCATTTGGCTTAATTCAATCAGGCCGTGGCCAAAAGCGTAGTACATCAAATGGACATTGCCACGACGCGCTGTCCGACATTGATTTTGAGCACCGTCTCTGGTTGCCTTTGCCTTTGGAAATAATCACCGGAAATCTGCCTGCGGAAATGGATGTAATAATGGCGCCCAAAGTGGACGACAGCTCAGACCAGCGCCAGGCATCGCATTTAGCCAAACAAAGCCGCCGCTATTGCCACAACTCAACTGCGAATCCGGACTGCCCCACAAACTAACCGGACGTGGCGGACGGGCAGCGGTAAAGCGCTATTCGGCATGCCAACGGCTCATTAATTTGTATTCATAAATTACGCCATATGGAAAAATTGTCCGGCTTGTCCCGAACCCGACTTGGTTTTTTCGTCTGTCCTAAGTGGAAATCAATGCAGATTCTCGCTGCAAATCAAAGCCGCATTGCAGAAGGGACGAGAAAGGCCCAGCGAAACAAACGATCCACTGCGAAACACTCACCCACACTCATTTTTATCAACAACAAATACGTCAGGCACTTTGGATATTATTCTTCGGAACGATAAGAACTTATCGAATTCCCCTCGTCGAATGTCATAAATTCATCAGTATTTCGAAGAACCTCTCACCGTACTACCACAAACGGGGGATTCTCGTGGGCTGAATGACGATTATTCATTGTTTTTGCATACGTTCTTACCCTGTCCATAGACAGGTATATTGAATTTATGCGCATGTTTGTAATAGAAAGAAGACACGGTTGTAAGAGCTAGAAGTTGCGGATAAAGGTATAACAACTCTAGAAAATAAAGAACAATTCAAAGTTGTTTAACAATCATTATATTTCTTAGAGTATTCCTCATCGTTGTTCTACACAACTTAAATGAATGTGTACATCATATTTCTAATATGTTTATCTATTTTTACATTTTATTGCAAAGTGTTCTATGTTAAACAAGAAGCAGTTCTAGAGAATGCATTCTTAATGATTCATTGCAGAATCCTAATGCAGAATATAATGTTGTATATAAAGTGGGAGGCTGTTATATTAATGTTTTATACACTGATTTCATAGGAAACCTTAAGAAAGTTAAGAGAAGCAATTCTACATTAATAAACAAGTAATTCAGTTGTGTAGATTGAAATTTAAGAGCGTATACTGTAAATTTCATATGCATGTTATCTTTTCATCGTACTTATAATAATTTCCAGGAGTTCCTGCCTTAACTTCCATCTTGCTTAAGTTAAACAAAACATTCTAGTAGATAGGAAAAACAAGGTTCTACTTACTAAACTAACTGGGAGTTTATTATAAAGTTTATGCAGATAAAACACTATGCTTATGTGCATTATGTACCCAGGTGCTTTACGGACAACACGATAAACACGCTGCTTAAGTAGCAAATGAAAAACTTTGAACATAAACTTTAATGCACATCACAAGTGTATAAAAGTGTAGAGCATAAAACAATGAAATAACTTGCAAACAGTGCAAGGTAAATGCCCCATAAAGTAGACTAAAGAACTCACTTTAAATATAGCAGAGCAATACGGCAGTCAAAGTACAGCGCATTTCGTATACGCAACGTTGTCGAAACTGTCAATTAGTGCAGCTAATTATTGTCAGTTATCAGGGGGGAAGAGAATGATGGGGAAGAGAGTGCCCACTATCTGCAGATAAACGGAGCCAAACGTTGCCCCAATTACCTACACACACACACACACACTGCCATGCACACAATGTATTGCATTGTATCTTTACCTAAATGCAGCACCCACCCACACATGCACACACACACACGTTTGGAAACTTCTGTTCGCATGGTTTATAATTCAATTAATTTTAATATGATACCCACTGTTGATAGTCGCGCAGCGACGCAGGCAAGCGAACGAGCTGATAAGAGACTTTTCTTTCTTAATGCACTTTATAAACGCAAATTGTGCACAATTAACTTGGCAGAAAGAGAGACAGAGAGAGAGAGAGCAATGAGAGCGGCAAAGTGCAGCGACAACTGCCAAAGATACAAATCAAAAAGCAGCAGCAGAAATTGCAGCGCTAACAAATACTACGCTGCGGGGAGTGGTAGCGGAGGTGGGTACTGCCGGGGGGAGGGAGGCGGGGCCAGCTGCTGCTTTTGTTGTTATTGTTCTGCTTTTATTTTGTCGAATTTTTGAATTGGTCAAATTGTAATTGAAATTTGTAATTGCAAATGTGGAGAAGGGGGTCGGAGAGGAGGGCGGGGTGAGTGCTCTGTGACGGCGTGTATCTGCAAGATACGCGCTAAAAAAAAAGCTTAGCAGCTGCTTATTTACCTTCTTGGGCGGCGAAGTTGGCGAAGAGAACCGCAAAAATGCAAATAACAATAAAGATGCGTTTAACACTTTTCCTCGTGTTGTTGTTGTTGCTTTTGTTGTTGTTCTCGGTGTGTGTTGTTTTAGTTTTTCTTTATTGTTGTTTCTTATTTTTTGTTGTTGTGTTTTTTATTGTATATTTTGAAAAATGCGAATAAAACCGCTCTGCACTGACCGCTTGCGACAACTGAACGTGACTGCGTGTTCGTGTGTGTGTGCGCGCGAGTATCAATGTGTGTGTGTGTCTCTGTTTGTTTATTGGCTGTGACTGTAGCAATATTAACCGTTACGTTCTTAACGCGCCGCATGAACTTTTCAAACTGAGGAGACCTGAGACCACGCGCGAGCGAACCGAACCGAACCGCACAACTAGCGAGCGGCCGCGAAGCCGAGCAAAGAAGAAATTTGCCGACGTCGCATCGCTTCACGTCGTGACGCGACGCGCCGGTCGCCGGCAGCAGCAGCAGAGCAGCCCCTGTCACGCTGTGCCGTGTGAGAAAAGAACTTATTGGGACATGTGTGTGGGGGAGAAGAACTCAAACAATTTTGAGTGACTCGCAAGTCGAGTAAAACGTGCCAGCAGTGCAAGCAGTGTGGGTGAGAGAGATAACTGCAGGCAACTGATAACAGTTAATTGAGTTAGTGAGAGGATGAGCAAGGCTGAAAGCGAGAGAGAGATGGAGGTGAGTTTGTTGATTATAATTGAAATAAGTTAAGTCGACAGTTGAGTGAAAAGAGAGTGCAAGGAGTGTGGTTAGGTGCAGCGGTAGTTGACAGAGTTCAAGCAGTGCAAAGTGATAGTTGCAACCGCAGTTGTGTGGAGGGCAGGGTGCAAGCAGTTTTAAAGAAGTGCAAAGTGAGTGGAAGAATGAGTTGAAAGAGCGAAGTGAGTTGAAAAGAAATCAAATTTAAATAGGAACAACAAATAAATATAAGCAAAGTTCAGTTGCACTCTTAATTGCAATTGAATAATATCCATTGCTATTTAGATGAGAATAGAATATCTCTAGCCATAATTCTGCAGAAATAAACAAAACATTAAACCTATTTTAGCGTCTTCATTTACTTTCGATCACATTTCAGCGAACAACTGGAAACAAATTCTTTGCAATTAATACTATAAACGAAATGATTTATCTATACAAACATTTGCAGCATTCAATAAAAGTATAAAACCGCACAATAAAACAATTAAAATTCGATCAATGCTGAATGTATTTCAATTTATTGTTTATTTCATATTACATAGCTCACTTCCGATGAAAAATGTTCTTTATAAATCGAACAATTGTTTATGAACTTCTTAGAAATGTATATAAATAATTGATAAAAAATTGATGTACTTTTAGTTTCGACAGTTTGTATTGGTTTATTTCAAAAATAAGCTTCTTTTTGGACCGTATACAATAATACAAGGGTACCAATTTTCATAAATTAACAGATATACATATACATTTGTATATATTGTGTTTGTTGCATTGGGCATATTAATTGTACAGTTAGTTTCTTGTCTTCTATGTAAACTTTTTACAAAATCACATTTTCAGCTGCTGCACTGGTTGCTCTCTTTTTGTTTTGTGGATTCTTTTCTGTTTTTTTGGTATTAAAAGCATCAAATTGGTCAACAAATTTAACAGAATCTTAGGCTAATGACTATGTTACGAATAGGCACAGTATATGATATTTGGGAGGCGAATCTAACTGAAGAAGTAGACCGAGTCGAGAACATTTCGCAGATCAAAGTCTCCTTTTTGTGGCAATTGGCGCAGGGTGCGATTCAACTGACGCTTGGACAGATCCTCCACTGAGCCATCGTTCGTGAAGTCGCTAAAAATGAAAAGTGAGAGAGATTAGATTGATATATAAAGAGAAGTGGGAACAGACTCTTACTTGTCGCGGAAGCTGTACGTGTGTCGCATGAACTCTGACAGTTGCTCGAGTATGGGCTGCGAGTGGAGGGCAACAAATTGTTCGCGACACGCGCGATTCAGTTCGGGCACCGTGCAGGCATGTGTCCAGAAGCAATCGTGTACCGAGACAAAGGTGATGCCCTGTCGCTCGCAGTGCAACGAGGTGAGCATCATGTGCGACGAGTCGAGAGAGTGTATGAAATTGGGAGGAAAAGCGTTCTTCTGCTTGAGTATGTTGGGACGCTCAAACATGTCCATGGACATATTGTTCGATACACGCAGGCCTGAGCGTGGCACATGCTTGGCATCTGTCTGCCGATTATAGGGTTGCACTACGGGCAGCCCCAGCGGCGTCACCCACTCAACATTCTGACTACAAACGCCGGCGATAAGACGCGCACACTCCGTAAACCAGTCTTGAATCTCACGTGTCGAGGTGAACATTTCACGCAGGCTCTCAAAGGTCTTGGTGGTCAAATATGTTGAGGCGGGCCACACCCAATCTTTGGGGAAGTCATCGATATCCTTTAACTGGCGTGCAATTTGCAGTCGCGCCCCATAACGTGTGACTCCATAGACCGTCGTCATCACCGTCTGCTTGATCACTTTGCGACGCACGAATCCCTCCAATGCCTGCGCCACATGCAATCCATTTTGGGCATCTGTCTTACGTGTGCGCTCCACCAGCGCTGCCACAGCGCTGTACACGTCTTGAGGTATCGCCGAGGGTGCCAGATTGACGCTGCACGCGCCTGCCTTATCCCGACCCAGCGCCGCATAATGCTGCAAACCATTGCACGACCCATCCTGATGGATGGGAAAACGACTCATATACTTAGCTGGATCTGCGCAACGATGCACCTTTGCTATCTCCATGCAGCAGGCAAGTGTCTGCCACGGCTCATCCGACTTGGACCACCACATGCGACCTGTCAGCGGATTGTCTGCAGAGTCTAATATATCTGGCATTATCTCCTCGGCGTAGAGCAGTCGCTCACGCACCGAATCACGTTTCTTGAGGCCCGTCAAATTGATGCAATGCAGCTTCAGCCAACTGAAACCATCGACGCCCAGTGGTTGTGCCTGATCGAAGATCAGCATGGAACGCGCCAGATCGGAACCCAAATGATTCAGATGCGGCGGCACGGGATAAACACGTCCACGGAAGTCCATATTGTGCGGCAGCCAAAAGACTTTGTCACGATACTGCAAAAAGGAAATAGATAATTGAAATAGTTCCTCATGCATTGCTTTAGCTAAACTTACGTGCTGCGCCAACGACAGTCGGTACAGTGCATCGCACCATAAGCTGTACATCTCGGCCTGTTTGCGACGGTGTCCGAGCTTATCGCGAAATTGCTTGGCACGCTCAGCGGGTGAGACAGGACTGCCTCCTTCGGTGTCAGCTGCGCTGGGCAATGAGGGCAACGGCGGCAATGCACTAGGCGGCTGTGGCACATCCAATTTGGCATCTCCACCATTCTGGAATACCTCAATGATGACATCTAGCAGCTCTGTATTGACACGCCATGGTACACTCGCTAGCTGATTGAGTGAGTCCAGTGCAGGATAAAGATGCTGAGGATTGGAGGCACGTATCCGTTCCCATTGTTGTACAGCCTGATAGGGCAGTCGTATAAGCTCAGATTTATTCAGCAGATAACCACCATTGTGTGGGGTACTCCAGGGTTGCGGTGGACAGAGCATAGGAACCAGATTTGAATCGAAAGTAAGCGTTTGTTGGCGTGAGGCACGCAGCAATCGCGATAGCACCGGATGCGGTTTTACCTCCTCCTTAACAATCCTTCCTTGATTACGGAAAAGCGTATAAAAGGCGGGCAACAAGTTCTGTGGCGTCAAGGTGCTTGTCGATGTTTTTGTCTTTGATTTACCCTTTTGCCGCATAATATGCGCATCGATCTTGATGTCTCGCATGAGAATGTTATAGAGAAATCTTCCCACACCCGACTGCACATTCGTTGGCCATGGCACCTCCGGCAAATCCATGGAAGGTCCGGAGTGTCGCTGTTCGTGCACCAAACGTTGCCACATCTGGCGAGTGTTGTCATTAGTTCGCCCACTATCCCAGAGCTCACAATACGAACTATAGATATCTCCGATCTTCTCCAGCGTGCCATTGTGCTTTTTCAGTTCGATTTGATAGCAATGCTGCAGCTTTTGTCCCAACTCCTTATACAGTTGACCCACAGTGGGACTGAAAGTTTCCGAGCCGTCGGCTAGTTTGTAAATCTCCTTAATGAGAATGTCCGTAAAGTGACTTGTTTCCAAGACCTTTAGGTATGTGTAGAAATTCATGTAGCCATGCGGCTTGAAGCGCACCTGGGCACGCAGTGTGTTGAGATCCCGCACAATTGCCGCTGATATATGCTTGCGCCAGTTCTGTTCCAGCTCCTTCAACTTGGTGCGCTGCAATGGGATTAATTGAAGTTTAGAGAAGGTAAGTAAATTTAATTCATTTACATCACTTACGCAATATTCAGAGTTGGCAAACTCCTTTGAATTCTCAATGGATTTGATGGTAATGCTGCCATCCAACTCCACTTGCAGCTGCTCGCGCGCCAATTGCTCTAGCTGTTCCTTGCTATAGCCTCGTTTGGAGTTCATAATGACACAATCCTCTTCCGCAAGTGATGTTTCACTTTCTGTTCCAACCGTTATCAACTGCGCATTGAGATCATTCAGAAGTTCATTGTTGTAACCCAATTGAGGTGGCACATAAACCGGCGTAAAGTTGGGATATATACGTCGTATTGTATCTAGCGCTATATCACGTTGATCGGATATAAATTTTGAACGATCCATAATCTGATCCAGGCTAAAGCCCTGTTCTTCTGCCTCCTTAATATACTGTTCAATAAGCTGTAGATTTTTGTCATCCGGCTCTACTCGACCAAGACATTCGAATATTGCCGCATATGTTTGCTCATTGAACTGCAGACCATCCTCATGAATAAACTTGAAGAGCTCCTGGAAACGCTCGAATGATCCTTTTCCTGCATATCCATGCAAGAGAATGTTGTACAGATCGATTGTGATGATGTTGTTGCTGGGCTTCTCTTTCTGAGCTTGCAATTTCTTGCCACGACTGCGATAAACAAAGATGGTCGAAAGCGCTCGGCTCAGCATATTGGCCGACACGCAGATATTGATGTATGTAGTGAGGTTAATAAGCTAGCGCACGCTGTTTGGCCAGACGCTCCTGTTCCTCATTAACGTGAATTTTCGACTTGAACCTGAGGAAAGAAAGAAAACCACACAATAGACTTAATTTTTCACACAATGGATTCTTCTTTGTGGTAATCAACCGCTTTTTGGATTTCGCTGTGACAGCTGTGGGATTGGCTTCAGCTTTAATGATTTGTTTTTGTGTCTGCTGAACATCAATGTAGGGTTCTATGGCATCAAAGGGATCCACCTCAGTATCCGCAGTGTGCTTTGCAGCATTCAAACTAAAAATCGAAATCCTTTAGCTTCATACTAAGCAAGTACCGTAAAGTTGCACTTACCCGAAAGTATCCAATTCTCCCTCGACATGTTGTTCGTTCTCCATACTCTCGATAATGTCACGATAGCTTTGAAAGCTTTTTAGAATCGTATTAACGTGTTCTGGATTGGACACGAGCTGTTTGGTGTACATCTCTTTGCCAAAGAAGAGCAGTGGCTTATCATCGTACAAGCCTGCCTGTAGAATCGAGCTATCCAGTGCATCCATATCGATCTTTTGATATTCTGCAGGTTGTCGCTGTGCTGCTTCGTTACTGACAGAGGCCTTTTTCTGGTTACGTCGTTCCTCACGCGAACGTTTCTCCAATATTTGTTGCTGTGTTTTCTGTATGAATTCAGACAATCTTTTTGCTTTCAGTCGTTTAACTCGAGATTTACGTTCACTGGCCATGGCAGTGGTTACTAAAGTAAAATAGAAAAAAAAACACTTTATATAATTTCTTTTACTGAGTGTTCACAAGTCGTACATACCCTCTAGCAGTTCCACATACTTGGCATAGCGCGGTTTACGCAAGCGTTTTTTCTTAGCCTGCCCCAAGGCGTCCGTTTGTGTGGGCGTTGTTGATTGTGTACGGACTGTTGTTATTGTTATTGCTACATACATAATAATATTTTTTTAATTTATAACACATTTTTTACAAACCATAATTGCACTTACTTGTCGGCGCCTGACGGTAAAGCAGCTGATAATATTTCTGAAATTGTGTCAAATTGTGCGAAACAGCGCTGCCGCAACTGCAGCAGCATTGTGTCGTTGATGCAGCCGTTGGCAGTCGTAATACGCGTTGTATGGCTGTAGCGCTATTCGCGCTTAACAGACGATACATTTTGTTTGTTCAACTGCAACGTTTGTTACTACAATTTTGTTAACTTTATCACACAAATATTCAACGCTTGCATAATATTTTGTTGTCCATTGCACGTTTCACGTGTTGGAGCCAACAGGGCTGCAATAACAATCGTTAATGTTATCGATATTTCCTTAGTGTGCTAATAGCAAGACTGCCAACTTATGTCAAACATATATTTTGTGAACATACTCAATACTGATTTTAAAGTACGGTTGAGTACAAACCCATTTTTAAAAATGCCGCCTAAGAAGAAAACCAGCTCGAAGAGATCTGAAGATAAAAAAGGCGATAAGCCAGCACCACCGAATATATTTCTATACGTCCAGTTGGCCGGCATTGGGAAATTACCAAGCACTGTGTATCCACTGGAAATACACATAAACCAGGCTGATAGCATAATGGTCAAATGTGTTGAGAATTATGACACCGATGGAATTATTTACCAAGAAGAGTTTTCCTATAAGCCCACATATACACTGATATTTCAACAGGATAATCTCGATCGCATCAATCATGCTGCCGACAATCCGTTACTCATCGAACTGTATATGCGCAAAACAATGCTACCATCATTTAACGAGGAGGAGTTCAACACTGAGGAAACAGATGTTGAAAATTTCTTAGAACAACTATTAGATTTCGTCGATGTTGATTCAGACTCTGAAAATTTTAATATACAAGAACCGCTGGAAGAATTGATCTTACTCTGTGTGGGCTATTTGGATATTATCAAGGTATTCGGTCATCGTCGTGCAATGATAAGTGAAGAAATTGTACTGTATCCGCCGCCAAATGTTCCCGACCATCTGCGCAAGTCTGTGAAAACCGAATGGCATCTGTACACCCTGGTGCCTATTGCCAAAGAGCTCACATTCACGAACATGGCCTTTGTAATGTTTGAATCGATATATAATCTGAGAGAGGAATATACCCTGGATGTGGAAACCATGTCGGTTCAATTGAGCTTTCGATCCGTTCAGCCGGTGGCACGCAACGAATACCACGTGATCCCTTTGTGCGGTTACCAGAATTTTACCCAAAATATGATTGCCAATCAAAATTGTCACTTTTATTTTGAATTCTTTCGCAACGCATTCGAGGGAGAGCACTGCATGGGCCTCAAGTCGAACATGGAGGTCCAGATGCATCGATTGTTTAATGATTTGATGCTCTCCGAGAATATGGATGTAGACCTCGATGAATTCGATCGCAGGGAAGAGGCACTTATCTGCAATTGCTTTCATCGCTATATACTTACGAGTAATATGTCTCAGACATTATTCTCGGCATTCGCCTATAAACGATACAATTTGCTGGTTGAAGTGTTCCAGGAGCTGCCAAAAGAGGAGAAACCAGCCAAGAAAGCAAGTCCACGAGATACGAGACAAAAGATATTTGAGGGTATACTAGATCCGGCCATATTACTCTTTCCGGGAGGTAAGTAAACCCGACCCATGTTCTTTAGACTCTTTTTTTTGGATAATCTTTATCCCAGTTCAAAACATGCGATTTGCCGTCGAGCTTAAGTATTTGGGCACAAAGAAGAAAATAGTAAAGCCCAAGACAAAGAAGGATGCACAGCAGAATGTTCAGGGAACAACGCCTCGGAATACTGTTCCCCCTGAACAGGCCACATTTGCGATCATCAAGATTTGCTTGTTGGTCCCACTAGGCGATATCTATAAGGAACTGAAGGTGTTTCGCGAGAGTTTCATGGTACAGAATCGTCTCTTGCATTGCAATTCGGTGCCTGTGGAAACGGTAATAGACATTGCGTATCTACAGAGTGAAGCGTATTCACGTTTCGATGAGCTCATCCATAACATTGTGCTTTACATTGTCGATAAGAATGTGTTTAACGCGCATGAGAAACGCGGGAACTTGTGCTGTGCCCTGCAGAACTTGACAAACATTCTGATGAAGATCATAGGCTGTGATTTCAATCAGCGTTCCATGACCACAAGCAATGTGGAGTTCTCAGTTGGGTAACAGATAACTTGTTTGACAAGTTATCGATAAATATTGCATATACTTAATAGCTCATTTATATTACTATTTCATTTCACAGAATTTGTGCGCAACTGCCTTTAACGAACTGGAACTGCGAACACACAACATTATCGAGAAAATGGAAAACGAGGGCTGGGATTTATTGTTATTGGATCGCACGGAAAAATTTGAAAATCTTATCGATAGCATGAATACTATCAAACTGATGAACATTGTCGGCGATACTCGTATGGCGAACTTTATCTACGAGAGAGTAGGTCAAAGTTCATACAATTCTTTACACTTATGTACCTGTTAATGTTATGTACATATGTATGTGTAAAGTGTTTCTTGACATACTGTGACAACTTCTCTATGATTCATTAGGCACGTTGTCCACTCTATTGGCAATCACTCATCCATCCGCTTATCAAATCTACTATCACCTTATTCATTCTCACGAAAATGAATTAACTGTTTGGTTTTGACCATTATGTGCTCAATTCTATTAGTCAACATGCTGTTTTTTTAATTCTTTGGCTTTCTTTAGAACGGAACTAATCAATGTCAATCGAGTAACTTTCCCAAAATTATTATCTTCGATTCGAGGTAAAGCAGAAAGGCTTCCTTAGCGGGGTAGCCTGAAATAACATAATACCTAGAATAGATAATGGTATGAACTTCATTTAAGATTTCTGGTAAACACTTCCCGAGGGCATTGCTGGGAATACTTGTATATGCACTTGATAAGGGCTTTTTAGATTTCCATCTCAGCTTTAATCACATTTCTTTCTTGTTCAGCTTAAAATGGGTTCGGACTTGTTAAGCCCATTTCACTATCACGACTTGATATATAAAATGGAAACCGGCAGATATAAGGAAGCCAAAAAGTACTATTTAACTAAACATGTGCTCACTCCCGCTCAGAGTTACTGTGTGTAAGTTAATCAACAAAGAAATTCAAAGAATATTTCATACATACACACACAAACAACAGGGACTGGATACATCTCTATCTGAACTATGTGGACACACGCGATGATCCCGATCCGGCAGTGTCGGATAATGCGACCGAATGCCTGTTGAAAAGCATTACGCAGTATGCTCTGCTGCATGGCAATCAGTCGGAAGCATGGCTGCTGCTCTATTGCTACTACAAGAGCTTCGATTATGCACCGGGCTACTCCTACGCACGCTGGAAAGTGGACAATCTTACCAGTCATGCACAAGCCAAGGTTAACAGCAGGTCAACACCCTACAGTCTGTGGGGCCTTATGCTAAATTTCAATCCGAGCTTTAGCAATCAACAAGGTTATAAGTTCTTCAAATGCTTTAAGACCTTTGTTCGCATGGGTCTCTATGAGTTCGCTCAGGTTGTTTTCCAGTCTCTGCAGCATATGTGCAATGAGCTAGACTGTTATTTAATCAATACGCAGCTGAGCGTTCTGCTGAATCAGATTAACGAGGACTTCAAGCTGATCGATGAACCGTTTACCAAGACACAACATAAGCAAGAGGAGGGACAAGAAGCAGAGGAAGAAGAGGTTGGCAAAATCTTTCAACAACTGTTGTAAAAATGAGCTCACTATTTCTCTCTTTCTCACTCTCTCTTTTTCTCTCTCTGTCTTTTAACACATATCTTATTTATTATTTCACAGGATTCTCGACATCTCTTTGCTGCCCAAATCAATGGCAATGTGGAATATCAGCGTGGGAATTTTGAGAAGGCAGCCGAATATTATAGACAACTAAACGACAGCCCGGAAAGCAGTCGTGACTTTACAGTCAGCAAACTGCGGCTGGGTTACCTGTCCTACGACATGGAAGATTACCATCAGACAATCTCATCACTGCGGATGCCTGAAATTGGCAAGCTTCTGCCCCTCACCTGCAAATACTTAATGGGCAAGGCGTATTACAAGTTGGGCGACCTAAACAATGCACTGCACAGTTTCATTGCCTGCACCGCATATAGTATACATATTCCAGATATTTGGGGATTTCTAGCACTTCTCAATCTGCAGATGGGCAAGAATTTGCCTGCGATCATCTGCTGGAAATATGCTCGAATTGTGAGTAACTTTCTTTGAGTCAATGCAGGAATATATGTTTTTAATCCTTTCCATACAGGATCCAGCTAAACGCATAATGGATGATATCATTTACACCGAACTGGACCTCATCGATGAGGATAGCGTCGATCTGTATTTAGATACGATGTCTATATTCGCTGAGGATGATCCCGTCACACAGGATAACTCCTCCGATAATGATGATTAAGGAAACAGTTTGTTAGTCTAATAAATTGACCGAGTTTTAATGCAAAATATTCTTATGTGCCTTTAACATTTCTAGTATAGATTTATTATAGTATTCTATAAGATATTCCTTTATATAATACGCGAGTAACTCTCAATTGTACAGTTATCTGCGACCTTATTATTATCTTTGTATTGTATATAACATGTTTTTCTTATCTATCCGGGGGTCCGGATGTCCGGATGTATGGATGACCAGATGAACACACAGATCTCAGCTATTATAAAAGCTAGAGACACCAAATTTGGGATGAAGGTTTCTGTGTACCTGGCGCAGATCAAGTTTATTACAAATGTTGGGTGCCACTCCCACCGCCCCTGCAAATAAATAATTTAATTTTTGAAACCAATTTGTAAGCACTGTATAAAAGATAAAACTTTCTGAATTTAACATATACTAAGCTGAATGAAATATCTACGTATTCTCTAAATTGGAATTTAATCGGACAACAAAGATAAAAGTTATTTTAGAAAGTATGAGCTTAAAACTAAGTGCTTGTGTCAACTGACAAGAGAGAAAGGGTGAGTGCCATCTGTCGGAAATAATTTATAAGCATTTGCCTATGTATGTATGTATATGTGTATGAATTTAAAAAATTAAACTACACCAGAACATGGGTCGAAGGGTATCCCACTGTCGCGTGCTGCGTGACAGTTGCTTTTCTTAATGCTTTTCAGTTGCGTTCAAATTTATAATTCCGTTACACTTGAATTTCGTATTTTCTATCTAGCCAGCTGCGACAAATACATCATTTTTTTTTTAGTTAACCTTCGACAAACACATAATTTTTTCAGTTAACCTACAACAGTTCAAGCAGCAGCTTGTAAGTTTTTTTTTTTTTTTTTCTTTAATTACAAATACGGTAAGAAAATAAAATCATCGAAAAATACCGAAAAATAACTTTCCAAGTAGAGTACTAAACAAAAACCTCCGTACGCTCTCTAGTCCTTGTCACGCTCACCGGGACTTCCAGTCTAGGTATAACTTCGGTGAGCAGGATGTGGTACCAGATCGCAGTCACTTGTGCGTTGCCATACAGCGTGACGCTCCTTTGCTAACTCTTTCGTCGCCTTTTACGACAAGTCGAGCCCGCGGAGATGGTATTCTTGAACACCGTGTTAAACACACCTCTGCATCCGCATCCGCATAGTATTGAGATTGCTAAACTATAAATGAATAATTGAGGGTCAGCTGCTTATCCGGTGATATGGCCTGAACGAGTAGCTGAGGATTGCTATACGGCGGTATTTCATTGTGGCGTGGTCCAGCCGGACATGCTTCAGGTGAAGCATGTCCCGTTAGTTTATGCCACAATGAAAAACTGCCGTATAGAAATGCTCAGCTGATTGTTCAGGCCATATCACCTGCACCGGACAAGAAGACCCTCGGGCATTTAATCATTTATAGTATAGTATCTCAATACTATGTCAAGAAGACAAACAAGGGTTGGCAGAATTCCATACGTCATCATCTCAGTTTAAATAGGTAAGAGAGAGAGAGTTGAGAGTTGTTCTCTAGTTGATATGCTAATACCAAAACCCCTCCACTTGTAGGTATTTTATCAAGGTAACGCGCTCTCAGGATGAGCCTGGCATAGGCTGCTTTTGGCGCATCGACCCTGACAGTCGTGCCGAGCCCGATAGATAGACAGCTATAAGAAGCGTCGCCAACGCAGCAGCCAGGATGCCACGTTCTATGGCATGCCATGGGTAAGTTAAGAAATGGAATAACTATATGAGAGCCTAATATCTTATCATATCCCTGTCTATTCTCGCTGCAGATAACTCACGCGAAAGCTATCCGCTTCAAAACATTGGCATGTCCCTCGATCAACGTGCTGCTTATGCACACAAGGCTTAGTGAACCTTTGTTGATCTGCCAGCAAATACCTATTTAAAGGACAATATACTACGGACTTTCATTCGGATTTGACTTATTATCGTCCTGCGCCTTATCATTATCAACGGGTTGGGGGTAGACGTGATGGCTTTGTTTTAAACGAGGATTCCGTGCCATTTTATAGTTTTTAATTTCGTATTTTTTTAAAAAAAGGGTTTCAAAATATAAATATTTACAAAAATAATTTTCAAGAAGAAAACTAAAATTGTTGCGCAAATATATTTATAAATAGAACTGTAAATTATGTGTTTTAGAACGTTTAAACAGCAAACAACATTCCCCTCCGACATATTTATGATTTGACCCCAAGCTCTAACGAATTCAATATGGTCGATGAGGCTACTGTATATAACATGTTTTTCTTTTCCTTCCCTTTCGCTGCTCCTCTTAATTCTCTTCCCTCTATTTATACTGCGCATTTATCTAACAGTTTGTGATGGTTTCATTAGCTGCAGCAGCGCTTGCAACATGCAACATAACTTGGCAACTGCCTTCCTCATCTTCTTTTTTTGTTATGTGGCTTCGTTATTGCTGCTGCTGCTGCTGTTGTTGTTGTTGTTGTTGCTTAGCAGCCGTGACTTGTTGACACAAGGTAATGAGACAGCCCGCAATTTGCTTGCATAAGACAGCAGCAGCACACTCACACACACACACATATGGACTGGCAACTACACTCACACATACAGCGGCTCTTGTACTTTTTATAGCATACATAGCGGGGCACAAAAGCATCTGAGCCAGCTTGCTGCATCCATCAGTCGGCATCAAAACATGGCACACGCTGGAGGTTTCGACTATGGCGATCCCAAGCTGCCCGCAGTGGGCAGTGTGACCAGCAGCACCGCTCTGGCCATACGCAACTCGACCATCATAGCACACCGCTTGTCCATCTACCTGCCGCAGCTGTTGCTGCCCACGCGAGATCCACAAAAGGTGAGCCGAGCAGATCTCCTAAAGAGCTCACTCACTGTTACTCTGCCCTGCAGCTCATCATGGAGATCAACTGTCATGTGGCACAATTTCGCGAGCTGCTCATTTACATAGGTCAATCGCGGGATTCGCCAGAGCTGCGCGAGAAGATACGTCGACTGCGTCGGAGCTGTGTGGACGCGTGCAAACATCTGGCCCACTTGATAACGCCGCAACCGCGTCACTGCCTGGGCAGCCCCAGTGAGCGTTTGCATTTGACGCTTCTCTTTCATCTGACGCAGCAGTTCCAGCACGAGCTTATCAAGAGCCATCGCCTCATACAGCTGGTGCCGTGCGACATGAGCGAATACTATGGTGATTAGAGGATTAGAAATCAATCGAGTAAAGACTTTATACTATTTTCCCCCTCTTCTCTTCTTCTCCACCTCCACCTCCGCAGCACCTGCTCGCACTGCACCCTCGAATCTGGGCAATGTGCTAAGTCAGATATTGTTGTGCAAGCAAATTAGTCCCGATTTTCAGCAGGAGGAGCTGTGCAGCATCAGCAAGGATGCACAGGAGTTGAATGAACTCTTGGACGAGCTTCAGGCGCATCTTCCCAACCCCAACGACGATGCCGACGATACTGTCGATGAGGCGCACAACTGTGAGTAATGCAGCCCGGCGCGGTGAACTGAACCAAATGAGAATATTCAAACTAAAAATCTCTTGTCTTCCCCTCTTCCCTTCTTTCCCTTCAGCTGGTGATACCCTGGCCTCGCTAAATGCCCCGCCAGCCTGGTACACACGGCAACGTCGTCGCAGCTGCCTCAGCCGCAGTCGCAGTCTCTGCTGCTGCTGCTGTCCCAAGTCAGCACGAGCGAATTCGTTTTGAGCCCCCCTCCCCCTCCTTACAACAGGTACGTGTAGGAGAAAGTCTTTAAGCCATAATCAATTGCCTCAGCTGCAATTCGCAATTATCAGAGAGCCATAAGGAACTTTGGCATCTAAATTATACAATAAATAACTGTAGTCTTAACTTATCTCTAAACTCGTGCAGGAAATCCACAATAAAGTCGACACTGATAATGAATCAATTGTCTTTAGACTTTTATGAATGGGTTGCGACTGAGTGGTTCAGGCCCACACTCATTGAAAATGCATGAAGGGGGGTATTCAAGGTTTAGTCGGTTTACCCTTCAACAAGATTCATAACTATGGCAAACGAAATCATTAGATTAATCGTCTTTAATGTCGAATTATTCACGGCTTGACTTTAAGACTAATGTAATAAAACCTAAGAAACCTATTTAATATAATCTTAATTTATCAATAGTTAAGGAATTATAAACTCTCAATTAATATGAAGTTCAGTTACAATTGTTAAAATTTTAATATATGACAGCATAAAGAATTTACGATTGATAATTCTTTGAGATAATCCCACTTGACGCCTTAATTTTATTCAAGGCGACTTTATTTTTAGCCTTAATTAATAATACTTAAACGATTACTTATTTTTTTATTAGCCAAACACTACGTTCGGAATAAAATAATGTCATAAATAACTTTAAACTTATCTGCGCCAATACTAGAAGAACAATTTCCGTCTCAGCTCTATCGGTTTGATATTGTGGGAAATTTGTGTAGTAAAACAGTTTCGATTGCAAGTTTTTATACTGTTGCTGCACCCTAACCTACTTAAATAATGGAAAATATAGGCTTATCGTATCGATAAGAAATGCAAACAAATCTTGAAGGTCGTGCTGAAAAACACTGTAGTAATATGAAAGTAGAAACGCCATAAATCCATAATTATATAGTAATCTTCTTGTGGGATAAATTTAATTTTCATACTTGAAAAGTAAAGTTATATTTCCTGAAGATCGCATGGTAAATAATGGAAGAGGGGTTCCATTATTTACCATTGTGTGCGATTATTCCAAATATAATTACACGTCGCATTTATATTGTTTTATTATCTTGTCAGATTTTCCGCTAAATTAGGCAGGCATTCAACATTTCATTTTTTTATTTATGCACACATAAAAAACGAGCAACGACCGATAAAAATAAAGCATACAAGTACTTTCGGCTCTCACTGTGCGTGCGAGTGTGAGTATTATTCATGCGACAAACCTGTAAGCAAACACAAGGAAGTGAATGTGGCACAAGGCACAACAACAAACAAGTATTTGCATTTCTCTCCCACTCTCTCTCTCTCTTTCTGACTCTCACGCTGTGTACCGTTAATGGCATAACGGTTAATTAAGGGCAGTTTGAAGATTTACGTTCAATTTCATCTCGAAAAGCCCCAATTACCGAATAAATAATGATCACTGGCCGGCCAGTTGGATGGCTAAGGAGGAAAGTCAAGATGATATATCGCTTTGACCCCCTTTTTACAGGCCCACTCAGAGTCTACTATCTAAAGCCTTAGCGATGAGGTGGTGCACTCCATCAAGTAATCCCCACTTACCGCTAGCTGAAAGTGCAATTCATGTAGCTAGAAAAAAGAATGCAATTTGTTTTTGATTTTTCATAGTATTTTTTGCAATATATTTTGTAATTTTAAAAATATGCTTTATCGTCTTTTACAAAACATATCTCTACATTAAAAATAGATATTATTATTTATATATGTATACTTTATGAAGCTCTATATAGTAGAGTATATAGTTATGTATATATATAGTGTATATATAAGGTATAAACTTCTAGTATGTCATATGGATTTTCACAGAAAATCTTCAACTTTCACATTTCTTTTGAGTAATGCTTACTTTCCCCCAATTGTTTTACACTTTTCTTCTCTCGCCCTCTCTCTCTCTCTCTCTATATATCTTTCCATTATTTTAGATATCATATAGTTGCTTGTGCGTTGACATTCTCTACAATTGTGTTGAGCATTATGCATTCTATGGAAGATTCTAGTTTTGTTTATCTGCGTGCACCAACAGTTTTCTCATTATTTATCGATTATATAGTCTAAGTAGTTTTGTTTTTGTTGTAGTTTTTTGGGTTTTTTGCGTTTTTGATTTGTGCACATTTTGGCATATTTCGACAACAAATAAATGTTAACAATTATTGTTATTATCTCTCGTTGGACTCTTAGCTCTTTCATCATAATAAATTCACTATTTGTTTACGAACTTTACTTTTGTTCATTACTTTTCTTCTTTTGTCTGACTAATATCACCTTTATCATTGCGCTGCGGGTTAAACTTGCTTTAAGTCTTGGCTACAAATTTAGTCTCTTCTTTTGTTTAATGTGTGTGGGTGTGTGTGAGGTGTGTGGGGTGTGTCTGCTTGTGTTGTGCCATTCCTTTTCAGTGTGTAAACAAATAATTAATCAAACGCTTAACGCTAATTCAACACATTGCAAACTCAACGCGTGGGCAAACAACAATAAAGAAATTATACGAAATAAAAAGAGAATAATGATTAAACAATAATCAAAATAAGAAAGAAATAAAGTATAAGGGAAAACACTAAGAACTAAAAGCTTAGAGATTAAGCACTAAATTTAAACATGAAGTGAGAGATTCCCACCCAGCTCCACTTGCTTCCTCTCCTTGTCTCTCTCTCTCTCAGTTAATGCAGCAATTAAATTATATGTTGGCTTGTGGTTTCTCTTCGTGCTGCTGTTGCTGGGAAGCTGGTGGCATGTGGCGTGTGGCATGTGGCTTATGGCTGATGATGTTATGCTTTTCTTTATATAGTTGCTGGTGGCGCCAAAAATAATGTTAAAGGAACACTGCACTGTACTCTATATCGACAGACGCGAGGCAGCGCTTCACAGGCGCGTTATCTTATTCGCGACCGTGGACGCCGACGTCGTCGACAGTTGCTCCAGACGCGAGCACAGCTCTTGTGCCAAACGCAGTTGATTCGCAGCAGCAGCGGCGCAGGATGTTGCCGTCGCACCATTGCCGGTCACGTTGGGAAGCTGTTGCATTGCCTCCGGGAAACTCAGGCAGACGCCCAACCAACGTGCTTTGCTGCAGGCATGAGACTATAAGCGAAAGAAGAGAGAGGGATAATTCTTCAGTTAGTCATCCACTTTGGATTTGCACTTTGAGCTGTGAACTCACCATGGCAAAGTCACGCTTCCATTGCACACCGCACTGGCCATCACACAGGGGGCAGGAACGCTCCAGGCTGTAGCCACCGCATTCGCTGCAGTCGAGCGAGACATGATCATCGGTCCAGGAGACGCCGCATGTAAAGCAGGAGCCAATGTGCTGGCGCAACTCTTCGATAGTCAGCACGCTGTCCATGTTAATTTCCAGTGGACTGCCCACCAGATCAGGCAACGAGGCAGACAGGCCCAAGTTGTGGTGACTGCAAAGAGAGAGAGAGAGAGAGAGAAGGGAATGGATGAGCAACTGATTACAAGTAATGGAAATATAAATACTAGAATTCAAAAGTAAAGATTACTACAAGTGCCAGTTAATTTCCCATGCTGTAATCTATGTCAGCCCCATTCCTCAGTTCCCCATGCCCCCTCTCGGGCTGTGATCCGCACCTGTGCACAAGCCAAAGGCGGGCAAGCCCCGCACAGGCCATGACCTTGCACGTTGGGCGGACAGCGGACGGCCGGCAAGGGACAGCGGACGCTAGCGTGATTATGATAATGAGTCGCATGGCGGCAGCGGCGGCGCCGAAGCGGGGCGGCACGATACTTTGGGACTGTACCCATAGCGATAGCGCGCGGCGTCGCGGCGAGACGCGAGACGTAGCACTGCTCAGCACGACGGCGACGGCAGCTTTCGCTCGATCATGTGAGCGCCGCATTGTCGCCAGGTTTATATTGTTAGCACAAGAGAGTGAAAGAGAGAGGGAGCATGGGAGAGAGAGGTAGCATAGGAGAGAGTGGGGCGAGCGTAGTGCGCTCATTGAGCTTTGGTCTAATGGTCTCTCAAAAGAAGAACAACGCGTGTGCGACCCGATTGTCGTCTGTTGCTGCTTGCCTTGTTTGATAATATTGCAAAACGATGAATGGAAATGGAAGTGAGACTGACTGATCGTAGTCACTGTCACAGTCACCGCTAACAGTCACCAGCCACCGTCATAGTCACCGTCTTCGTCAGCATTGCGTATTCCCCCGCACACAACCGGCTCTCGGGGGGCCCTGACTTTGTTTACAATATTCGAAATTGGCAAATTGTGTTGCGGAACGTATAGAGAGGAGGCGTCGTGATACATGGCCGACGCAGGGCGTGACGCAGTGTACGACGACGGCGCCTCGTTGTAGTTGTAGTTGTTGCCATTCATTTGTCGAAAACGGAAACGCGACTCTTCCAGCTAAATTCACACATGAATCACAACAACAAATACAACACAAGGCGGCGTATGAGCAATCTCTATCTCTGTCTCTATAGATAGATGTGCCTCACACTCTATATCCGACTTATAGTATCTATGGCATATGTTATAATAATATGTTATATGTTACTTACGCCAATGGACTGCAAATGTCGGCAATTTGGGGAGCATGTACGCTGGCACTCGACATGTTTGTTGCTGTTGCTGTGCTTGTTGTTGCTTGTGTTGGAACTGCAAGAGAGGCGGGAGAAGAGAAGCAAGAAATAAGGAAAAAGTTGTATAAAAACAATTAACAAAATGCGCATAGGGGGGAGGCAGATGAGGAGGAGGAACGTGGTTTATGTCAGGGGCAACAAAAAAAACAAAACACAGGTAAACAAACGCATGAAGGTAAACGAGCTAGTTGTGCAGCTGCTGCTGCCACTCTCAGCTTATTGCCGGGTAAGTGAACAAAGTAGTGTATCGTGATGAAGTGTATGTGCCAGTGTGTGTCTGTGTGTTTGGGTATAATAAAACACTTAAATGTCAAAATTACATGACACACACACACACGCGGGCAAGCCAAGCAAATCTCGCTGTAGCAACTGTACCACAGACTGCGCCACAACAGCTGCCCCCGTGTGGATGCTGTGTGTGTGTGTGTGGGGGTGTGAGGTTGGGGGTGTGGGACCACGTTGTGGACACCATTATGACACTTGCTTGCAAACTAATTTCCAAGTACAACATTAAGTGTCAATAAACGAAATTCTTCAATAAATTTCAGACAAGCAACAACAACAAAAAACAATAACAAAAGAAATACGAAAAAATTGACAACTTGGTGGTTAGTGGGGAACAACCGATAAAATCCGGTTAATACGTATTCAGACAATTCCGAGACTTGGCAGATGCGTCATGAGCAATAATCAAGCTTGAATTTGGGTCTTGGCAGCAATTAAAATACATTTTTATTTTGCTCGAAAATTCCCCACTAAATTTCTATATATATATTCTACTCTATATAATGCAATGCAATTTGTATTTATAGTTGGTACATAATATTTAATTTGATTGTCGGCACGAGCAACGCAAGGAGACCCCGTGTGAAGGAAATCTGCTGCGGATTTTGGCAAAATTGCAAATGTTATTTTTGACACAAAGCAGACAGAGGAGAGACAGCAGATCCAAAACGAAAGACACATGACTGCATGGCGACGATACCATAATATTTTATTCTATAACCATTTTCTCTGTTGTTTTTTTTTTTCTCTTTGAATTCTATATTTAGTTGATCACATGAAAATGACAGAAGAAACGGGGGGATGGGGAGTGGGGACAAGGTGCTAAATTTAAATGATATGTCTGCAACAAGTTGACTGCGCCATTTTGCAGCTGTTAATGTAAATGCAATGTTAATGTTATGTTAAATGAGTGCAAACTGCATATCTAATGAAGTTGGCAACACCAACAATGGCGGCTAGCTGTAAACTCTAATATTGCGCTTGCACACACACACGCACACATACATATGTACATATATGTATTTGAGTGTGTGTGCAGCTAGTTGCATTTAATTAAATCTGATGTGATTTATTTATAGAAGGGCACTCATACACACGCACTCACACAGAACATGAGCATGAAGAATGCAAGTTTGTTTTGTTATTTATACACACTCTTATACATTTGCATAAGTGACTTTGTGAGTCTATTTTGGGCACGGAAATACTTACAATTTACTGTTGCTTGTTGTTGTTGTTGCTGTTTTACACAGAATATATCTGATTGCTAACGGCGCAAATTATTTATTATGTATGCGCTATTAATAATCCAAATTGGGATTTTCTCAGTGATTAGTAGACAACAATGAAATTGCTTTCGAACAATTGCTTTCAAATAATTGCAATTAAATGTTTTTGTTTTGTTTTTTGTTGTTATGTGTCTCTGTCTCTGTTTTCTGTTTTGTTGTTTAACTTTTCACACGCGCGTTGTTTGTTAAAAACTCAAAACACAATCAAAATTTTGCACAAATTTTTGCGCAATAATTCAAATGTAAATAACAATAATATTGTGACAGAAGTTGCAGCACACTTTTTGTTGGGACTAGTTGTAGTTGTATTTATTTAGTGTTTTATTAAAACAATTTTCTGCTTTCTGTGGTTTAACAAAAGCCAAAAGACACCAAGTGTGGCGTGCACGACAACACAAAAATTACTCAAATGAAATCGCTCAATGCGACTCGCTTTTATAGCAAAACGAAGGCGTCGCTGTGCGAGAGAGACAGTGTGAGAGGAGAGTAGGCGCGCAAAGAGCGCGGGCGAGCAAAGCACATGCTGTGTGTGAGGGAGAGCGAGCGAGCAAGTGAGCGTGGCTGATATTGTTTCACAGAGAGACCATAACGGAGAGAGAGAGAGAGTTTGTATGTGTGTGCTGCGTGCATGTGCCTGTGTGTGCTGCAATGACATAGCAAAGCTAACGAACTTTTCATTTGAAAATGCGCATAAAGAAGAAACGAATAACGGCAACATAGCAGCAACAGGGCAGCAGCAGCGTAGGGTAAATCAAAGTTAATGCCAGAAACAAAAGTCAGCAGATGCTGGCCAAAAATTCGCACAGCACCGCACACGGCATTATAGTGTGCACACTCAGTATATGTAGTTGGCAACAGTCAGTCCGTCTTCTACACACACGCACACGCACAGATAATAATAACAAAACAAAACACAAAATGTGTTGGGTTTTTTGAGAGCAAAGATCGCGACAGAGGGAGAGAGAGATAGTGAGCGAACCGACGCACTAGGCAACGAATGTATTGAAAACCAAACTCACAAATACATAGACTCTTATACACACACACGGTACATACATAATACACAAGCAAACAGTGTAATACGTATACGCAGCGTGGAACGAGTCTAGTACATTGACTAAATGTAAACTCTCGAGGGGTTGTTGACGTAGGTAATTTTGACAAGAAAACAAAAACAAAAACACTGCGAAACAGTAATAAAAAGGAGAAGAGGAGAAAAAAAAAGTAGCACGGCAACAAGCGTCAGCACAGCGTCGACGGCAATTCATTTGAATAACAAATCATATTTACGCCCAATAACAGGTAGAGCAGTGGAGAGTGTGTAGAGTAATAGAAGAGGCAGACGCAAGGCAGGTGTAACACAGCCAGGCGGTCGGTCCACCTGAACTGGACAATACGCAGGTATATAGCGCGACCTGCGCTTTATGGCTTAACTGGAACTGATTATCCTCCATACCATGCTGCTTATCTTTCTCGCGCTCTCTGCTTCCTCCTCACTTCCTTTTCCACTCACTCTCTTCATCCCCACGCTGACTCTTGTCCTCTCTCGCTCTCTCGCTATTGTTATATCTCGTCTCGTCTCACTCTTTATCGCAGTGTAATCTAATCAAAGTGTGGCATGAAATCTAAAACAGCTGTAACGGTATAATTTCAAAGTCTAAATCTAAACCCAAGAGGGGGAAAGAGGGGAAGTGGCGTGTGTGGGGTGATCCGCGACTGTGTTCAATGGAAATTGCCAGCACAAGTGCTAAAAGATCCGAGACCAGCACAATATACAAACATTTTCGCATGTTAATAGCAAAAATTTGTTCGGTTTATCGCGCAGTCGCGCGTCGCTTAAGCTCGAATTTCACCAGCGCAACGAAAAGGGAACGCGCCTCAGGGTGCCCCCAACATTGATGATGATGATGATGCCCACACTCAAAGTGACCCTCGCCAAAAATAATGCAACTCAGCAGGGAGGTCCAACTATAAACACACACACACATACTCACACGCGCTGCACACTCTCTCGCACACACACACATAGAGTTCTCTAAATATTATAAACAATTATTGTTTATTTAGAAAGGCAACAACATCATCATCATCATCATGATCATGATCATTATCATCGTTGTCGGGGCTGTTTATTATCATCCTATTGCCATATTTCATTATTTCTACGGCACACTTTTGATTTTGACTGACGACGCAGTTTTGTATTTGTCGTATTGGGGGATATTCTATACTATGTTTGTACGATCATCATCACAAATGGAAGATGGGTATGAAAATGAAAATCTGAATGAGTATCGAGTATGGGAAAGACCATTGTCATCTGAGAAGGTCGCGCGGCAATTACTTGAACCAGCACCACCTTCGTGTCCGTTCCGAGATTGCGTCAGACAACGTGAGGGATATTAATACGAACCAATAAACCGACAACAACAAATAAAAAAAGACAAAGACAAAAGAATAATGCAAAATTATGTGTATGGATGGATATACCATATAACAACACGCCGAAACAAATAATATTTAAACAATATTTTGCAAACCTTTTAAAATTGTTTTTAAGTGCGCCTCGTTAGCTTTGTGTGTGTATTTTTTGGTACATATTTGATTTGCCTGCTTGGAATATCAACAAAACATGCCTTGCCGGTTCCACGGAGAGTTTCAAGAGTATTTCTCTCCTATATACTCCCCCAGTTTGATTTCGAGTTTATTCCCCCTTAATGTTTACAACGTATCTGCATTTATTTAATAATCTTATTATTGTCCGAATTCGATTCCATTTGACTGCTATCAACAATATCTACTTATCATGCCGCATTATTTTGAATTGATCGCACGTTTTATTCCTTTATTGTTGTTATAATTGAGGGAAAGGTTCAACAACCAAACTTTCTTATATGGCTAACGATTCAAAAACGGGGCATGTCTTAAAAAGCCCACAGAAAACTGGGAATACCTGTAAAATGTGTGAATAAAACATATAAAATACGTAACTGGATTACGTAAAAGAATCGCAAATCCTTCGAGTTAATTCTGTATATCTTTAATCAAGTATCTTAGACAAAGATCTTAGGATCATATTGAAGGTCTTTAAACTGATTTAATGATCCCTAAACTCGCAAAAGGTTTAACCTTCAACTTCTAATCATTATTTACGCATAGTTTCGATACTGCCCTCGGTAATACTCCAATACCAAAGCACAAAAAAAGACAGGGACAAAGGCAAGTGCTGCTTGAAGACATGCGCTTCCTCTTTAGAGCTCAGAGCTCTGCAGCAGAGCAGTTCAAACAACTCGTTTCTCATTTGTTTCAGATTCACAGCTATGCAAACAAAGCTGCTCCTGCAAGTGCCTGCCAATTGTTGTTATGCATGTGAATGTGATTGTCAATGTGACTGTGACTGTGAGTGTGACTGTGACTCCAACTGTGTAACTGTGAGTGTAGTCAAGTTGAGTAAACAAATAAGTGCGGACGACAGATGTATTCGATGGGTATATGGTGATGGTACGAGCCCCAGTACCGGCACCTTGTAATACACATACATCGAAAAACCGAACCCCGTTGACGTCAATGCAAAAACAACAGGAAAACGAAGTGCTGCAAAATGGGAAAGACAAAGCTGAATGAACAGAAACTTCAGACAATTGTTGCATTGTATTTTGATCATGAACTCAAATGGTGACCAATACCGTCGACTGATTCAGAGGCTTACAGAGAATTCCAATTCAATCTTATAATCAAAGTAATCAATTCTAAATGAGCATGAGAAATTCCAAATAAACGGCGCCCATCATCCGTCAGATGCTAATGAGTTCAACGCAAATCGAAACAAGTTTGTCGTACTTTTTCTATGGACTTCCCTCGAGAAGTAAAGCAACCTTTAACAAATGTTTACCTAATTAATGGGGGGAAAAATACTTGAGAATATTACAACTAAATGTAGGTAAATAGGGCGGACGACCAAAACGAAAGTGGCATTGAGCAAAGTCGACCGATCGCCGAACTGATCGCAAATCAGACGAGTCGGAGAAATCACAAATCGCAATATGCTTTTAGCTCCCTGAGCTGATAGACAGACAGAGACAGACAGACCGCAGCAGGGAGGTGTAAGGGGCGATAGGAATGGGCGAATTTCACGACCTAAAAGGCCAAACATCATACATAGAGCGAGCTGCTGTTGACAATGGCAATTAGAAGTGCGCGAATTATATGACCGGATAGCCCGAGACACATGGGTACATCTCTATATACGTATTGCGAAATGTGAGACTGAACTTTGGCATCGCGTCTCGAGGCGGCGCTGAAGAATTTGCACATGTTTTGTAAGAGTTCCGCCTGGAAAATTTACATCTATTCAAAGAAAAAAAAGATCTTGTTGTAACAGGCCTGCATAACAATCTTAACAGTATGTGTTAAATAGCGAGCTGTTACTAAAATCTCTATCTAACATAATGTTAAAAGACTGTTAATCTTTGACAGTTTCTTACTGTCCAAGCTTACTGTTAAACTTCAATGGCGCGCTGTTAATCTGTTTTCGCTCCTACATCATATAAAAATAGCAATCATTTATTAGATACCGATAAATAGCATATTGTGTGTCAAGGCATTATCTTTAATATGCTTTGTGTAAGCGGAATTTTTATTGATTCGCGATAATGGGCGTTGCGGTTCATATGTCAATTATACGAGGCAAACCGATTAACACTGAAAATACACACAACAAAGGAAATACAAGAAGCTGCCTATTATAGAGAGTTTCGTGATACATCGATTATAATCTATTTTAATTAAGCTCAGAGAAATATATATGCATATAGGAAATTCATTGTAAATCATCAGTTATAAAGGTAACTTTACACTAAAACGCATTTACTGTATCTAGAATCTTTTTCAACGCAATAATCTGGAATTAAAATACAGTCATGTGAATGCAATCATCGCAATTTTATACTCATTTTGTAGTTCTCTAACTCAATTTGTAGAATACAATAGGTTAATTATGCACTCAAGAGAGGAGTGTACTGTATAACAAATAATATATAAGTATACTCTTTTTATCACAATATGCCCATTCTGCTATGTATAGAGAGAAGTATACGCGCATATCGCCCTAACCATACACAAGCCCGATTCCATAGAATTAATATAAAAAAAAACTTGATCTGACGTCACAGCCTGGCTGTATATATGCAATTATATACAGCAGATTGTGGGGGACCTCTATGGTTTATTATTATTATTTTATGTATTTATAATAAACAATATATTGCATTACTTATAAAGAGGAATTGCCCCCTAGTTGGGGGTCCACATTGGCATACACTAAAGTCCAATCGTATTTGCATCGCAAAATGCGCAATGCGAATACGCAAAACAAGGTGGAGAGAAACTATAAAAACCCCAAACGAAACTAGAACAAAGGGATGCGGATTGGGTATGCATTAATTAACACTTCAAATGAATTTCGCACTTAATTAACTTAACGTTGACAATTTTTTGCTAATTACACGTGACAATTTCTCGTCTGGGTAAATGAGTTATGTCCGGATTGGTTCAACTAAAGGAGGATTTTACTGATAGGAGCCGCTGCTAATGGATAGTACGGCCAGTCTAGTCATACACTCAGCAAAAAGTGCCCTAAAGAAGCAAAGTAAATTGGTGACAAACTGAATTTCACATGTTTTTGTAGCTGTTTTGAAACTAAATGAAAATGATGACTAAAGTAATCCAAATGGTATCAAGACTTCAACAAAGTTTCCCTTAGTTTAAGCTTATATTGAATAGTAAGTAGCCAAACCAGGTTTCAATCTAGTTCAGTCTTTAAAACAGCTTTTCTGGACATCCAACCTTGGTTTCTACCAGTTTTATTATAACTGTGCATGCGATTTTCCCCCCCGCTAGTGTAGTGTAGTAGAAGGCATGTAAATCTTTAGGCATTCTCTCTCGTCAAGTGGTCTGACCGACTATTTAGTTGACTTTTTTATTATAACTGGCTGACGTTGCTGAAGCTGAAGTCGTCATCTTTGCCATCGTCATCATGATGAGATGATGATGAGCATTTGCTTGCTGGCGTCTGTGTTAGATTTGCGTCGCACGAATCGTTTGTTCAATGCCACACACACACACACACACACACATATATATAGATACTCTTACACACACTGTGACAAAGGCAAACACAAGCAGAGAGCAAACACGACGAGATGAGTTAAGTTTCCAGTTTAAACCGATTGCTACTAAATAATGTCGTATGCCAGTCAAGTTTTTGTCAGTGTATGCGACTCTGTGTTTCTGTGTGTGTGTGCGTTAAAATTGTAAATTGATAAAACAATGAAGCGAGTGCGCGTCGACTGCAATCAATGAATGAATTGTAATTTATATGGAAATCAATACATGTATAATGTGAAACATAGTATAAACTGTTCCTTCGTTTTGCGTACTAGGTAAGAATGCAACGACTACAACACGGCGACTACGACGACGACGAAGGCAATACACCTTCTATGACCTGCCCCCCAAAACGAAACACATCGAATTGAATTGAAACGGTGGCCAGCCCTGAGCTTCAGCGTGTGAATGCCAAGTGTCTCAAATTATCCACTTCGCTCGCGCACGTTCCATTGACACTTGTCGCGGCATTAGACCGACTCAAGTAACTGTTCGTTCGTCTCGGTTATACGACGCTCTCTACCCATATTCCCATACCCCTTTCCCTTACCCCCCCCCCACTCTTTCGATCATAATGGTTGAGGTTATAACCGGCTGGCACCTAAACGAATCGGTTGGAGGCCGCTTCGCATTGGACCACCACTCACTCACACTATGCCGGCAACGTGCGGCCCGTTATGATTGGTTGGGATTCGATTGGATCATAGCAAAAAGGTCAAACTGCTCAGTTCATCAAATTGCATTTTCGGCGACACCTCTCGACCAGCACAGCGCAATTTGAGGCGACGCGTGGACATTGACAGCTTATCAACAACTACCAACAACAACAACAACAAGAACAACTCGAGCTGAGCTGAGCTGAGGCTGAAGTTGAGTCTGAGGCTAAGGGCGAGGCGAATGCCATCGAGGCGATTTGCCCTCGCGCCTCATGTTTGTCGATGTCGGCAACATTTTTTTCAATAAACCCCAAAGCAAGCAAAAAATGCGTAAAGAATGTCTAAAAAAAAAACTACTGATATTGGGCTATCATATACCCTGTAACCGGTTAAGCGGTAAACTCTAAAGAAAAAACAAAACTAAAATTAGTTTTTTAACTAAATTAGTTTGAAAATAAAATGCATGTAGATTTGGCTAGATAAACAATAGTATAGTATTATTACTATAAATAGTTAAAGGGGTTTCTTTGTTCATATTGAAAAAAAACAAAGGAATTTCCCTTGTTTATATTATATACATTTTTGAAACAAGTTCAGTCCGCACTTTTTTCCTACTGCGCATAATTTATGATCTTCCCGCTTATTATTATCGAACAATTCACAAATGTCTACGGGCTGTCATGGAGGAAGCCTTTAAAATGTTGATGTAATATTTATGTGTTAAGTAAACTTGTTAAGTATTTGCAATTATTTGTTAGTTAGCTGATGTCTAAATGCAAATATATTTCACTACGGTAGTACCTGGCTATAACTACCTCAAGACCATCACATATAGAACTCTTAATACCTTCGACAATTGCAATTAGAGCAGGCACTTCCGCACTGATTCACTTGTAGATTCATACAATTATGGGAACGTGCGCGTTACGGAAGTTCAACTGTAGCATTTATCACAGATTTAATGAAAGAAACGAAGTACTAATGATACATTTTCACAGTTCCCGTCGATAATATTAAATACAAATATGATATTCGCAGATGGAAAATTATTCATTATTATTTATTTAATTTATTATTTACGTTTTAAATTCGCAGCTGCAAATATGATGAGCAATTCGAGTTGAACAACAAAATCTGTGTTGCAACTGTATTGTGTGTGGCAGCATATGCCGCACTTGTATGCACCCGTATAGGGTATAAATAGTCTGCGCGTGGCGTACCATTTAGTTTTGGTCTATAATGAGCATGGGAACATAAAAACAGACACACGATTTCGTATGCACAATCCACGACAGACGACGACAGTTTAAAGGTGGATGGAAAAGAAAGGGGGGGGGCAGGCAGGCAGAGAGGTGTGCAGGGAGAGGGTACCTACACGGCAGTGCGAAATTGAAAACGGTTTTATTTTTAAAATTTGTCATTACGTTTGTCGTTTTAATAAGCAATTGCATAAAAGCGCGACGGTTTATGTAAGCAACTTGCATGACAATCCAAGTCTGGGCCCGGGGGTCGGCCTGCGCCTGCCACTGTGACTGGGCCTGGGAGCAAAACTTTAGTTCCAAGTGCAGTTTTTTTTTTTTTATTATTTCGTCGCCTTTTTGTTTCCTTCTTTCTTTATTCCCGTTGATAATCGATACGTTGTAGACTGCAGCGAAACTGCAACGATTGCGGGGGTCAATGTCTGGGGAAGTATTGAGCAAGTTCTCGTACAATACAGATCGATGATATAAGCATATATAGACAATCGATAAGAACTACAACAACTGTAGCAGGTATTGTATAAGTTGTCGTTCGTTGTTTTGTCTGGCCTGTAAATGATGCAGTGATTCATCGCAAAGTCTAGATAATAATAATAATAATTGTGATCACACGAAACGATAAGGAGGAGGGGAAAAGTTAAGTGTAAAGATAAAGTAATGTAATGGGGAAATACCTATTAACTGGCACCTGAGACCGCATAGATAATTGCATATTTATAGATTCTTAACAAATGAACATTTCACAGTAATTACGATAGTAAACTCGTTCATAAAATACTCGGAACTTTATGAACAAATCTAGTTTTATGGTCTTTTTATATGGAACTGATGATAAATGTCTTAGATAGAAGTACCAACTGCGTATATATGCACAGATATCAAGACCAGACCTTCGATGTGATTTATTGTATTTATATAATAAAGATATTAACTGCTTCCCATATTTCGTTTTCCTATTCATTATGATATCTGATAAGAAGAAATCATAAAAGACTTCTGGTTTTGTTTCAGGTTTTGTACCTAATGTAAACTGTGGAGCACGATAGCACAGTCCAGAGTGCTCGCCGGCAAGATACGTTGTACCGAGCTGTACTCTGAGCGTGTACTTATCGCAATTGCTCAAGTTTCACTAGAATATAATGAAATGTTTTTGAAAAGAAACTCTGTTGTCAATCAACGATCCTAAGAATCACTTCAAATGTCGTTATATTGTGAGAAAACAAGTCATAAAGAGATGCAAATGCGGGTTGTTTACCAAAAGTTCTTCAAAAGTGATTATACCCACTTGAAGATACTTGCAATGAGCACAGTCTACATTTAATACGTGTTACCTATGAAAAAGAGCTGCGAGTGATAAAACTTCATTGCAGTATAAATATTTATTCAACTTAAAGCTCAAGCAATACAACATAAATATTTTCTCAGTTTTTCACGTTGCTGAATATTATTTAATTTATCTCCATTATATAATACAGCTACTGTTCTTTTTAAGATTCTTAAGAATTTTAATTTATAAACAAAACAGTTGCTATGACGAAAAAAGTGCATCATATGTAACAAATATTATACTTATTACTCAACTTTAAATAGTTGTTCAAATTGCGCGCCTCCCACAACTTCGTTCCTCTCATAATTGGCATGCTGTGCTGTAACTTCAACCTAAACAAGCCACACGTGTCAAGTGACACTTTAATATAATCATAACTTATGAGTATAACTGCTTGCCGAGTTCTCCAAAAACGAAAACAGAAAACAAATCCCAGTTTACTGTTTGACTACCTTCTCCAGGCGACGCTAATGTGCATAATCCCGCTTGCTCCAACAGGTGATTAATGTTTGCACAATTCATAGGCAAATACAAAGAACGAGAGAGAGAGACACACACGACTAAGGAGCTAAATGTCGCCAAGTCACATGAGAAACGCGTGAATTTCATAAATTTTTCAGCGACAACAGAAACGTGTGAATAAGCAACGCGCACGCTTTGTTTATATGGCTAATCAGATCGCAGATAAACCGGCAAACAGACACAACAAAAAATTACGCGAACACAACCAATTTTGTTATAGACGACTCCCCCGTTTTAAACAACTCCTCCCGTTCCCCTCTACATAATCGATGTAGCACGCTACAGACAGATGATCAATGGGTTGGCGATTGCAAACTACTACAACATAATCGATGTCTTGTAAATTTCCAATTTCTTTCTATATATAAACGTGTATACAGATATACTCAGACTTAATCGATAATTTTCGCTGAGTCTGCATGAGCGATGGAATGAATTCATGAATTCGTGTGTGTGTGTCTCAACCTTTGGACACTCCAAAAATGAACAAAAGAAAAGCCCGTAAGACGAAATAAAACATAGTGAGGCGGGGAAACAATGGTGCGAGTATAAATTGATAGCACCCCAATGTGTATTAGGAGAGACCCACTTGTGCGATAAAGCTGACTATCGCTGCCAATTGATGTTAATAAAAGTGTGCGCCAGTTTCCGCTCAATCAAATAAAAACAAACACAAGCACAAGCAGAAGTAATATGTTTAAATTTAGTTCCATAAATTTGAAATACTCTACCGGAATATTTCTAATGCGTAGTTCTAAAATAAGTAGATAACTAAAGTCGGTAAATTATCTGCAGTTGAAAGGTTTACATCAGCTCTAGCAACACGGAACGTACAGTTTACTTTGCTTGAAAAAAAGTGTTTAAAATGAATTGGTATTTAAATCAAGTTTATAGCGTGAAGAACCGCAATAAAAAGTAGTTAAATTGGACAATTTGTTGAGTTGTCTTTTTTTTTCTATTTTTTGAGAGGGACATTTTCAATGTCAACTTTACGACTCGTAGTGAATTTATTTATTTACTGCAAGCCTAATCTGATAAGTATATAATTATATTGACACTGACACAAATCGTGATCGCACGGGCACATACCCTTTAAACAGGGTATACTACATACATAAGTAACAAAAGAGCACAGGGACGCGATATGCATACATACGTATGTATGTATGTACATATAAGTATGCATACACCTGTGGACCACGCCCACGCACCTGTTAATTAGTGAGTAGTGAAGGAAAAAAAACGCAGCTGATAAGACGGAAAGTCAGAAAAGCACATACTCGCACACACACCATGCACACTGTGCACAAAATACTAAAATGCTTGTGTATACTTGTATAGAAATGTATGTGCAATATTCCCCAAGTTGCCGCTTGGTAATCAGTAGATTGAGCATGATCGTAAATATTTATAGAATTCAGGTACGCGAGCTGGTCTAGACTCAGTGGACTATAAATAAACTAAGAGGCGAGTAGAGAAGGCGTACGAGTCAGCGAAGCAGACTTATATTTACATCTATTACAATTGTAACTATATATTATTTGTAATATTTACAATCCTCTTGATTGGCAACTAATTTAAACGTGTCCTCAATAGCTATAATTATAAACTGAGCTATTTAGATAGCGGTCTCCTTTTTTTAATTTTCTATACAATTTACACAGCTGTTAAGCTACATTTAATGAGTTGCTTAACATACATATGTAATGTTAAATATGTGACTGTGTGTGATCGATATTTCAGGGCATAACAGAGTTCGAACTCTGTATGTTCTTTTAACTAACAGCGTTCATGTCAACTAACAGCGGGTTTTGCATTACTGTGGGTGCTTACAGCGACCTTATCTGTATCTGTTAAAGTGCAGTCTTGTCTGATTATATGCATCACATAGAATGCGCACACCCTACTTTCCATCTATTTATAGTACATGGTAATAATTACCTATAAAATTTAAATTCCTTAGGGCCGCAGCACAGCTATCAATTACGACTGCTGCTGCTGCTGCTGTCGGTGCGGCGGAGCAGAAGTCTGGATCATCAACATCGAAGATTACGCCGTCTTCCCACTCGGTAACAATTTGTGATGATTTCGACAGCTGTTGTTGCTGTTGCTGTTGTAGCTGATGTTGTTGTATTGCTGCTGTTGTAGTTAATGCCTGCAATTGTTGTTGTCCGTTGAAATTGCTGTTATTGTTAATGTTAATGCTGCTGCTGCTGCTGTTGTTGCCGAACGAGTTGTTGTTGCTACTTGTTGCAGAGCGTTGTTTCATCTGTGGTAGGCGACGGTGAGAAGAAAGAGGGGGAGAGGAGAATTGCAATTAGAGAAAAAGGTATGAAGAAGGTGAGTGTACGTGACGCTATGCAAATACCAAACTACACACGTGGCTGAGACAGCGACAACAAAGACGTGAAGTTATTAACAGCACACTTCGAGAGTGAGTGAGTATGCGTGTTTAATTGTTGCTGTGTGTGTGCTTGCGTGTCGGGATGTGAGCAAGAGGAGAGGAACGCGGCCAGAGGAGTCACTAAACTGGAGCGACAGGACAGCTGTTGCTGGCTATTGACACGGGGGTCAAAAACTTCCAAACACACACACATATGTGCTCACACACACGCACACTGCCACACATCACATATTGGCGAATTGATGCATTGAAAATGCCAAATGAAATAAATATTGCAAGTAATGCCCCTTGGCAATGCAAATGCATATGTAAAATCAATAGATGCATTTATTTAGGTGAAGGCTTCATCATTGTATCTATGCATGTGTGTGTGAGTGTCTGTGTGCTTCTTGCTGTTGCGATGCAAAAAATAACGCTTGTTTTGTTTTTGCAATTTTGTTTGCATGCGCGCGTGTGTCAGTGTGTGTGCGTTTCGGGGGCACTTACCCCAAAAACTTACCTTACTATGCATATGCTTTACACGATTATCAGCTCTCGACTTGCAACGTTCTCAATAGCAAACAATTTGATGTTTTTATTATACTCGATATCAAGCAAAAACAACAGCACTTGCATTGATTTTTGGCGTTTAAATTAAATGTTTTGCTCGATTTTGCCAGCGGGCTACAAACAGCAATTTGCCATTCACAGCGACGCACACCCACACAACAAGTTGACAGCGCCATAGTAAGCAGTGCTGTAGCTGCGTTCCAAATCGATACTTAGTCTATCGACATGCCACCACACTTTATTCCAATAAGAAAACATTTACTTACTACACTACACTCACATTAAAGTAATTTTTGGCGAACAATAACGAAATTTAAGGAATTTGACGATTTGAAAATGCACATTAAATTAACGTTCAAACCGAAAAGAGTGCAATAAATAGCTTTAATTCAAAAACAGACCTTGCAACACAAAAACTGACAGTCAGCCCGTCTACGATTGCAGGCCTCGGCCATGGAGGAGAATATGTGGTAAATAAACATTGACATAAATATGTGTAGCCTGACAGCGCAGCACACCCTTAGCAAGCGTTGATAGAGACGTCAGCGACGTCAACCTCACCCATATCTACTATATGTAACGAAATTGTTTAAAAAAGAAAAAGAGCTTTGCCCTTTGTGTAATAAAAATTCGTGAGGACTGCGCGTGAGATGGCCTTGCCTTGTGGCAATTGCTGACATAGCATTGCGAGTGAAAGAGATAGCAGCAATAGGGACAGCAGGCATTTGAGTCATTTGTTTTAACCGTTAACTGTTATCAGCAGCAGCAACAGCAACAGCTGTGCTAATTGGACACGTTGAAGTCACCGCAAACAAACGCATTATTCAGTTCAGGGTGGAGGGAGCTTTGCTATGATCGGTATCGCAAGAGCTTTCGGGCTGTGCTTTTGTTTTAATAAGATTAATTACTAAATAATAATAGACTTAACTCTTTCTTACTCCTCATGCCGCAGGATAATTGAACTGGAGTCGGCATTGCTGGACGATTGTAATGTGAACGATATCTATAGCATTTGCCAGGGCAAACCGCTGCCCGAGGCACTGCGTCCGGATGTATGGCAGGTGTGTCTCGATGTGCGGCACAAGAGCGATCAGATGTCGCTCTTCAATGAGATCTACGATCTGCCATTTCAAAGTCAACTGCGTGAGGACTGCAAACGGTATGTAGAACGTATGGGCAACGATGAGGAGGATAAGGTGTCCGTGGTCTCCGATCTGGAATCGATTATGACATTCTACTGCAAGAACCGGAATCTACAATATGAGAAGGAAAATGGTTGGATTGAGCTGCTACTGCCGCTCTTCGCCCTCAAGCTGAATCGTTCGGACACATTCAATCTGTTCGAATCGATACGCGACACTTATATACCCAAAGGATGCAAACCCAAGGGCAATGTCTTCCATGTATTTCGTTTGCTACTGTTCTATCACGATCCCGAGCTGTGCACCGTGCTGGACACCAAGAAAATCACACCGGATCTATACTCACTGACGTGGTTCCAATCACTCTTCGCCTCGTGCAGCAGTCTGTCTGTGATTATTGCCATGTGGGACTTGTATTTCCAGAATGCAGATCCGTTTATGGTCTTCTTTCTGGCCCTAATCATTCTAATCAATGGTCGCGAACAGATTATGGCCCTAAAGAGTTCATCGAAAGAGGAGATCATTAAATTTCTCATCAATATGCCCTGCGCCTTGGAGGTCGATGATGTTCCAGATTTCTGCTCACTGGCTCAGTATTATGCACTGAAAACACCCACATCCTTCAAGACAGACTACCTTAAGGCGCTGTATGGCAAACAGAATGATTCGCCACGCAGTCAAGAGGAGTCCAATAAGGTATCACAGGCCCTATGCCTGCCCGTCTCCGTCTACGAACTGGTGGAAAACTCTGCCACCGAGTTCCCAGTGCAAGATGCAGTACGATTCTTTCTCGTCGATTGTCGTCCCGCCGAGCAATATAATACCGGCCATCTGTCGACGGCATTTCATCTGGACTGCAATCTGATGCTGCAGGAACCTGTGGCCTTTGCCACCGCCGTCCAAGGATTGCTGACGGCACAGAAACAGGCCATCGAGGTGAATTCAAATGCAGGCGGCGAACACTTGTGCTTCATGGGCAGCGGTCGTGTGGAGGAGGATCAGTATACGCACATGGTGGTAGCCTCATTCCTGCAGAAGAACACACATTATGTGTCCTTGCTCACCGGAGGCTATACCTCCATACACGATTACTTTGGCGATCACATGGCCGACTGCCTGGAGGATCACAGTGTGAGCAAGTGCCTTGTCTGTCAGCAGCACAATGCCAAGCAGGTAAGTGTGTGCAGTGATTACATATACATATGATCCATGCTAATCCTCTCGTGCCTTTTGCAGACCAAAGCAGTGCCACTTAAAACGCCCGCAACTACGCCATCCTCGACGGATTTGTTTAGCAAATTCTCCGCTGTCATGAAATCCAAATCGGCTGAGGTCAAGGGCAAACTGCTCGACATTATAGTGAATCCAAGTTCAAATGGTGCAGCCAGTGGGGCGGCACAATCTCAGCCAGCACAGGAGCGACATGTGAGCGCAAAGGAGCGAAATGGAAAGCGCTATCGCAATGTGGCGCCAGTGTTCAGCATCGATGATGATGAGAATCAAGACGGAGCTTACGATGGCGGGGAACGTGATGCGCCACAGGCAGCGGGGGGCGAGCAAAAAGAAATTGTCAACTTGAATCAATACTTCAAGACGGCGGACATTATCAATGCCTTCAAGTGCCAGGATGTGCACATGAATGGTTATATGTACGACAGTCATTTGATTATCACACCCACACAGTTGGTGGTGTTGCGCGAATTGGGACGTGGCCAGGCACAGATTATGGTGCGTCGTCCACTGGCAAGCATTGTGAAGATAACGGCCAAGAAGCGACATCGTGATTTAATCACCTTCAAGTATGGATTCCCCGATGGCGATGGGCTCTTGATTACCGATATGGATCGATTTCTTATACCAAACGCAACGGAGGCAACGGCACTGGTATCTAAGCACATTGTCGAAGTGCTAGACAGTGCCAAGTAGACAGCGTTGCGCTTAATCCTTATAGTTTATCCGAATATCCTGTTTCCGCACACCACACACACAAACATAGCTATAGACACACCCACACACAACAACACAATGCAGCAATGTGCAATGCGTTTTTCAACATGGCAAATTGTTTTCCTTTGTTGTCATCTTTTAAAACGATTCGGCTAATTCCGCTTATTATACAAATATACAATATACATATATATAGATGACTTGAGTGCTTGATGCAATTGTAACATACCACACATACCCCTAATGAAGGAAACCAACGCAAAAATCAAAGTAGTGTAGAACCCCATAACACCTCCCCAATTCGAGTTCGATTTGTGCTAACCCTATAAAATTTAAGTGTAAAAAAAAACGAAACCAACAAAGAAATCAACTATATAATACCTTAACAGCCTTGATACTTACTTGTAAAGAGAACAACAAATATTTATTGCAATTCAACAAGGTAAATGAAAAATAAACATGTATTATATTCCACAATCCACAAACAATGCGAAGTTGATTTTAGAACTTTGGGATTGGGATTAAATTGAGGTTTGCAGATGATAATGGGATGTGAGGAGATCTACATTCATATTTATTTATCTTTTATTTATTAGTTGTTTTTTAATAGGGGCAGAACTCTTTTGTTGGAATTATGCTCTATTCTATATTAGTATATATACTATACTCTGTACTATCATTTAAATATTGTCAAGGGTTCATTTTTAATAGTTTGGTAAAAAGTTTTATTTAAAAGGATCATTATTTATGAATATATTCAAGATTAATTAATCTATAATCTGTATACTAGATAATCTAATATTTATATGTAGTTCATATATGAAGCAAGTTCATTAAAACTGGAACCAGTTAGGAGCAACAACTCCGACCAACTTTGAGTTTCATACAGAAAGTTATTCAGTTTTTGTGTGGGGCGTAAAGGGAAGTGATGAGGGGAGACGTGTTGGAGGCAGTCGCTGTGCAGACATGGAGCAGGCGCACTAAGAATTATTTGCCAAGCTGAAACCTACGTAAGCAGTCTATTGGTTGCTGTTGTTGTTGCAGAGGCCCGCAATTCTTATCAATGACAATGACGTAGATGGGCACCGCTGCAAAGCAGTCACTGTGTGCAGTCTGTCTGCAAAACGAATTTGGGGCGACTGAACGTTAAAAACTGTTGCACCGCAGCACGGAGCAACCAGTTCATTCAGAACAGTCGCAGCACGCGCAACCAGGAGAGGAGCAGCAACCAAAAGGAGAAATTGAAGAAGATAAACTTGGCAGCAGTAGAAACAGCAGCTCAACTTGCCACTTGCCACTTGCCACTTGCCACAAAGGGTCAACTCGAGCTCATAATTGGAGCAAACGCTTTTTGACTTGTTTACCTAAGTTAGAGCCCCGCGCGTGTGTGTTTCTCTCAGTGCATTGGTATATCTGGTGGGAAAATGCAATTGCCATCGTTTCCCGGAAATGGAGGCCAGCGTAGTCTGCTGATTGCGCAGCTCCTGCTGTTGCTGCTGGTGATTGCTCTGGCTGCCGCTGTGCCTGCTTCAGTGTTGGCCCAAAACACGGAGCTCTCCACCAATGCGAACAATAAGCAGCAACAGCAACATGAACATCAACTGCAGCTGCAACAGCAACAGCAGCAACGCGAATTACCGGCGACAGCAGGTGAGTGGCAAAGTTCAATTTTTTGGAGTGCGTGGGCTGCAGCTCGTTGCGCGCGTGTGTGTGTGGGTGCCTACGTCAGGCTAATGTTAAAGGTCATTTGAAAATTTCTTGTTTGAAAAATGAACAAAATCCGACGGCGCGCGGCGTTGTAAGCGAGCTCGGCGTAGGTACAGTAAAACCCGTCGGGGGCTTCGCTTGGTTAACTCTTTCGCGGGGGAGTTCAGAGTTCTGAGTATACAAAGACAGAATAAATGATGTGCATGGAAATTTCCAAAAAATAGGAATTTTTGTATAATCTTAAGATGAAAGGATCAAGATATAATGAATTATGTAAATTTGAAATATTCTAAAAAGTTTGGAAATATTTTTAATTTTCTTTACTTTTCAATTAAAAAAAAATATAAGAGGGAATGCATGTAATTTGACAAATTATTTAAATTTAGAATTTTCTTAAAATTTTTTAAATAATTTTAAATTGTCTTTTCATTCATTAATTGAAAAAAAAGAGAAGAAAATAAATTGAATTATGTGAATAAAATTTGTGATGTGGATTCTCGAATATATAATATGTTCTTTGACTTAATTTACATTAATAACATTAGTTATGAACAAATTTTTTGGTTTTAAGTTTTAGTTAATTATTATAAATCTCCATACTCTATTATAAATCCAGAAAACCATGAAAAACTTTAAGCTTTATTTGAAATAAAAGAGAAATTTATTAAATTTTGCAGAATAAATATTATTATATTGAATATTACTTTATTTTACGATCTTTGTTTAATATCGAATATGTATCTTATATTTACTGCTTGGAAATGAAAGAAATTTTAGTTATTGAATTTTATAAAGTTCTTTACATATTTCAAACCTTTAAATTGCAATTTTAAATTATTATTTTGGAGGTTGTTCAATAATTGCTTTCCCAATTGCAAATTTAAATAAAACGCTGTTTTAATTATTTTACCATATGCAATATTAATAAAGGTCCTTCCACAATTGTTTTAAAATTAACCCAAGATTATCTTAGGAGAAAAACCACACTGAATTACCTAAAAATAACTTTTGAAATCCCTCTTGATGCCAATTCCTGGTCCCGTTTCCGATTCGTTTCTCGATTAGGCTATCAAAGCGCTTAGCGTTAAGCTTAGCGGCATTCCACTGTAGCCGCGCGCTTAAGTGTGTGTATACGCGTGTGTATGTGTGTGTGTGTGTGTTGTGCTTGTAAGTTGAGCACATTAAGCAAAACGCCCACGCGCGCTCGTTCAGAAAGCAGAAGGCAAAGCGAAGGAACCACCTAGCATCCTGTCTGTGTTCTCTCATCTCCGTTCTCAGTTTTGCCCACCGTCGGCACTGTAGCTAGAGGCCTGCAGCCCCGCCCCCAATTTAATGGCAGCTAACAGAACGGCGTGTTCCACTTTCCGCTGTTGGGCTTGCAGGAAATTGCGTAGGTGTTTGGCGCAAGCAGAGGCGCCGCCAGTGACAGCGACTGAGGCAGAGGCAGAGGCAGCACGACAGCTGGCAGGCAGCAAAAGCTTGTAACACGGCCGATTTTACCAAATTTTCTTCTGCTTGTTGTTGTTTGTTGTTGCTGTTGCTGCTTTGCACTTCAGAGAAAGAGCTGGCTTAGTTTAACATTACAATCATTGTGAGCCATAATACTCTTACACACGCACACACACAACCACAGACCCACACATGTATTTACCTATACAAACAGAGCAGAGCAGACCAGAGCAAAGCGAGCTACACCTCTGCATTGCGTGGGCGGCTGCTGCACAAAATGGCGGCCAGCCTTTTTGGTATGCATGCGAGCGTGTGTCTGTGTGTGTGTGTGTACGTGCGCGCGATTTCATTTATATTTTTAGACATCGCGTTGAACAGCAGTTGGCTCTGTGTAGTTATGTACGTGTGTACATATCTATGTGTGTGTGTGTGTATAGTTCATGTTGTTGCTCTTGGCTGTTTGCGTTTTATCCTTGTATTTCAGTGTTGCCAATTCAACTGTTTCCCGTAACATCTAGCTCTTTTTTGAGCGTTACCATAGCGGTACAAGCAAAGAAAAGCGAAAATCTAGCTTTTTCAAGGACTGTAGGTTAATATTTTGAGATGCGCTTAAAAGTATTCAACACTTTCTCATAAACCAACAATTAACATAGCACAGCTGCTGTCACTGTTAACCTCATGTTAACCAAAAAAAACATTTTTTGTTTAAATTTTCAATTACAAATTTGCTAAAAAGTAGATAATGCGATGTGGTTTTTGTTAATTTGTCTTAATTTTCTTCTTCTGAACAAGTTCGATAGTGGTGTATTTCAAGAGCTAACGGAGATTATAGTTAAGGCCAGTTTAGGATTAACCCTCGGTAAGACTGTACCAGAGTATTTTCATAAGAAATAACAACTCAATAGCAAATTTTTAAAAACGCCTACTGGTTTCAATTTGCAAAATATTATTCAATATTTATGCAAGTGTCCTTACAGGTCAGACCCTTAGCATATGCTATGAATTATTCAATGTCGCTGTCAATTGCAGAGCGCCTCAAGACGTTACTGTCTGTGTGTGTGTGTGTTTGTGTGGGCTAACCGCAAACTTCGATAACAGCAGCGTCGCGACGTATACGCGTCGTATACGCAATGCGCAGCACAGCCACATTTCCATTTTCATGTCACAAATTTTCCATATGCCGTTATTATTAAGTTATTTTCAGGCCGCACATTGCCTGCGGGCGTTAATTGTGTTGTTGTGTGCTTCGTCCTGCTCCTGTCTCCTGCTCCAGCTTTGTTGTTGTATTGAGCAGCTGCTTGCCCAGATGTGAGCCGCAGCCCAGGCTAACAGCTGCCCCAACCACGAACAGGCCCCCTTCCCCGTTCAGGCCGCAATACAATCACAACTTGTGTGAGTGTGGTGTGCGTGTGCGTGTGAGGCAGAAATTGAAGAGCAAACAACTTGTTGATATTTTTACAGTTCAGTGAATATTTTCATGTTAGCTGGCCAACAACAATAGCAACAATAACAACAACAAACAACAACAGCAACAAGCCGCACCACAAGTACATAAACACAGGCAGGACACATTGACAACGCGTAGAACGACGTCAGCAAACGTCAGCGCGTATAATTTAGTTGCCTGTTTTATTTATTTATGTGTGTGTTAGGCGCCTCTCATCCCTCTCGCCACCTCCCTACCTTCTTCCCAACCTTCTTTCTTCTCTTGCTTTGCCGGAGGGCAGCCAGACGTATCAAAGTGCAGGGATACGAGGTGTAGCATATACGAGTGTACTCTATATGTATCTACATCTTTTCATTCTCTCTGTCCCTGTCTCTCTCTCTCTGTCACTCTCCCCGAACTGCCTCTGCTTCTTGCCCCTTGGTGGCAAAACACATTTAGCCAAGGTTTCTGTTCTTGGAAGCATTTGACAAGGCAAACATATGGTCAACTCGCTGTGGGAAAAGCACCTCGAAACTGGGTTAGTTTGTTGAGCCAAATTGCTGAACGGGCTAAGTAAAGTAAATGGGGCATATCCAGAGCGTAGTTAGCTGGGGAATTGTATTTCAAAAAAATGATGGAATATGATTATAGCCTAAATGAGGTTAGAAACGAAATTTGGTTAATAAACTAAATGGAAAGATATAAGGAATATGATTATAGCTTGTTAAATGACGTTAGAAAACTAAAGAAAGAAAGGACTTAATGAATTCGATTGCAAACTGAATGATTTAACATATTAAATTAACATATTTTGCATAGGAAAACAAAATAATATATAGAGATATTCCTAATATTAGGAATAAAGTCTGAAAACAATGAAAAATAAATACTTCAAATGATTTCTCCATCAATAAATATACGAAAATTTAACATATAAAGTAAGTAGGTAAAGTAAATCAAATATAATATCAAACAAATGTACAACAGTGTTGGGAATTCTCCACTTTACGGAAATACCATCAGTCGAAAATATCAGTGCCATGATAGCTGCCCTGTTTATCGCCCTAAATCGTAACATATTGAAAACTTGCTGAATAATATTTATGCTTGAATCGGCGTATTTACAAATAAATCATTGTTAATCATTGTTGTTGACTTCCTTATCACATGGCACGCTGTTGCCATGATAGATAGATATAGAGATAGATGGATATATAGATGGAGCACACGCAGATTGAGTGCTAAAAAAGATAAACGTGTGCCTATGCATATGGAATGGAATGGGAGAAAGCGAAAAACAAAAATCCCCATAGTTGCCTTGATTGGTGACCAGGTGGGGGCATTTGGCGCAATCAGTGCACGTCACAACGGGCTTATATGATGTGATGAGGAGGAGCTAGCTACACCAATCCGGCTCGGGTGCGTGCTAACTCAAGTTTAATTACCAGCTACAGGCGCTTGATTAACAGGTCCAACTAAGCCGATTCAATTAGCGTGGTGTGCGCAGCGTTGTGTAAGGGGCAGCAGCAGTAGAAGCAGCTGCTCCAACGGCCCCGGCAAATGCGATAAGACATAATAATGTCAATGGGTATTAGTTGTTATGGGGATAACTAACTAAATGACGCCCCTACGACCTAAGCCCTAAGCGCTAAGCCAGCCACCCTGCACTTCTTGTGCTTGTGCCAAGAATTACATAAACTTGACTTTGACAGCGTTAATTGCAATTAGTGGCAGCTCCCACTCGGAGTGTGCCCCCTCGATATAAAAATATGAATCAATTATGGCAACTGGCTTTGGCTAATTGGTTTTTGCACACAGAAATTGAAATTCTTGGCTTGCCCCTAAAAGCACGCAATGGAAAATTACAATCAAATTTGGTCTTCTTCTTTGGACGCGCAGTGAAGCGTTCAGCGGATGAGGAGGATGCCTCCATGGTGCCATCAGCCAACAAAAAGTCAAGTCCGGAAATTGTGCCCGCTTCCTTTAGCAATGCGCCGCCAGCCAGGACCATCACCGGCCTCGACGAGGAGGAACAACAGCAGCCAAAGCAACAGGGACAGCAGCAGCTGGGTCAGCAGCAGCAGGCAGGTCTCTATGCGTTGCCCAGCAACGATGAGATCCTGGCTGCCGTTGCAGCTGCCGCCGCACAGAACAATCAGCAGCAGCTGCAGAGCGACCCCACTGCACTGGAGGAGGCGGTGGCCAGTTCCACGATGCGTAAACGTGGCATTAACTACGACTATAATCCCTATGTGGGGTCAGCTGGTGCTGCTGGTGTCGGTGCCAGCAACGATTATGGTGTCGAGCTGCCCAGCGGCATTTGGACTGATGATTATGAGGCGGCAGCAGCACAGGCTGCTCCTTTGAATTACAACAATTACAACAACTACAACAACGAGCGAGACCTGCAGGAGCTGGATGACTATGTGTCCGAGCGACATGGTAAGTCAACTCGAAGTGGAATTCTTTTGCAGCAGCTCACGTCAGTCTCTCTCTCTCTCTCTCTCTCTTCCTGTCTCTCTCTTGTCTCTGTTTCTTCCTCCTTGCAGTTAACTCCGCCAATGGCCGCAACAAGGCCTACGACAATCTGCAGAATCTGCTCAATGCCGAGGCCTATCTTGAAAGCATTCCCCTCTCGGTGCCGCTTACCTATGCCAATCGCAACTACAACCTGGATGAGCGCAACAAGCGCGGCGGTCTCTACTATAACCTGGCCAATACCGCCGGCGCCGTGCCCGCTGAGAACCTCAACCTGAACAAGTATCGACGATATGGAGACATGCGGTAGGTGGACAAAGTCATTATGACACTAAATATATATATATATTTAGAAAAGCCTTGGAATCATTGCAAGTTATAACTTATAATAACTTTAAAGATCATTAAATTTACCTGCTTGATAAATTATAATGACGATTTATATGTAAATTTATATCTGAGAACTCTAAAAAGATAAAGCATCACACGATTTTATTTTGAAATATACATTTTTATTATAGTTTGATCCCTGGATCTAACAAAATATTTAAGTGTAGAACTTATTTCTTCCTATAGAACTTAGAAAAATTTTCTGAACTTTTAATACTTTTAATTTGTTACAAATATTTGCAAATATTTTCAAAAGAAATTTAAATACAATTTTATATTTGACAAGTTGGCTTCGTTGTGAAGTTTTTAGTAATATATTTTATAAAATATGAATCACTTTCCGTTATAAAACTGTAGACAAATATAAAAACATTACACACTAGAGACATTAGGCATTTAGTAGGATTTGCTTTTGGCTTCAGAATTTCTTTTCACACCACGAAAAAATGAGGAGGTTGAAAAGTAAATGTTCCCTACTAATTCCCTCCCTTTCTTCCGCTCTGCGCAGCTTAAAACGCGATACCACCAAGCTGACACCCGCTGACATGTTGGCACTTGTTGCCCTGGTCGAGGCCGGCGAGCGCGCACGCAAGGAGAGCGATGTGGACAGCGGTATATCGGTGCCCCTATCCGATGGCGAGGAAATGGACTATGTACCCTCGGGCAGCTGGCTAGATGCACCTGTCGCTTTACCCGCCACTTCACCGGTGCAGCAACAGCAACAACAACAGCAACAGGCTCAACCCGCACTCATTGACTACTACGGAATACCGGTGGAGGCGCAGGTGGTGCCCAAATACGAATACTTGCAACGTCCACAAAAATACATTGGCGGCAATAGTCGTGAGTATGCCGACAAGAACTTCGATCTACATATAAAATTATATATGTATGTGTCTTTCTTCTATTACTTTTACAGGCTTCAGATCCTCGAAGCGTTTCATGGTCTCCAAGAAGAAGCGTTCCGTCAGCCAGAGCCAGTTCCTCAACGAACCAGTTGGTGAACGTGGACCGAGCTATTTTGGTGAAAAGTTCTACTAAATAGTTAAACGATAGATAGAGCGAGAGAAAGAGAACGAGCGAGAGGGGAAATAAGTAAATTAAAAGCTTTTCGAGCTGAGCTTTCAACATTTTATCGATAACCGAACCCAAACGAGAATTCCAATCATTTTACCTTGAGCTTTGCCCATGATGTTATAACTACAAAGTGATCTTATCATAAAAAATCACTTTTTAGTTATTACATCATGGTTTTTGCATACAAATCTGATATAATAAATGAAAGTTACAAAATTTTCTATTCAATCAGAATGCTGTCAAAACAATGTCGTGTGCAACTTTTGTGTAGAATTTGAATCTGAATTTTGAACAAGAAAATATATGGATGATAATATATCACATATGTATTGTTATAATTACGTACATACTATATGAATATTGTATGTCTTGAACATAATCAAAAATGCAATTGATGTTTTAAAAAGGAAAAAAAAAACCTAGGAAAAATCACTACTTACTTACAACAGGGTGGACACATTTTGTCGATTGTGAACTTACTTAACTGGCGCATTATACAAGTAATACATGCATATTGCATAACCTAACCGTACTTTGGAGTAACCTAACCTAACCTCAATTTAATCGATGTCAATGTCTATGTCAAAAAGAAAACAGTCAATACTATCAGTATACATATATATCTATAATTGTGTAATATCAAAACTAGAGGCTTCCCAAGTAGTACAAAAAAAAAAAAAAAAAAACGAGAAACTATTTAACAAATATCGATAGATTTCTAACGATATTTACTTTACGAAACGAGCTCACCAGCAAAAAAAAAACAGAAGATCATTTGTCTGTCTATCGATTTGCTTCAATTATTTTTGAACACTTTTTTATGTTTTGTACAAGAAGAGGACGCTGTTACACTGTACTACAACATTGAACTACGCTACGCTGCAACAACAACAACTCTTTTTATACGCAAAATACGCGCCGATGTGGCCAACGATGACGTCTAAAAGTTTATCTAAATTATCTCTACAAAGAAATAAATATAATATATATTATTAATCGAAATTTATGTATACACAACATATTGTATGATATGCGTACTATTTGTCAAAATTGAAGTGGCTCAGCGCAGAAAATATTTAAAATATTCGATGCCGGTTCCAAGCAGCGATTTAATTAATTTAAACAAAATTGTCTGACTGTTTTATTGAAAAACAAAAAAAGAGAAAAATAAATATAAATGTATATACATACAAACTATATGGATTATACATGAATAACTTATACATATACTTATATACAACGTATTTATTTAAAGAATATTAAAAATAAATATATTAATAGCGTATATATGTGCGACATACGATATAATACCTACACAACACACTCAAGTAACTACATACATACTTATAACTTATACAGATTTATAACAATTTATGCCGATTTATGAAAGGGGTCTTTAGATATTTTGACCTATTAAATTATATTTTATGGCATTCTTTATTCAGTATTATTCGTGCTTGATTTCATTAGTTTCCTTAAACATATTTATTGGTTTGAAATAAATAATAAAAACTTCTTTGGTTTGGAAAACCTTAAAAAAACTACGAAACTATCAATTCATTCACAGTGTTTCTACCTTAGATCATCTTCTACTGTACGTTGTCTTCTACTGCACGTAAGTACACAGAGTAGGCGTCTTATACATTATACGTTCTTTATCGCTTGAGTTCTTTGGGGCACTCGTTCTGTATATGAGTATTCATGCATTACTCAATATATATACAATACAATTACTCAGGGCACGAGCTATGAATAAATTGCCTTATCAACAGTTCGCAATTGATTTGTAAATAAATAGAAAAGATTTGATTTAATCGTCGAATGTCGTGTAAAGATTTATAGTATATATATATTGTGCATATTGAAAGTGAAAGAAATGTTTATCATGCGTTTGATATCGGACTGCCTCCATTCGGCGGCGCCTCATTCAATAATAGCTTCATCTTTCAAGGGTTGCTCCAAATACCCCTCATCGAGTGACGTCACAAATGGCGCAGCAAAAGCTACATGCGTACAATATTTACAATAAAATTTTTGGACGAAATTGGGAGACGCGCAGTTCGAACTTTGGTATCATCTCGCAAGCAACAAGTGGAGCAACGACTTGCAAATATCCTGTAAAACTTAAACAATGTATATGAAAAAGGTTATACTTCTCATACTACTATATATCTTAGGCATATCTTCCTTATAATTCTTATAAATAGTTAAGAATTCTTAAGATTTCTACCAGGTATTACAACAGCGCAATATACCCCGTTTAAACTACCCACAGCTGAAAACGAAAAACGTATAAATTTGGTATCCGAAATTTTATTTCGTTTTGTTGTCAACGGCGAGTTAAATAGATAAAAATTGAAAGGCGATTCAATGAAAGCCAATTAACGCACTAAACGAAATTAAAGACCTCGACTGATATACGAAATATTTTCTTTTTATTGAAAGTGTGTGCAGAAATTTAATAAAAATCAATTTGTACAGCACATACGAAAAGATCTTTTTCATTCGCAAACAATACTCGATTTGATTGTCGTTCTACATATGCAGTCCCTGTGGCAGGAAGGAACAGCGCATGGGGTACTCGCAGTACGATGCATCCAATGGATAAGCCATGCAGACATAAAACTCATAGTCCGTATCCAGGTCCATTGTGGGTATGCCAGACGTAATGGCCCATAGAGCCGCGTCACTCCGACTGGTGTTGGTGCCGTTGCTGCTGCTGTCATCCAACTTTTATGCAAACAACCTCAACTTAGACATAAACAATATGCAGGAGATTAGACCCCTAGCAGTGGCACGCGTACAAAAACAAACAAATAGAAAATCAAATTAAAAGTTTCAAATGCAGACTGCATGACTATGCAATACCACGCAGATGTAAATTGACATTGTAGGTACAACATACAGGTTAATGTACTACAAATATAAATCAGATATATAACACTCTGTTACGTAGTATTAGCAGTTCATTTCGTCAGGTGTGCGAAGTCAATTCAATTTGAAATGCACGGAACGCGTGCTTACATACATATTTACCCATTTATTTGCCTCCCCTCACAATATTCCATATGGCAGCAAGCCGATAAAAGGCAAATAAAGAGTACAAATAGATAGAAGAAACATGCATTAATGCCGGATTTCACTGAAGCTTGACTTAAAAATACCCAGTAAAGGGGGAAATGTAATTGAAAATATTAAACAAAATTGAATTTGTAATAAGTTGATTTTTAATAATACTGTTAAATAAAATACTGTAAAAACTGTTTCAATCAGATAAATAAAATTGCTAAGCTCATGACTGCATGTTTTAAAACTCATTTAATATAATAATTTATATTTATATAATGTATATTCGATTTCATATTAAAACTTCAATCCATTTTCTACAATCGCTTAGTTTAAACCTGTGAATACCCCACATTACAGTTTGATGAGTGTAGGGTATAAAAAACAAACAGCAGACAAGAACAGCAACAACAAGAGCTGAAACCATTAATATGTATTTTTATATGCACGGGTTCGTATACCGAAAATGTGCGACAGGGCGACGAGGACAAGAGGGAGAGAGACGTGTCCAACTTCTCTGCTTAAGCTGAGACACATTTACATACCGCATCGCCCGCACCAACAGCGTCATCATCACCATCATTGTCGTTATCATCATCATGCGTAACAAAGGAGCAGGAAAACTGTGTCAGACCTTCTCCATTGATCAGTTAGCAAATATACTGAAGGAAATGTAGGATATGATGAACAAACAACGCTTGTGTAGAAATTTATGCGTTGCGAGTAAAGTTTAGTAAAATCAACACAATTTAGTAAAGAACTAAATCAAGAACAACGAATTTAAATAAATTCTAGTTTCTACACAAACAACTCAAAATTTGTATTTAACTTAAATTGAAGCTATAAGTTTACAGGTCTACAAAGTGTTTTAAGTTTTTTCCCAAAAGAAAACGGAATAAAAACCCTTATTATAACAATCTTAACATCTCTCCAAATACACAATATGCACTCCATTCTCCCATGTCATATACGTGTATGGTTAAATAATAATCAGCTAATTTTAAACCACTGGAAGCTTTTTAAAAAATTTAAATTGTTAATATTTTCTAACAGTTCGCACAAGCCGCAGAAAAATTCACACCTCATGTCATGAGACATTGGAATCGGACTACAAAATGTCTCGCTAATTACTAGCACAAATTAGTTGAACTTGACTACAAAGAAAGCAAAAAAAAGCTGAAATAAACTGGAACCCAAAAATTAAAAACAAATTTGACAAACAAAAATGGGACAAGTTTTGCGAGACAGCGAATCAGATTATGACGCGTACCACTTGAGAGCGATTTTGCCTATTATACCAATTTTATGCACGCGTTTCGCATGCCTAATTTGGTCGAAATTTCAAATTTCAAACATTTGTATCAACTTGGGGTGGGTGTATTTTATTTATGCAGCCTTATTTGTTTATAAACATTTTCATTAATTTAGTTGTATAACTTGCGTGTGACATCCATGAATAACAATTTTGGAACAGCATTCAACTTTAGTACTCTCTATATGGCATAACTGGCTTATTGGAATATATAGATAGATCAAGTGGGTTATATTGTATACAGTATGGAACTTATGCATGTCACGTGGAATGGTTGAACATGTTATTTAAATATTTATTCAATTTTTGTTTATATCTTATTTGATAATATCTACATGCACAGATTTATTTGTAATATTATTTTTTAGTAAATTAATTATTTTGATATACAAATTTTTTTATTAAAAATTTTAAAAAATCAATTTTAAATTTGATTTTTTTCGGTTTTAAAATTTCCCGCCACGTTATTATCCAATTTTATCCTGACAGGAAACCGGATAAGCTGCTTGGCCAGGACAACAACCACTGCCAGCCTGTTAAAGCTCTGTTAAAACGGTTTTTCGCCACCCCGCCCCCCCTGGTGAATACCTCTTCGTTTTTCGAAAGGGGGCGTCTTAAAAAATTGAGAGTAACTGAAAAAAGCTTTCAGAACTTTGGAACATTTTCCAGGGCGACCTGTACACTTTGGAAACTTGGAAGCTTTTGAATTGCGAGAAGATGAAAAAAAACGAACAGGTTTTAAAAAACCGCAGGTCGCTATCTCGTCTGGTTTTGCCGCAATTTCGATTTGAAAATGAAAAAAACTGCCGTTATTCCAAATGAAAAACTGCTTGCTTTTCGCTAACAGAGCTCGTTTCCCAGGACACGATCCTTTTGGTCCTGGTCCAGGATTAAGTAAGCAGTAAACTGCTTGTTTGCAGTGCGTCCAAGGACATGATACGTTCTTGTCAGGACACGATCCACAAATGGGATCCCGAATGAGTCAATTGCATTACCGACAGTGTTGTGACTGCTTGCAAGTTCGCTTTCAGATTTTTTCTCATTGAGTTGGCAGCACTGCCTTGTGGCACGTAAGCACGGTGGGAAAACGTGAAATACGCGCCGTTTGAACGTAGCTACCGCCTGGTGTAGCCGCGAACGGTGTGCGGGGGGGCAGCTGAGCTACCACAAATACCCCCCAAAATTTATTGTGAACCAAAAAACTTGCCGATACAAGATACACACACATACAGAGGGAAACACATAAACACAAAACTAATACAGCTGGTTTAGGCACGCACCGCACACACACACACAGGCACACGCACTCTCCTGGAACCTCAAACTCCAACCGGCATACCACTAATACTCACTCACTCACACGCACACACACATACGAACAGTTACGCCCGCTCGTTCCGAAAATATTCAAAGAGAGAGAAACGGAATCTAGCGTCGCAGTCAGTTAGTGGGCAGCTGCCAAAGGCAACGCACGCGTCGCATTCCACAAGTTCCACACACAGTGTGTACAGTGTCGCGCCGTTTTCAGAAACGATTCCAAAATAGTTGTTTAACTATTTTCGTATTTATTGTTAATATTTGTTTGTGAATTTTTACGCGCTAATTACGCAAAATGTCTGAGGAGGTGCCCGCCAAGGGCAGCGTTTTGGGCAGTAAGTGGGCGGGACCAGCAATATATCCCTGTCTGTGTGTGTGTGTGTGTATACATGGAATGTGTTTAAATTATCCAGCTTCCCCGGTCCCCTCTCTTCAGTATTTCGCCAATGCATATGGCAAGTGCATCAGCAAGTGCAACAAGTGTCGCCAGATGCAACATTTCGTTAACTTTGGCAAAGCCTGCTTGCTCGAGAGCCGTGTTTGACCTCAACAGCAGCCTAAAGGTCGTGCGTGTGTGTGTGTGTGTGGGTGTGCTACGTAGCCTGGGCATATCCTTTTTGTTGAAGTTCAATATTCGCTTTGGTTTCTTTTTTTAGAACTCATCGCTTTTATTAGGCATTCCAGTGCGAGCATAAGGAAATGATTTGTATGTCAGCAAATGACAAGGTCATTTAGATGTCAGCGCTATAAACAACAATTGTTATTACCTAAGAGACAGACAGAGAGGATAGCCAAGACGCTGTGTCGCCCCCACGTCTCGCCCGACCATGTGTCTTTAACTCCCCCCACTCACCTTAGCTAATAACAGGGAAAGGTCGTGTAAATTGAGGCTTATGCAGCCCAATTCGCATATGGCGAAATTTCCTTTGCATTTCGATACTAACTTATTTCATTAATCATCTTCTGTCATACATATATGTACTATATGTATATGACAAAGTAGCTTACATCAATATTTACTTTTAAGACCTGTCTTGTTAGTTTTTACGTTTATATATTCGCTTTTTTCGTTACTTTTTACTTGTTCTTTTCTGTTCTCAAGTTTCTTTCAATTTGGGCGCGTTACTAGTTTTGCTTATTTTTATTTTACTAAAATAAAAACATTATGGTATTCCTTTTTGTTTGCACAGCTTTTGCCAAAAATGGGTTTCTGACCATTTTGTTAGTTATATTTAATTTGAAACCCTTTCCCAAAAGTACAATTATTTCCAATTAGCTCTCTTGCTCCTTACATATTTCTTTTTATATACGAATTCATCTGGAAATACAATACATTCAGCCCAATTATAATATCTTCCCTTATGTCTCTTCTTTCTTTCATATTTCGTATTCTTTATGTTTATATCCACAATTAGTAAAAGGGGTTTTTCAATTATTAACTTTTCTATTCTTATTTAACGTCATTTACTCAACTATTTATCGGATTACTTCTTCTTCTATCCATAATAGAAGAAAAAGTACAAAACTTATCTTTTTAATTATAAAAAAGCTTTCAAGTTATAAATATATTTGTAATCTTCCATATATCTTTTATTCCATGGAAGCACAGCCAAATGTTTTTTAATTAGTGACTTATCTTTAATTTTCTTGAAATGCAAACGTATCAAAACTAAGGGGTTCCTTTCGTGGTACTCACATATGTAATTCCAATTTGCTAGTCTGCCCAGCCAAACAGATCACCTACTACCTAAAGGAGTTCTATTCACTGTACCCTCATTCTCTACCTTTAATACCGCTTCCCATTTTCATAGAACTTTAAACCTAGCACAACAATGGGTTAATCGTTTCTTGGTCTAATCTCTAGACCACTTAGTACAACATCTCAACTGAGTACAGGCGAGAAAAAGAGAAGAAGAACTCTCGTAAATTGTCGCGAGGGTGCGATAACGATTTGTTTTGTCGCTGATTTGAATGTCGAATCGAAAATAAATACCATAAATTTCAGTTTGAAATTGTTATCAGCCAGCGAAGGCATAATTACTCGATCAACCTGATAGGGAGGGACTAATCGTAGTGCGTGTGCCCATAAATTTCATCAAGAATAGCGAGGGGAGACGATCCCCTGTATGTGTGTGTAAGAGAGAGAGAGAGACCTGACCCACCGCAATTAACCCATGACGGCGTAATTAACCCATTTCCATTATTTACAGAAATTGTGCCCGCCCGTTATGTGCTTGCTATACTCGGATCTATTGGCATGGCCATTGTCTATGGCCTGAAAGTGAATCTTAGCGTGGCCATGGTTGCTATGGTTAACCACACGGCTATACATCTGCTGCAGTCGGACCACCATGCCAACCACACCCTACTTAGTAATGTGACAACCAAGGACCTGGTGGAGCAATGCTCCCCTCCTGGCGGAGCTCCTAGTGGAAATGTGACAGCCAAAAGCGATGTAAGTCAAGTGCTGTAACTGTTGTCTAGGAATCAACTTCAACTTTTCACTCTCCTCTGTTTCTCCACTCAGGACGGACCCTTCACCTGGAGCGAACCCCTGCAGGGCACCCTGCTGAGTTGTTACTTCTGGGGTTATCTTGTTTCGCAGATTCCGCTGGCTCACGTTGCTGAGAACTTCTCAGCCAAGTGGGTCATGTTGTTCTCGGTGGCCATCAATGTGGTGTGCACCCTGCTGACGCCGCTCTTCACTTCGTTCCACTACAGCGGTCTGATTTTTATGCGTGTCCTCGAGGGCGTCGGCGGAGGAGCCTCTTTCCCGGCCATGCATGTAATGATTGCCTCATGGGCTCCACCCTCTGAGCGTATGGTCATGTCTACCATCATCTATGTGGGCACATCGGCAGGAACTGCCCTGTCCATTCTGCTTGCCGGCATCATATCTGCTTCCATGGGTTGGGAATCGATATTCTATATTATGGGTGGCCTCAGCTGCATTTGGATGGTGTTGTGGGTAATCCTTGTACAGGATAACCCTAACAAGCAGCGTTTCATTAGCCTTGAAGAGAGGCATATGATCACCAGCTCACTGGGCACGGAATCAAAGGTTGAACATCATCCCAAGGTGCCATGGGGCAAGGTCTTTACCTCGATACCTTTCTGGGCTATTCTCATTGCTCACACGTGCAATAACTTCGGCTGGTACATGTTCCTCATCGAGATTCCATTCTACATGAAGCAGGTGCTTAAGTTCAACGTTGCAAGCAATGCTGCACTCAGCGCCCTGCCCTACTTCCCTATGATCATTTTCAGCATCGTTCTGGGCAAATTGTTGGACACCTTGCAGTCGAAAGGTAGCAAAATAATATATAACTTTGTTGTTATGTACAAAATAATGATTTGTTGAATTATTTTTAGGTAAAATCAGCACCACCTGGGCTCGCAAGACAGCCACCTCGATTTGTACTATCATTCCTGGCATTTGTCTGCTGATTCTTTGCTTCATTGGCTGCCGCCACTACGAAGCCGTCACCATTATGTCTGTGGGCATTGTCGCCATGGGCGCCATGTTCTCTGGTTTCCTCTCCAATCACATTGATATTGCACCCAATTTTGCTGGCACTCTGGTTGCCTTAACCAATACGGCGGCCACCTTACCCGGTATTATAGTGCCTCTCTTCGTTGGCTTCGTTACCCATGGAAATGTAAGGCAACCCAGAAAGATTTTTATTTATTCATTTATTTATCAATCTATCTCTCTTGCAGCAAAACATTGGTGCCTGGCGCATCATCTTTGGCGTAACAATCGCTCTCTTCGTATTGGAGTTCTTTGTCTTTGTCATCTTTGGTTCTGGTGCGGAACAATCGTGGAATAGATCTGGAGCAGCCGCGAAGGAAGGAGATGTGAAAGATGAGAAGACACCGCTAAATGAAACTAATATTGCCACCAAGCCATAAATAAAATCTTTGTAATCTCCTTTCATTATCAAAGAAACCACACACAACGCAGAAAGAAAGACATTTCATTCATGAAATGACATTTGATTAGTAGAAAGCACTGTCGAACTGTCGCACTGGACTGTAAATACCAATTACCAATTATAGTTTTTAGTTCTCTGTAATATTTACTAAGTATACTCGTATCTGTGCGCTGTCCATGGAAACTCTTCAATTGCTTCAGCCTGCCCACTGTACTTAACAAGAGACAAGTTTCAAAAAGTTATCTGCAAACATACTTAATAAAATCATACAAATAAAATGGTATCGTAGTTGAAACAAAACTTCTTATTGGTTTATTTTTTAAATCTAACATTTCACGACTTTTGTACGCTAGAGTCATAACTGGAAACTGCGGAAAAGGTTATTTAACAGTTTTAATTTGTTTAACGCTCAAACTATATCCTAAAGCAGCAATAACTGTTGATTAACAGCATTAATTACTCAGTAATTCAATAATTTAGTTTTTCAACACTTTTTACAATAAATCACTTGCATTTTACATTTGTCGAGACAATTTATTTTTCTTAATTTTTAAATTGACATTCAAACGGGATTGCGATAAATAAGCTAAACGATACAAATTGACACAGGGTGTTGATTTATTCAAATGTTAAGTTGTTATCGATAAGACGTTATGTCAAACAACGTGAGTGCACATTTAATCGATATCGAAAGTAAATAAAACGAAATATATTTAATTTATCCCAAAGGAAAGCAATTACTTTAAAATGTGCTTGCATAATGCAAGTGAATAAAAAATTAAAAAAAAAACCATTCAAAATTCGATAAACGAAATTTAAAAAAACTGTAGAGTGCAACTGCAACTCTGCTCCACTCAGTTCGACCAAGTGAAACTTGCCGGTTTCTCTTAGTAGAATGTTACAAATTCGCAATGTTTCATGGCAGCAAATACGCTTCCGAAGTGGTGCAAAAAAGCGATGGAATGTGCTGCAACACAAGAAGAACAACTGCGATCGGGCACTGGAGAATTTCGACGATTTCTATGGTTCCGTGTATGGGGGACGGTGGAAAAATATGCGAGCAGCCTTGCTGACCGAACACAAGTACGTTGCCATGGTGAATAACTTTGGGGACACAGAGCAAACATGCAGCATGCTGGAAATGGACGGTGCCATCAATATCAAATCCCTCATTCAATTGGTACGTGAACGTCAGGAGGAAAATGTGTTGGGAGGAGGAGCGACTCTGTTTGGCAGCAGCCCAACAACGCGTGGTCATTACGAAATCGATGGCAAACTCGACGCATTGCTACGGAAACAACAGGAACGTGAGGTGGCTGCTATATATCCCAATGCCGGCGAAGATGGACATGTGGCGCCACAACAACTTAACTACGACAAGGAGCAGACAAATCCAAAGGAAGACCAGGATTCCAGCGAGGTGGAGTCACATACGTTTAAGCCCAGTCTGACCAAAGCTCTGGAGCACGATGTGCAATTGGATGAGAGCCGTTTGGTCGATCCACAATTCGGCACCGGTGGCCTTTACGAATATGTGCCTGCGAACAGCATCAAGGGAATGGAGGACTGGGTAGCCGAGTCTGAGCATTATAAATATTATCAAACGAATGCAGATTTTCCGCTGCTCATCGAACCCGAGCCAACATTTCAATATCCCGAACATTTGGCAATCTACACTTACGAGATGGGCAACTGTTCTAGTTTTAAGCCACCACGACAGTGTCTCACTGGGGTGCTCTCCCATTTCCTCATGGATGGCGCCTCTGTATTGCCGCCGCTGTTCCTGCAGGTGCAGCCAGGTGAACGGGTACTGGATGCATGTGCGGCACCTGGTGGCAAATCATTGCTAATGCTGCAGACTCTGCATCTGGATCAACTTGTTTGCAACGATGTGCAGGAGTCACGTCTGAACAAACTGCGCCGTGTGATGCAGGAATATCTCTTCGACTACAAGCAGCGCTGGGCGGGAAAACGTTTGGTATTCAGCCAAAGTGATGCACGAAATTTAGATGAGTACCAAAGCTATGATAAGATTCTAGTGGATGTGCCCTGCACGACAGACCGACATGTGCTCATGCATCAGGACAATAACATCTTCAAGCCCACACGCATCAAGGAACGTCTGCGCATCCCAGAACTGCAGGCTGGCATACTGGCCAATTGCCTGCGACTGCTCAAGCCTGGCGGCAGCCTTGTCTACTCCACGTGCTCGCTGTCGCCGGTGCAGAACGATGGCGTTGTTCATATGGCACTGCAGAATGTCTTCAACGAACAGGGCATTACGGCCACCATCAGAGATCTGAGCCAGCACACGGCTCTCTTCAGCGACATCTATAGGTTCGAGCAGCCCAAGGGCCTCAAGTATGGCCAAATGGTGCTGCCCTATTTACCAGCTAACTTTGGTCCAATGTATTTTAGTAAAATAACGCGAAATACTTAAGAAATGAAAATGATAAAATGAGAAATAGAGTTTTGATACTGTTAAAGCATTTTAGTGATAAATTATTTTACAATAAACAATAAGAAACCAAATGAAATGTTTTTTATCATTTAAAGGCAATAAATACTGTTTGTTAAACTGTATTATTATTGAAATCTACAAATGAATTTTAAACCCGAGTTGTGGAACTTGTGTGAAATGCTATAGTGATCTTGCGCTCACATTTGTTTATCAGTCTTCTTTTTCTTCTTGGGTTTAATGGGCAGTAGTCCAGGTGTCCTAAAGATTGTGCTGCAAGTATTGAAATGGAATTAATAAGTATTACAGTATCTTTTCGGCTACTCTACTCACTGGCATGTGGTGCAGATGGGACTGTATTTGCAGAATACGGACAAACAGACGGAGCAAACGTAGCCAATGTCTATGAGCTCACGATGACAGAAACAGGAAGCGCGATAGTCAACCTTGGGCGGTGGGGGTAGCACCAGTTTGTGGCGCATCTGTGGCGCTGGCAGAAAGACCCACAGTAAATACTGTAGTAATCCATCCAGTTGGGTAACCTTCAAGAATTGCCCGCTGGTAATATCACAGCCCTGTTGAAGCAGACTCAATGTCTTGTCCAGCGCACAGGTGTCGATGACAATGCCTAGTTTTTGGGCCGTAAAAAAGACATTCATGTAGGTCATGTACTGCGAGGCGCACTCATTGCTGCCAGTCAGGACGAGAATGCGTGAATGCATCTTAACGGCGGCGGCTACATTGCGTTGGAGCTACATAAGAGAGAAAGAGAGATTAGCAACAGTGCTGACAAATAAGTTAAGGTGGCTTGGGGCAGACTTACACGTGATATGTAGCACAGTGCCATGGACATGCTGCCGGCTAGCAGGCTTTCGCAGGTTGAGCTGAGGCGTGGTGCATTCATTAATATGCTGCCCAGTTGTTGCTTCACAGTCTTCTCCACCAGACTGAAGGCCTCGTATTGACCATCAATTTGACGCAGCTCAACTTGTCGACCGGGCAGGGGATAGAGGAAATCTCTGTAGAGAAATCTTTTCAAATAACCATTGATCATTATGCAGTTATGCAGGCTCACTTACGTAGCATGATGTGAACAGGATATTACGGCCAATTTATTTTGAGCCTTCTGCATAAGATGCGCATTGCCAAATGCGATGACAGCCTCTAAAATTTGTGTGAGATTTTGTGGATTCTGACGCACAATGTGCTGCGAGGGATTTGTATCCAGCACTATGGCCAGCAAATCGATGCTAGCCTCGGCTGTAAATTAAAATAAATTAACACAATTTTTAGTTAACTGAATTCTGATGAAATACCTTCTGTATTGGTTGATATGTCTGCTGCCTCCATGTTCGCCGGCAAAACAAAGCGTTGTGCCCATGGTTGCCAGCAACGTACAAGGTATGCCGAAAAGTGTTTGTTATTATTGTGACATCAAATCTGCAAATGTATCATGCTACAACCAGTCAAATATTAGTAAACACCAGCGCAATACAAATCAGTTTTTAATCATAATTATAAAAAATCTATAAAGAGTTAAGTAATAGCATTTTAACTGCAATAACCGATACAATATGACGTCATAGTGTGATAAGTATTAGCAACCTTTTATACTACATGCCCTTCATGCTGGCCAGAGCTGTCGCTCTTCCTTGTAAATTATGCCATTCACGTAGACACGCGTGCACATGAAACAGCTGTTATTGTTAGCTCTGAAATTTCTTTTGCTGGGCGTTTCATCGACTCATTTTTGTTGATAAAACCCATAGAATACCTATAGTATATATACTGATTTAAGCGTTAGCTAGCACAACGGAAGCATAAAATGCTGGTCCTTGTACTTGGTGATTTGCACATACCACACCGCTGCAGCAGTTTGCCGGCCAAGTTTAAAAAACTGCTGGTACCCGGTCGGATTCATCATATATTGGCCACGGGAAATATCTGCACCAAGGAATCGTATGATTATCTTAAATCGCTGGCAAACGATGTGCATATAGTACGTGGCGATTTCGATGAGAATCTCAGCTATCCGGAGCAAAAAGTTGTAACAGTTGGACAATTTCGTATTGGCCTTTGCCATGGCCATCAGGTGGTGCCGCGCGGTGATCCCGAAGCGCTTGCCTTAACTCAGCGCCAATTGGATGTGGATATTCTCATTACGGGACATACGTACAAGTTTGAGGCCTACGAACATGGCAATAAGTTTTACATTAATCCCGGCTCGGCAACAGGCGCCTTCAATCCGCTGGACACAAATGTGGTGCCATCCTTTGTGCTGATGGACATACAAAGCACCACAGTGGTCACCTATGTGTACCAACTGATTGGCGACGAGGTCAAGGTGGAGCGTATTGAGTACAAGAAAATTTAACCAAGTATTAAGAACATCAAATCATTCCTCCCATGCTTCGCTCTCACTCAACTCTCAACTCTGATGATCATTTCCTCTTGATCTTGGCTTTAATTGTGAAAATAAAATTTAAAAAATAATAATGTATAAATTAAACACGTTTCCTTTGTTTTTTTTATTTAATAAAAAATGTTTAAATTTTATTTAAATAGAATATAAAAAGAGTTTTTGCTTTTCTTATGGTTGTTGATGACGATCTCTCTTGGATTTCACTTACATGCTTATGTGCAAAATTATTAATTGTAATTGTTGTTGTTTTTTAATTGAATGAAAAGTCTGAAGACAAAGTTTTCTCGTGCATTGATTCTTCATATTAAGATATAAATACAATTGTGTTGGTTTCGTCGTTTCTCTTTTTTTGGAGAAAAGATGGTTTCGTCGCATTGCGTTGCAAATTGCAAAGAAATAAATATGCAAAACTTTAAAGAATACTTTTTTTTAGGACCCATATTAACTCTCTAGTCTGCAGCAATAATTTGGCAACAATTTTCTAAACGATAATTATTAATTATTTAGCTTGCTGCATCTTTGAATGAGATGACATACGAAGCAGGGCGGGGCGGGGATGGTTTTGGTATGCAATCTCAACAGCGACGACAACGACGACGACACCCTTTCACTGATGTTGAGTCTTCTCTAAGTTTAGCCAAGGCTATCGACGCACACAGTCTTGAGGGTTTTGCCATTGATGAAGGTCTTGTACTGTTCCGGCACAGCCAGCTCAGTCTGGAAGTTAAAACATATAATAAATTAATATAACACACTCTGTATGAGAAGCTCATGCTGCACTTACATAGTCGCCATTAGCCTCTGGCAAAAGAATGTTCATCTCGGATGACTTCGAGCTGACGATTTCAACGCCCAGCGAGTCCTTGGACAAATACATTTGGCAACCATCGGTCTTATCGATCGATACAGTTGGCACAAAGCCCAATACCTGCATCTGTACGCTTTGGCAGTTGACAAACTCAATGGAAGCGACAACCGAATCGAACAGAAGCGAACACTTCTTGCACGAATCCAGCACAATGTTGTTCACCTTGCCCTTAACTGTCAACGTGGATCCCTCACAACGGAACATGTAGACCACATTGTTCATTTCGGCTTGGTCAACCAACAGGTTGCTGTTGTTCTTCTGATACTCGATTAGCCACTTTTTGCCATCGCGCGTAAACACAGGCTCCTTGGCCGGCGCAGCCACAGGTGCAACGCCTTTGCTGCTAGGGCCGGCGGCGGCGGCGGCGGGTGACTTGAAGGGCGCTGGCCCAGTGCGCAACGAAGGATTCTTGTGGGTTTGCATGTCGCCGGTAACCTTCTTGAGGTCTACAAAGCAGATAGAGAGAAGTAATATTCAGTATATGATACCCAATCTCAGACTATCCTCGCACTTACTCTTGGTTATGTCGGCGCCCTGATTGATTTGCGCAAAGAGTGCACTGCGTTCATCGCCCGCGGCGCTGTCCAGTTTCAATGCATTCAAATCCAATGGTGGTGGTGGTGGTGGCAAACCGCCAGGTGGTGGCGGTGGTGGGGCACCACCAGCAGGTGCTGCACCCTTGCCAGACCACACCAGACCTGTGGTGTGATACTGCTTAATGTACGCCTGCAGATCCTTTAGCGTTTGCACCCAGGCGCGTGCCCATTCCACATGCGTTGCATCCTTCTCCTTCCACTCCTTGAGCACACGATTCGTATAAAATTGGCCGGCATCGTTCATTTCCTTGACCAATGGCCCTGGCATCGACGTGGTGCACACCCAACCCAGTGCGGGAATACTCTCACTAATTGCGGACAAATGATTAAAATATGCCGACGTGCGATGCTTCTCACGATAATCCTGAATGGCGCTAATCTGCGTCGATGTTGGCTGCAGCAGCTCAATTTGCTTCGCTTGCGCCGGCTGCGCTATCTGCGTGGCCAGCGTCACATACTTCAGTTGAGCGCTGTAAATAGATACAAATTGAACTCACAAATTCAAGTGGCGCTGCTGCTGCTGCTGGTGCACTTACTCGAAGGCTGCCTTAACATGTTGCGCATGTTGAGCGACATCGCTGCCAATTTTGTTGGACAACGCGAGATATTCACTCAGCGATCCAGACACAATATCCTCAAAGCCAGCGATACTCATGTTGTTGCAGACACTAACTGAAGCTGGTACTGGTACTGGAGGTGGTGGTGGAGGTGGTGATGGTGTTGGCAGCGGTTTAGCAACTGCTCTCTGACGTACTTCTACTTCCTGTGCTGCTGCTGCTGCTGGCGGCGCTGCAATAAGCGTATGCTCCAAACGATCTACAAGCGTTTCCAAACGTTCACAAATCCTTTCCAAATGCTTAACGGCAGCCGTGGGCTTTGTTTCCGTCTCGTTATCTGTGTGGGGGAAGATGGTAAAAGATCAGTATAGGCTAAGTAACATTTTGAATACAAAGAAAAATGTGCGTAAAAAATTGTACAAAATTAGAGAAATTATAATAATAAATACATATAGTATAGTATATTATTAAGTTTACTCATTAACTGTATTTACACCCAGCAAAAATCAAGTTCTATAAAAAAACCAAAGAATTAGTTTTCATTGTTGTTTTTTATTGATGCCATCACAAGAAGGTATGCATAAGGTGCATGAATCATCGAACGATCGAAACGAAACAAACAATGAACAATTCAATTGATGATGATGACAAGATGAGAACGAACGAGAGAGAGAGAGGAAGAGAAAGAGAAAGAGAAACAAGTGCATAGCAAAAAACATAGTGAGATATAATATAATTAATATCTTTAATTGTATATTTAACTAGGCCAAATTGTTGAATACCCTTTAGAGTATAGAAAAACAGAACAAATCACTTGAATAGACTTATTAAGGTTATTGTACCCGCTACACAAGGTATACATATATATTATTGATCAGCATCATCAGACGGGACAAATTAGCCATGTCTGTGTGTGTGAACACTTATATCTCAGAGACTATAAGAGCTACGGCCATCAAATTTGGTGACAAAATTTCATATAATGGCACGCAGACAAAGGCAATTCTATAATATTGAGACATCTCCTAAAAATCGAATTGTAAGCTTAGTTTAAACGCTGCCATGTTCAGTTTTGATGTAAAAAATATTTAACACTATTTAAATGATATGCTTGCAATCGGATAAGAAACTTAAACGTTATTCAAGAATCAATTTGTCGAGACGTGCAGTTGGGTAGCGGGTATACTCTCTTACTTGCTATATATGTAATATATCTGTACAAAAAGGTAACACAACGAGGCATGCAACAACAACAACAACTGGAGACAACCAGACACAATGAGAGAGAATGACAAACAGAGACAGAGACAAAGAGAGAGGGAGAGAGAGAGAGAATGTGGATATGGATTCATTTACCACGCACTGCGACGCTGTGCTCCACGGCAGCATGCGCGGCGCGCAGCAGCTCCGTGTAGAGACGCTGACGCTTCAGTTCCAGCTCATCGCGTCCCACCGGCGTCACAGGTGGCTCAATGCAGCCGCTACAACAAGCCACAAAGCACAACAACAAGACCAAGAGCACCAAGAAGAAGAACAGAGTTTAGTTCGAGAAGCAGAAAACGTAGAACGTTAGAAGAACCAAAGAAACGAAAAAAAACAAAGAGAGAGACAATGGAACGTAAGTGAACGCGCTTCTCACATCTCATTTAGACGCTCATCGTCAAACCAGGAAGGCAATCCATGTGCAAATATCAATGTCTCTGGCAGCAGATCTGCATCAATGTACGGCGCACACATGCTCTCTCGCTTCGGGGGCGGCAGTGAGTCGGAGAACACTTCATCGTCGTCGATCAGTAGGTTATTGTTATTGTTGTGATTATCCAGCAGAAGCAGCGATATGGGCGATGGTTCCGGCTCAATAATCTCGGCACGATTGCTTATGTTCACCTTCTTCTTGATGGAATGATGCGTCGAATTGTGTCGTGACAGACAGCTCTTTGTGGGCGGCGTTTGTGAGGGTTTCACCGGTTCCGGTTCTGGTGCCGGCTGTTGCTGTTGCTGCCATGGCATTGCAACCTCTGCAACCTCATCGTCTTCCGCACTGTTCATCGAGGCGGGCGGCGCTGTGGATGTGGATGAATGCGTTGAGCGCACGTTCAATTGCAGTGCGTCTTCTTCTACAGCTTCCTCTTCTCCAACTCCTGCTTTTTCGTTGGCTGCGAACAAGGCGTCACGATTGGGTTAGGATCTTAAGCTATATAAGCTATATAATGAGAAATGAGCTAAGCTTCTCATTTTGCTTATTACTTATTATTATTGGAGGGAGTCTGTACTGCAACCTTAAGGATCAATTATGCGCCTGCAGAGTTTGGAGCTCCATTATCGGTCCAGAATTTCTTACAAATTCTAACACTTTTCCTAGACTGTTAGACCTTATCTTATAAAGGCTATTATTGCTTATAAAAGTTGTAAACTATTTGCCGTGAGATCAAACGAGATGTCTTAGCTGTTGAAGCTTTAGCGAACTCTTGCTAATGTAATGATCAATTATTAACTCAACTGAACATATAATGAAACCCTTTATTATAAAAGAAGATCTTAGTTATAATATTTTCTTGAGCAGACTGAATTCCCCCTTGCATATATTTTCTATACTTTAAAATACAATATTACCCCCTAATTACAAACTATTGAAAACAATATTTATAAACAATAAAGCTATAAATAAGCTTGCTTGGTGTTAGAGCAAACAAAAAAGGTGAGAGAGAGCAGCGCAGGTTCTGGACACTTTTTTAGCTGTTTTTTGCCTGGTTCCAAGTGCAGAACAAATAGTAAGAGATCCTTAGGCAATATATACTGTATGTATTGTATATTGTTGTTTATTGTGTATACCAGTTTGATCTATTTGTTCTTCGCTTCGTTCTTCGTTATCTTCGGTTTCAATGGGACTTTCTATAGGCTTTGCCGTTAGATTTCCATTCGGTTTGACCTCTGTTTCCGTTTCCGTTTGTGTTTCCTTTTCCGTATCGGATGGCTTTAACACTGCTATAGCTGATGCAGGTGCTGCAGGTGTTGCAGTTTCGTTGATTTCGTTGGTTTCCTTGTCGTCGTTGTTGCCTTCGTCGCCTTTTTTTATGTTTATCCTTATCCTTTTTGGCTGCTTTGGGATTGGCACGACAACATGAGAACATTTCTGCGGTCGTTGTTGGCTTTATTGAATATACTTTAATATATATGAACGGATGAATCACATTAAGATTATGCAATTGCCTGTTGGTGGCTTATTGCTCATTCTCAGTTACAAACAACACTAAGAAACACGTTGACGAAAGCAGCCATAGAAAGAAACTGTTTGTTCCAGAGTTCGCTTAGTTTGCTTTGGGTTAGCCGCAAAAAAGGAAAAAGAATATAATCGTAAACTGAAGCAAAAACCACTCCGTAAGCTCCTCCTATATGTATCGTATAACTACAATACATATACAATCGCAAGTACATGCATATCTAACTCTGTGTGGTTATGTATGTGTGTGTGTTTATCTCTTCACTCGCACTTTATAGTTATTTTTTGTTTCTTTTTTTTATTTTTTTTTTCAAGTGTTTGACATTAAATAATTAGCAAATTTTTATCACTTTTCAAAGGTTTTATATGATTAAATGCAAACTGCCTGGGCACGGCAATAGGCCACGGCTGGAACCCAACTGGGTCAGAAAGACACAAGCACACTCCACACACACAAACACACATGCAAAGCTGCTGTTAGCGGAACACACCCTAAAAGGGCAGAGAAAATATACAACGACGCGCACGCACAGGACTCCAGCAGAGCCTGTAATCGTGTGTATGCGTGTAGGTTAACAGCGCAACGTTAAGGTCATGTTAGGCACATTAACAGCGCGTAAGCTCAGCTTTGTCCAAATTTGGACGAACATTTGTTGAAAAATATACAAAAAATAAAGTGTAAAAAACTAACAAAAGCTGTGTACAAAATATTGTTTGATTTTGTTACGAGGTCACAAACACAAACACAGACATTGAGACACATAAAAAATAGTTTTTATTGAAGCTGCGATTGTGGTGAAAGCTTCTTCAAGAGTTTGCGCGAAGTGTGAGACAGAATGAGAGAGAGAGGTAGAGGGAGCGAGAGTAGTGAGAGAGCAAAGCTGTGCAGATTTTACTGTTGCTGCTGTCTATACTGTTGTTGTTTTTATTGTAAGAGCAACAATGAGTTTATTGCACCGGCCGCAAAGCTTTATTGTTGTTGTTTTTGCACAATGCATTAAGCTGCTGCTGCTGCCAAGGCAATTAGAGTGAGAATCCGTCTGAATAAAGCAACAACAACTTTCGCTCAGCTGTGTGTGAGAATGTTGTTCTTGTTGTTTCTGCTGCTGCTGCTTATGCAGTTTCTACCTTCTTCCATCTTCATCTTATTCTTTTGTCTCTGTCCAAATGCATTCAAATGCATAGTCACACACACACACAGCATATTAAGTGACTACGGCAGATGCATATCGTATTACCGTTAGGTGAATGTCTCCGATAACAATTAATTATAAATTAAACACCTGCTGTCCATATATGGCCAAGGTAAAAATATAAAAAGAGCTAACGTTTAATATTTCCAGCGAACCCTGGTTATCTATGTATGAGGGTGTGTGTGTATGAGTGTTTTGGCTGATAGCGCTTTTTGGCCATTTTTTATTTACACACACACATACATATAAAATTATTAACATTTGTTAGCTCTTGCGTAAACTTTCTAGATGTGGCTGTGGGAGTGAGTCAGAGTAACACATTAGGAACAACATAGAAAACAACAACTACAAGAGCAAGCGCAACAGAGCGGCAAACAGCTGAGAAGTTGTCGAATTGTCATCGAAAGGAAAGGGTATTGAAAATTTGTTAGGAATTTTATTTGACTGCACTGCGCATTACACTTGCAAATCAAATGGAATTGAATATATGAAATCATCATTAAAAATATACCAAATTACACACACCATATACATATGTATGCATGTACCTCACACATACACAATATATACATACAAATACATGTGTGTGTATTTAATTTAACAAACAAAAAGTGATTCACATAAAAATAGACAAAATACATATCTAAATGGCCCGCACAGCCGAGGCTAAGAAACAACACACAGCTGTCTCTTGTACTCTCGAACACTTAACGCCCCACACACACACATCTACTATTCGTATATGAACGTGCCAATTCTATATTCCAGACAGCCTGGCCGCAGGAAAAGTGGTTAGAAAACCCCACCCAACAACGCAGCCGGCACTTTTCAATTGCGCTTGCACTCTTCACACTAATCTCCTCTGTTGCTTGGCAAAAATAAAACAAACGAAAATACAATTTTACGCACATTTCTTTGGGCACCCCCGGACAACACATAAAACATACACACACAATTAACTTAAATACACTTACCACAAATGTAATTCAGTAGGATGACAAAATTTTTATTACACGATATCTTTGCCGCTCAAAACGTTGTTATTATGCGAAAAAACCAACGACGAATGAATTTTTGCGAGTGACTAATTACTATTTATATCGATATGTGGTGTCGAGAGCAACGCATATATATCGATGAATATAATAATTGTTACGAGTGAGACATTGCGATATATATCAATTGGAAATTTCTCAACATTGTCTGACCCTGTGCCCATGTACGATAATCGATTTCCGATACAAGCAGTGAATGGCGGTTATTTTCAATTCTAATGTTAGTTCAATTTAATAGTAATTTCAACTTAAGTCTCTAACTTCTCTTCTAAACCATCCCCTTCCGAACTATCTTCTTCTGATGAATCTGACCACATTTCCGGAACAAAGGGTTCATCATGTGGTTCGTAAGGCGTTAATGGGACATCATAGGGCAAAGGAATTGGTGGAATGCCATTTCTAATGTTCTCTAGCGGAAAAGTTTCTTCACCAGTCTGCAAGACAATTTTATAAAAACTGTATACAATCAGTTGATAATAAGTATATTCAACCCACCACAAATCGGGGCAGGAAAAGAACACCCGCCTCATAGTTGCCAATGATTAGACTGTAGTCCCATGTCCAAGTTCCCCAGGCCATTTTCGAGAGATTTGCCGAGGTCAAAAGATACCAATAAACACACTGTTCCTCCAGATTGAAGCGCGTATAGCACTTGTGATGTGGTATGGCTCGTGTACGATGTCTCTTATCCGCCTTCCATTGCTGCAAATATGACTTAAGCCAGGGTTGTCGATTATAAATTTCCATGTAGTAGGATAAACACCTTTTAGGGCTCAAACCATTTGACATATTGCTAACACTAGGATAGATCATTTTGAAGGGCGGTAAACGACGCGATCCCTTTGGAGGGAAAGAATCTCTGCGTAGATTGTTCACAAATTGTTCCAACCATCCCTTGACGAGACTGCCAATGCTAGAGCTCTGACAGACAACTGGTATTGTGTCCGCAATGGGGGTCGAATGCTTGGCCAAAAGGTAGCCGAGGCGAGTACAACCCCAGGCATGGCCGCGGACAGGACACTCGTTATGTTCACCCGGTATGGAGCCTATGAAAAAGACACTAAGCGCAGAAAATTAAATATATAATCGTACTCCAAGTGTTCCATTTAATTAATCTTACTTCACAGCACTAAAATCACTTTTTGCTATGCGTTCTATCCATGGCTGAAGTTCATCCAACTTGTACATTGACAAATAATGCATCAGATCCCCACGGAAGCCAGTCGCGCTTTCACCCGCCAACTTGGTATCTGTATCAGTTTGAAGTGCCGGCAATGTTGGACTTATCCACAGACCTTGGGTGCGATTGTGCCAATCGAACGGGAACAGATTCGCTGTGGAGATGACGACACGCATTCCGCCATCCTTATAACCGAACAACATCATCTTTGTGTGCGATGATGAAAATTTCGATGCCATTTCTATTTTGATTACTTTCACATTAGGTTTCACCTTATCCGTCCCACTGGCATCCAAACCATGAAGCACAAGCAAAGGTTTATCTCTGTAGGAGTGTATAGAAATTTAGATAAGAAACAACTGTAGCTAAGATCATAAGATGTTTGTGCCATCCCTGCCACTTACAGTATGCCAGCTAAATAATAGTGGGCCTGTAACCAGTCTATATTCACTAAAAAACTGAACTGTACACTTGACTCGATCTCGCCCAGACTTTCATCGAGTAATTCCTGCATTGACACAGTAAGTGGTTCATCTTGTGTTGCCTCTGATTCGATTACTGATGTGAGGAACATGTTGTACGGCGCTGCCTGTTCTAGTTTTTTGGCCATGCCTCCTTTTTCAACGTGTGGAAACATTAAATAATTATACTCTTCAACCTCTTGTTTGTCTTCGCTCCTTTTTTGTTCCTCCATATTTACCACAACGCTGGTATCATTCATGTTTTTTCTATTAGTGAATATTTTACACTGTTATTAAAAGTATGAGTTAATAGATACGTTAAAATTGATTGCAAATTTAGAATTTGAATTTTCTAGAAAATAAGCTTATTTTTTTCGGTACTGAAAATATTTTTCTACCGAAATTACATTTTATTACGTTAATTATTAAATCCGCAAATTCATTATTTTATTTTAAATTGCTTTTGTTTTATTTTTTAACTGTGCTGACCGTTAAAAGCTCTTAATTGTAGTTTCCAAAAATTGGCACAAAAGCCACGTAAATTGCTGTTACCGATAAGTAGCCCTATGGCGATGTGTACACATACACACATGTAAAAAAAGATTAATAATTAAGTATGCAATAAACACTTGCGCCCAGCTATTATATGTTGACAAATACGTGATTTAGATTAGAAACGTTCACATATTTTGAGCACATTAAGTATTATTTTTTGCAATCGAATTCGGTATTTTGATCGAAAGGCAGTATTTTGGTTTTTCCTTAAAACGCATTAGCAACAAGTCGTCTAGTGTGTATGTACATACCTAATGTATTGAATCTGCGAATATATTTATATAATATATATCAAGTAATAAGCACAACAAACACAGTTAATGTCGACTGTCTCAGCAAAACTACCGCAAATGACTAACAATGTTGTGATTCCCAAATTGTCGATAAGAAACAATCAACCTTTGCCACGCTATCGTACGAATTGCAAAAGCTTGTTATCGATAAAATACCAGAAAATACCAACTGTAAATATAACAACTGCAGTTGAGATTATTTATCAAATTTATTCATCACATTTCAAAAGAGCCCTGCTAGCCCTGTAGATAATCCATAAGGAAGGGTGTATCATCTGGTCCGTAGGGTGTCAGTGGGACATCGTACGGCAGTGGAAAAGCCGGAACGCCATTTCGTGAGTTTCCCAACGGAAAGGTCTCTTCGCCAGTCTAGAAATAATAAAAAACAGAAATATTATAAAAATTGGTTGTGAGATTAAGTATTTGTATAGATACCACAAATCTCGGCAAGAAAAGCACTCCCGCCTCGTAGTTGGCAATACGCAGACAGGGTTGTATGTTAGAGGCTTTGTTAAAGGAACCCCAGGCAGCTTTCGACAGGTTGGCCGAGGTGAGAACAAACCAATAGACAGACTGATCCTCCAGATTAAAGCGTGTATAGGTTTTGATGTGCGGCATGGCCTGTGAGCGATGGCGATCACCGGACTTCCATTGCTGCAGATGCGATTTAAGCCAGGGCTGCTTGTCGTTGGTGCTCTTGCCATAGGGCAGACAACCGCCACCCAGCATGCCGTCGTGACTGCGTGAGACATTCCCAAAACTGGGATAGATCATCTTGAAGGGCGGCAATTGACGCAGCCGACCCACTGTGTTGGAATCCTTGCGTAAATTGTTGACGAAATCCTGTTGTATCCATGCCTGCACATTGACGCCCAGGCTACCAATGCTAGAGCTCTGACAAACAACAGGTATGCGATCCTCAATGGGTGTCGCATGTTTGGACAAAAGGCCACCAAGGCGAGCACAACCCCAGGGATGACCGCGCACAGCCGACTCCCGATGGCCACCGGGCACAGAGCCTATAAAGAAAACACTTTGAGGGCGTTATTAGAGAGAACAATACGAGGAGTCATGCAAGTTAAATACTTTATGGCACTGAAGTCACTTCTGCGTATACGTGCTATCCAGGGCTGTAGCTGGGAGATCTTGTACTCTACCAGATACAGCATCAAGTCTTGCTTGAAGCCCGTTGGACTCTCGCCAGCTCCGGTGTCCGCATCCTCAGGCAAGGCCGGCAACAAGGGACTTATCCACAGACCTTGGGTGCGATTGTGCCAATCGTCCTCGTACAGATTCGCTGTGGAGATGACAACACGCATGCCGCCATCCTTATAGCCCAGCAGCATCATCTTAGTGTGCGACGTGGCAAAAGCTGTTGGCATCCTCACTCTTATGGCTGTCACCTGGGGCTTGAATTTGCCGATTCCCAGCAGCTCTGGAGATTCATCGCCGTAGAGCACCAGCAACGGTTTGTCGCTGTAAGGGAACGTTAAGGATAAATAAGGAATCGGATCAGATCTGGGGTTCTATTTACAGTATTCCCGCAAAGTAATAGTGTCCTAGAAGCCAACCAATGTCCACCATAAAGTTGATTTGCACGCTCGACTCAATCTCGCCCAGACTTTCATCCAGTATCTCCTGCAGTGTTATGCTTAGTGGCTCCTGATGTGTTGGCTTCGAGTCTGTGATGGCTGTAAGGAACATGTTGTATGGGGCGGCACGCTCCAATTTGCTGGCCATGCGTCCCTTTTCTACAACAACAGGAATGTAATCGCGTATGTTGCGTTCACTGAGTTTCTGTTTTTTGGCCAAATTTGAGCTGTCCTTGCTGTTAGCTGCTTGACTGGTGCTGGGCACTGGAGCAGGTTGCTCCTTCTTCGCAGCAGGAAGAGTTGCCGGCTTGGAAGGAGCAACCGTACCAGGCTTGGAGGGAGCAACAGTTGCTGGCTTGGAGGATGTATCATTTGCTGGCTTGGAGGTGCCAACAGTTGAAGCATTTTTTCTTGCACGCTGGGGCAACACTTTCTCCAAGAGTTTGAGCTGTATACTAATGAGTTCCGCTGAATATTTACTAGGTATATCGTACTCATTGCTGTCGGCCTGCAATCCTTTGGCATATATAGCATCCACTAAAATTGAAAATATACCAAATATTGAAATGACAACAATTCCCTCTGTTTTACTCTTTTTTTGCTTACAATGTGCATGAGAGAATTCCCCGAAATGTATGGGATTCTTGCGATAACATTTCTCGCCGTATGGACACTCCTGCATTATAATTAACTTATAAATTTATTTTACGACAATCAACAAAAAAACGAAGCGCAAAACAACAAATGCCAAAATCGATAAGAATATAGCAAATAATCGATAACTATGCTCACGAAACATAAACAAAATTGTTCACGATCAATTCTCTGAACTATCGATTACCACATATACCGCCAGATATATGAACATATTTCTAGTTTAATTCATGAAATGGATAAAAATACTTTGCTTAAACGCAAGATGCGATTAAAATAGAAATACATTATTTTTCAAGCAGAAGCTGAATAGTTTATAGTACTTATATTGTTTAATGTTAACCGATTGGTTTGAAATTAACTACTGCGGTCAACCACAAATTAGATTAGATTGATATGAATCGTTAATTGCATAATTCATAGTTAGTTGTTTAATAAAACTCGCCTTGAACAGTCGTCTATCGTAAAATATAATTAAAATAATGGATCAACTTAATACTACGAACAATAACTGCATAGAAGGCGATTTTGTGGCTAATTTGGAGAATACCGAGTACAATATGTGCCATAAATACCGTGGCATGGCGATCATCATTAATAACGAGCATTTTCTTGATCCCAGTTTGAAAGCTCGCGAGGGAACACAGAATGATAAAAGAGAACTAGAAAAAGTTTTAAAACAGTTTGGCTTTGAAGTTAAGGAATATTTGGATCTGTGTTATACTGATATCATGTCCAGAATGAATAGGGTTGCTTCGCGCGATCATTCCCACTCTGATTGCATTCTTATTGTAATTCTATCGCACGGTAAACTGGGTTTTATTCACGCCAGGGACACATGCTATCCACTGGAAAGTCTTTTGAATCTATTCTCGAGCAAGCAATGTCCAACATTGGCGGGTAAACCGAAACTATTCTTTATTCAGGCCTGTCAGGGAGTTTGTAAAGATCCAGGATTTCCCGTGCACACCCCCTGACGGCAATGACGATTCCAACAACGATGATTCCTATATGGGTTACAGAATGCTATTGCATAAGGACTTTTTAGTTGCCTTTTCCACCATTCCGGGATACGTTTCTTGGCGCAACAGCTTCGATGGTAGCTGGTTTATTGAGAGTTTGTGTCAAGAGCTGAAAAGCCAAGGAAAAAGCCGTGATATATTAACACTGCTGTCTTTTGTTGCGCAGCGTGTTTCCAACTATGAGAGCAATAACGAGTTTTGTGCACATATGAATAAAAAAAAGCAAATTACTTGTACCATGTCTACGCTAACCCGCATGCTATATTTTCGCGATAAAAGCGATGAATCAGACTAGAAATATATATAATTTTAATAAATACACTTAAAAAGATCATTTATTTATTATTCATATACACTTAGAAAAATGACTTAAAAAGGCTTATCACTATTTAAAAATGTCCCAAGGGTCAGGTTTTTTCTCATCACTAACCTATACATTCAAACAATCTGCCGACGTTGCCACACTCTGCGATTTTAATCGTTTCCGATTACTATCGATACATGCTGTTATATTATTGCTGATGTGCAATAAAAATATAAATAAAATATAACAAAAATGTAGACATATTAATTGATGAATTCCTAATATAAATATATATATTTGCAATTTGTTTTGTGTTGTGCATTAATTGGCAACGCATAAGTGTTGGAAAGTGCAGAAACCAGTAGCAGGTTCGTGTTGTACACACTTCGTGTCTGTCGTCGGTCGTTCGTCGTTGTCGTCGTCGTCGTGTGTGCATTTCATGATAAACAATTTAAAATAAATAACAAATTTCACATACTTATGGAGCATTAAAGTAAACAAACTGGCCAAAAAATCAGAGCAATAGTGTTTAATTGTACCCGTGAGTAGCAATCAAACAGTTTCATGTGCATTTCCATTGCGAAAATAACGAGAGTAGTAGTGCAATTACGTTTGGCTGAGAAGAAAAAAATTTTCTTCTCATACTGCGCTGCTGCCGAAAGAGACTTGGCCTGGCGTCGTCGCAGTCGTTGTTGTTGTATATGCTGCCGCGGCTACTGCTGCCTCTGCCGCGGACTCTGCTGCTGCTGCTGATGTTGTTGTTGTTACTCCTCTTTGCTCGGCAGGGATTACGATTACAGTTTTATTCTCAGCCTCTAGCCAGTTTTATGCTGCAATATAAATATGTATGTGCCTGTGTTGTGTGTGCGAGAGTGTGTTTGTGCTGCGCGCGCCATTAATTGAACGAACAAAATGCAAAAGAAAAGAAAAAGAATTGAAAACGATTATAAATACACACAATAAAATGAAATTTTTATTATGTTTTGAAAATACTTGAATGTCGCTTATCTGCCCGCGCACACACAAAAATATTCAAAAAAAATCAGAATCCACTTGAAGGCATCCTAAACACAGGTGCGGATGAGTACGGCACAAGTGGCATGGGTCGGGGAAAGCGACGCAAATCGAAAATTAGTCACAACAAAAACATTAGAAGGTTGCATGCATGGGATGATTAATCACAATTTAAGCGAACTTTCGACAACATTTATGACTCAGAAAGAGAGCAAGAGAAGCAATTTTCTTCTTTCTAGTTTTTTCAGTCTCTCTCCACTCTACTCAAACAAACTGTTATCATAACGTACGCTCGCTCTGTTATCAATTTCATCACACACTGTGTTTTAAGTTCTTTCAATTTGTTTTGCTTTTTACTATTTTCCATGCACACACATACAAACACATACATACAGCTGCATTTACATTGTGTGTTGTTTGTTTGTGTGCTCTTATCTACGCAGCGCTGCTTTTGTTGCGCTTCTCTTCTTTTTGTTGTTGTTATCAGCGGGCAGCGCGCTCAAACCTTCCAGCAGCAGCACCTGAATTTTGCTGCACACACACACATTGCCTTCGCTTCGCCGTTAGACGCCGCTCGGTCGCGGTGAACGCTGGCGTCCGCGTCGCTGCTTTTTCCTTTGTCGAAGGTAACTGAAGCGCAACCCAAGACGTGCACTCAATTCCACACACACACAAACACTTTGCGCCGCTTTGTGTATGTGAGTTGAGAGTGGGAGAAGAGAGCATTGCAGAGCAGCGGCAAAGGCAGCTTTGTCAGATATGGCAACTGTGCTTTTGCTACTATTCTCCATCTTCGTTTTTGTTGTTGTTATTGTTGTTGTTGGTCAAGTAAGCATAGCAAGAGAATGGCGTACCGAAGGGGAGAAAAATTGCAAACCGCTGCATCATCTAATGGGGAGACGACGACGCTGTTTCAAGCTGTTTCCACAGAATCTCTTATGTTCAGCTTGATAACATCTCGATGTTAAATTATCACAAAATCAGTCAGATGATTACAGATGTAAACGAAAACGTATTTTGGCCTACGTGCGAAATATACAGCTATCAATTATGTATTTACTATATAATATATTGTGTATACTATAATTTTATATAAACTAAATAATAAGTTATGATTTATGAATATTTCCTAGATGGCAAACTTATAAGAATTAGGGTAAAGTAGAGAGTAAACAGAGCTGGTAACACTGATACTTAGGCTGCCAGATCAGCCCTTTTCCGGACAGATCAGTATTTTTATATTTGTACACCCGATGAAATTAATAATTTCAACTGTAATTTTTTTTTGGAATTTGAAGCTAATCGATTCAAAAACTGCTATTGTATTCATGATCTACATGTATGAGTTGAAGATATTGTGTTCTTGTGAAATTTGGACTATGTTAACTAACATTTCAAGCATATGCATTATGATATGAGCTGTATTTTAATAGTATTTTTGCTGTATTAAGGCTGCCTTACATCTTTATATATCCACTCTATATTTTGTCCAATTTTTCAACTTTATTTTTCCAATTAAGCCTTTGTGATGTCGAGCAATAAATCAAAGGCGAAAAGCATTAAATCATTTGCAAAAACTTTAAGAACTTAACTATGAAATATGAATAAGAGTGACTTGTTGCTGTGTTCGTTCGTAAGTCTCAAGTCCGAAAGTCAAGATTGAAGTCTGACGCCTTCAAAATGCTGCAGTTGTTGTTGACCCAAACAGAGCCTCGAGGTACTCAAATCATCCACGCCCGCGCATTGCCGCCTTCAGTTAACCGTCATTGTGAATAACATATGAATAAATGTTGCATATTGTTTAACGACTTGAACAACGGCTATTCTAATTTATGTTGCACATTGTTTTTGCGTTTTTGCTCCCTAATATATATGGAGTTGCACACACACACATACATACACTGTTAGTTGATTGGGCAATTCACAATTTGCCAGGCTGTGAAAATTAAGTGCGCAAAGTCAATATTTCAATTTTTGTTGAGGGGGCAAATTTGCATACGACGACGACGACGAAGTGAAGTGTACGCTGTTGCCACTGCCGCTTACGATGAGGCAAGCAAGCTGCTGCATGTGTGTTGCATGATTATAATAAACAAGCTAACCAGCATCGTCGAGCTAAAGGCAGCCGCAGTCGCCGCCGCAGCCTACGCATCAGGTTACAACTTGTGTGCTGAGACTTTTAGCGGCATATTGTAAATGAGCCACAAAATGGTTGCACGTTGTTGTCTTTCAGCCTTTTTTTTTGGCTAAATAATTATGTTATTAATTGGATTTATGTGCTGGGGGGGAAATTTGCATTTTTCACTGCTGCTACAAGCCCTGCTCCGTTATGTGGACTCTTTGGGGGCGGGGCTGCTGCACTTATCTTGTGGCAACTATTTTTAGATCTATCGAAAGCGTGATTTACGCTTTTTGTTGTATTGATTTCGTTTTCTTTTTTGCCAGTGGGCGTCCCTCGTCGTGTTTGCTTTTGATATTCCCCCATATAAAAATATTTACATATTTTTTCCCTCTCAATTTTTTGTGCTCTTGATCTTCTTGTCGCGATAATCCGCGCGCAATGGTAATAAAAAAATAAAAAAAACTAGTCAAATTAAACAAAACAAAACAAAGCCGAAAATATTCAAAAAGAATTGTCAACACGCATTTGAACCTATTTTTATACCCTGTCGCAATCGGATTTCGACGGTACGACGACGGTGTGTGCCCTGCCCTCCCCCGATTGTTATTACCATGATTATTGGGTGCGAGTGTAGACGGGAAACAACTCTATTAGCTGTCTCACTGATCAACTGATGCTTATCGAGCGAGGCTTAAGCAAGATTTAACGAAAATGGGGTAGGTTGGGGCATGAAATACCCTAAATTACAATTTGAACTAATGGAATATTTATGGAGTTAGGCTTACATATGTCACTTTGTTTCTTTAATTTTGGAATATAAATTGGTTGAAATATATAATTTATGAAAGAATTTAAGTATTGTCTTGTCTTGTTTGATAAATTAGCATACCCTGTATTCCCAATGTGCTGCATAAATTCCCTCGAACAATGTTCCACTCCACTGTTATCTCAGTTAGATCGAACTTCTTTAAGCCGCCGCCCACTGAGAACTTTGGCTACTTAGTAACCACTGTGCGCACGCACACTGCCTTGCCATCTGCTGCCAGAAAAACTTATGGAAACGCAACTTTAAACTGTAATAAAGTGGGAAATTACAGTGCATAAATCTCTGTCGCAAAGCTGTCAAGTGGGGAGGGTGAGTGTGAAGGCAATTCCCTAACGAAAGTCGGGAGTCTCTCTCTTGCACTAGTCGGGCGTAAAGCCAACACCCACACACGTACACACATGCAGAGTGTAACCTTTTGAATGAAATTCGACTCACAGTTTGACAGCCATTGTGTGGCAAGAGCGTTGCAAGCGCCAATAACAAACAACAACAACAACAACGTTTGCATATTTAAATGCAAGCAGCGCGCCACACACAGTGGACACAGAAAGTGCTGCACAGTGTCCTCTCCACACACATTATCATATTATGTATTATTGTCTTGTGTTGTTGGTATTGTTGCTGTTGTTGTTGATGTGTCTGTTCAAGCATTCAGCTGCCGTGCGATACTTGACTTGGCGCTTCATTGTCCATATAAAACTAATAATTATTGCATTTAAAATCTAATAAATAAACGCATTGACAATGCCGGAGTTGGGGATTTTATTACTAGCAGCGCGGTGGCGACAACGACGACGCTACGTAGCCGCTCCTATTTTTAATGGCGCTATGCTCCCGCAGGGTTGGGTAACGTCTTTGTGTGCATAATAAAGCGCATCTTTTTGTTCGATATTTTAAATACATATGTACAAGTATGTATATGCATACTACATTGTAGATCTCTACCATACTTCAGAAAAAGGACAACTAAATTGGCTGCGATTATGCGATTGGTCCTGTAAACAGCTTGCGATTACTTTGCAAAATACTAAATTATCGATTGTTCAATTATCACTTTAGTAGTTAACTCTTGCAAACGTGCACACTGCATGCATATTTCAACAATTCCTCGTATATTGTTATGTTATTTGGAACCGACACCTTAGCTAAACATGCACACGCAAGAGTGACAAACGAGCTCAACAACTTGTTAATGTGGTTGTTAACTTTGACATGAACATGAAAAAAAAACGTAAGCTTTACTTTGATTAATTTATTATTGTTATACGGAATTTGTAATAAATAGTAATTTATTGTTATACAGTATTGCAATAGATGTAGGGCTGTCAATGGAATCGTCTGCAATCAGTGGTTGCCCTTTAAAAATGAGTAGATTTACTGGTAATTCAATACGGATGGCAACCCTAAATGGGAATATCTCCACTTTTATACATTTATCGATACATTTTGCCATGTACGATTTTGTAGCCCTGACGCCAATTTCTACTAATGATCATCATCAAAGTACACAACTTGAACAATTCTTGTGCTTTCTGCTGTTGTTGTTGTCTTTAGTGACAACGTTGCTGCCGCTTTTGACCATAATTGTTGTACTTGTCATTGTTTTGTGTCGCGTTGCCAACTGCAGGCGCAAGCGCAAACGCACCGACAACCACAAAAGCCAATGCAGACATTGTTGTTGCGCTCTGTCCGTGTATGTGTGTGTGTTAAATACATGTAATTAGCCATGTTTGTGCCATTTAATCCGCTCATACTGCATGTTCTCTCTCCACTCTTCACTCTCTGGCGACGCTTTTCTAAGAATTCTTTGCGTTCTGTTTTGGCGCACGCATTAGGCGCCACAAAGCGCAGCCACGTTTAACCCCCAAGCAGAGCAGAGCCAGTTACAACCGTCCCCCTCCCTCGTTCCCCTTCATTGCTACCTTTCGACTGCAGTTGCGCATACTCCACATATTTATGGGCTATTTAGGCGAGTGTGCGCATCGTGTGGATGCTGCCGCCGCTGCTGAAGGGTGATCGGTAGAGAGAGGGATTGGAGGGGGAGTACTGAAACTGGACTGTGTAGTTGGTGTGGTCGCCGCCGTTGCCGTGTTGTGCTGCGTCAGTCATTGGCATTGATTGGCAGCTGAACACGCAACAATTGTTGCATGGCGCTGACATCGCTAGCGCAGGCGACGCTACTTGCTGTAAGTTGCAAGTTCACTTTTGGCGCATGTTCACTAAACAACAACAAAACAGCACACGAACAACATAACCTACCGCACATGCAAAACAGTTGGCAACGCTAGTCAGTGAAGGCGTGAACACACAGGGTTGATTAGCTTCAGCTTTTTTTTTTGCAGTGTTGACAGCTCAATTACATTAGAGAAGGCAGCGCAGGGTTGTTGCGTGTTTTGCAGCAATTAACGCGTCAATTATTTGTAATTAGAATTGACTTAATTTCGCTTCATGCACAAAAGGATTCTTTTCTCTCAGCACTTTAGGCACGTGCACGTTAAAGAGAGAGGGTGTGGAAAAGGAGAACAGTGAAAAAGTGAGAGCGCATGCTGCATGTGTGTGTAATTTGCGTGCATGCATAAATTTTTATTGTTGTTTATGTTTGTTATGGCTGCTACTGGTGCTGCCACTGTTTTTATTTATTTTGTTTTGGGGGGTTGTGCGCGCTTCATGACTATTTTCGGTTTTTACGACAACTGCGTTATGTGTTACCCATGTTGGCTATAAATTCGCGTTTAGTAGTGTTAAACACGCAATAAAAACTAGGCAATATTAAAAGTGGCGCCCACTCTCTCTCTCTTTTCTATCCTCCACTCACAACACATCGACAAACACTGGTGCGCACACTCTCACATACACACATCTTTACATCTGGCAACTCCCCAAATGCAATATGACCATAGAGTTGGCAGCGTGCTCGCGGGGGAGCTTGCAAGAATTTTGCTGTTCGCTTTTTTGGATGGTTTGTTTTGCCTATCTTCTGTCCTGTTCTGCCCTCTGTCGCAACGCCTCCCTCTTAGCAACATATGCTGCCATTCACTTGCTGTGGCTGCATTTTACAGTTTGATTACTGCCCACACGTTTGCGTTCACGTGCACTGTGCCCAGCCTGCTCTCTCTCTCCTTCAACAGAGATCCCCAAGTGTATTTGATATGTATGTTTAAAGTAGAAATGTTTCTGTATGTGTGTTTGTGTTTGCAGCGCGCTTGCTTGTTGTTTGTTTTATTGTTTGTGGCTTTTAAAATACACACAAATACATATGTACACAACGCAGGCGGCAGCAGGCAACCACAGTACGTCACACAGCAGTTATTGAACACCAGGGCTGCAAAATAGAACCAAATCGAGTTCGTTATTTATTAATGTAAATATAAATACCATGCTAAAAACTATCGATAGCAATAAGTATTTATTGTCTTCAAATAATCTTATTGGTGATAGTTGCGCATTGCTGCTCCTGTTACTCCATCCCTGACACACGTTCTCATACTCTTGTTGGACTTCGTGTGTTTTCAACTTGTTCGCTTGTTCGTTCGTTTGTTGCGCGCATTCATCGCTGATCGTTCGCGTCGTGCAGTTGGTTTTATCGCTTGATTTGGTTGATTTTTTGATGCTGTGGAATGAAAAAGAACCACAACAAATCTTGAATGAATATTTATTATAAATTTAAAAAATTTTAAATCCTTCGCTCGATGAACTGCAAAAAATGCAATTGAGAATTTGATTTGCAAATATATGTTTACAGTATTTATGTAAATTCTTGCTGTGTTTGTGGAGGGTCGAATCGGAATCGAAAATCTCTTATAACATTTGGATGCTGATTTTGATGTATGCGCGCGTGTGTGTGTGTGTGTTCGTGACCGTGCCGTGGTTTATGCGTGCAGTATAAATAAATAACAAAATATCTGCAATCTTTGCCATAAACGTCAACAACAACAATTGCAATAAAAACCATCGCAGAACGTGGAAGATCTCCGCCGCCGTCGCTAACATGTGTACGTGTGTGTTGTTATTGTTTTTGGTTCTTCATTTTATTTTCTTTCGTTTTTCCAGGGAGCATCTAAAGTTTTGCCCATTTTGTTATTTCATGTAATTTATCATCAATTGCGTTTTGCCCTTGCATTATTTGTTTATTTTTAAACCCACACACACACATGTACAAGGAGGGAGGACACGAGCTCCTGCTCTCTCCCTCTTGTTCGTTGTTGTTGTTTTTTGCTCTCTTTGCTGAACGGAAGCGGACCCTGCGATAAGTTGGGTTTGATTTCATGTTGGTTTTGTTGCTCTCTTTTATTCTCTCTCTCTCTCTCTTTGATTTACGCTTTATTGTCGCATTGCTGCATTTATGATTGATTATTGATTGGAATTATCAGATACGCATGCGCGAATGCGTGCCTCACATACGTGAACATGTCATGACATGCGCAATCCTGAGAACACTTGAGTTATGATCGACTTCACTTAGGGCTTCCTGGACGACCATAGTTTCTCCTTTTTTTTACATTCTTACTTCACTTCTTCTCCCACATTTCTGCACTTTTGTCACGCATTTTTGCGTTCAGAGACAGTTTCATTTGTAATTGAAGTTTACGTTTATCGTTCTTTAATTGAACTCGAATCGTTTTCGAATTGCCTGGCTAAGTGCGGATCATGTATCATCATCCGTGCTATAAAAATGCTGTTGGAATTATGGGGAAGACCTCTAAAGTTTTATGATCTTTTATTATTGTTCTTAATTTTGCAGAGAGACTATAGGCTTAATTCCTGTATAAACTGTAATGTTCTTCATTTCGAAAAGTTTCTAGAAGTTTAGTTTCTGTATAAACTGCTATACATATGTTATACAATAAACAAAATGTTTGTTAGTAGTGTTATTTTATTATATTATATATTTTTCTGGAACTCGTTAGTTGAATCAATTTATGGAGTGTAAATAGTTTAAAGCTAAAGATAAGGTAACACTGTAACTATCGAAAAGAAATGGGCACTCGATATATTGTCATAGATCGAGAAAGTGCGATCACTCTCGAAAAAGCGTCAGTCGAATAGACGTGAAAGAATTAAAATAGAGAAAATATAAGTTTTCCAGGAGAAAGAATATAAAGTTCAAGTTTAAGGAACCTTAAGATTGATTCTTCTTGGTTTTAAAATGATTATAATCCTTTGTTATATTCTTCTGAAACTTAATTCATGAAGGGAGGTCATAAGAATAAGGTTAAGGTTTTATAATCTTTTGTTGATTATTCTTCAACAGATTGATTGAATGAACTCTTTTAATAATATGCAATTCCCAAATTAAATAAATCGTGGTATTTTTCTATTATATTAAACAGTTCCATTGAATTAGTTATTAAATTTTAATTGCTTTGTAGTTTCTCAAGGAATGTTTCCTCTCTATTCGCATCATTTCTACATTTTCTATTATATTTTACAGTGAAAACTCATTTAGTTTTTCCTTGTAAAATTGTACCTGGAATTTTCCACAAATATCATTTGTTTTTCTCTGGCAATAGATAAAATAACACACATCATTTCTTGTTAAGATCTCAATGAGTTATTTGTATGGAGAATTCCCCGTTCAGTTCTTCAGTGCGATAAAGCACAGCTGGGTAGGTTTTGCCAGTGTGGTTGGGGCAGTTACGGTTCACTGGAAATGCCAATAGAGGGCACATACATACATGTATGTAAATAGATGCTCTATGTCAATAAGGCAATAAGCTTTGCGTCACCTGCAGAGCAGGGTTGCGTTAAAGCTCAAGGCATACAGACAATTACAATGACAGCATTTTGAAGCCTCGGGGGAATTATTATAATGCTTGCATCAAGCACGACCACAATCAATTTTTAAAGTCGAGCAACATGTGCAGCTGGTCAAATATTGCGATAATTACAACGGTGACAAGCGGGGCAGGAGTGTGGAGAGGGTATGGGAAGAAGAAGAGGGGGGCGGAGAGGGGTAGGCAAGTGTCACACCTGAGGCGCTGGTTGACTTTGGGGCGGCTGCAAATTTGTGTGGCAGGCAGCAAACAAATTGTCAACGGAGTAACAAAATTGCAGGCGCAGGCAACGCCCCGCGTAGGCAATGAGAAAATAACTACAGCTAATTTGGTCACAAAAAATCGCAGTGTATGCACAGTGTACACTCGAGTGTGTGTGTGTGTGTGTGTGTGTTTGTGGCAGGCGTGTTAGGAGGTGTCCCAAAATGTTGCACTTGTTGATTTATTGTCGGCGTTTAATTGGTTTTGAAATTGGTTTTGAATTTGCCCGCCTATCTATCTAGCTGTCCCCCTTGTACCCCACCTCTCTCTCTCTCTCTCTCTCTCTCTCTTCCCACTCTCTTCCCTCTCACTACAAAGCACCCCCCTCTGAGCTATGCCGCAATTATTAATTGCTACCACAAATTTTCTTTCAATTAGATTTTGTCACTTTTTGCAAAGTTCAATCAACAGTGTAAGAGAGAGAGGGAGAGGGAGACAGAGAGGGGGAGAGGGGGTAGGGGAGCGCAGTCTTGGGAGGCTTTTCCAGCAATGTGGTTTACATTGAAATGTCATAATTCAAATTGAATTGTTGTCTTTCCCGTTAACGCTAAAGTTAAAGGAAAGTGTTAGTAGGGGGTGGGGAGTGTAGAGGAAGAGCTTACTGTGGGCAGTGGCAGCTGCTGACAAGCAGCAAGCAAAGCACACACAGTCGTCGTCGTCGACGTCGTTGTGTTATCTCTGTTATGATGCTAATTATGATGTCCGTGCGCTGTGCTCAATAATGCGCACAGTGGGGCAAAGGTGCAATTTAATTCATATCAGGTTGCATATACCCTTGCAGAGGGACATGAGTTAGGAGTCATCTCCAACCCCATATATATACATATGTAATTCTGAATCAGCATCGCCAGGGGAATTGATCTAGCCATGTCTGCTCTCTCAGTTATAAAGCTGTCTTGATGTTATTTGGCATACACGCAGCTTATTGCTGCACTCTGTAAATAACTCAAAACGAGGCAGATCAGACCGATATATCGTATAGCTGACATACAAACTATCTGCAGATTATTGTTCTTCTATATACCTACATCATTAATTACTTTTCCTTATATCATTTACTGCATATGTAGGGTACTTTACTCCGCAGTGTCAATTCAGTTGAAATCTTCTGAATCGAATTAGTCAGCGACTAATTTCATTTCACACTTGTTTCTTTAAGAGATGCCGTTAACTCTGGCATTAAATAAGCAAAAAAACAACAGCAACAACGACAACAACAACCGATCGCATGAATCAGCTTATTCTTTTATTTATTATTTACAGCCAATACTCCGATAAAATCAAGAATAAAACTTATGAGGTTTATCTTGAATGAATTAGCTCAAATGCGCGCCAATATATGTGAATTTCGTGGAACTGAGCTTTAAAAACACAAAATATAACCTGCTTTTAAATGTTTATGCCAAAATTCACAAAGCTGATTGTGTTATAAACAATAAACTTCTTGTATTCTCTTCAAAAATTGTGATAAATTTGAACTTTGAAACTTATTTGCAATATTTGAATTATTTTTATGAATAACAAATTTCTGTTCAGCTTATTTCTAAATTTCTATTCCATTTTCATGTTTAGTCGACCACTGTTATACTTCTTTTTCATCGTCCTGTGGTTTTTATACCCTTTAAAACTTAAGCTGCTGAAGTTTAATAATTGACTTACTATACAGCATTAAAGTTTAGTGCTTAACTTTGTCAACAACCTAATTAAATTAATATTAATAATATTTTTTCTGAAGTTATCATCAAAGCCAGAAGATTCCTTTGAAGATTCTGAATTTCAGACAAATAATAATTTAAATTATGTTTTGGGATCTCAATTGATCATGTACAAACTGTTAATGGGCTAGAAATTGTCATCTTATTAGTTCTGTACAAGTTACTCCCTTTGGAGGTCTTTGAAACCTCAATAAGTTCATTAGAAACTCTTCGAATTTCGTTTTTAGATTTATTTTACTTATGATTTGATTTCTAAATTGATGTATAATTAAAATAGATGTAGTAAATCTTTTAAAATCATAAACAAAATTTGCAGTCTTGTTTTAGATTGATTTAGATATCCTAAAATTATCATTATCAGTGTTCAAAGAGTATAATTAGTATAAAATACAATTCTGAAGCATCGCAAATTTACTGTAGATTTTTATGTACTCGTATACCCAATTGTAACGGAGTGTTTACTTGCATAGGGTACCTACAAGTCCAGCCGCCCTGTTATTTGTTGTTTTTATTTTATTTCTTATTGCTTTTGTCTCTCCTTATGTTACGTCAGCGAGAGAACAGAGAGAGAGAGAGAGAGAGAGACAGAGAAAGATAGAGAATAGAGATAATGATAAAAAACAAAATTAAATTTCACATGAAACTGAATTCTGATTAATCAGATATTGATATTTAATTGTTAGCACACTCTTTCGCATGACGTCTAGATCGAGTTAGAAGTCTATAGATGCTATATAAGATATACATATGCATATATATTTGCATGCAATTGGCGCCGACCTTGAGCCAGAGACGCCGCTCCAAATGGGAGGAGGAGTCGGGCATGATTTGTGCACAGCAACAACAACAACAAAAGCAACAACAACAACAATAAACATTGTCCCCCGACTTTATTTGAAGCTGGGCACATGGCCAAGTTTCTATTGGACTGCCTCTAGGGGGCGTTGCTTGAATCAATAATCCATGCTCGGTCGGGCATATTGATAGATTGATTTATTGATTTGTTTCTCTATTTCTTTCTCTTTCTTTTAGACTATCCGCCTGCTGATAGCTATACCGGTTATCGGTTAACTCCACCCCAGAACCAACAGAGTGCACACCACCACCAGCAACAACAACAGCAGCAGCACAGCAGCAGCAGCAGCAGCAGCAGCTCAGCATAGGCAGCAGCAACAACTGCAGCAGTAGCAGTCACAACAGTAGCATCATCAACAACAACAGCAGTAGTAATAACAACAACAACAACAACAACAGAATGGACACCGATGATGTGGAATCAAACACAAGTAGCGCCATGTCCACACTGGGCACATTATTCTCATTCCAATCGCCAGCTGTCAAAAAGCTGTTGGGTTGGAAACAAGGCGACGAAGAGGAGAAATGGGCCGAAAAGGCTGTGGACAGTTTAGTGAAGAAGCTTAAGAAACGTAAAGGCGCCATTGAGGAGCTTGAGCGTGCCCTATCCTGTCCCGGTCAACCGTCCAAGTGTGTGACCATTCCACGTTCCCTAGACGGCAGATTACAGGTAAGATTTTAATACTAAAAATCAATTTAATAAACAGACTAACTGTATTGTCTCCTACTTGTTTAGGTCTCACATCGCAAAGGTCTGCCACATGTGATCTATTGCCGTGTCTGGCGTTGGCCAGATCTGCAATCGCATCATGAACTAAAACCACTCGAGCTATGCCAATATCCGTTTAGCGCCAAACAAAAGGAAGTCTGCATTAATCCGTATCATTATAAGCGTGTCGAGAGTCCAGTCTTGCCACCAGTGTTGGTGCCACGTCATTCAGAATATGCGCCGGGACATTCGATGTTGCAGTTCAATCAAATGTCTGAGCCAAGTATGCCACACAATGTTAGCTACTCCAGTAGTGGCTTCAATTCGCTTAGCAATAGCAACACATCGGTGGGCAGTCCCAGTTCGGTTAACTCCAATCCGAATTCACCATATGACAGTCTGGCCGGTACACCACCGCCTGCCTATAGTCCATCCGAGGATGGTAATTCAAATAATCCCAATGATGGCACACAAATGCTCGATGCACAAATGGGAGATATGACACAGGTTAGTTATTCGGAGCCAGCGTTTTGGGCATCAATTGCATACTATGAGCTCAATTGTCGTGTGGGTGAGGTCTTCCATTGCAACAATAATTCAGTTATTGTTGATGGCTTCACGAATCCATCGAACAACTCTGATCGCTGCTGTTTGGGCCAGTTGAGCAATGTGAATCGGAACAGTACCATAGAGAATACACGCCGTCATATAGGTGAGTAGAAGATGGGATAATTAAGAGATCATATATGTATAATCCTATTCTTGTCTCTCTCCAGGTAAAGGCGTTCATCTGTACTACGTGACTGGTGAGGTTTATGCCGAGTGCTTATCCGATTCCGCCATATTTGTGCAGTCGCGTAACTGTAATTATCATCACGGCTTCCATCCGAGTACTGTGTGCAAAATACCACCGGGTTGTTCCCTAAAGATCTTCAATAATCAGGAGTTTGCCCAGCTGCTCTCACAGTCGGTAAACAGTGGATTTGAAGCTGTCTATGAGCTAACGAAAATGTGCACAATACGCATGTCATTTGTGAAGGGCTGGGGTGCTGAATATCATCGTCAGGATGTTACATCGACACCTTGCTGGATTGAAATACACTTGCATGGCCCACTGCAGTGGCTCGACAAAGTGCTCACGCAGATGGGATCGCCACATAATGCAATCAGTTCAGTATCCTAAACAAAAAATGAAAACTAGTAGGGAAACTAGCAAGATAAAAAAAGTGTGGGAAAGCAGTAGAAGTAAAAAACAGAGAAAATGGAAAAAGACGTGGAGACGAAGAACAGATGAAGAAGAGCAGTAAAAGGATAGAAGAAACACAGGCAAAGTGCAAAGACCTGATAATGCATAAATTGTGTGTTGTAGATGCCTTATATAAAAAACTACATACATTGATATATGTATAACTAGATATACACATACATATATATATAGAAACAGCTACTCAACCCGCCTCTCGCCCATATACACATACTTATATATTTTATATAGTTCTATGATCTATGATTTTCTACGCGAATGTCATTCCTTATGCAAACAAAACAAACAAAACTAACGCAAGAAATAAACAACTTTGCAAAGAATATATGATCTATATACTGAGTAATAACTATAATATTATAGTAGAAAAACACAAAAGAAAACCCAAAAAAAAAAAAAAAATAATGATATATGCCCATTGGCAAATGTTATTTAAGTCTATTTCAAGTGCTACTTATGTGTCATTGCGAATTGCTTTAAAAAAGATAGCGAAAAAAGAGAAGAAGAAAAGAAAACCAACTACAAAAACCGAAAAACAATTTAAAAAATGCCTAAAACATTATATGACTATACTATACTATACTATAACGAGAAGTTACCACTTAAAGTACATAGCATACTGTACGATAACTATATTATTTGTAGGGCAAGTTTAAAACAACTTTTATGCAATACATTTCTTAAAATACGCAACACAACACAACAAAACACAACACACAGCGTCGTTATGTTTAAACTAATTTGATGATCTTGTTTATGTTTAAGTATAATTTTGAAAAAAAAAAAATGGAAACAAGCAAAAACTCACTATAATAAAATTTAAGTTTGATTGAAACTTGCTTAGTTTAGTTTTTGCTAAGTTTATTTTTGTTTAATTTTCAACAATTTTTTCGATGGTTTTTTGAAAAAAACTCGTCGATTTTTATTTTATTATTGTTTAATGCAAAATTCTGTGCCGAACCCCCCTTTGTATAAGTAGTTGATAATGTCTTCATTTGAAATAAACAGTTTTGCCTTATGAGTTTTCTTTTGGTTATTTACTGTTGCCCTTACTCAACTATTCAAATAATAATTAAATATATATACAAATATAATATATACTATAAATGTGCTGTAAATTGATGGCTTATTAACAAGCTATTTGCCTTATAAGAAGAATATGTGTAATATGTGTGCCTATTGACATTTTAATTGCACTTTCGATGTTTATAGAAAGAAAAGCTCTTACTAATTTTGCTAAACACAAACAAATATTTAACTAAAACATGCCTTAAAGTTTACAGTTTTTAGCAGCATTTACAATACACAAAATGCCTTAAATACAATTTGAATTTTGCCTTCGCTTGCCACACGCAATGCGCCGATATTTAATGTAACAAAAAAAAAAAACAAAATATTGTATAACATTTTGAAATTTAACGTATAAATAAATAGAGAACACAACGAAGCAACTGTTCTAATGATTTCTGGCAACGCTGCAATGACAGTTCAATGTCGCATCGCTATCGATAACAGCTTGCTGAAACAGCTGCTCGCCGGCGAATAGGTAGTATTTTTTATATTTTGTCTGTGCGGTCACATTGTCTTTACAGCTAGAAATTGTCAACATGGGAGACCCATCAAAGTTGGATCCATTGGAATTATTAACCAATAAGGGCAACCGCGAGTTAACGTTTCTATCGCCCATATGGAATCCAATACTAGGCGGTGTTTTTGGTGTTGGCGCTGCCCTCTTCTCCAACTGGGGATTCCGTAAACCCGTTTTCTCGGGTAAGTGTGCGGCGCGCAACGTTTTCTGTGACGTAACATTGTTTTTGCTAAATATTCGATTGAAAATCGTTTGATTCTCCTGCAGGAGTACAGAAACACATTCTGTTTGGTGTGATTGGCGTTGTAGCAGGCACATTTGTCGACCGCAAACGTAACGAATATTTGGCCAAGCGTGATGCTGTTCTCCGGCATTACGTTGAGCTGCATCCGGAAGATTTTCCTGTGACGGGTGAGCTAGTCGTTGATAATTTAAATCTCATGAAAGAACATTGTCGTGACGCGGAAACATTATGCATATTATTCCTCTCGGTTTTTCAGACCGCAAAAAGTACGGTGATGTTCTGGAGGCTTGGGTGCCCATTCGTTAAGTAAAAACAGAGCGAAACTGCCATGTGGAGGCCTTTGGAATAAGCCCTGTTTCAGAACCATACATTTTAGTTAAATAAACTGCTTTAATTGTAATACATATGAATACTAAAGTGAGTGAAATTTGTTGTTCATTTTAAATTTCAATTCAGCACATTACGTTCGTAGTGTGGCCAAATTTGTAAATAAACAAATGAAGTAACTGTAATTTTGTTTATGATGAACTATTTAATGTAAATAAGTAATTTAAATTATCAAATATAACAACAAAACTTAAAAAATTGATGTTTCTCTTAATTTCAAAATGATAATATACATAAAACTATCGATAGGTTCAGTCTGACCTTATTGTCATCGCGAGTCCATTTTTCTGTGTGACCAGTATTATTTTAAGCATGCAGTATTTTTCCTTGTTGGCCAAATCTGGCGCTTTCTGACTTGTCCGAAAAAAAGTGCACTTTTTTGCTTGCCAAAATCGTGTTACACCGTTTCGGTTTCTGATTCTAAGTTTTAGTTTCGGGCGAATCGTTTTTTTTGTTGGTTGTGCGAGCGCATCGCTATTTCGTGAAAAGATTTCTATCAACATGCAGAAAGAATAATAAAAAAATTGGATTGAAAACGATTTAATCTTAAATAAAAATTAAAAAAATAAAAAATTTAACAGCCTTAACGATTTTTACTTGTTTTCTGCAATTGTATTTTAATTACTTTCTTTCTTCGTTCTACGTTCGTGCGTGTGCTGCGTCTACTTCGTCTTCGTCGTGTATGCGCGCGTATGTGTGTGTATGTGTGTTGTGCCTGTGCATGTTAATGCCGCCAGGATTTTACCGTTACAAATATTAAAAAACGTTTGATAAAGCGAAACAGCAAAAGAAAGAGAGAAAAAAAAGAATTGAATTTAGCGTGCAAATTAATATGTTTAAAATGGAAATAATAATAATAGTAAACAACAAAAATGAGGAAAGTAAATGACGATCCACTTTAGACAAATTATTGTTAATTAACGCAAAGTAAAGTTTGCTCTTGGCAATCTAATTCGACTTTTACCTGCCTAAAGTCAAACAAAGTTTTGCTTGCTGCGAACAAAACAAAAACAACAACAACATCAAAAAGCAAACGACTTGAAAGGCACGTCAAAAGCAGCGCGCATCAACCGCAGCATCAGCGTCAGCGGCAGCGGCAGAGACAAAACAACAACAAAAGCTCGCGGAGGCAGCACAGCAAAGTGCGAAGGCTTGCGTACAACAACAACAATAACAAGAACACTTCTAAGCTTATCAGTGGCAGCAGAAACTGCTGAAAAAAAACAACAACAACAACAACAACACAACGATTATGGCAAAGGTAAGCTAAGCTTTTAATTTTATTAGAAAATTATTTATTTATTAACATTGCGAGCTCTGACAAGCTCAATTTGCTGCCCTTTTTCACCCCACACAACTCGTCCCTTCCCCAGTTTGCTTTTTTCTCCCCGTCTTCCTCTTACTTTCGCTGTCAGTTTGCTCTCACCTTTGCGTCATTCAATGTGCTTTGTCAATATGGATTTCATTTTATTGCTTCTACATGTCTGTGTGTGTGTGTATGTAAGGGTGTGTGTGTGTGAGGGTGTTCGTGAGTGTTGAAGTTGATTTTCACTTGTGCTTCAGATAAATTATGCATATTTGTGGGTTTCTTCTTCCTCTGCTTCCCCTGCCTCTTCTTTTATCGGTTTTGGTGGAGGCATTGATTTCTTCAGGTATTTTCACCCCCTTTGGGAGGCAGGCGGCACTTTTATGGTGTGTCAAATTGCCAGCGAGAGGGGGGAAAACACACATGTGAAAGGCAAGCAAAAACAATTGTCAAGTGAATTGTGAGAACTGTTAAATTAACAGTTACTTGCTCTGCAAATAGTTGCCAACTTAATTGAGGTGGGAATATTTTGAAAATCGATACTATCGATATTGTATCGAAGAAATTAAGATAAGAAAGAAAAACAAATTGAACAAATATATTATTGAAATTTAAGCGAAGAAAAATGAATATTAAATCATGTGCAAGAACAAGAATTTAGTATTATATTCAACACTAATATGTATATACATACAATTTATATGTAAATTTACTTATTATTTAACAAACTTTATTGTAGTTTTTCCAGCATATTCTTCCATTAGTTTGCCTTGTAGCATACTTTCCATTATCGAAAAAGCCTAGAAAGTTCATTGACTTTTCTCATTTCACTTAAAAACGAAATATTTTGTATAATTTAGTATCGCATTTTCTCTCCCTCTTGCTCTCTCTCTCGCTCCTTCGTTTGCACATTGCGCACTTAGTTTAATGAAAAGGCCATTAAATGGCATTATAAGCCAGAAACCTGCAGAAAATCCAGCTGATTTCTTAAACCGCACGCAACGGCGATTTCCGGTCATAAAACACTAAACGGAAATTTGCAATCAGCGCAGAAATCACCACACACATATACACCAACACACACACTCTCAATCAATGCAAGCTCACGGGGAGTAGCTACCCCATCTGCTTTCTCTATCAACCGTTCTCTCTCTCCAAAACATCAATTTCAAGTACTTGGACAATTTTTCAAATGCCCCCCAAAAAAAATTGAGCAACATTTTTCTTTGCGCGAAGTTGGTCATGCATTTATTATGACCTTAACATGTGTGTGTATGTGGGAGGATAAGAAGAGGCAGTAGAAGGCAGAGGAGAGAGGCGTCATTGAGTATGTGTGTGCACGCGATGTTAGAGGGTCGCGTGCCTGCATCACGAGTATTTCATGTATTTTGTTCCCAAGCTTCTCTCACACTCTTGTCTTTCTTTCTACCTCTCCTTATATGTCTTTCTATCTTCCTCGCCCTGTATAAATTACCTTTTCACGTCATTTGTCGCTGCCTTATAAGAAATCCCTTTATCTTAAACAGAGAGTTTTTGGGTTTTATGTGTCTGCTTGTCTTTATTTTGCTTACAGCTGGCGTTCTTTTTATGCCAATATAAAAATTCTGATTCTGACGACTTTCTCCCTCATTATTAGTTAAGAATATGTGTTCTATCTATGAGGAGGCTTTATAGCGCGGTGTCCTTGACTCGCGCAACGGGAAAGCAATAAACGAGAATCCTTTCAGAGAATGTTTAATGAAGTGATAGACTCGTAGATACTCTTCTTAAGCTAGCGAAATATTGTCTGAAATTCACTCTGCTATTAGGAACTTCTTAATGTCATAAATTGATGGACTTTCATATATTTTAATAATTTATATTCTACAATATTAAATTTCCTGCATATATAGTTTTCTATCTCTACTGTGCATACCCTATTATCAGGCATTTTCCCTACCTCAGGGAGTATCTAGAAAAATGTACTCAATGAGGCTGCAGTTTTGTTGCTGCTTTGTTGCCCTTCGGCGACAAGTCTCATAATCGTCATCATCATGCCCTTCATCATCCTCTACGCGGCCTCTTTGTCGCTGTTGCCTGCTGTGTGCCGCGTGCTGTTCTACCTCCTCCTTCACCTCCTTCTAACCTTAGTTGTCCATCATTATGTGCAGCATGTATTATTATATTCCTCTTATAGAATTGTCGTCTGTGGGTTTTTGTGTGTCAACAACAGCAGCAGCAGCTGCAGTTGCCACACTGCAGCGACACGTTGTGGCAAGTGCAAGGATAACAAGGATATACCAGAGTAGAACAAGCTATGGCAATAAGCTCAAGCTGCTGTAGTAAACAATGTTTATCCCATAAATGAAAGATAATTTTCTTATACAACCACCAAGAGATCTAATAGTCGTTTTATATTATATTTATTAAACTTAATTTATAGTGCAATTTTGCTATAAAATACAAACACAAAATGGTGCATAAATATTTACTTGCATTCATTATAGTTGGTCGACATCGATGAATGTGTAAATTAACTATTTAATATCCTGCCGAAATTTCCCGACAATATTTATAGTGTTTTGGGTATTTGTTGAGTTTTGTGTGCATGTGTATAATTTATAATCTTTTAGTTATCCAGCATGGTGTTTTTTCAGTCCCCAAAACATAAAATGTTTCACATTGCTTTTAAACACTCCCAGAAGTATGCAATGCTTATGCGAATTTGGAACTCAGAACTCAATTTTGCATGTGCATTTCCCTTTTGAAATTTATCGTTTTATTTGCAAATGGGGAATGGAAGAGGGGGCCGTGGGATTGGGAGGGGAAATACGCCCATTCAGAGGTGTTGCCTGACCGAAGCCAATACGCATTTCTGCGTTTGTTCAGTCAATACAGAAATATCGAAATACTGGCGGTGTAATAAATCAAAAATGGTCAACGGCGCGCAAAGAGGAGCAGTAGAGGTTATGGTGAGGCAGGGAGGTAGGCAGGTAAGGGGGGGGGATTGAGGGAGAGTATTGGCAGGCATAGGGAAGTGTAGCAAATATCAATATAGCCGCGAGGCGGTCCACAGAAGTTGAAACAGATGCTGGCTCCTCCCTAGAAAGAGCAGGCAACGTTTGCAACATAACGATGATAAACGTGCAACGTGTGGCATTTCGTATCGGTTTCACTTTAAAATTTATGCAACTTGCGCGTTTTCTTTATCATTGTAGCATATGACAGTTTAAAATTGTTTATCTACTGCGACTTAATATATTATATTTTAAATACTATTTATATACATTTTTTGCTATCAACTGAAATATAAACGAGGATGCAAAGCTACCTTCGGCATGTTGAAAGTTTTATACCCTTGCAGGTTCTTATCATGATCGTTCCAATATTACAATAGTTATATATAATGGTGCAGAATTGAATGGAATTAATGTGTATATTCATTTTTCCTCAAATTATATTATTATGGAAATATTATATTATAATTTTATTCTCAATAATATGTTGCATTTGCCATAATCCTTTAGCAAATATTCTTAATTTTAGTTGATTAGCTTTGTCACACAAAATTTCATAGCATACTTTTTTAGCGTCAAAACAATTCGACATTGTGTATGCAATATTGAACTAGATACAAATTATAAAACAGTTGAAATTTGAAGTTCAAATAGACAAATATATCCTGATATAGTTATAGGTAGCTTCTTCTTGCATGTTTTCATTGCAAATTTTCTCATTATACGCCAAAGTTTTCACTTGCAACACCACCATCTGTCTGCCTTGTTCGAATATAACAAAAGTGTTCGACACTTTGAGCCAACTAATTAGTTACAGTTGGTATCGCATTCCTTCCATTTTATGTTTGCTGCAGGAAAATTTTTAATTTCAAAATTCCGTAAGTAAACACGTGGCAAGGCATACATATATACAAACAAGCACACACACACATGGATAAGTGACTCATTCGCCGGCATTTGCCACAGGCACAGACACAGTTGCAACAGCACCGGCAGCATGCGAGACAGAACCGCAGCGCGCGCGTTGCAAGAAGCAACTGGAAGCTAATTTCATTAAATATTCATGGCCACGACACAAGCGGCAACAATAACAACAACAGCAGCACAAACAATGCACAAGAAGAAGAAGCAGCGAAGACAGGAGGAAAAAATACACCAAAATGCAGTAGCTGCACAAGGTGGCGAAGAGGAAGGTTAAGGGAGGAGGAAGAGAAGCAGAAGGCACACACGCCTCACATGTCGCAGCCTGCACATTTTTAACGTGCCTCCAACTTGTGTGTGTGTGTGTGTGTGGCACAGTCTCGTGGCAGCTTTCCATTGTTGTCAGGCCAAATTGTTAGTGTTAGTTTAGGGGCAGCAGCAACAACAACAACAACTTATACTGCTTCTACTGTGGCAGCTGCCACTGACAAATTATCATTTAATCATTTGGCAGTTTATTCAATTTTTTTCGTCTCTGTTGTCGTACCTCTGCTGCCTCTCTCTTACTCTCTCTCTTTTCCTACCGTTGTTTCGCTCTTTTGTACTGTGCCCCCAAAGTTCAAGGCTTGCAATGTTTGCTGATTAGATATTGAGATATTGATTGATGAACGCGCTCTTTATGTGTATAATAAAAGACAGTAAAGACTCGCTGAGGACTACAATATAGAGTAAGAATATTTGAATAGTTTGTTGTGCAATTATAATTGAAGAACTTGTTGATTATTGTTTACTTTAAGCACTAGAAATTTACGGTGAATATATAAATATATAAAAACCACAACAAAATTACCTATAACTGTCTAAAACATTTTAAGAATAATTAAGGTTTTGGGAACTCATTCTATCATTTTTTTCTATTTTATGAGCTTCATCTCATGTTCTAAAGGTTTTAACTTTGCAACTCCCATAATCCTCTTTATTAAGTACAAACTGTACGTGGGGAGAAGAACAAATTTACTTAATTGACAGCTTGATAAATGAATTCCTGGTCACCACTACTCCCTGCTGTGGCCCCACTCCCCGCTTGTCCCGCCCACTTCAGTTGCTGCATTGGAACTAATTAAATTAAGTGAGCTACAAGAGGAAGTCCCCCTTGAAAGTTGCCAAATATGTTCGTAATGCAGTTACCAACAGAGAAAAAAAAATAACTGCCAGACAGTCTTTTTGTGGCACTTCTCGCTGCTTGGCTGCAGCTGCTGCTGCATAAATAAAATGCGGCAAATAAAAATTGCCCACTGTGCGCCTGTTTGTCGACGGGAGAGCACTTTTTATCGTTTCTTTTGGCCATAAAAAGGCTGACAACGGGGTGCATAAACATTTAAAAGGCTGCCACAAAGTTTGCATGGCCCCCCCGGTCAAGTGGCAAGTGGCAAATGCTGAAGCTGGGGACAAATACACAGGGTATGTTTGTGCTTGCCGAAGGAAAATTGGGAATTATAAGATGGGATATTTGAGGGTCTTAATTGTAATGAAAATTAAATGGAAGGTATTAAATTGAAGATAAGAAAATACAATTTCCGAACCTCTTCAGAGCTGCAATTCTTAGATTATAAAACAAACTAACTTAATTTATTTATCATATGAAATTTATATAGTTGACATTGGAAACCAAACAATAACAACAGCAACAACAACAACAGCCACTTGTTTTACCACAAAAATGTCAAATGTTTGCTGAGTTAGCGGTAAACCGCAGTTGAAAACATCTGATGTTGTATTTCACGCTAACAAATTATGTGGGCGAAGCTAACAGCCCCAAGGCAAGTAGAAAACAAAACCAAAGCCAAACCCACCTGCCATATATATTATCTATATATACGATATATATAAAACAAACACATTTGTTACGCTTTCCTGTTGTTCCCTGTGGCAAGAACTATGATATAAAATAAAAGCAGTTGGAAATGCGTCTAAAAATACTTCTAAGAATATCATTGCATATGGTATATCATTATATTACAATTAAAGATACAAGGTATTTGTGCCATAAATTACATTTTTTATTATATTAATCACAATGATATAGCGTATCTGTGTGTCTATCATTGCACAATATAGATTGCACTTTGCCTTGTGGCTTTCATAAATATGCGACAGTTTTTTTTTTAGCTTTTTATTTTATCGTTTGTTTATCTTTGTTTAGTTGAAATTGCTTTCAATGGAAATTTTTTTGGGCAAATTGCTTTGGGCATTTTCCAGCAGGCAAAAGACCCCTCATCCCCTCCCCTCTCTCTCTCCAGCTTTTATCTGTTTGCTACCTTTTAAATAGTTATTAAAATATTAATTAAAGTATTTACCCATGTCATTCTTTAGGTATTTACCCTCTGGTTTGGTTCTTAATTATTCGAATATGCTGACGAAAATTGACATTTAAAATTATCAAAATATTTACAGAGCGCACACAACGTGTGTATAAAGTGGATTTCATAATTGATGCGGTATTTTATGGCATCCATTTAAATTAATTACAGGTTCGACACAAAGTGCGCAATCAGCATAAACAATGAGGAAATTCAATCAGAAATATAAATATCAAATAATTGTCGATAGGAAATTGAGAATAACTGCATAAGTGGTTAATAGAGGCAGCATAAGGGATTATAGAAGTAGGTGACAATGAAATACTCTACAAGAAATCATAATATAATTTTATAGGGGAAAGCGATGCTTAGTTTTTATTAAAACTACAGTGAAGTAACTCCTAACTTTAAACTTTACTCACAGCATTCATTTAAGCTGAATTCATAAAAAATTTCAGCATTCTAAAAAGCTACAGTCTTTTTTTTCTATATACACAATTCCCCATTTTCATCATAGCGTATTTCTGGTAATAAAAAAATGTTCTTATTCGTTTTGCAAGTCAGATAATAATTGAATTTTATATTGCATGTTAGTGCAAACAAGGGGGGAAGGGAAGAGCACAGAAGCAGGAAGAAGAAGCAAAGGAAAGAGCTTAGATAACTATTTGAATAGTTGACGCTGTGGAACTGAATAAGAGAGAATGGTAGATGATTGTGGCTGGGATTCTGTATTCTCAAGGCGAGAATTGTGAAATCAACTGTAACGGCAAAGATGAGAAAGTAAATATTTGATTCAAACTTGGCAAAGTGGCTTAGCGCATGGCTTGTACAGTTGAACTACTTTAGAAAGACCAAAATTACAGCTGAAGGATTAGGAATGGCAAAGATTTTGGTCTACAAGTTTGCAAGATTTAAATTTGCTAGATTAAAAGTTGCTTATGATAACCAATTAATAATAAAATATGGTATATTAGGTAGAAGGACTAAGAAGAAAGACTTATTACTGGACAACAATCTTATACGCAATTTTTAAAAAGTTTTCTGGTTTTGGATCTTAAGAAGATTTTATGAAGGATTTTTTTTTAAATCAATAAAAATTTATAGCTGATGAAAAATTGTATTAGAATATTTGTAAATTTTTATATATTTTATAATTATAAGTAAATACTTTAAAGCGTTAAAGCTAAATGAACTTTATTTTACTCATATGGTTAGAGTAACTGCCCTATATATTGGCAGTGTATTTGAATCTGCACCAGTTCATGTCTGTGCACGTCTGTATATATCAGTGCACGTCTGTGCATGTTCGTGCATGCCTGTGCATGTATATGATACGAATTTGATTGTGTTCTGCCATTAAAAGTGCAGAAAATTTAATAAAATCTCCGGACGGAAAGGTGTAAAAACGTGTAAACTGTGTAAACTTGCTTGTAAATGTATGTAGGGGATGTGCCCGAGTGTGTATCGGGGTATATTGCCGCGTGTGTGTATGTTGTGTGTGTGTGTGTGTGTTGTGCTGAGTGTAGCTAGAGCATATGATAGTATTACCTGGCCTGTCCGTTTCGCACTTTATGTGTTTGTAATTGAAAATTAAGCGCCCTGTCATCAGCTGTAGTTGAAGTGGAAAGGAGAAGGTAAAGGGAGGGGAACAGGGAGAAAGAGAGAGAGGGAGAGAGAAGGACAGAGAGGGACAGATACATATATAGAACGATGCGTCGTCTGCCATTGCCACTAATGTGGCTGGGCAAAGTGCAGGGGAATGCGATGCTTTCTCATAGTCATAGTCGTATGTAGGTAACTCGACGGGGCGTATAAACTGCAAATGGGTTTTGTGGGCGTGGTGCAGTTGTGAAGGTGGGACATTCAATTCAATGCGAGTAGCGATGGTGCAGACTGGAAAATTGCCAACTAACCGAGCGATGCACTTAAATCCGTGTGTTGGCTGCCATGTGCGGTTAATTTGTTTCAAATCGGCTTTACTCGCTCCTCAATGCCACCTTCTATTGAAATGTGCTTGACGGATATTAAGTTTGCTGTGGCAGGCGGAGAATGTGAGGGAAGATTGAGCGAATATTGTGGCCTTGTGCTTGTGGTAGCTGATTAAATTTTATAGCCTGCAGATAAGTTACTATAAGAACAGAGCAGAGGGAAGTTTCCGCAAGTGAAATGAAGAAAATGTCAAGGATTGTGGCAAGCTGAAACTAGCGGTAGGATTCCTTAATGATATCATTATAAAAGAGAAGGTTAATTAGTTTTAGTTAGTATTAGTTTTAAAATATTCAAATGTAGTTTTTAAAAAAAAGAAATTGGTTGGGGAATATGCGTTTCCCCCCTACAAAAAAAAACCCCCCCCCCTCAAAAAATTTTTTTTCCTTCCTTGATCTTTGTTAACCTCTTTGCTTATATTATTTCTTTCTTTTTACCTATCGATCTATAGATTAAGTGATCTATCTATCTGTTTTAGGATCTATCTATCCATCTTTCTTAGGATTTGTCTAGCTTCATATCTTCTCACTCATTTACTCATCAAACTACAATATTAATATATAATTCTATATCTAGTATACCAATAATATTATATATCTAACCTTTTTTTTATCTCTAACATTTTATTTACATTCGAGCCTGTATTTCTACCATTGTACTGTATCTCTCCTTCCCTCTATCTGCCTTCTTTTATCCTCCCTTCCTTATCTCTTATTCTCACTATCTCTCCTAAAAAATCCAAAAATCAACTCAAATCAATTCACGCTTTCATGCATTTAATTAAATTATTTCCCAACGCCCGCCTAGAACTATGCAACAAAAAAGCACTCGATTTGAGGCAATATTTTTGCAGCCAATTTGCTGCACACCCCTTGAGAGAGCTAGTGAAAAACAAACAAAAGAACTTACTACTAACCCAATTTGAATCGTATATTACCGCAAAAAAACAGCAACAATGGCGTAAAGCCACAGCAACAACAATAGCAACAACTACAAATTGTAATGCGCCGTTGCACGCGATGTTGTAGTGTTAAGGGTTGGGTGAGAGAGAGCTGCGAGAAATATGAGCGTAGAAAATGCGCAAATAAAAGTAAAGGGAAAAACGTTGAAAATTACGGAAATGCATGAAGAGCATTTTACGTGGGAAACGGGGGTGAAAAGGCGTTCCCAGACACACAAGTGTGGTTAGGTGTTGGTGTGTGTGTGTGTGGATTTGACTTTGTTTAAGTTTATAACAATGTTTCGCACACTCACACAGACACACACACTCACAGACCAGCACAAAGTAAATGGTGGTTCTTGTTGGGGTTTTTCTGCCGGAAGTCACAAACTGAATACGCGCTCGCTGCGATTTGTCGCCTTTTGCGGCCATTTTGTTGTCGTATTTTCGCAAGCGAAAGTTTTATTAGTAACTCAATGCAGTCTGGCAGCACTGCAGTCCGTTTTAATGCTCATTATAATTATGTGTGTGCACTAGGTGTCTGCGTGTGTGTGTGTGTTTGTCTTAGCATTTTTATGGGCTCGTGCTCCGTTCACAAATAGGCACAAAACAAGCTCACTTAATGGCTTGCCCGCCAGGTGGCGTTGCACAAAACATAATATGCGAGTTACACACACTTTGTTTGCACGTGTGTGTGTGTGCTGTGTGTGTTTGGGTGCGAGTGTATTTGCTTCCTTGTCCATGCACATAATACATTTCATACGCTCCGTTGACGCGACGACATTGTCATACTTGTTACTTGGCTTGGACATAGGGTATACTTGGTTTATAGAGAAGGGGATGTCTTGAAGGTGTGAAGACATTAAAATATATAGTTGGTACTTTATGTACGCAATTTAGATATCGATTGTTTCGATTAGTAATATCGAATTATGACAAAAACAAATTCAACAAATATATAATATATATTCGCAATATATAATATATATTATTGTTTTTCTTAATGGTGTATTGATGAGGATAGAAGTGTAATGTTAAGATACATTATATTGTAAGATCATAAATATCGTATAACACATATGTAAATACATACATACATAATACATAATTTAGACATAAACTCAACTAGGTGTCTTTCAATTTAAAAGATTATTAAATATTCCAAATACATAATGTACAATTATTGATGCATAGTATTCTGATACGGTATCTATAAGATAATTAGATATTAATAATGATTTCTTTATATAAACGTATTGCTTTTATTGCAAGTCTACTTTGTGTTTGTTCAACTTAGGGTATTTCATTAGTTGTGTCATTTGCGCGATCCTCTACTCCCGCTAAGGTTTCGTGTTATGCACACTCTTAGCACCCACCAGTGGAGGTGCTGACATGACCCGGGCCCATTAAATAGACTTGCAAAATGGGGGCGTGGCAAAGGCAGAGGGTTAGGGGAAAAAAAAGTAAAAAAGAAATATGGCACATGCTGCTCGGCCAGTCAACTCGATGGGAAGTTCGCTATGGTGCACATAGAAAAACCCATTCTAATGAAAGGCGAATTCACATGTCCTTGCAGAATGAGGGAGAGAGAGTGAGAGACACATAGAGGGGGGGGAGAGAGGGAGAATGGTGTGCGGTTTAATTATGCGGTCATGAAGTTGTTTGCCTTGATGAATATGTCGAGTTGCACGATTTAATGCTGCAAATGAGCAAAGCTAGAGAAATACTGCATATCTTTAAGGTTTGGTTGAGGGAAAGGATTTACATTTTAAGGTTAGATTTGAATTTAAGGATAGAAAAGGAAATGATGTATAGAAAAGAAGTCTAAGGTAGAATTTCTCGAATATTTATGAATTATCTTTTTAAATAAATTAAATAAAAAAACTTTTCCATAACCTAAGTATGCAAATATTTGCTGTAATACTTTCATGATATAAATAAATATTTGCCTGATTCCCAACCTTAACTCGACTTGATTCATTCATATTCATTTATTCAGCTGAGATTTTTGTGCTAAAAACATTTACATATCTAAGTACGCTCTGCACACAAATCCCAATACGTGCATACTTAATGTGAATGAATATATATTCATAAATAAATAGAAAAAAGAAGAAAAGGTAATACATACCCTGTAAATTGGTAACAAAGAAGTTTGACTGATGGAATGATTACAGGATTTACACAGCACATACTACTCTATATGTGTACAGGGTATTTTGAGTGCATCATCAGTATTCTTCAACGCGTTTCTCTACATGTAGCATACTTTTGAGGGCTTATGCAAACGACCTTCGTTCTCTATTTGGTACCCACTGCTAGCGTTTGCTGTTGTTCTTGTTGCTACTGTCATTGTTGTTGTATTGTTGTTGCTTTATTCAAGCTGCATAATTGAGAAGAGCAAAGGGAAAAGCCAAAGCGCACTGAAAAGCTAAAAGAAAATGTGTGCACGAACACTACAAAACGTTTGACGTTTCTCGAAACTTTTGTTTTGCGTTTTCCGTTTTTTTTTTCTCTCTCTCGCTCTCTCTGTCTTTCTTCATGTCTTTCCTGTCCAGCTGTCGCTCTGTATATCTGTCTGTGTTTACGCTTGAGCGTGCACTAAGAAAGCTGCACATCCTGTTGCCCTCACACAAACACACACACAAACATACACACACACATGTGCGTCCTTCGCAAACTAGTTTCATAGAATTTAGAAAAAAAAAAATAATGTAAATAAAATAAATTCTCGACTAACTTTTGCTGCAGCAGGCCTGGAAAAATATGTTGATTTTATTTTGGCCCTTCACTCTAACTCTCCTCTCTCTCCTCTTTTTCTCTCTCTGCTACTGCTTGTAATTTAATTATGACACTAACATGCTAAACTTTTTTGTCGAGTGTCGCCTTAACTGTGCCCTAGTTGAGGGTAATTAACTGTACTTGGTAACTATATAGCGTAACTTCTGCTGCTGGCGAATCCAGCTTAGACTGGCTGGTAGTTTTAGCCTGATTTGTGTCGAAAGTTATCGCTAATCTTGGCCGCAGCTTCTTGCGGTTCAAATGGGGCAACATCTTTTGCCTCAAAATTATCCACAAGTTGTCTTAGCTTATTCTCTCTCTCTATCTCTTTCCCTTTTCTTCTTTCTTCTATCTTTCTGCGCCTTGCGGAACTTTACAAAGTTCAAAGTGAAAACTATGCGAACTGCATTTGCAATGCGGCAATTTTGGCTGCTAGTTGGTGAGTGTGTGAAAGAGAGGGAGAGAGAGAGAAAGAGCGAGAGGAAATTTCTCTAGAGCGTCTCGTAATCTTTACACAGAGTGCTAGGGCATATTTCTTTGCAGAAATTACAATTTTGCCGCAATTTTTTCTGCATATTTTTTCGGCATTTGCAACAAAGTTGGAAACACAAATTCGTCTTGGGAACCTTGTGGCAAGTTAAATGCACGAGATTAGCTAGAAAATGTGGCAATGTTGCTGCTGCGCTTACTTCTGTGCGCTTCTAAGTGTAATTAGAATAAAGTCTAAATTGTGATAAAAACTTAAATAAAATGTAAAAGAAATTCAGTCATAATATACCAAATGAAAGGTATATTATTATTAATATAATTTATAGTCAAATACAATAAATTGTATCATAGAAATCCATCGACAGTTGAGAACTGTCAGTATGTTTCTCTGCGCTATAAAAAACAGCTTGAATTCAAGTCCAAATATGCTTTCATATAGACAACATGAACTTGACGTTTGCAAATAACAAGTGATAGTTGTGTGCATCGAAAACAATTTCAACTTTTCGTTACGCATACGCCATGTTGCCTTCGTATCAAAAATGAAGAAAGAAAGAAAAAACTTGTAACTTTTTTTTGCTGCTCGTTAGCCTCGTCGTTGTCATCAAAATTAAATGACATTGTTTTGCAAGGCGCCCCCAACTCAGCTCAATCGTAAATCAACTGATTTCAGGTTGTTGCTGTTATAATGTTATTGCTGCTGTTGTTGTTGTTTTTGTTGCTGTTGGCAAAGGTAACACAGTGTCACATAAAGCCCGCAGAGTTGTCAGTCCTCATCGCCGGCGCTTGCTTTACCTCAATTTACAGCCCACATGAACTATGAGGCTAAGCTCTTGGCTGGGCTTCAATTTTGATATATATGACAGTTGTTGTTGTCTCTTGCTGTCTATATCTATCTCTCCTACTTACTCTCCCTCCTGCTGAGTGACAGCAACGTGCGCTGGCTGCACTGCAGCATGACAAACGTGAGTAAGAAAAAACAGAGGAAAAACTTTGTACAACTGCAAAGAGTTGCAAATTCAAAGTATTTTTGTTATTGTTGTTTTTTGTGTGTACGTGACAGTCAGCCTTTTTTCACGCGCCCTTTATTGCCCTCTCCCTCTTTCTTACTCTTTGCTGTCTCTTTCTTCCTTGCTTCCTGTCTCTTTCTCAGTCCCCCTCTTTAGCAGCAAATTTGGGTCAACTGTGTGCTATCGACTGCCAGTTGTTGCCTTTCAAACTGTCAGCGACACGAGTTGGAAAGAGATAGAGAAATGGAAAGAGAGAGAGAGGGGGAAAAGTAGAAGTGTTGCGGCAGTCACTGGAGAGTTGCACATAGGTTGTTCAAATGTGTTTGTTGTTGTGGGCATTCTTTGTTGGTTTTTGGAAGCCACTCAAGTGCAGTGAAATTTGATTTCAATTGCCATATGATTTTGAAAAGTGCAATGCAAGGAAAAACATGGAGAAGAAAAAGCCAAGGAAAATTGTGGGGCGTTGCCATGCGTCACGAAAAGCAAATGAAAATGCAGTTTTTCTCTAGCGTTTTCTAGCTTTTTCTGCTGTTGTTGGTTGACTTAAATAATTCAGCTGATTACGTGTTTAGAACGTGCTCGAGTAGTGTGTGGAAGTGCATTTTATTGATTGTGTTTGAAGAAAAATGGAGTGCTGTGTATAACTGATTGTTATCGATAAATTTTGGCTTTAAAAAGTGTTGGAAAACCTCTGTAACCTAAGAAAATAATCGATTCGGCACGAATTTAATTCCAAATTTATAAAAAAACACTTTAATTACTTCTACTCGAGAGAAGATGTCGATTAGTATGTTTAATTGCTATTTATTGATTAGTTTAGGCAGTCAAAAGTGTTGGAAAACACGTCAAAATGCTAAAAACAATTATAATTATTTATTTTAGACCTTAATTTATGAATTATGTTTGATATCCTTAGAAAAACTCTGCCATTTTATGGCATGTATCGATTAATGACTGCAACTGATATTTGTTAATCATTTTTGGCCGTCGTAACTGTTGGGAAAGTCTAATAAACAAAAATTGTTGCCTACTTTCAGGCAGAGTTTTAATTGGCAATCTAAAAAAACGCGACGTTTTATCTACGAGTATTCTACTTGTTGAAAATCTGTTCTCGTAACTTTTACGAGTGCATTAAAACTTTTGCGCTTCCCCCACATGCTCATTAAAATTAAGATTCACTCATTAATGTGTTCACATTCCCATTTGAGTTAACATTTCATTCGAAATCAGAGACTGCTGCCGTCAGTGCAGAATTGCTGGAAGGGTTGCCTATAAACTACGTTGATGCACAGCACAAAACGTTACGAAATCCTATATCTAACCACAAACTGCAAAGCTGAAACAATGCACAATTCGCAAATGTGCATAAACACGCGCGAATACACACACTCACCCACACATCCACCCACTCAGAGATACTATGTTTCTAATGGCCTGCATTGCAATACAAGCTAGAACAACAACAAACATCGAGTCGTACATGGGTAACAATGTTAGAAGAGATAATAAACATAACCACAAAATGTTCAGAAGCTTCATTATTGTCAACACATTCCCCCCTCCCCTCCTGGCAGTTTTCCAACAACTCATTTATTGTTAATTGTGAAATTGGAAATTTATAATTGAGAAATTCAATATTTGGCTAATTCAGGCGTGTTAATGAGGCGGTTAGCTTGGATAATGTTTCAGTTAGTAAACCATCTCTGTAGAGCTTCATAATTATTGACCTTAGTTCTTGCACTGTTTGCATTTTTGCTGCCACAACTTGTTCGAAATCAATTGCCAATGCAATTTGGAAAATTGGATTTGCAGCAGGTCGATAAGTAGCGGAAGGCAGGAAGATGGAAGGGAGGTTGCTGATGTTGGTGGACGGCCCTCATCAATTAAGCTTGCAGTGCAATGATTTACATTGGAATTTTTCCCTCAAATTTCTACTTAAGTTGTGCAAGAAAGTGCTCGAAACAGAGAGAAGGAGATGGCAAGGAAAGGGAGATGGTTTCGTTCGTTGGAGGCCAGAGAAAGTGCACGTTGCACGTCCTGTTGCACAAGGCATGGCAACTGCACCATCATCAGCAGCTGCTGTTGTTGTTGTTGTTTTTGCCCCCTCCCGGCTAGTTGATAAATGTCCAATGTGCCTGTGTTCGCCGTCTTAGTCTGCCTTTCCCCTGGAGTATGATAAATTACATGCATATTCCCCTCACATATCAAATGGATTATTTCTTGGGGAATTTTCTACAGCGAAATTGGAAACTGTAGGCAAGTACTATCACGTAATAAGGTTGGGGGGAACAACTAACTATCCATCAGCCATGTATCGTCTTGATAAAAAGAGCTAGCACACTTTTCAGCGCATAGAATAATCTTGATGTTTCTCTGAGTAAATTCCTCATAAATTTAAGCAAGTCAAAGCACAAATTAATTTGCACTATCAAATATAATCCTGGCTTAAATCTCTTTGACAATTTCTATTAGCAATTTACACATTTTTTTACTCACAAATTACCTGCAAATTCCCGCTAAGCCATAATCCGTTTATCGTCTGCGAACGTTGCCAAATTTCACTTCGTGTCTGAGCTGTTTAATTATAGCCAAAGTCTTATATAAATGTAGTATATATTATGTATGTTGAGTTGTATTTATAGTTACATCTAAAGCCAGCTTAAGCTTGCTGTGTGCCACACGTGTTGCACAAATGTTTCGCAAACATTAATTTCTAGCTAAATTTCCAGCTAAATGCGCATTAAGCAAAAACTTGCCCACACACAATGAATACGCTGAATGGGCAGCAAATCATAAGAAAAGGAATAACAAAAATCATTTGTATTAACACCCGTAAGGCGGTTTTATTTCTACAAATGTTTTTTAGCATTTTTCACGCGTCCCTGTTTGCTGTTTTGCTTTCTCTCTTTCTCTTCTTAGGCCTCCTTTTCCTTGCAATACAAATTAAAATGGCAAATGGTTTTTTCTTTCTTTTCGAAAGAGTCTATTAAGTCTGTAAAGCGTTAGGGATCGTGGCTAAATTTTCCTTTATGCATATATATGTATGTATATATCCTTGATGAATTCGACGACTATAGGTCTTATCTGATTATCTACTTGAAGCTAAATCATAGAGTTGTTCTAAAAGTGTCTTCATTAAATATTCAAATCGCCAGGTTTTTTATCTTTATGTAAGGCAGAGTATCTACAGTTCGTCATGCTAAATAAAGTCAACAGCTTTGTTTTGCCTATCCGTTTGGTTGGCTTTATTTGCCTTTTGTGTTATGACCTTTGCTTATTGCTTGTCCTGTTTATACCCTTGTGTGGGTGAAAAGAGTAAGACAAGGTTGATTATCAGATTGCAGGGCAAGTGCATAATGAAGATGCAGCATGAAACTTAAAGACAGCTTATCTGATGTGATATTTAATATTTCTGAGAAATTATTCTGTAAAATAAAGTGCTTGACCCCTACGGGAATGCAGGGTATTTTATCCGTATTCCACTTTGGTTTCTTGTTAACTTTTTTGCTAGAAAAGCAGCTTTTTTTTTTTCGCTTGAACTTTTTAAACCCCTCACAGAAGTAGGCAACGATTTTTACTGTCTTTGTTCTTGGGCAGCCAGAAAAAAAGCTACAAATTTCTCGGAATATATACGAGTATCTGGCAGATCTCTCTTGACGCCAGATGATTTGCAACTATCGCTCTGCGAGTCGAGCCATTTGTCTCACAGCATGTGTTTTGTTTAACTGCCACTTTAAAGCGAGCCGAGAGTGAGAAAGAATCAGAAAGAAATGAAGAGAGCTTGCTACAAAATGCACATAAATCGCCGAAAAGTCTGGAGAGACTGGCACCATATCGACTATATAAAATATGTTTAACTTAACTCGACGACATTAATTGTTCAGCTGACGGTCGGCAGTTCTTTGTCTGCATCTCTCGCTCTTCTTCTTTCTCTGCACTCCACTCTCCATTGACCTTCTCTCTTTGTTTAGCTCTATCTCCGTGTCTAGTCGCCATAAAAATGATTTAATTTTACGCACGACTGCGCAAGTTGTCGCAAAATTATTGCCCACTCAAAATAAGAAATGCCAAAGGAAAATAAAACTCGACACTGTTTTTTTAACATGCCAGGGCAGTAAAGAAAATACTCCACACACACATGCCCATAAACACAGTCGCATACATGCGCGCACAAATACTATAAGCAGATAAAGTAATTGAAATATCTTGAGAGATTTAACCTATAAAGGAATTCAGCTTCTTTTGGCTTTGCCTGAATACCTCATCGAATACGCTCTAGATAATTCAAATTTGAGCTTTATAGGATTAGTCTGCAAATATTTAAAGGTATATTTTCAATTATATCTTCATGTTCTCTTCAAGATTGTCAAGAGCGATACCAAGACACGATATGGCATGATGGCATCTGTTCAATTCCTTTGGCAAATCAACCCACATTTATATACACACACACTCACACATTCATACAAGTCCATTCACACACCCACACACACATGCTTGTGGAACTGCGCAATAATTTTAATATTGCGCAGACTTTTTCAATTTTATTGATGATTTTTGCCAGACGGAGAGTATAAAAAAGAATATGCTGCGCTTATGTGAGTGTGTATGTGTGTGTGGGTGTTTATGTATGGTTGTCTGCAGTCTGCGCCACAAAGTATGCTGCAAATTGTCAGTTGATTGAAATTATTTACGCATTTTGATTTTTTATGTGGACGTTTTAGTTTACAAAAAGAAAAAGTTGAAGGAGTGGCAAATAGAGAAGGATAATTATCAAGAGTATGTTGTGGACTGTTTAATTTATATATTTGCATCTGTAGATATAAATTTTTTATTTCATAATTACAAAAGTCTTCTCGATATGTCAATTAGTCCAAACTCGACAACATTTGCTTGAATTTTTGCTAACAAAACGAATAAAAGATTATAAAAATATATTTGAAGTGCTTGAAAATAGCAAGCTACTTATACTAATGCTGTAGTTCTTTCAAACTAAGAAATATAAAGAGAAAACAATTTAACAATCCTTTATTTAATCCATGCAGTCAAATCTTTTACAAAGTAACTTGTTGTCAACTATATAACTATCTATTTAAATAAATTTCTTAACTTCCTCCTGTATAGTTGCCCTGCTGAAGCTGAAAATTTATGACCTTACCGAACTTAAATAATTTAAATTTTTATTTGCTTTCCTTTGTAAGAGTTTCCTCTTGATTTTCACAAATGTTGACCCATTTCCGGTTGCCGTTTTTCCCACCCGAATATCCAGTTGGCCGTCGAGATAAGCCGCTTAGTGCCTCGTTGATGGATATCAGGCTAATGGTTTGTGAAAATGTTTTAGCCATGTTGTAAAATATACGAGCCAAGCCCGAATTGACTCAAGTTAAGTTGATTGAGCCGTTTCGTAATGCAGCAAACAAGTAGAAGCGGAACATGTATAAAAAGAGGAATACTTTGCACTGACAGACAGTGGGAATAAGTCATGTGGTGGGTGTCAGCTTTTGGTGTAGTTGAAATACTATATAATATTTATAGCTTGTTGTTGAAAGTGTGCTTTGAAATGTTCTCAAAGATTTTAATGGATTTTGTTCGCCAAGGAAATTTGCGTCAATTAGAGAGAAAGAGAGGGAGACAGAGAGGAAGAGAGAGATAGGGAGAAAAAGAGTTTAAATTGCTTTTCTGAAAATGTCATAAGGTTAATTGATGAAACATCTATGCGAAAATTATAGAAAATGCTTTCGCTAAAGCAATAGTGAAAAAAAATAAAATAAGCTACAGTTGCGTATGCTGCTGTGATATACCCGCTACACAATTGACGACATAGCTTCTATTATTTACTGTATTTTGTGTTGCATACCTTCAGGGAGGCGCTTCGAAATTAGTGCATATTTAGAATTTCTTAAATAACTTCTATCTTAATTATGCGATCGCAACAATTTTCAAAAATATTGTTCGTTATTGTGCCTAAAATAAATATCTCTTAAAGAGTTCTAATTGAGATATCTTAGATACAATATATATATATATTATATGTGGTTCATTTGAATCAACATTAATTCATAAAATATGTTATAACCCTTATTTCAAATACAACAAGCTTCAGCTTTACCCTCCATTTTATTTTCTATCAATTTACTGATTTATATCGAATGAGAATATATTTTACTATCCAATATTCATGGTGCTGTCTCCCATTGCGGGATCATTTGCATATCTTTACTTCATCACATTGTCGACTGTCTAAGGTTATGGTAAATCAGTATTTAAATCGCAGATTTAAGTCAATGCATATCGAATGACACGCATTCTGCGAATCTCTCGAAATGCTCATAATTTTCCGATTTAGCTTGAAATTTAACCTCGACGACAATCGATATTGATTGCAAATGTAAATTATGCATGCAAACGTTAACCTAATGTACAATGACAGAAGGCTAAATGGAGAAAGTGTGCAATGGAGAAAGCCAGAGAAAGAGAAAGGCAAACAACAATCGCACAATCCTTTGAATTTATGCAATGTACTAACCCAATCTGTCCTCAAGTGGGTGTCCTTACAGCGCCGCGCCCACCCTCTGTTCGCAACTGTTAAATGTTATTAATACCCATAGCCAACGCTCCCCAAGTCAACCCCCAATATACAAAGACACACACACACACACATTTAGAGGCGAACAATTGGCGATATGCTTGTATTGTTTGTATGTAAATCGATAAATTTTATTTAGTTCCGTTTGCCGGTTTTCCGTTTCCTTCCCCCTCATTCACTGAGGACATGCGTTTGCGGTTAACCCATATAACGGTATTTCTGTAGTACTGTACAACATCAGCATTTTCCCAACGCTTTTCCTTTCGGTTGTTTTCCGTTTTCTTTTTCCTTTTTTTTTTTGCTTTGGTTTATTAAAGCTACCAGCACCCTCTGCTTTTTATATGTATTTTCTGTCGCTTTGACTTGGTTTTTTTTTTTTTGTATCCTCCTGCCTTATGACAATATTTTTGTAATGTTGTTGTTGTTATTGTTGTTGTTGTCTGCTGTTTTGCTGTTGCGCTTCTCCTGTGTCTTATTCTTTTTCTTTTATTATGTTATCTGCAATTGCCGCTTTGACAGCGCAACAAATATTTCAGCATTGTCTATATGAGTATTTATACAGTACATGTCATATATAGTATACTGTATAGGGGACAAATAATGTGACCCGCATTGTCTACGCATATTTTTTTGCTGTTTGTTGATTTTCTTTTGGTTTCTGATTAAAATTCAAAAGAGAAATGAATAGAAGAGGCGAATTTCTTGAAGGTTGAAGAGGTTAACAAAAATAAGGGAACATTATAAGTAGAAGATTATCTTTCAAATCGAGGAAGAAAGGCAACCTGCGGCATAAGCCAAGTTTTATCTCACAAATTGTTGGCCTCGTCTAAAATTAGGCTTATAAAAACCGAGTAGAACATTAGTTGCACAAATGCAGCAAGAAGCATGGGTACCAGATTCATTAGATAGCTTTAACCCTGTGGAGATGTTTGCATTCAAGGGAGACTTATGGGCCCGGATATGTCTCCTAAAGTGCGTTGCAAGCTCTTTGGCTAAAATACTTTACCTCTGCTAATCCGGTTTAATACTTTAAGTACTTTTACATACAGTTTCAAAGTATAAATTGCAATGGCAATGTAGTGCAATCAATCACGCAACATTAATAAAAGTGCATAAAAATCGATTGATTTGTCAAAGAGCGACAATAATCTGAAAGGGAATTATATGATGAATGTAATTGCAGTCATAACTTACATTAAGCTTCTTCCGACTTAACAATTAATTCCTACTTTCTTCTTGATTAACCAAAAAGAATATCATAGCCATTCAGCTGTTTTAAAATTCCCCCGGTTAATCAGTTATTTATGGCCTCTCCCCCGGCGTCCTTGTGGTCGGGTGCAATATTATATGCATACTCATATACGCGCAGTAGCTGCCATTAATAAACCTTCGCGGCATATTGTGCATTATGGCAGCAGTTCCCTCGAGTTCTTATCGAGCGCCATTTGCCCTCGTCTTCTCCCGCTTTGCTGCGTGTCATATTGCAATAATTATGGGGCCACATATGCGAACTGGTTTCGCTGAAATGAGCAATATTTGCCACGCCCCTTCCACTCGCTCTTGCTTCCGTTATTGCTGTACATTGTGGGAAAACTTTGTGCATTTTCAAGTTGATAACAATCATTGAGCTGTTTGAGGTTCGCGAGGTTCAGCTGCAAAAACTTTCGACAACATTTTCTATGGCATGCAAAAAGTTCAAGGCCATTTCCATTGGGTGCTAAAGAGGGCGTGGCTTACTCCCCAAGCAGGCCTTATGCTTGTTTAACTTGTCTAGCGCGGCGAAATTGCAGTTTCGATTAAGCTTTGAGCGCATTGTAAACTGCATCGAGTGAATTTAATATATGTTACTAAGGATGTGTGGTAAAAACTTTGCTAAACGATAAGACTGAAACTTTTGTCTATTTTGACTATGGTTTTAGTATCTTGTTAAGGGATTAAGTTAATATGTAGTGAAAATAAAGTTTTGGCTTGTTTTTGGCTTGTCTTGGGTTGAATAGAAGAAACAGCTGTTGGGAATTACCAGCAGGAGTCAAGGAATATGAAAAATAAACTATTCTAACTATATTAAACATGCATGCGGCATATAGATAAGTTTACCCACATAATTACCGACTAAATAGTATATACATTATCATTCTCAGTTGCCCATTAACTCATTTCCTTTAAACATAAAATATCCATTACCCACCTTTTTCTTATATGAGCCCATAATTACCCCAGCTTGCTTGTAAGGCAATAAAATAATTACATGATTAAAGTAAGTCGAGACACGTGGAATTTCATAAAGAATTCAACGCAGCCCCCAAAGCAGGGTGTCATTTAATTATATTAGACTGCAATTAGCTGGCTTAGTGGGCAAAACAACCCTGGCAAAGAAGGAGCAGTGCAAGACGTGTTTGGCGGGTGCGACGGTGTAGAGACTCTGTAAGTGTAGAAAATAAATTGAAGAATTAAATATTGAAGAATTAAATGTAGAAACTCTGTTAGTGTAGAAGTATTGAAGAATTAAATGGAAACTAATTGTAAATAATTCGACACTTATTCTGATAATAATATTGTATATTATAATGATTTGGTAATGGTTTTGTTATAAAGAATGAGATCTTGACGTTCAAACAGACGGACAAACATACAGACAGGGTAAGTGATCCTGTACTTTATGGAGTCTGCCACACCTCCTTCTACGTGTTACATATGTACATTTCCACAAAGTTAGTATACCCTTTTTTTGAACATTTCAAAAGGTCGAAGGGTATTATGAGTGTTAAATATCTTCTGTCTCCCTGTAATCATTCTGCCTTCCTGTCTTTCTTTGCTCGATTACTTTCTTCCTTATCTTACTTCATCTTTACTTTCTCCTGTCTCTCTGTCTTTCTCTCACTCTATCTTTCTTTCTTTTCCATCCATTTTGCTTCCCTTCTAATGTCGCTCCCTCTTATTCTATACACCCGCAACGCCTTAACTATAGGGTATCTAAACGATGCGTCCCCAAATTGCATAGACCGATGACATCAGCACAAGAAAAGACAACCCTGCCCTGCTTCTATTACACCTACCCCTGCTCTCTCTCTCCCCCTCCTCACTTCCCTGAGTTCCCTTGGTGCCGCCCTGTTTTAAAGTACGTTGAACTGGTGCCAAGTGGAAACGCCCCAGTGAACTACATTACAGGGTGGCGCCTGCCAAAAAGTCTGAGCACGTGCGTTGTTTGTAGGAGGAGCAGCAGCAGCAGCAGTGGGAGGATGTGTGTGGGGTGGGGAAGGGCGAGACCAAGTGGCGACAGAGCGCGAACTTACTACGCACTTGCGGCGCGTTGGGGCAGCTGTGCTCCCCCCTTTCCCACATTGCTTGTGCGCCTCCAGCTGCTGTGGCACCAGCTAAGGCCAACCTGACAGCTGCTACAATCTGTTGAGGCAAGTCTCAGTGATTTTGTTTAGATTGAGGGAGGAGATGGAGGGGAGGAGGAAGGGGAGAGAGGGTATAAAGGAGACGATGCGAAAGACGAGGAGCAAAAAAGTAAAGAGGAAAGAATGAGAAGGAGACGGAGAAAAGAGAATAGAATGATGAGAGATGAGTTGAAAGAAGGAAGAGAGAGAGAGAGATGACAAAGGAGATGGCATGTGGGAAAGGAGAAGGGCAGATGCAGTAAGCATTTTGGCAAGGGATAGCAAGAAAAAGAGATGCTGGAACTATGGGTAAGAGGAGCAGAAGGAAGAAGAGCATAAATAGCATCGTAAGGGAGAAAAATGAAGCAGAGATAACATAGGAGAAGGTGGAAATTCTGAGCTACAGAAAATAAATAAAAGGTGTAAAGATGAAAGAAGTAACAAGAGAAGCTGAAGATGTAGCAGAAAAAAGCAGACAAAGGAACTTAATTAGAAGAATAGAAATAGGAGCACAGAGAAGTAGAAGTAGATAAAATGAAAAAGAAGGAGAAGGGAAGGAAAAAGAAAGCTGAAGAAAGGCACTGGGAGTAACAAGAAATAGTTATGGTGAGAGAAGATCACAAAGAAGGAGTTTAAATAGTTGTAAGAGTGAATTTTGTTATGGAAAGGCAGCAAATTAAACCCAACACTCTGTATTTCCCTCACAATTTCCCCCCTTTTCTTTCCTTCTATACAATATATCTAAATTCCTTTCTTATCTTTTCTTGCAGGATCCTTCCACCACTCGCATTCCGCGTCTGGACGGCATGTCTCGCATTCCTACACCTGGCAGCTTTGGCACCTCACACATTCGTCCCCCCTCGGCGACAGCTGGCAATGTGCTGAAGTCAACAACGCAAATCTTTCGCACACCCGCATTGCCAACATCAACGGGTAGCCACACCACCACCACCACCAACAACAACAGCAACAGCCACATACCACCAACAACAACAACAACAACACAAAAACGCGTCCCATCAGCTCGTATCATCCGGCAGTAACGCCGTTGCATGATCTTGAGGTCAATCTGAAGAAAAGCGTCTCGGGGGATCGGCTTAACAATGCTGTCAATATGATAAGCAAACGTACCAGCAATGTGTTTAAGAAATACTTTGGACAGAGCAAGCTAATGGCTGGAGCCAACAGTGCATCTCCGGGTGGATCAAGTCGGCATATGACCAGCTCCTTGCCACACACACCGTTGCCAGCCTCGAAGCAACAGCAGCAGGCGAAGCAGGCAACGTTGCTGACTAGCAGCACACCGATGCCTTTGCCCATGCCCCTCATGCGCTCAGAGACATTTGTGTGTGATGAGGGAGAAGGGACAGGCGCAGCGGGAGCAGGAGGAGGAACTGGAGCAGCAGCGACCCACGCTGGAGAGCACACGCATATCGAATGTGGGTTTCTGTGGCGATGTGACGCTCTTGAAACGTACCGTAATCCTATCGAGTAAAGCTGATAATATCAATTGCACCAGGCCTGTCATCTCTAGCCAGCAGCTGGGGGAGGAGCAGGTGCAGGAGGAGGAGGATGAGGAGGAGATGCAGCAGCAGCAGAAGAAGCAACGGCTGGAGCTGGAGCAAGTGCAGGATGCCACATGCATATTGAGTCCAGTGCATGATGATAGAACTCACGTGCTGGCCACCTTCCCCTCCACCCCCAGCTCAACCACCTTTGCTGTAGATCGTACACGTTCTGTTATACCCACAGCACAGATGCTCGATCTAACCAAGAGCATGGATCAGTTGCCATTGCTGGAGCACATGTCCATGCCCAGCGACCTCGATGTGCTGGGCACAGGAAGGGAGGAGGAGAAGGAGAAGGACGAACAGGAGGAGCAGGAGCATTCACCACAAGCTGCTGATGATGAACTAAATGTGACCATCTTGGATGCACTGGATGTTACCTTGACAGCAGCGCTGGCACCAGATAAAACCAACATGAAGTTGCCATTGAACTCGACCGTGAATATGGAACGTTTGGTGGATCTCAGTGACATGCAATCGCCAGCAAGGCACATTCAATTGCTCAACTTGACACGGGAGTTTCTAGAGCAGACGCAGACGCCACAACGTTTGTCCGCCGGTATCGGACGTCGTTCGATGGCGCAACAGCAATCGCTAATTTGCCTTACCCCACAGTCGGGAGCAGCGCCATCGCGTTTCCACCATCACCAGACGCCGGTGCAGGTGCATCTGTTGTCGCCACTGCTGAAGGCAGCACGCAGTGATTTGGTGCTGCCAACGCGTACACCAGATGGCGAGGGTGGGGTGATGGATGCCACATTGATTGCAGCAGCAGCAGCAGCAGCAGGAGGTGGAGTAAATCAAATGCTGCCATTGGGAGCTCGGGCTCGTTACAGCTTTGGACTGGACCTGACAGAGTCTACGCTAGATTCGTCCATCGATCTGGTGGACAACTCCTTCTCCACACCACAGCAATTGCTAAAGAAGCAACATAGCTTTGATCTCGATGAGAGTTTGGGCATCTTGACACCGGATCAAATGAAGGAGTTCCTCGATTCCTCTTCGCAGCACAATAATGGAAATCTTAGTCATCATCTTGAGTTGCAACTGGCTGCAGTGCATCACCAGCAGCAGCAGCAGCAGCAGCAGCAGCAACTTCTACACTTGCAACAACAGCAACAGTTGCAGCTGCGCATGGAGCAGACACCGTCGCCGGAGGAGTTGCCGCTGGATCCCATTGAGCCGCAGCTGGTGGCGGCAATTGTGGCACAGCCTGCTGTAGTCGCAGCAGTTGCTGCTACTGCTGCTGCTGCTGCTGTACCAACGACAACAGCAACTGTTGCAAGCAAGCAACTGAGCAACAGTTTCATTACCAGCGTTACCAGTGTGACCAGCCTGGATACGGGCTATCAGGGAGATGGAGAGATGTCACGCCCTGCATCGCGTGGTGCTTGCGATCATTCGCCCAGCAATGGACCACATTTGGGGCGTGTCAGTCGCCAGCCAAGTTTCCCTCCCATGCCACAAGCAGCAGCAGCCGCAGCAGCAGCAGCAGTTGCGCCCATGCGTCGTCAGGATCCCATGACAGATTCAGATTTCTTTACCGAATCCGATGCAGATGATGTGCTGCAACGTGGTGATCGTCGTGCGCAGGTGATTGATGGTCAGCTCTATGGGCAGGCAATGCAGCCGAGTGCCTCAGTGCCGCAGCTTGAGGATTCGTGCATGGAATCATCGGGCATCTTTACCGATGTGGAGAATCGTTGCGATGAGGAGATGAGGCTGCCCGAACTGGAGGTCGATATGGAAGTGGATCATGAAATGCAGGAGGAGGAGGAGGAGGTGGATATGTCACCAGATGATTCCACCACGCAAACAATGCGCAAGGCTCAAGGTCAGCAGCAGCAGCAGAGAGAGCAGCAGCAGCAGCATCGTGAGCAGTCGTCGCTGCTGAGAGAGCGGGAGCGAGAGCGAGAGCAACAGCCGCGACCGCTCTCTTCATCGTCGGCTGCAACGACGACGCTTTCTCTCTCGAATCGCACTTCGTATTGTAGCGTTGATGGCGGCAGCGCCAAGAGCTTTTGCGACGAAGCTTTTAGCGTCGGCAGCGACAGCGTCAGCGTCAGCGTTGGCAGCACCAGTCAGCAGCAGCAGCAGCAGCGATCGTCACAGCTTTCAGTACAACGCGCAGCGTCGCCGCGTCCGCATGTATCTTCATTAACGTCGCTCTGCACCGTTGAGAATTTATCAACGTCTAACTCAACGCCGGCAGCGTCGCCCAAATTGTCTAAAACAGCAACAAATAAAGCGCTTAAAAACAACAACAACAACACCAAGAACAATAACAACAACAAGAACTTCACCTGTATCACGCAAAACGCATACCCCTAATAAATGGGATGCCGTTATGCATAAAATCGCCAGCAATAAGTCAACAATTAAAACAAATTATAGCGATGTAAAATCCAAAGTTTCCACGCTGCGCCCACAGGTGGCGACAGCAGCAACAACAGCTGGAGTGGGAGGAGGTGGAGGAGGATCTACCCCGCCCACTACTCCAATGTGCTGGGACGCAGTCAAAGCAGCAGCCCATCCTCAAGCAGCGGCAGTCCGCGTATTTCGCCGCCCATACGTCGCTCGCCCTCTGCCACGGCGCCGCTTAAGCAGCAACGCAGCACGCTCAAACCGCTCTCAGTGACGCCGACGTCGACGTCAACGCGGCAGCCACAGGATAAAGGCTCAGTTGGCGTCGTCGTCGGCGGCAGCGTTTTTGCGCGTCTTGCCGCCAAGTCACCCACATCGCCAACAGCGGCGTCAGCAGCGAAGCAGCGTTTGCAGTCAACGCAAGTCAATCGGTAAGTGAAGCAGAGGGAATTTGAGAAGAGAGGGGAATGTTCTGGGGAAGTTTTTGCTGAGAATTTGTTGAGTTATAAAAATGGAGTGAAAATTTTGCAGACTTTATCGAGCATTCGGGAAGAACTCAAATTTGATAAAAAATTTGAGAACTAAATACGATTGAAAAGAATAAAATGTACATAAATAATAAATAATATAAAATACTTGCATACATTTCCCAACAAGTCAAAATTTAAGACAATACATTAATTATAGCTTAATTTACATGACAGGTATCGATAGCCTTAGTAGATTTGCTTAATATTGTATAGTGCACCTAATAAAATAATAACAATCAATAGAGAAATCTAATAAGTACTGCTAATGTGCAGACATAAAAGTTGCAGAAGTAATTTTAATAAGTAAAAAACCCTTATTAAAACACACCCTAAGTTAAAACCACAAATATAGTTAGTAATCTAATTAAAAATCAGGTATGAATTGCAGTATTTATAAATACTGTATAAAAGAAATACGGGTGTGAATTAGAGGTGCAGAAACATCGGTGTTTGCTGAGGTTTTTCATATGAAACATACATGTTTCTGCACCTCTAATGTAATTAGTGATTATTAATTAATCAAAATACAGCAAGAAATATAGATAGATTCTTTAGGCAAATTGAACACAACAAAACCTTCCTGAACCGACCCCAACAAAGTTTAGGCTACACCCCAAAGCAGCCTCTCATAAACTGGCAATCTTATCTGTCTATCATCCTATCAGCTGCATGCCAAGTTTATCAGTAGAGAAACGAGGCAAGCGCCACAGAGATACTACTGCTACACCAACCTTATCGAGAACGTTGCCTGATTGATTTCTTGTGTTCCACATACATACATATGTGTGTTCATATGTGGTGTCTATCAAAATTGTTGTTAAAAGCCATCGCTCAGCATAGTTAAGTGATAAAATGATATTGCCACATACTATATATAGCCATATTTATAACAATTGCAGTTTGCTAATTGAGTTCAGGGTCAGTTTCAGACCTGAGGGGGGCAAGAAAAATTAATTTGCTCTACAAATCGAAAAACGTAATACGAAAACAAATCAATATCAGATCACTCGTATATAGCATAATAATGTCTGAATAAATAATGTACAAACAAATTTGTTAAGCATGCTGTGAGGTGCTTAACTAATTGAAATGTTTATAATCAATTTTTAGGGAGTGTTTCGTATTGAAAAAAACTTTTAAAATGCACGATAAAACAGTCTGATTATATCACACGCTGTTGTAAGTGCAATTAAAAGCCTTTTAAATGTTTATAGACTCTGATTCTTATTATAATCCCACATTAAATGGAAATCACGTTCACAAATTGACATTAAATCTCCGTTACAAACAAAAAAATCTCCGCAATTAGCACAGGCTGAAATTAAAGCGGGATTTGTTGAGCTGTCTCTGGCTTTTTATGTGCCAACTGGGAACAGTTATTGTCATGGCAAAAAGTTCCTAAACCCCTGAAAAATAAACCTTAATTGTTTGTCTAGTTTGCTCTGACGTCACTTGGTATATGGGGCGTGGATCCTCTTGAAAATATGCGTATGTCAAACTGGAAACAAATTAGACTGAAAGGTGGTTACGCTTTGAAAACTAAAAGGGAGAGTGAGGGAGGGAGAGAGAGAGAGACAAAGAGAGCAAGAATACGTGCGAGTGAGAGGGGCAGATAAAGTGCCGTCAAGTTTTTTGCAATTTATTGGACTCGTGTCATGTATATTAAACATTCTTTGATGTCGAGCCGGCGCTTAGCTTTTAAAAGCAGATGGTAAGAGGGGAGAACTATGTAGGAGATTTGGCGAGCAAGGCGTCTCTAGGTCGGTTAAAAGGGGGCACTTTGTGTGCGTTGAGCTTAATTTCACAGCAATTTTTTGGCATTAAAAACGCGACTCACATGAGTTGAGCCACAGCAACTTGTTTTGTCGTTTTGTCATGTGAACCGAACCGAGTTCCGGCCCACTGTACCAAGGGTCGCATGTGCATTATACAAATTAATACAAAAGTCACATAGAACAGACAGAGAGAGAAAGAGAGTGGAGGTAGACAGAGAGAGGGGGTAAACTGAATACAGACATGGCAAAAATAAAATAATCCCACTGAACTTTGCTTTGGTTATATTTTGTTTTTTACGTTTCTCTGTTTTTGTACATTTTGGGAGCAGCTAAACAAAAAAATGTGCTTAAAACTGTTCGAGCAAAATGCTCAATTAATTTAATTGTGCGGGTTGCTTGTTGTTTCGTCTATTATTTATACTATTTCGTTCAATCTAACCTTTTCTTTGTTAAGTAGATGTTGCAAAATGCCCCAAACGAATTAAGTAACGAAAACGAATGAGATACCACAAATTAACAGCTAATCTTATGATGCTAGACTCAGCTGGGAAGCTATCATTGCCTCTCACTCTTTTCTCTTTCCCTGTCCTTTTTCGATGAAAAGTTATAGTACTTGTATTTAATTTATGCAAAATAAATAAGATACGATTATTTTAAACGTGTTTTTGGTTAGGGCTATTTGCATTCGATAGTCGCAGTTGATTTTTCTTAAGGCTGGTACGCTGTTGGGAGTGTGAATAGTAGTGGTGTCATATTGGAAAATATGTTTAAATATATTTTGATAATTTTCCTTAAATAAATCTATTATATTGAAATTTAAACCTTATAAAAAGACAAATGAATTATTAAAATTTTTCTGGATGTTTATTTCAATTTATAAACTGTTGCATTAAGGTTTAGTAAGTTGAGAGAAAAATATTGAATATTTAAAACTAGTAAGGCAGACGAAAACATTAAATATTTTCTATATAATGAAAAATTTATCTTAAATCAATAAATCTCCAAATTTTTATATAAGTTATTTTATTCAAAAATAGATTTTTATGTTCTTATCATGCTAAGCAACGTACTAGCCTCACTCAATGCATCTTGTTGTTTTGCTGTTCACATTGGCAAACCGCAAGTACCGACAATTGCTGCAGCAGCAACAACAACAGTTCAACAAATAATTATATTTATGCATATGTGTGTGTTGTGTTGTGTCATACTACGAGAAGATTTTACTCGAATGCCGGCAACAACAATCACAACGACAACAACGGGGTATGTGAATGGGTGTGAATGTATCTTGAAGTGTGCGCAAAGCTATCTTTGGCGTTTTTCTGTTTCTGTTTTCGTTTTATTTTTTTCTGTTTCTGTTTTGGAAGTGTGTGAAAAACGCCCAAGCTCAAGTGAAGTGAGCTCTAGCGCGCTTCAACCTCTTCTCCTCTTCTATCTATTCATCTCAGTATCTGCGTATCTTGAACTATGTATCTGGATTTGTAGGTACTTTTGGAGCATTTCTGCGGATTTGTATTCAAGTCGTCAGAGTTCACAGCGCATTACGTAAAGTTGTATCTGTATCTGTGTTTGCGATTTTATGCGAAGCATGCTTAAGATATTATCAACCTTTTTTTATGTCCAACTAAAGCCTCAAAATTGTCAATAAACATTAAATTTGAGTTATTTATTGAGACGATCTAATGTGTTTTCAGTACTGCAACTCACAATTGATTAACATGAGATCATTTGCAAGTATGGAAGCTGACTGAGCTCAGCGTTGCATTCAAAAGTGATGCCTAAAAAGTGATTCAGTTTTTGTTTTTGAAAATGAGATAATACAAGACCCGCTTTAACCTGCGGCCTGCAATGAGATTAGCCCCTGCCGAGGCATAACTCAACTGAGTACAGACTATAGCTATTAATAGTAGACAGTGTAACTCGACTAATTTAGCTATGTGTATCTTTCATTGGCTTATCAACTTATGCTTTCAAGGTAAAATCCATTAAAGACTTGCATAAATCGTTTGGTATTTTAGTAACGGAAGCATCGAAGCCAAGTGAAAAAGCAAATAAAACTGCCCCAAAGCGTAGCACTAATTGCTGGTATTACTGGGGTCTGGGCTCTGAACTCTTGGGTCTTGGGGTCTTAGGTCCGCCCGGTGTCTGTAACACATGTTATCGGACACGGAGCGTGCAGGGCAACGTGTTAGTTGTAGATAAACAAAAACTACAACAACAACATCAACAGAGATACTCGTACATGAGCATGAAAAATGCCATAAATTTTCAACAAGGTCACAAAAAGAAATAGAAGAACAATTAAGCAACACGAAGAGCAAACATACACACTGAGGGCAGTGGCAAAGGGGGAGGGACTTATAAAAATATTGATTTTCAGTTGGAAATAAACGACTTAAAAACGACTTGAGGCCTAAGCAGAATCGAAAGTCGAGTTGGGTTTAAAAAAAAAAAGAAAAAATAAAAACAACAGACAAATCTCGCGTCTTCAGTTTTTATGCCTTGTAAGTGCTTCATTAGCGCGCGACTGTGAAATTGTATATATACATACATATACTGTATATCGTAGTATATATACTTTTTTTTCTTGCGAGACTTTTGTGATGGTCAAACGGATTAGAGATTGTAACCGTACACTGAGAATATTTATGCTAGAGATAGATAATGCCAGACAATGGCTTTACGAGTGGGTTGTAATGCTAAACACTTGGAGGATTTGCACATAATGCGAAATTAATTAATGTCAGTTATAAAACGTGAATCTTTTCAAAGATTGAACAGAATTTGCATAGTTTGTTGGAAGGAAAAACCCAGGAAAAAAGTGTCAGAATCTTTAAAAAATTATCTTTAATCTGAAGAAGTTTCCAGAGAAAATGTTAAGGTTAATAATGCAATAGTAATGTATTAATAATGAAGTTTTAAAAAGCTGCAATCTTTTAGGAGTATTCTATAATGAAGAAATGTTAAAAAGTATGAGTTCAATGCATTAGCAATTCATTACTAATGTTAATAATGAACAAATAATGAACAAATAAGAAAACTGTATAAAGTTTAATAAGAATTGTATGTGAGATTGTCTAATAATGTAATAATGTAATGATAATGCGCAAGTAATGTATTGATAATGCGTTAATAATGTATTAATAATGCATCAATGCATTGGTAATATGTTTTGAACTTGAACCAATTAATAATTGGATTCATATAAAGTCTACTTTATGCCCTTCATTGTTAATGCATTAGTAATGTAAAGATAATGTCTTTATAAAATATTCTATACTTGAACTAATTTGATGTATGCCAACTTTCAATTATAAAGACAGTTCGAGGTGATATACGTTTTGACTTATAATCTGATAATGGCATTTCCATATTCATTATCTCTCAATTCAAGCTTTCATTTTTCAACTTTATTGCAAATATAGAAATTAACCTAAAACAGAAATCCCCACCTTTATTACAACTATTAATTTAAGTACCGTTTCCCCCAGAGATGGATTTGTGAGGTGTATACACACCGACACACAAAAACACACACTCGACTTACCGTCGTAAACTCATTTGTATCCCATATGGAGTTTTTATGACTTTGACCTTTGCATGATGCTGTCAATTTATAGCTAATGATCTTGACTGCTAAACTAGCCATCAAATGTCGTTGGGGTTGGTTGATAATAATAAAAGTTGCCCATCATCATCATCATCATTGAGAGCGAGTTCAATTGAATATTCTCTCCGTCCAAGTCGATGACAAGAGCATTCAATGCTAATAAAGTTATCTATCAACACTCCCCAAGTCTTTCAACACAGATCTTAAGACCTCATATCCCAGTCTGACTCTGTATGTCGCTTTTCAGCATCATGTGTCATATGCAGAGCGGAGAACTGTGTAAATAAATTGACAGACAGTTGGCAGAGGATGGTAGGGGGGCGTTGGAGTGAGGGTATTGGGGCAAATATTCGTAGCGCTGTTTTGACAAGTGTCACGAGAGCTGTCAACACGCTCTCTGAAACGCTGATAAAATGCAGGCAAACGACGTTTTTAGTCGGGCACAGAGAACTCTATAATGTGCTCAACTAATAGATGCTCTGTAATTCTTGCAAACTTATCTAATCGTGCGCTGTCCCAAAATGTAATCACAATTTCGAGCAAACTTATCAACAGCTGAAGGTCTCTCGTAAAATATTTTAATTACCAAAAGTCTAGAGATTAAAGACAAAGGTTTGTAGGATCATAAAAAAGCACTTTCAGTATATAGCAACTAAAGATAATCGGAGCCAAAGATAGCACTTCAAAAGGTTGGACGAGGTGAAAAATTTAAAAGTTCTTTAAGTATTTTGATTATAATTGCTTCTTGCAAGTTAAGCATGTTTGTAAATCATTTTATATAACCCCCTCTTATGCAGGGTATGCGTGCAAACCATTTAACGCCCACTAAAGCAAAAAAATGTATTCGAGTTGTTGTAATTAAAAATACAACCAGTTATTTTTACTATACTGTTTGCTCTTTGTTGTTTTAAACTTAATTTCTTGCTCATATTATGCAACATTTTGTGGCAAGACATTGCTCTTTTTCATACGTTTTCCCCTTCTCGCGCAAATGCGTGAAAAATTTAAAAACCGTAACAAAATGAACGCACAATTTTTTAATTTGCAGTTTTTTCCTCTCTGCACTTTGTATGCCCCCAAACTTTTTTTAAACCTGAGGCGGCGGTTTTTAATAGCGTTGAAAAGAGGCAGCAAAAAACGAAAGAAAAAAACAAAAACAAATGGCAAACTTGTTTTGTTTTCACTCTTTTTCGGCTAAAAGGTAGCAAAGTAGCTCCCCAATGTGCGCGTCAGCCGGTTGTCTCTTATTTTTTTCTTTTTTGCTCTCAACTCTTGTTTACATTTTTAATACATTTTGTATACAATTTTTGCGGCTAGCGAATTTGTATATTATTCTTTATTTTTGCCTTACCTTTTGTTTATAAAGTTTATAAATATGAAATTAGCTGCCAGCTGTGGGTTAATTAGAAATGTACATCTAATTTTCTTATATGAGCGAAACTTGATGAGTTTGTTGGCGGGAAAAGTACATAAAGATACATTTTAGATGTAGCCAAATGGGCTGTTATCTGAAGTTTATAGGTATCTTAATCTACGTTCTGATTAGTTAAGCTTAAAAGATTGTTTCGACGAATTGAAATCCGGTTCACTAACCGGGCATTATGTTAATCATTGGTGTATAATTTATAATAAATGAGAGAATTATATTTAAATCTAAATGAACTTGGATCGTTCAGAGGTTGTAAAATTTGGTGTGTGTGAACACTTAAGATCTCTGCCTGAACACACAAACATATCTTAAATACAGTTATGATTTACAATAATATATTATCCTATATCAACAATTAGTTCTCTCAAGTGAAATCAATCTCTGTCTCTAAAATACGAAGAACTATAAAAGATCAGCGGAAGTTTACCCGCATAAACATATATTCAACATTTGAAAAAAACGAAACGGAAGAGCTCACAAAAATAGCATTCAAATAGAGCAGAAATTATTTCGTGAAAAACGAAAGATAAAATTGTAGAGAAAACTGTGCACATTTTTGTTGTATAGTTACGTAATTTGTTGATAAGTCTAGCCATTCGAAAGGCAATAAGTTTTACCCGATTTGAATAACTGAACACAAACAGGCGAATATTATATAAGCAGCTAACAAATATTTACAAATCGCAGTTATGAATATGAATGCAAATGTCAAAGGCGGAACAAACAGTTAAAAGAAAGGGTATATAGTAAATAAAGAGTTTAAATAACAGATTAAATGCGAAACTAATATCATTAATATGCATATGGCTTATCAATGGAAGATGAATTAGTTGAAAATACTACACCATTTGGCCATAGGGTATTCACGCTTCGATCTCACTATTTGCTCAGCAAATGTAGTGGAAATTCAAGTAGAACGAAAAAGGTTGTCAACAATTAAAAGTTTAATTTCAGGAACATTTCGACAAAAAGTTTATTCTACCAAAAACCGCAACAGTTTGAAACTGTATTAAAAGTTTTCACAAGGCCTGCCCCTTTCTCTCTCTCTCTCTCTCTTTCTCTGTCTGTCTCTCTGGTTCACTCTCCTTGATTCCGCTTCTTGTTAGTCAGATAAATATTTAAGCTCTATTTACGCTTGTAATTTGTAAGTGAAAAATCAACAAAAGAGTTTCCAAAAACTTGTTTGCAAAACGTGGCGAGCTCTCGTCTCCCATGAATGTAAATTTCAATATATACAACCAATTTACATTTATATAACTACAATATACACAACCTATTGTATATACTCGACATGGCTATGTTCTGACCCTGAACTCGGTTCGATTTACGCGCTAATCAATGGATGTCGGTCTGTCAGTCTCTCTCTATCTCTCTCTGGTTTATGGCTCGTGTTTGGAAATGTTTTGGCTTGATAATAAATTCCAATGGGTTGCAGAAGTGTAGAGCAGTCAATTTATGGCACATAATTTTAGGCCATAAAAAGGTTGTTGTAATACGGAAGTCGCGCTTATGCCATAAAAATTGCACTTGAATTTTATGTACTGCAAAAAAGTATAGAAAGATTGGAAAGTTGTTAAATGTATCGGTTGACTTTGTTGCGATTGGATCTATCTGCAGTTCAAATTACTATAAAGAATATTATAAAGGGCTTACGTGCCTTTTTGTCACGATCTTTCTTTTTCTTTCCCATAAAATGTCATCGTTAATCTTGATGAAAGCTTATTGAATTTTAATTTTTGGAAATATGTCAAAGAAATTCGCACATGATAAATGACTTTTGGTTGTAGTGAAATTGAGTGACCTAAAGCTTTAGATAGAATATATATTTCTATACAGTATATGGTTACGATTTCTAATGGAATGCTATAAATCTTTTAATTTGAAATTAGCATTTTAGCTTTATGTGGTGTTTTGTTGTAACGCGTTTCATTGAAAAACGCAACGGGCACGTTTTTAGAATGTTTAAAACATTTTCGCTTTTTGTTCGTTTGCCATATCCATTTTCCGATTTTTGTATAAGCTCTTTGATGGCGTTATTAATTGTTCTGAGCTTTGGGGCTCCCCGCGGGGCGTTAATTTGTCAGCGTTTTGTAATCCAGTTTGTGTTGTTGTTATTATTGTTGTGAATGATGCGATTGATAATATAATATAATCATCGAAATGAGATGACCTAATTAAGCGCAGTCAATGGCTTTCTAATTGGCTTTTAAATTTGTTGAAAACTACTGCAATATTAGAATTTAAATTTCAAAGTTTGCTAGCTGCTTAAGCAACTTTCCACAAACTGCACTAGAAAAAGAAAACACTTTAAAGTTTATTATAGTAACAAAGCTAGAACTACAAACATCTTTTTTTCCTCTCCCTCTCTGCTCTTGCGGCTTACAAACAACTCACATTGGCCACAAGATTTGTGCTAAACTTTATAGCAAGCGCGTTGGTTCTACTAAAAAACTAACTTCATTATAATTTAAAATTTTGCAAGTTTCGTCTCTTTCTTTGTATTCCCTGCACTGCGGGTAATTACTGTGAAAGGAAACCGCGAAAGACGGGCACGAAAATATGAAAAAACGCACATAGAAAATGTGCATAAATTGTGAATGCAAATGTTTCCGAAAAAAACAACAAAGTGTGGCGACAACTTTTTTTAGTTTTTCTGTGTTTTCTCTTCTGGGGTGGCATACTATTATGGCCAAAAGAACTACAAACAGGCACGAAGCCCAGTAGCAAAGGGAGGTGGACTCTTAAATGATATATGCTAATTGACGTCAGCAAACGTAGCATTTTCATTATGCAATTACAATGGAAATTTATTGGGCAATGATTTTGTTTGCGCTTAAATGAATTGAGATTGGAAGACAAATACAAACACATTGATATTAAGTTGGGTATCTACCTAGGGAGATTATTGAAATTGTTGGGTGTTAAAATCGACAGATAGTAATGAATTTTTATATATTTATGAGTAGAGATAGAGGATAGGATAGGGATATAGACGTTATAGATAGGTGATAGTTGATAGATGATTAATGAAAGATGATAGATGAAAGATGATAAGTGGTAGATGAAAGATTTAAGATGTAATACAGTAATAAATTTAAGAAAATTGTCATATATATCAAGTAAGTTGTATATTTAACGACTGGAATTTTAGAAAATATTGTGAAGTTTTATAGACTATTGATAGTTCCCTTGAGATACCGAAAGATCGAAACTTTAGAACAGGAAATAAGATTATAAGATCATGTAACACATTAAAGGCATATTATATTATCTATCAATTTATTTCCTCAACTTAAACGAATACAGAGATTAGAGAAAGTATCCATTACAGCGAGTCATTAACAGAGAAAAAACCACGTCCCAAGTGCCCCACGTGTCCCATGCAATTTGATGAGATTTTAAGTGCCCAAGCTGAATAGAATAAGCCGAAACAGCTGTAGAGGCGCTTTGCCACTGTAAAATGCCGTACAATATGCGGGCGTCAGATCATCAACATTATCGTGATGATGCTGAAAGTGAGAAAAAAAAAAACTACGGAAAAAGCCACGTGGCGACATTTGCACTGTGGGGCAATTCAGTTGGGAAAAAGTCAACAAAAAGGTAAAAAGAAAAACTCGGCCTCATCAATTTATGTGAACGTGAAAACAAATTGCGTTCCGTATGGAAAATTATTACACCACAAGAAGGAAACAGAGAAGGGGCGCAAGGAAGCGGGGGAGTAGAGAGACAAAGAGGGAGGGCAGAGGGAGGCCCTCACAGTAAGCAAGCGCAATGGCACGCTGAGGAATTGATGACAAATCAAGCATTTTGTTGCAACAAAGCAGGGAACGCAGACATTGGCAAAGACATCACCTATTGGGAGAGTGGCGTCACACACCTGCCAAGGGGTGCCAAGGTGTTGGTGAGGGAGTGAAGGAGTGTAGCAGAAAGAGCACAGCACAACAATGGTCAAATGCATGCGACATGCGTCACGTGAGGCATTTATGCAATCAACGCATACGGCAACAGCCTCTGTCTTTATCTGCCCCTATCTCTTTCTCTATGTCTGTTTCTTTCTGTGACGTGGTAGCTCCTTTTGTAGTGTGCTTGGCTTTGCATGCTGTTTATGCCCTGTAGCTGAATTTTAGAAGAGGTATTTTATGAGATGGGGTAACTTAAGTAAACCAACTAATCTTATATATATTTTCTGTTGTTAATGCAGCTATGATGTGATTTAAGAGAGAGAACTTCAAAGTAAAAAGGGTGTTTATTGCACTTAAAGTTGTGTGAGAGGCTGAAAAATGTTAACAAAAATAATATAAACTTCATTATCTATGCATCATTTGCATTCTATACATTGCAGGGTAACTAGTAGTTAGTTATGCCCAAGTGTTTCCCAATTACTCGTTTTGTATGCTTAGTTATTTCGAGTTCGAGAACATTTGAGGCACCTACACACATTGAGAGAACTTTTTCGATCTTCAATCTGCCTTGAATGCGTTTTCGCACGTTTCGCAATGTAGGCAAAGTGTCAATAGAATTCACTCGACTAAACCCCCTCACATACCCCCTCTTATTGTCATTTCCCCCATCATACCCCATCCATGTTCGATTCTAATGTCGCAAGGGGCTCTTTTGACTTTTTAATTTGTCGTCGCCCCCCTTTTTGTCTTGTTTCTGAAAATGTTTAAGAAGTGAGTGAAATTTCTTCAGTGTGTTTTTGCTTCTGTTTTAGTTTTGTTTCGCTTCGCTTTGATTTTTGTTTTCCATTTTTCTCCAAACAGTTTTTCTTTTCTTACTTTTTTGATTGATGTTGTGTTGCGACTTTTGGCTTCACTTCTCCGCTTTCAATCTCTTTATAAATTGGATATTAACTAATGAGCTTAAGCGATTTCGGGGCGCATCTTGTCGTGGCCTTTTCAGTGTGTGTGTGTGTGTGTATTGTGAAAGCGCCAGTCGAAAGAAAATATCATAGTGAAAATACACGAAAGAGGGAGACAGGGGAGAAGACTGTGCGCTGTGTGTGTTCGTTCTACGGAAAGCGAAATTGTAGAAGCTACGCTGCTCTACTGTACAGAGCACACTCTGTGGGAACTAACCGAGGTGTGAGGTGTGTGGAGAATTGTGAAAGCAATTCATAAATAGAAAAGCTTGAAATACGCTTCAATTGGATCAAATAAACAATAGTTTTTTCTTTTTGTTTGTTTACGTTGCGGTCGGAAAAGCGTTATAACAGTAAGCTGTTTTATTGCCTGTGTAGCTTTAGATTAAACTTGAACTTTGTACGAGATTCTGTAGATAATATTGAACGAAGGTGTGTTTGCTAATTTGTCTCTCTATTATAGATAAAGTCTTTTTATTATAAATCTGGTAGAAGCGTCTGTGTAGAATTCCCTTTTTAACTTAAGTCATCAAGCACAGAGTTTTTATATTTATTCATATTAACATAGAAGGTTATGATATCATGGTAATATCTACTATATGTTAGCGAACGATCTTTTCTTTTTTTTGTAGTGTTTTCTATATATGAAATAAGTTTTCTTTCTGATTCATTATATTATAGGTAAGTGCATTACTCGCAATTATATAGTAAATTTCATTGCCTTCTCATTGAACTCATTATAGCTAGTATTTATCAATACAAATTGCATTTTAGACTTTCTACTACATTCGTTATTTCTTTATTTAAATCTATAATCTCAATTTCAATCTCCTTCAACTTTATACCTTAAAACTACTTTTTCCCAATTCCTCTTCCATCTCTTTTTACATTCATAACATGCACCTGCCCCAATATGCAGCGCCTTATGCGTTTTGCCCACGCACCATGTCTGCATATGTGTCGGCCAATATCTTTATCTATTCATCCATGTATCTCTATCTGCAGCTTTGTATCTCTATCTGCAGCGCATGTCAACTTCAGACATTATTAGGCATAAGTATTTCGAGTTGAGCATAAATCTTGCTTGTGCTACCCGTAGGCTGAGTACAATACATAATTCCAACTCATGAATCATGTGTCGTATTTATAAACAGGCAACAACAGTGGGACATCATTATCATCATGGGGTTCCTCACCATCACCATCATCAGCACCATCATCATCATGTTGCTCATCTCATCTTTATCGTCATTTGCCTTAACTCGTGTCAACTCAGACAAAACTCTATTTTTGCGCGTGTCTCTCAGCTCGCCTAGCCGGACTCGGACCAGCCTCGGACACACAAGCACCCGGATCTGAGTTGAGCAAGTGACAGAGAGGGAGAGAGGGTGAGAGAGAGAGAGACATAGCCCATTCCCATAGCCATTCCCGCCGTAGCCGGTACGGCGGCCACTTCACCGATGAAGCAGGCGAAATTAGTTCAAATTCTAAATTTAACAGAAACTAGGACTGCCAGCAAAATGTTGCACTCGTTGCGGCGTCCGTCGTCGACAACGCGACGTCTCGTTCCTCCCTCTCCACCACCCCCCTCCTCTGTAGTTTTCCAAACGATGTGCAAGGCATTGGAAAACACTTGTTTTATATATTTTTTCGTGTTTTCTTTTTTGGCTTTTCCGACCACAAAAGTTGCCGGCATGCATAATGTATGTACGCGAATGCCGAACAACGAGCGACCGACATAGGTAACCGACACAAGGTGTGCGGATATCAGAGTTTACAGAGCGAGAAATTTAGTGTCGTTGCTTAACGTCCAATATACCCTGTAAGACGGAAAGCAAAAGAGAAATAGAGACTGAGCGATAAACCCTTTAAGAGATTTAAAGTTTTATTTAGTCACATTATCAATTAAGTATGAATAGTGAAAGCTAACAAAAGCTCTAGCTATGTTATATACACAAAACTCATTAAATCTCTATGAATGAAAACCTATATATGCAATCGGACTAGAGAAGCTAAATTATGATGGTTGAAACTTTAAACTTAACACAAATCACTGTGATATCCAAACAAAAAAGTTACATTAACATTCTAAAATCGCCACAAAGCACATTAAAGCTCTGATGTATGTACTTATATATGTATAATCTTTTCTTCTAACTTCAGAGCTTCATTAACTAACTAAAGCAATATTTAACACATTATTGTCTTCATGTTTTAAAGTCTTCTTTAATACTGAGCGAGATTAATCCAAATATCTTAGTCTTAGTCTTTAACTATCTATACCATAAGTATTTAATTATCATCTTCGTTATATTAAGCATTACCCATTCATATTCCAAAAAAATTATATTCAGCTCTGGTCTCTCTTCAACTGGCATTCTCTCAGCTTTTTTTCAAAATGTTGTTGAAATGTTTACGCTCAGTTTCGTTCATTTTACATGGGTAGAAAACATTAAGAGGGCGCTCAACCAAAACGACGCCGGTTGCTAAGGCTCTCAGAATCAATTAGGTTTTTTTGCTATAGGTTTTCCTTATTGCTGTTGTTGTTATTGTTGTTGCCATTGCAATTTCTGTTGTTGTTCTTTATTCTTGCTGCGCTACATATTCACGACAACCTCAGTTTGCTGTTATTGTTGTTGGCTTCTTTTTTGCATGTCTATTTAGCAAATATTCTTTTCTTTTTTTTTTGTTTTTGTACGTCTTTCAATTAATACGAGTAATGGACACTTTTTTGCGCCGAATTTCCGCTCTCGAGTTCCAGCTGAGTGCGCTAATGTCGAAAACTGTTTTTCGATATACCCTATGACCAGGAAATGACTGAAAATGGGGTTGCTTTAGTTGGCATAAATGAAGCAAATTTGGTCACATTTGATAGCAAATTATAAAACATTTTTAATCAGATTAAAGTTGAAGCAAACATATACAACAAATATATTGTATTTCTAAATGAATATATATATACTCTGCAGATTAAATTGTCTAGTACAAAAGTTTTCTGATTTTTCTTCAATAAAAATCTTTTTTAAATAGGTTAAAATTAGGTTATAATTATAAAAAATCTGACCTAACCTAGCGAAATACAAACTTATAGTATAGTTAAGATAATTTGTAAGCCTAATAACAACCAGATAACACAAATTAAAGATAAGGAAGAAAAGCTACCATATCTCTTAGTCGAAACAACTTTTCAAACTTCGCCGAGTTGTTATTCTGCATTCCTTTGAGGGCCAATAGAACACAAAACAGTCTGTCGATCGGGGCGTGTTTCGGTTTGCACTCGGTACGTAAATATGTATATTTACATATACATATATATTCTCTGGCTGGAAAACAAAGAAACATAAAATCGTTTACAACGAAATGCCATTTTGGTCAAAGCTGAAGCCCCGTGCGAATGGAAGAACAACAAAAACAACATAATTTTTATTTTGAGTGGCTATTTATAACGCAATTCTCGGTTGACCGCAATTTCGAATGCGTTTGGAACATAAACTACAATTTCAAATTGGGGTTGCGGTCTCTCACTCAACCTCTGATGATGATGTAATATCGGAAAAAAGCGATAAAGAACAAAACATTCCAAAAGTTTGTTTATGTTTTGCGCAGGAAGTAAAGGAAGTTTTGGTCTGATCCATCCTTAGGATACATGTTTGTTATGACATGTCTACAAAGTGCCAACGAAAGTGCGTTTCCTGAAACAAGTCAATAACTCCGATATCTTAACTAGAATCATTCTATCTTCAAAAGCTTTTCCCGCATTCAACATTGATCAACATACGCTGAAGCAATTAGTAGCATGATGTTAATGAATGAGAAGCAGAAAAGAGACCGCCATGGCGCGTAAAAATTCAATTTCAATTTCTTATCAATTTACACATTTCCCTTCGACCTAATGTCGGCATCGCTCTGAAGTCTTGACGATTTGTACTTATTTTTTGCTGACTTCACATGCCGTGAAGTGTCTCATTAGGTGAAGAAAAACCCAACAGCACAAACTGAAATAACTTTGCGACGGTTTGCTAACCTCAATGCGGACAACTGTCTTCCATGTTGCCACAGCACAATATAGTATCTATCGTCCATAGGCTGTTCGGTATACCGTCGTATTATATATAAGGCACAAGGTCCATATGTGACTTAGTGTGCAGCGGGAAAAAGTGTGGCGAAGCGGACGGAGCAGGTTGCACAGTTGCCATTTCTGTTGACGAGAGGAGACATTGCACACAGCACTGCAATGACAATAACAATAACAACAACAGCGACAATAGCAGCACAAGTGGCAGCAGCAACATTATGGGTAACAACAACAACAACAGGACGGATAACAAGCTAAAGCCGAAGGGGAAGGGAGGGAATTGCCATAATTGATGCGTTACTCTGTGCTGGAAAGTGGGCATATGCCTGAAAGTGCATGCGTTGGGTTATATATTATTTTTTATATATATTTTCATGTTCCGTACAAGTAGATAAACCGATTTCAATGTTACTGTTTCGACATATGCATAAATTACTTTAATTAAGTAAGCAAAGCTGCACAGAACCAATTTAAAATAAGGAGATTTTTGCTAGAGTTGCAGTGTCTATATACACACTATATATATTCATGTTCCAATCACCGTTTTATTTTATGTAAAGTTTGCATTAATACGTAAACTAAATTAACTAAGCACAAATATATTAAATTTAGAGAAGATGTGAATATTATCCGCTCTATATATAGTATACTAAATATATATTCTTGTTCTAATTAAGAAGATAAAAAGATTCCAGTATAATTGTTATTATATTATAGCATATATTCAATTTATGCAATCTATGCTTAAACTCACTAAGAACTTTAATGTTAGTTTCCCTGTTGCCTTCATAGGGTGTTAAGCCTTCGGTTTCAATCAAAAATTTGCTCTCCTGGTTCCGTTTGCCGTTTGTTATTGTAATTCATTATGTGAGGCAGGCCTGTCGCTATGTCCGTCTGTTAGTCCCTCTGTCTGCCTGTCTGTGTGCTTCACTTTGAAGCAAAATTCTGCTAATGTTCATTAATAACTCAAGCGTTAAACAAAAGCATCGTTGGCTTCAACTCCCCCTACCCGCTCTCTCCCCCCTCTCTCCCTATCTGCAATACCACAACACAACAAACGTTGTCTATAACTCGCACCACAACTCTCAGTTAGTCTGGCTAGACTTGAATGGGGATTTTAAAGCACAGCACACAGAGTGGTCTATTGTGAATTAGACTGTTGCAAATTAACGTGACAATGCGCCACAGAGAGGAACTTCAAGAACAAGAAGAAGATGAAGCAGGAACTACAAACGTATTATAACTTCAAAGTTTGGTGATGGGAGGGGAATTGTAATTATATTGTAAACTGAATTAGACGAAAAGGTCACCTAGTTGGAGGTTTCATCTTTTTGCAAAGAACAAAAGAATTGATTAATGGGAATTTTCACAACCATCCGCCACAGATTCTCTTTTGCGCTGGCATAATGAACCCATTGTCGTGCTGGATTTCTGCGAAAAGGAAGTGAACAATTTAATTAAAAGCATAATGCAACGTTGGCTCTGATCTTTTTGGGGTTAGCAGATCAGATCAGAGATGATTAAAGCCAATTGACTTCACTGTGGGGCAGAGTGAAAGTACACGCAAATTGTGCCAAGCGAGTAGATACAGAAAGCATTTGGAAAATGAAATTGGCAATGGAAATGGAAATCGTTATAGAAATCAAAGTGAGGGGGAGCCAGGAAAAACTTCAAAGGCAATAACTCCACGAATCAATTTTGCAAATTGAGCAAGGCGGATAACAAGCAAGAATCAAGTGAGTAGCGTCGAGGCAGTGCAAGCAAGCAGTTCACAAGCAGTGCAGACTACCGTTATGCAATGATAATTATGGTGAATTTGGTATTTCCCATCTAGTTGGATTTTGATCAATCAACAACTGTTGAAATTTATAGGCAAGTTGGATAATGAATTCAAGGATTTGTCTGCCAAATTTGAGTAACATTGCATGAATATAAACTTGAATTTATAGTGATAACTTGTTAACTATTGCACCTTAACCTATGAAACTCACTGTAGATTTAGATAATTATCTAAACAAGTTGTCTGTTAAGTTTCATAACTCCAACTATCAAACTACCCTTTGAAATCTATGTACAACTACAGGGTATAATCAGTACAATGCTTGAATTTCAATTAAATGCACCAAGAAGATTTAAAGGCCTCTTCCTCCACCCTCTCCATGTTTGGTTTACACAAACAAATGAGGAAGAGGACAGTGCGTGTGCGTGTGTGTGTGTGTAGGGGCGATAGGGACAAGAGAACTCCCCTCCCTCTCTCTCTCTCTCTCAACCGAAAAGTTGCATTTGCCTGTGGCAAACAGTTTCAACTGCAATTAAATTTAATGGAAGCTCATTAAGCGTACGAATTGCTTGGCTTGAGTGGATCGAAAGGAGGCGAGAGTTTTGGCAACAATTGCATAATGAGCGAAGGAAAAAGGAGAGAGAGAGAGAGAGTGATTTGTGAAGTAACACTCTCTTTGTCTCTCTCTCTAGTCGCCGGAAGTCTCACAATGTTGTCATATTTTCAAATGATTTGCAAAGCACAAAACCGAGAAAAAAATAAAAATGAAAGAAAACTTCGACCAGGGCCTTAAAAACTACTGTCACTTGCAAGCTTTTCCTTTTTCTTGTTTTTTTGTGCAGTTTTCTTTTCTTTTCTTTTTTTTTGCCAGCTTCCGTTTTGTCCTTTTGCTGTAACAGGACAACAATTAAAACGCAGCCTGTGGCGTCAATAAAACGAACCATTTGCAGGTTGTAAAGAAGAAACGTTTTACAGCGCCAGAAAAGATACAATTGCAACGGATGTTATCGTTGTTATCCTTGTTCCTGTTGTTGTTGTTATCCTTGTTGTTGCTACGTGTTATGGCCGTGCAACGGGATTATGCGTTGAGTGAGTCGACTGATAAATAAAATAGTCACTGAGAGAGATTAATGTCTGCCTGCCTGCCGTGTAGAAATAAATTGTGGAAAAATTGCAGACATAAAGCTGAAAACTGAATGCAGAAAGTGTAGTGAATAATTGATGGCATTCTGGGAGTACTCACTTTAAAGAGAGTCTTATAAGCATAAAAAGCTGAAGAGTTTAAAGTTAAGTTTTCTGATATTTGTAAAGTTGCTAAAATCAATATTCTCAAATTTGGCAGTGCATGGAATTGTTGTGTAAAAAAAGATTAGTGATTGTTAAAAAATTTTGTATGTAGTATAGCAGTTAAAAGAAAATCTTATAAGCTATTAGTTGTATGGTTTATATTATATATAATTTGTTATATTTATTTTATTGTTTATATTTTTTATTATATAATATTTACAAGGGTACAGAGTGTATAATTGAATTTTGGCCAGTAGTTTGCAACCCACGTTGGGAGACATCTCTGACCCCATTAAGGGTATATGGTATATCTTCTGAATCAGCACCACCAGAGGATTCAATGTAGCCTTGTCTGGCTGTCTGTCCGTTCGTCCATTCGTCTGTCCGTCTATCTGTTCAGCAAAACAACACAGTCTCCCAGTCTTAGAGCTATCTTGATTAAACTTGTAAAGAGTTCGTTTTACTTATCCATAAGGTTTTTGCAATTCTTTTTTGCAAGCATTTTATTCACTTTAAAGATTTTATATTTGTTTTATCAAGTATTTTGCAGACAACACCTTAAACTCTTATATGAACACTTTTAGCTGACATTTTCTTTACTGGCTTTTGGCAAGTTTTCCACTGTTTTTTTCCGCACGCAAAAGTTTCAGAGTAGTTGGCAACGTTTTGTTTTTCATTGTGAAGGTTTTTCTTACATTGGTGTCGCGCTGCCAAAAGCCACGCCCAGCATGGCTCTTTCTCTTTCTTTCTTTATTTCCCTCTTTGTTGCTACTCCTCTCTCTCTCACTCATTCTTTATCCATCTCTATTCTCTCCCCTTTCTCTCACTTCTGTTAACTGAAAAGTTCATTGAAATTTGCAGGTAACAAGTGCAGCTTGCAATCGTATTAATTAAGTCAAATTTTTAATTTGAGGACCAGACACAGACGGCAAAGGGTTCCTTGGGAGGGGGGGGCGTGGCACTACTGACTGACCGGCAAATGGATTTAATTATGCAAAACGAGCAGCGAGAAACGTGGTGCACATTGAGGAGGCAACACGCCGCCATGTGAACTGAAGCATAAACATTGTGCGGAAATTGAGCTAAAGAACAAAGAGGGGTAGGAAATTGGAAGAAAGGGGGTGAAGAGATGGGGAAGAGTAGCTCCTTGGCTAGTGGGGCATGACGGTAGCGGGCGGAGGGTGGAGGAGGGAAGGCAATCGTCACTCGGTTATAAACAAATTGCACTTTAAAATAGCTCAGCAGTTTGTCTGTCTGTCTTCGCATTGCATTCGTGACGTTGTTATAAATATTTATTATATCATCAAAAGCGGTGGGGGGTGTTGGGAGGAAAGAGGGCAGTTGCATGGGGTAGTGTGCAGTAAGACGAGCTGCGTCGTAATTAAAATGCATTATTAATGAAATGTAAATGTGAAGGAATTAATGAAAAATGCAATAGACAAGCAACGTGCAAAGGCAACTAGAGAGTGCGATAAAGATAAAGACGGGACAGAGGCAGAGAGGGCGAGAGACAGAGGGAGAGGAGTGAGTGGGTGAGGGAGGTTAAGGCAGGGGGGAGGTAGAAAAAGAGAGGTATATGTAGCGTAAGGTGTGTGTAACGCATGCAATTTTGTCAACCTAAATGCCCTGGACAACCCTAAAAACTCCCCTGTGCAGTTATCCCTTTTTCTTCCCCTCCCTCTCTCTCTCTCTCTCTCTCTTCTCTCACTCTTCCCTGTCTGCTCTATGCCACTTACATCACGTGTTGCTAAGCACTTTTTAGAGCTTTTCGGTCTACCCTCGCTATGCTGCTGCTGCTGCCATTGCTTGCGTGTTGTTGTGTACTAATGTGTGAAGTAACTTTACTTCCGTTTACCCTTTTACGTCTTTCCAGGTTTCCCGTTTTTCATTCTTTGACAGCATAATTTTCACAGCAAAGTTTATGGTATTTTTATAGCACACAACATATATTTATTTGGCACAACCCTATTATAGTTCATATCGTGAGCACAAGTAATACCAGGGCCTATATAGTACAACTTGACTATGATGAACTAGGAAAGTATTGAACAATAGTAGAAAAATCATGATTGTTCATAGAAAAACTTAAACTAACTAACTTTTAGAACAATTAGTAGAATTACAACTCTTCAAACTCAATTAAAATGAAAGAAATACAAAACGATGTATAAACTTAGTAAAGCTACAAATTCGTTTACAATTAAAAATTCTAAACTCAAAAAGTTCCTTGTTAAGCTTATTTCCAGCTTAGCCTGCCAATAAAACTCTAAAAGGTTACAAGGCACCTTGACAAGCTTGGTTTCAGTTTAACTAGCATTTCACAAGGCTTTTGAACGAGCTTAGCTAAAGTTTAATTTACCAATTTAAAAGCTCATAGTTCACATGCATTTTTATCGTTTTTAAAGGCACCTTTATCTCGTGTCATTGGGATCAAACTGACTGACATTGATGATGCAGGCGGCAACTCCGAAGTTGATAAAACAATTTTGGTCATGAAAATTTGCATGCTGTGTTGGCAAATTGTGAACATAATACACAGAACAACCTCAACTTAACCCCGAGTCACTAGAAAAGTTGCTTAAATAGAAACAAAGTGCTGAGTTGTTTAACTTTGAGAGGACTTCATTTTTGTAATTGCAAAAGTTGTTTTATTTTTCATTTAATTTGTCAAATGCAGTTGAGCAAATTTTCTTTTATTGGCTGCAGTTGATTTAAAATTCCACAAAAAAAACTAGTTGTATTTACTTTTCCAGTTTGTTTTTAATGGGTTCACTTTGTCGTGGTTTTTTCGCATTTTCATTGGGGCGACGAAAACAGGTGCAGCTAGCAGATAGGAGCTGCGGAGCTCTTGGGTACATTGACAACAGCGCTTTAATTGCATTTAATTATGCGACAAGAAAATTGAATTAAATGCCATCTGTAACTGCAGCTTTTTTCACTCTTGTCATGGTGCAAGAAAGACAAAAACAAAAGAGAATGGGAAAGGGGGAAGAGGGCCATAAAATGGCAAGAAATGTCGCCTTGTTGACAAGTCGACAACGGCAAAGTGAAGTCGCTTTGTATGCTCTTTTTTAGGGTATAATGGGGTGAGGAATTTATATAGTTAATATTAATAGATCGATCTTTAAGTTAGACATTGTATAAAAAATGAAATGTATTATACATTCAGTTAATTGGTTAAGCAGTACAGGAGTTGGTAGGGTATACGCTTGTCGGCATACCCGATTTAATCTTTCTACTCTTTTAAACCGTTGCACATAAATTACAGTTATGTATGTGTGCTACTCCGCCATCATCGCTTGACTTGCCAACGGAAATCCAGTTGGCAATGCTAATTCCTTTTGGCCTTTTCGCTGTTTGTCCGTTTCCTGCCTTGAACAATTTTCCCACCCTGTTGCAGATTTTCATTTCAATTAACGGAAGTTGCACAACAAAAAAAACATGATTTAAACTGGCATAACTGAAAACCAAATAAATGAAATTTTTCAACACCCACTTAAGTGAGAGAGAGAGACAAAGAAAAACGAACCCAATCCGACAACAAATGGCATATCCACTTGATTTTCCAATTTTCACCTAATTATTATTTGTGCATTTTGTTGTTTTTGTGATTGTTCAGCGAGGCGGTTCGGCGTTGAGTGAAAAAATTTCACAGCTTGGCGCATTTTTCGTTTTTCGCATTGGAAAATAACCTATTAAAAAATAATTTTTTGTGCATTGTGTGCACTCAAAATTTATTTTCTATAATTTGCAATTAATATTTTGTCCCATTCGCTTGGGCAAGTTTTCGAAATGGGGAAGATAATTTATATAGTTTTGAAGCGTACAGTGAGTCTATTAAATATGTGTGCAATCTGCTAATCTTCTGACTATCTTCTTTTTCTCCTTACAGTGGTCGCTCGTACAGCAAGGACAGCCAGAAGAGCTCGCACAGTGATCTGAGTACGTTGTGCAATGGAAATGCAAGTGGCGGCGGTTCACCAAAACTATTGGCAAAAACTCCACCAAGTAAGTAGATAACATATCAAATTTAACATGTCAAGTAGAAATATATGCCATATTTAGCAATATCCAAAGAAATCATATATACTTAATCTTTTTGATGAAATTATGCGGCATAATTGTATTGCATATAATTGGGATGCACTGAAAATTAAAACAAATCGTAATAGAATTATAAAAATGCACCATCAATTATTGTACAAATGCCTGAGCACATGTTGCTTGCATTTGCATACCCTCTAACTTTGCCTTATTTCGATACAAATTTTGAGTTGTTTTACTGATTTAAAGCAAATTAATGCTGATAAATTAATGTAAGAAATTAAAAAAAGGCATATATTTTACTCACAGTCATATTGGCAACTAGTGATCAACCTGATTAAACGTGACATTCCCGTAGAAAATCATGTGATTTTCAACAAAGTTTTGTTTATTTTACCTGGCCGCCTGAAAGTATGCAAACAATTTGAAGGTGCATGATCACAACAATCACCATGCACTGCTTACTTGCAAGCAGTGCAAATAGTCAAGCAGTTCACATGCAGCGCACACATGTGGCCGCAACACTCTTTAGCAACTTAAGAGCGAATCCAAACTTGTTTCATATTGCTTAACCCCCCCTCTTTCACTGAAAAGATTTGCCGTAAAGTGCGCTTTGAAGAAGGCCTAAAGCAAAGTCAAAACAACGAACCGGCTTTATAGAGCACAGCTGCTTTTGGTCAATTTAAGAGTTGTTTATAGGGTACCACAGCAACAGCAACAGAGTGTTTGTCATGTGTGTGTCTGTGTGAGTATCTAGATACAAATGTATCTGCAGCGATAAAACGGCACAACACAAATTCCATTTAGCCTGCACATTTTCAGTCTCTCTTTAGTCTGCGGCGAGTTTTCAATGTTGTCGCGACGTTGTTTCTGCCCGCTGCTTGTACAACAATTTTTGATGTCTCTGTGTTGTTGTTGTTGCTGTAATTATTATGCTTGTTTTGTCGTGTTTATGGCGCGTTCTTTAACAAGTACTCAATGTGAAATTCGCACGTGCAAAGGCCAAAAGTGTGAAAAAAAATGTTTTTAAAATGCAAATGCAATCAAGATGTTGATGAAAATAGTTAAAATAAATAAAAGTGCAGTAAAGTTCTTTGTACCAAGTGAATAAACCCGCTTATAAGTGAATAAAACCGCTGGCAAATTAAATACATAAATACCGTCTAATTAGAGTTTAGTATGTGTTTTATCTTTGTGCAACCCTACAGCAAAACATATTCGCCCCTATTTTTTGTCAATTTTATGCCAAATTTTTAGTTTCTTTATGCCGGGGACAGACAGCAAATGGGTTTCTTTTTTGTTGTCTATAGAATGCCGGTTTTTTATGCTCTCTTTTTTTTTTGAAATCGTATTCAGCGAATGTGAAACAATCAACAGCAACAACGCACGCGGCAGCAGCACCTGAAATTTTTGCTTTTTTCACTTGCCCGTTTTTACCTGTCCGTGCTGCATTTGACGTCATTTAAGTTGGGGTTCTTACTTCAGGTTCTCTTTTATCTTCCATTCCTCTACACTTGCAACGAAACAGAGACATTTTCGATTTGTTAGAACAGCCCGAGCTGATCTCATCTGAAATGAAATCAGCATCAGATTGCTGCAGGTTGGAAAGATGCTAATGACGAAGCCTGGCGGAAAGAACTTGTTAGTATATATGGAAAAAAAGTAAGCGTAGCTAAGTTAACAGCATATTTCAATATGTTTTCTAGATGAAGATACATATCTTCGATTGGTTAGAACAAGCCGAACTGATCTCATCTCTGATCAAATAGAAACCGTTTGTACTGTTGAAAGTTGAAAAGATGCTAATAAAGGAGCATATAGAGTTGGATTCTAGTTAAAAATAGGCGAGTACTTTAAAGAACTATTCAAAAAGATGAATTAATGATTATCACAAGAACACAAGCTAATCGCAACTGTGATAAAATTAAAGTCGCTTGATTCCTAGAAATAAACTTTGTTATAAAAACGAACAAGATTAGTATTGAAGAAGATAAAGTTTTGAAGAAGATATAGTCTTCAAGTCTTGGTTTAAATCTATTTAGTCTTCAAGCTGAATCAAACATCAACTTCAATATGTTCTTTACACTTTTACAATTCCCTCAACCTTATCTATCATTATTAACATGCCTTTATCTCTGCTAAGATTTAACTGAAGCTTCGACAAACCTAGAAAAAACTATATTTGTTTTTGTCTTATTTATTCTATTTGCTTGTTCTCCTTTTCTTCTCTTGGCTCTGTTACTTTGGGTGCCTCAAGACGATCGTGTTGTGCGTTCATTGAATAACCAAAACGAGGCGCAATGTAGATTCGCATTAGACAAGGCGCCCGATCAAACAATCTTGCAATCAATCAATCAGTCAATCAATCAATCAGTCAGTCAGTTTGCAGCTTTGTCGCTCGCTCTTGTTAACGTCTTGTCTTGGCCATAAATTATGCGGCTAATCATTTTGTTACAGTTTTCAGTTTGTGGCAAAGTCAAGTCGAAACTCGACGATTTGCTTTGCCTTTCGTTCTCACGAAGCCGCAAAGCGCCAACGAAAGAGTGAAGTTCTTTGCCCACCCTCCACTCTCACTCCTCTTTCTCCTCTTTCTCTTCCTCTCTCGTTCTCTGTCTCTCCCCACACTCTATCAATGTCTGTCTAAGCGCCGTTAGCTTTTGTCTGCAGCCCAGAAAGTTCATTTACCTGCTTCAGCCTTGCGCTTTGTTGGTGGGGCTAGAAACGTGCCTCATGCTACAAGGTTCTCGAGATCAAATCCATTAAATGGGCGGAAGTTCTTGCTTCTTAAGTTCTGGATCTTAGTAATGCCACCTCTGGTGGTTAATTTATTTAGAGCATGTTAAGCTTCGGGAGATAGATTATAATTTCTACAGCAGATTATAATAATTTTTTAAAGAAATTTGAGAGAGATTATTATAATATTTGAATGAGAGCGGAGATCATATTTTGAAATCCGATTAAATAGGTCTCAGTTTGGTATTGTAAACAGGTTCCTTTTGGAAACGAGTTGGCATCTAATTTGGGATACTTTGAAAACAAAAAACAATACAAGATTGTCAATAAATACTTTCAGTCAGCTCTAAATATAATATATAAATGCATGATTGTTAGTATTATTCACATTTTAATAAATATATATACATATAATTAACCGCAACAGGAAAAAGGTTCGATTTGAATGTGAAAGTTTCGCTTAAATAATGATTAATAATGATGAGGATGATGATGTTGATGATGATGATGGGCTGTCTCAGTTAATTGATCTGCAAGTTTCTTTTCTAGCGAGACAAAGTTTGCAGGTATTATTCTTGTTGCTTGTATAGACAAACGAGAGATACTTCTTAGTTTTTTTTAATAATCATGCCAAGTGCTGTTGGCGCATTTGACAAGTGCGAGTACGACACCTGTTTCCGGCATTCGTGAGTAACAACTGCTTCAGTTACAAGTGCCTGGAGCTGGTCTCCCTCTCTCTCTCTCTCTCTCTGCCTGTTGTTTCTCACTCTTTAAGTTATTCTAACTGTGGAGCTTGCACTTCTCCCTCTATCTCTCTTTCTCGCTGTGTGTATTTATCATAGCAACTACTATTATTTTCATTATGCAGCAGAGAGTCGACGTCGTCATTGTCGTTGTGGCTTTTTTTGCACTGAGTGACGTTTACACATTGTCTGTTTCGCTGCAACTATGTATACCCTGTAAGCCAAAAGTGTGTCATAAGAGTTATGATATGCTGCAGAAGAGCTATACAATATTTATACTTGCTAGAAAGGTATTATAACTTTATATCAACTATCTGAGGGTCTGTATGAGAGACTCAGAGTGGAATTTGTTCACTTTGGGCAAACATAACAACTAACAACGCTTAAAATAGTTCTACAAATTTGATTACGATCGGATAATTAACATAGAAGTTATTTAAGAAATAGTTTTAAGAGTTACTGATTTCCAAACCGCACCCTAAAGTATGCAGCACATAGTTAGAAAGGGGGCGGGGGTAAATCACACACGCATACACACTCAAATGAAGCTCTCGTGTTTGTTATAATTTCGATCTCGGTAAGCTTTGTAATTTATAAATTTGTACGAATTCAAAAAACATCAAAACATTGGCAGACACCTTTTATTAGAATCATATACCGCAGATATCTAACCAAACTTGCTAAGGATCGTGATGCAATTCAAGAAGGAATTACAGTCAATTCTGTCCCACTTTAAAGGTATCTTCAAGTTGATCAATCTTTTGCATTGCATTCTCGCTTGCTCTTTCTTAATTTTCACTTGACGTGCTATGGCATGCCTTGTGCTTTTTTTATATTATTATTATCATATTTGCATTTTTGCTCTCTCTCATTCTCTCTTTCTCTCACACACTCTTTCTTGTCTGTCTCTCGCCTGAATTTATCATTCACAATCGCTGGCTCAACACAAGCGTAACTAGCGGCAGCTTTGTATTTATCGCGCGCTCTATCTCTCTCTCTCCCTCTGTCTCTCTGTCTTTACATCTCCCCTCCTCTCTCTCTCCCTTTCTTTGCATCTCTTTCTACTTACAGCTGAGCTCAGCTGTCTGTCAGCACGCGCTGTATAAAGTTGAAGTCGGCTTTTCATTTGACTGAACTGTGCATGCCTCTTTCACTCGCTCTTCTACTATCTCTCTCCCTCTCTCTTAGAAATTCATTTCATTTCGATATCTTTCGCTATGTCCCTCGCTATGGCGCTACATAATTATGTGGGAAATTCGCAAAATGCTAGACAGAAATAATTTCTTTCAATTTTGCCTTCATATTTTGTCTTTTTCTTTGCTTTATTTTCTTTTCATTTACTGCAATTTTTTTGTTTTTAGCTAATTTTATTGTTTGCTTGATTTTTTTCGTCTACCTCTCTCCCCTCGCGCGCCATTTTTGCCATTCCCTCTCTTTATAATTCGCTTAACAAGGCGAGAAAGTGTTGTAGGCGTTTCGCAGATAGCAAAAAACAAATTGATAAAAAAGCATATGAAAAACTATGTTGAAAAACGTGAACTGAATGCCAAAAAGAGAAGAAGCAGAAGAAGAAGAGTACAGTTATTTGATTGTGTGAGGTAGGGGGGAAAAATATATATATATTTACATAAAATGCATAAATTGTTGGGGTAACTCAACTGAGGGTGCAATTACCAAATTTTTTTTCACTCAAAACTTTCGAGGATTATTGTCTGTAACATTTTATAGAAAATTTCTCAACCTTTATGTAATTGTTTACGAAAAGAATTTGGAAAACTTTGCTCAGCTGGATTATGTTGTTGCTATACAAAGTTGACTATACGTTTCTATAACTTTACAAAAATTTTTGCTGTATAAAACTTTTTCAAAAACGAAATTGTATCATAAGCTCTTCGCAGCTTACGGGCAACTTCCAACTGCCAAAGAGATCACAGTCATAGTAGACCCTAACCTATCAATTTGGATAATCAGCTGTAGCACAATCCAACGAATTGTGACGCCCTTTTGTGCAATTGGAACTTTTGCCTGGGAGGGAAATACAACAGAAAAAGTGACCACAAAGAGCAAAGGCAGCAGCAACCTGCCAACTTAGCTCGAAACTTTCACTTGCAGTTGTTGTTGTTGTAATTGAATATGGTTTTTATATAGTGAAGAGGGAGAGGGGGGGTATATGTTTTTTTTAAGAAGAAAACGCCTTAATACTCTCAAAGCCTTTGCTCAATCAACGGCCACACAAACAACACTTGTTGTTGTCCCTGTCATTTGTGTTGATAATCTTGACAACAAATTCCTCTCTTGGCATTTCAATTCTAGCGTGTCGGCCAGTGCCACCGTTTGTACACAGTGTAGCACAGTGTACAGGGTATTAGTGTATCTAGAGATGCGAAGACTATCAATAAATTGGGCATGTTAGATGCGTTTTGATGTTTGTAACCAACTGCAGCAAATGCAATAAAAAGCAAAACGAACAGATCACAAACACATTAACAGATTAAACAATTCGCTTTGATCTTTCTCTTTCTTTCATTTTGTATCTCTTTCGCTCTGCTCTGATTTCTGCTCGTTAAAGATGGAGACATTTACAGCTGAACTGAATATTGATTGCATATCAAATGGGGTTAATAAAGTTTTTTGGGTTAATACGGCAGCAAAACGTGTTGCACTAAAGAAAACAAGCTTAAAGAGGAAGGGAGGGGGGGAGAGGGAGAGGGAGAGAGAGAAATGAGGGAGACTATTTTGTGTAGGAAACATAATCAAATATTATAGAAAAGGAACTAAGTAAAATGTGAAGTAACTTTATGGATTGACAAGTTTGTGATATATATATAGAGGCAGTTTAGCTAGATATGTAGATTACTTATTGATTTCATTTAAGATCAATTTTCGAGCATTTCCTTATCAATATATAATATATAAATATTTCTAGATAAAATATTGTACTCACTCTCGGAAAGTATTTCTACTTTAAAGCCATCATATGATATAACATATCTATATCTCTTTATATATATTCTTTAAAACATGAACAAACATTCAGCATCTTTCTAGAATATTTCTTCTTCAAAGTCATCAATGATATATAATACTAATTATTTATGGCTTATGCTAAGACTTCTTTCTATATGGATCTATTCTTAAACTTGAGGTACATTTTATTCACCCTTTCTTAAGGATAGTTTTGAATATTATTGCTGATACACGATATTATTATGTCTACAACATACTACACTGTTCTTATCATATATTTGCTTTTTTATATGGATTTCCTCTTTAAAAACTCACCTTCACGTATTCGTAAATTTCTTATAATTCCATTCTCCAAAGAACTCTTTCTTCTCTGCTCTTTTCTTCTTCTCTTAATTGGTCAACTAAAATCTTTATAGATCATCTTGTAGTGCATTACATAGTCTTTCAACTAATTCTACGGGTTGTCGGCATGGTTCAGTTTGGCTTTGATTGATCGCAGCAGTTAAAAAAAGCCACCAGCAGCTGACTCCAAAGCTTGCTGTTGTTGTTGTTGTTTGTTGAGTTGTTGTTGACGTTGGCCACGCGAGAGACTGGGATCGCATCTATAGCAACAGCAGCATCATCATCTTCTTATTGGTATCTTTGTTTTTTTTTAGTATTATTATTATGGCCAAGATGCCAAGGCACGAAATGCATCGCATGGCTAATTTGCATATCAAACTAAGTCAGAGCAAAGCTTTCAATGCTGCAACTCGAGTGTGTGTGTGTGTGTGAGGTGTGTGTGTGCGTGAGTCAGAGAGGGCTGCGGAGTGGCTGTCTCTCAAGTGCTTTCCACTCGGGTTGAGCCATCAAAGTGCATTTGCTCTCAAGTGGAAAACACTTCCACGCCCCCTGTCTCCATCCCTCTGCCTCGCCGCATATCCCTCTCCCCCTCACTCCCTCTGACTGTGTTCCCAAAAAGGGGCTTCATTTAATAAATTAATTGTGTCGTTAGAGAGAAAACTCTTGGCCCGATGGCATTTCCTTTTTGTGAAAAGCAACAACAGGCACAGTTATAGAAGTCATAGCAATAACAGTAAAAGTTATAGTTATAGTACAAGTAATTGTTATTCACATTGTAATTGAATGTTCCAACTGGAGTTTGTGTTGTTGTTGTTATTGTTGTTGCTGTTGTCTTTGGAGGTCGCACGTGTCAGTCAGAAAATGAAACTGAATGCGACGCAACACAAACCGGAAACATTTGTCGCCTTTCATTAGATATACATTTGGTTTGGGATTTGAAACTTGATCGATTGTTTGCCATATACAAAAAACATATTTTGATATCATTGATAGCATTCTGTACATAACTTTGAAGTTTGTTCAATGTTTTTTTGATAACTGAAAACCACAAACTACTTAAAGTTCTTAGATAGATGTTTCTATCAGATTTAATGACTTTAGCTTGTTTAGTTGCCAAGATCACGGAGATAAATGATTATATATTATTAAAAAAGAGGCTTGAAACTGAACCAAACATATTTATTGTCTAAATGAGTTAACCAGAAAGTTCCTCAAGGCCTTAAGGGTATTTTTTTTTGCAATAATAAACCTAAATTTCTCGTAGTATTTCGCACAGTTTGCGTTCCTACTTTCCCCCTCAGTAGAGTGTCTTTTGTTGTGATTTAATATCAAATTTAAAGGTCAACATGTTGTTCTCAGAAATCTCTTTAAGAGAAACCAGTTTCTCTCATACTATGCTGATGATCGTGGCTTGAGATGAAAAAACGTGAAATTGACATTGACAGTTTTTTTTCACTATCCCATTCCCAGAGTCAGAGTCAGACTCAGTTGATTTTGTTTGTTTTGGCAATTGATTTAAGTTTTTGCTTTCGTTGCTCTGAGAGATGATCAGCGATCTGTGATCAGTGATCAACGTTTTAGAAAGTCATTTTGTCAAGCCCCAAAAAAAAGATGTGCCAGAAATGTGAGCCAGGGTTTTGTGAGGATGATTCTTCAAATAATTTGTTCGAAAGTGAAAACAATTTTCATGCTGGAAACTTGACACAGGTTGATGAGTGTGAGAACTTGAGAGATGAGCAGGCAAACTGAGCTAAGCTAATGGAAGACGTCTGAAGATGAGCTTAAACGGAAAAGCTTTAGGTTGGGGAAGGTGAATAAGAGATGTATGTCGAATAAAGAAGGGGGAAGAACGTTTTAGCTGATCAGAAGCATCTAAAGCTAAACTTTCATAGTATTTTCTAACAAGAATCGAAATAGATCTTATGACAAGACCTTTGTATTCATAACTTAATGATGCAAAGAAGGAACAAGGTTGTTTTAATATTTATGTTTACATAATCTGCTAAACTTATTGTAAACTGTTTGTATATTAGTTTCTGTTCAACGAATTCAAACAATTGTCAGCCTCATTTAACACGCATTTGGCTGATTGTCGGACACTTGTTGCCGTCAACCGAAAATGAGGTTTATGTCGCCTTCAGACTCCGAGACGGACAGACAGACAGACATGCAGATAGTGTGTGCATTTCATTAGCCAACTTAAGAAGAGACTGGGCAAATATGCGCCTATTGGCCTAATAGACACAGCACACACTTGCCTTGCATCTCTTACATCTAAAAGATGCAAATGTAGATGCAAAAATTGCAGTCACATCCTCCTCGCTGGGTGTGTGTCTGTTTGTGTGTGTTAATATGCAAATGGGTATTTTTATAACAAATTGCCGCCACTTGCATCGTCGGCGAGCAGTCAAAAAAGTGTGCCAGGAGCCAAAACGACGACAGAGCAAAGCAGAGCAAAAAAAAAAAAAAAAAAGAAAATATTACGGAAAATGTAGTACGTAATGTGCCCCCCTAAAGCGAAATGACAAGCAGCGATTTAAAAATAAAATTGCATTATGAATGCATTCGCCTATTTGCCAGTTGCTCCACGCTAGTTGAGAGACTAGACATGTATGATGTTAGACTATCACATACCCAGCAAGGTAGTGTGACTGGGAATAATACGCAGCAATCTTTATGTAAATAATTAGAGCTTTAGAAAGCTATAAACCTTCGAGATTTTCCTCTATTACTAGTTACTATCAATAATTTCTCTTCCTATATTCCTTTACTTTTTTCAGCTCATATTTTCCCCTTTCTTCAAACCCACCCACAGAGGCCATTTCATATTAACAGGGTATTAAAGACACACACAAATCTATGTCAACAGCTAAATTTGTCTTGGCCCTGCGCAGTTTCTTTTATATTATTTTTCTCTTTCACTGAAATTTACTGGAGCAAAATGGGTGCTGCACTGCATAGAGGGGGGAGGTGGTGATGAGCTGAAATGCATTTCAATGACATCATGTGGATTATGTTTCTTTTTTCTAGTACTTTTTGCACAGTTTTTTCTTTAAATGCAGAATCGTTGTTAGAATTTTGTTTATGTTTGTTGTACTACATAGTTAGTTGATATAATTGCAACTGCGCATCCGCCATGGGGCCAATAATAGTATGTTTTTATGCTTGTTTAATGTGCATCCATTCTTTGTCGCTCTTTTTTTTTTTGCTTCCTCTTTGTTAGTCTGTTCATTGCTGTCCATCGTTAAGAAAGTAACTCAGTTTCGTATACTCTTAGATATGTTAACTTTATAATGAATTGATAAATTAGACACTTAACTGGGAGTACTTGATATAGTATATATTATGCAGATACTGATATAGCGTACAGTTAGTATAGATATAGTATTTGATATTAACATATATATTCTTGACCTTTTTCGTATTTTGCAAGTCTTTTAATATTTATTTATCTTGTTGATTTTATTTAACCTCTCTTTATTAATAAGAACTATAATGAATCGGTAGCATTTTAAATATATTTATATATATTCTTGATCTTAAAAAGAATTTTTTTTCTATTTTTATAAAGCTTTTCAATATTTTATTGTATTGATCCATTAACTTTAAGCTGCTCACACATTCTCCTTACTAGTTATTGTTTCATCAATATCTCCAGCCAATTAATTTGTATATTATAAAGGGTATGTCATCTTCGACTTGCCATAAAGTTAACTCACTCTGATCACTCTTCTTTTTTTATATGTTTTGCGGAACATTAAAATAAAGAAAAGTAAAAAATGCTTTTACATAGCAATTGTTAATTTTATTGCCGAGTTGCCTTTGGGGCCTCGGTTCGGTCCGCCTCGCTTGTTCAGTTCAGTTCATTTGATGCAGTTCAGTTAGGCGCGAGAGAGAGAAGTAGAGACAGAGACATAGAGGGAGGGAGAGCAATGACCTGCTCCTCTTGGTTTATGACTTTGCAATAGTTGTGGCAATTTGAATGTGCTGTAGAATCACAACTCTGAATGCCTCATCTGGCATCCATTTGATCTGCTATTTCTTTGGGCGATCCTCGTTGTACAGTGGTGCCATGTTTATAGGCCTATTTCCCCATGACTTATTGTGTGGCAAATTATTCAGCACGATTTCAGTGAATAAAACTTAATGAATCGTAAAAATGTAATTTCCTCTTTTTCTATGATTTTATGTCACTAATAAATTACTATATGCTTAATTCAGCAAAGAAAAGGCATGCTAGACCTATTAGGTTGTGCAGGTCTTTTAAGGAATCATAAAAGGAGCTGCGGGAGAAACAAGTTAAATATGTTTCTTTGGCAAATTTGCATGCGTTAAAGTCGATGTTTATGTTAAAATTGAGTTAATTTCATAGAGAACTTTTACTAAATGGTTTCAGTCCTTTAAGTAAGGAACTAACTGTCTTACGACTATTATGTTTTGCCTGGGAATGGTTTAGAGAATCAAATATATAAATTATGTTTATATATTGTTACCTTGTTGTATTATATGTGTGTTCTGTCTTTTATCTAGGGAATACCTTGAGCTATGTTGCTGAAGTTTTGCCCGTGAGGTATACAGAATCTGATTTATAACATACGATTCTATTTCGCTTCTTCCCCACGTTCTTGTCTTTACTATTTATAGGACCCTTAAGAACCAGTTTCTGTTTTCTTTTTTTGTTCTTCTTGCTCTATTAATTTCGTTGGCTTTGTTGTTGTAGGTTTCTTTTTGCTGTCTCTATTTTTGTGCCCGCTTTGTGTGTGCAAATTGTCTCAACAACTTTGCACTTGCCACACGGTTTGCCCCTGAATTATGCATATTTATGCTCACCTGTGTCGCTAGGGAAACAGTAAGCGCCATGTAGAGTGCCGTTCCTTTCCTCTCCCTTCTCTCGTTACGTTCCCCCTTTTTAAACTCGGCACTGTTTCCTTGTTTCTCGCCTCGTTCTATTAATTGCTTTTGCTTCGTCTGTTGCCTGCAGCGCGCTTCGCCTTGTTGTTGTTGTTGCTGCTGGCTTCTGTTGCTCTACTCACCTGTCTGAAGGAAACTGAGGTAGGAAAAGTCTGCAGACCTGCGCTGGCAACAGCAACAACAACTCCAACGCCCACGCCCGAACAGCGTGGCAACTTTTAATTAAAAGTCAAATTCAATTTTTGCATATTAAATTAAAACGACCCGCAGCACTTGCCACAACTCTCTCCATCTGCCCGTCCTGCTCATTGTTCAAACATGCCCCTTACACGAGTGCGCTGATAAATTACAACAACTATGAATCAAACAACAACAACAACACAGTCCAAAAAATGCCCTTGAGGACGGCCCACAACTTCCGCTGTTAGTTGAAAAACTTCCGGCAGTTGTTGTTGTTGCCTCCTGATGTTGCTGTTGTTGTTGTTGATGGTGTCTCTGTCGTTGTTGTTTTTGTTGTCAGGTCAATCATGTGCCAAGCACGTGAGTTATGCTCCAAAGTTTTCCAATTGACTGACGCCAAATTTAGATCCACTACTCGAAAGAGCCGGCGACTACAACCTGATACTCTCATGATGCGACAATTCTCCCCCCCCCTCCTCTGTCTCTCTGCGTCGCTGTCGGTGTGGCAGTTTGTAGGAAAGCGTACAGCGGGGTATGTTGGGTGTGCAGAGTGCGAACACCTTTCAACAAAAGGTGGCTAATTATAGTTTGGCCGGTCGAATTGACATTTGCAGGGCTGCCTTAGTGACGAACTCAGCGAGGGTGGTACGAGAAATTAGGCGAGAAAGGGAGAAGATAAAAGACAGAAAGATTAAAGAAAAGAGCAGAGAAGTTAAGAGGAGAGATGTAAAGAGAAGAGATGTAAAGACGGGAGGAGTAAAAAGACAAAATAGGAAAGAGGATACAAAAACCGAGGTAAACAAACAAAGAAAGATAAGACAAGGAAAAGACTACAGAAGAAAGAAAAGCCACGACAGAAAAAAGAGAATATTGTATTTTATATTGGAAAAATTAGTAAAGAAAAGATATCTGTATGAAAGATAGATTAAGAGGGAAGAAAATAAATCAGTTCAAGAAAAGGCAGTAAAAAATTGACAAAATGGAATAAAACAATTAAATAGAGTCTGAATTTAAGTGAAAAAGAAGTTATAATCCTAAGATACTAAAATAGAGCAAATATCAAAACTTTAATAATATAAAGAAGAGAAAAAACAAGATGACTAAAAAGAAAGCTAAAAAAAAAGGCTTAAAGGAAAAGTTTGGAATGAATCATTCAAGGAGAAGTAGAAAGAAAGCCAGTAAGGACACAAGAAATAAAAGAAAAAGTTTAAAGATTATCAAAAAAAGTAAAAGGACAAGTCTAACAATCCTTATAGTTTACCCATTATTCCTAACAATGCCACTTAACCACTATCACAATTCGAACTACAGCGCAGATCTTCGAAACCTTTTCAAACCACCCTCGCTGGAGATGGTTATAAAAAGAGAACGCCCGCTTTTTATTTATAGCAATGAGGTTGCGCTTGGCTTGCCACACGTTGCAAGCGTAAATTTCCCTACATTTTGTCTTGTTTCCCTTTCCTCTACACACACAGACACACACACACACACGAAGGGAAATTATTACCGGGTACTTTTTGCCTATCTGTCTGTCTGTCTACTTCAGCTGTTTCTGCTGCTTCTTCTTTCTACACTTCAGCTGCTGTTTTGCCATTTACCGCTCCAAATCTTTGAAGAGCATTCGAAATGCCTTGGCGAGGAGCAATTTGTCAACTCTTGTCGCTTCCTCGGGTTGCGTTTTCGCCTCTAACTTATGATGACATTCGCTACAGAGCTGTCAACGAGCGCACAAATTCTGCGCAGTTCTTCGTCTTCTTCTTCTTCCTGTTAGTTTTGCTCCACAGTGCTACGAAGATTTATTTCGGGCCTGTTGAAATAGTTTTTTTTCTCTTCTCTCGTGTGTGTGTGTGTGTGTTTCGGGTTGCCGCCGCCTGCACCTGCCAGACTAGCAGACGGGCCAGCAGAATTGAGGTCATCTCTAGCGCTGGGGCAATTTATCAAGACAAAACTTGCACGACATTCTTAGTTGCGAAATTCCCGAGGATATACCCCGAGGGGCGCACACACACAACATGCAACACAGTCGCGGAAAGAACAGTTGGATCGTTCCAATGACAACTTTATGATATAGTGCAGTGGATAACATCTGTGGCTAAATGGAGAAGCATATGATTAAGTGTTTTAATTGGGAAATTAGTTGCACAGAAGAAGAGAAAATTAAAGAAATGTTTTTTTGATTTCTTTATGCTAATTTAATTCACAGTTTAAAATTGTAATGAATCAGGAATGCATTTAAGTTTATATATCTTTGTATATATGGTTTTCTATTCTATTCTATACTTTATTCATTGGTGTCTCTTTATCTTCTTTGATCCCTGAAAATCTTTTAGAAATGTCAAGCATTTCTCTAACAAAAAGATATAGAAAAAATCTTTGAGAATCTTAAAAATTTAATGCTTTTGTTTTTCAAGAAATTATTTCCGAAATTCCCCAACAAGTTGTAAAAATGTCTGCAAGTCTGGGCGACGATTTTGATGCGATTCTCGAGAGTAATAAAAAATTGTAAAATGTAATGGGGGCAGGGGGAAGAAGAGGAGGGGGAACTACTTTTATGCTTGAGTGCATCGACGACATTGGCAACCTCGGGGCCACCCCCTTAAATGGGGTGGCTAATTAAGTGGTTTATGGCGCGGCAATTAACAGTTTTGAAATGTGAATAAAAAAAAAAAAATTAAATGCATTCAATGCGAATGTCAATTGCAGCAAAAAGTGGGAGGAAAAAATGAAAAGTGCGTCAATCATAATGTCAAAGTAATAACAAGACAACAAAGCCGCAAAAAGGCCAAAAAAACAAGTTGCAAAAAGTTAAATAAGAAAAACACAAACGGAAAAGTGAAGAAAGAAGGCAGAGGAAAGAAAAAAAAAAATCGAAAGAAAAATGTCATAAAGCATCAATTGTCAACGTCAATTTGAAGTCTGCTGCGCGGGTGTCGCAAATTGCGAAAAGAGAGGGAGAGAGAGAAGACACTCCTGTCTTCTATGTGAAAGTGAAATCTATATTGAGATACATACATATATCTATCGGTTAAACGGTATATTATCATAATGGGTGCCCATAGCTCCAAGGAGAAACTATCGCGTTCGTATTCCGAGCGATATATACACAGTCAGATGATCGAACGCGAACGATTTGGCAGCTTTGGCAAACGGACGAAAGCCCTGACAAAAGGTAAGTGAAGTGATGAATGAGAGAGAGAGAGAAAGAGAGAGAAAAGGAAAGGGGGGGAACTGCATCAAATTGCCGAACGGAAAATGAGATTGGGGGAATGGCAATGAGTGTGTGGATGTGGCCCACCCACACAATGTGAAGATCGCTAAAGAAAAATACCCATAGAAAACTGTTGCATAAGCTGCGAAAATGATCTGCGATTTTGGCATAAATATAAAGCGCAGTTCCCACGCCGCTGTTTCATTTGCCAAAATTAATATTAAACTGACATTCAAGCTTCCATTTAATTAAAGTTATATGGAATATTAAATTAATTTGTGATATGCTGTAGATATAATATAATTTATTAATGAAATCTACACTTTAAATGCTTTTGTTCTCTGGGAATTCTTAAGTTTACAGTAAGAGCACAAATAGTATACAGTTTTAAATGTATATGTGTCTTAAATAATATAACCAAATGATGCTATAACAATGTTGAAGATAAAATATTATTTTATTAAGATTATCACAGCAAAATCTACACAATAAGCGCAGTTCTCATATAATTTGTGCTCAGAGCATCCTCAAAAATTAAACCTAAACTGACCTTAAGCTTCCATTTAGCTCTCAGTGGCACTCCCACATTTGCTTGTCAAATCCACAATGCGGTTTACATTTCATAATTTTTTTTTTGTGTCAAAAAAACTAAGTTAAAAAAATAAAAATCTCTGAATGCAAAAAAAAAACTTTTAAAACTTTTCTCAGCATTCAAAAAACATTTTGCCTGCTGCTGCGGCTACATCATTTTTTGATAAGCCCCAAAGGGATTATGCGACACACTGAGGTGGTGGAGGAAAGGAAAGAGGGGCAGAGAAGAGAGAGAGAGTGAGAGAGAGGGAAAACTAAAGAGAGCAGTAGAGGCACAGTGGTGCAGAGGGGAGCTATGGGGGCAGTCCAGACATTTCGCACACTGATAAAAGTTGTTGCAATCCACAAAAAGCCAAATCGCCGCCACCGCCACCGCCAACGGTTGTGGCAGGCAACATTACAGCGGCTGCAGCTGGAATCCCCCTTTTGAGTCCAGACTGTGAGTCCGAGTCTGGTGTAATTAGCCGACAGCTAAAAATAAAATTTATTAGATTTCATGCAGCTGTGCAGACTGCTGCGTGCAGTTGTTGTTGTTGTTGCATGCAACTCCCTTGTTGCATTGGGCAGACGTTGTTTAACACGTTGGCTGCAAATAACAAGTGCGAGATTTGTTGAGGTAGCAAGAGAGGAGAAGAGAGAGGGGGGAATAAGAGAGAGCCAGTTAGTTGTGGCTTGGGAAAAAGGTAAATTCTAAATAATTAAAATGCATTAAATTAATTAAATTGTTGGCTCTTAGAAATACAGTTGATCTTTTAAGAAAATACCATAAAATAGCTGAAACATTTGTGTTGAGAAAAGAGACAGAATTTATTTTTTAAGAAAACAAAAAAATAATACATAAATAATGGTTAAATTTGTCGAGATTCTCCTGAAAAAATACCTGAAAAAAATATTGTTAAATATGAATAATATATAATTAAGTCAGCATGCGACTTTTAAATATACAAGTTTTTTAAAACTCATAAAAATATATATAAATACAAACGAAATTGAGTAAGAGATACATATGTGTGGATATATTAAGCTCGTTTAAAGCCACTTACAGAGGCCACTTTAAGCTGAGAGTGATGCACTCCACAAGCTCTACATTCATTCATTCATTCATCTCTCTCTCCCTCTCACCTCCTCTGTTCCCACTCTCATTACAATTTTCACCCTCTCCTCTTTGCTCTCTCATGTCCCATGTCTGTTTACTCATAATGTTTTGTGTACAGTGCAGTCTTTATTGCTGCGCCCCCTGGCGTCGGCAACATGCACACGCATAATATAATATAATTTTAACCCCTTGTTCTCACACATTTGTGTGCATAAAGTTGGGGAAATTTTGAGGGATGTAGAGATAAAAGAGGAGAGACACTTCAATTATATGGCAAGTGGTTTGTTTTAATCGAAACAAACATTGGGAAAAAAACAAATTACAAACAAAATGCCGAATACAACTAGACTTCCCACCCGATGCTCAACGGGGAAGAGATTGTGCGATTTTAAAGTGGGGAGTTTTCATCTGTTATCGACAAAATGTAAATGCCTGGGTACACGAAACGTGTTCGCGCATAAATTAAATATCTCATTTGGTTTTTCTTCTTTTCTGATGATAAATTTCACACTTGACTTGACGTGTTTCCACTTTTCTTTTTGCTTTTCCAGGAGCTGCCAAAAAGCGAGATGTTCGCAATTTGAGCATATCGCCAACAGATCTGGGACCGCCACCAAAGACCCAACAGACTGCGAAGGGACAATCCACGCGCAACAAGTCGAACTCACCCACAAGCACAGCGACACGTAAGTCATCCTCGATTACTATTTATTCATCCAGTATTTTTTTTAAATCTTAGTAGCTGTTTATAAGCTTTGCAGCTGTGTAATAAGTAGTATTAATTATTTTGGGGGGTTTCGATTTCGTTATGAAAAATAAGCGAGAATATTGTATAGAAAGTTAGTGATGAGAGGTCGAACTTTTATTATTATTTTGCAGTTAAAAACGATCTATGAACTTGCAAACCATCATTAGAAAAGTTAATAATAGAAGCTTATCATCGGCACTATGATATCATTGTGACTTGACTACCATGTCAAGACAGTAATTCAACAATCTATTGAATATCGATTAACTCTATCATTAACTATCGATAGCTCTTGTGTCTCTTGCCATATGTTAGCCATAAAAACGACATCAAACTGTTTTTCTACCTTCCACTTTAAACTTAATTCCAACATTATTCTTGATATATGCATTTTTAAACGCACAAAAGAAAGAACCGTCGCAAATTTCAAGTGTTGCAAAATGAAAAGTATTTTGCTTTGCACACTTTGGGACGCCCTTGGCCATCAGCTTTTTGAAATTCGTCGGTAAATTGCGTAATCATTACCCAGGTGAATGATGATGATGCTGATGATGATATTCAACTTGTTGTGGGTCATGCTCTCAATGATTTTGCACAATCTGCGGTATTTTCAAGCTATTGCGCCAAATGAGGGAGGCGTGTCCATTGCAAGAGCTCAGTGAGGCCGTTAGATCCCCCGCTGGGCATGGCGAATTGTGAATTGCGAATTGAACTGCCAGCATGCGCTGTACTATCGTCCGTGCCTCCCTCGAAATTGGGCTAACACAATTGAATTTTGGGCGCACAGTGTAGGCCAGATGAAATCTGTGCGAAATGGGCTGGAACTGGGAATTGGCCACGTCGGGGAATGAGTCACAACGTGAGTCACAGGCAGGTCTGCCTGCTGCCGTTGGTATAGAGGGGTTACACACACACACACACACACACTATACAGTTGTATTTTGAAAGACCCCCATCAAGCTGTTGGGGAATGTGTCAATTGGCAGCTGAGGCGATGCGCTGATGTGATTTCGCTTCGCTCGATTTCTGGGAGTGGCGGACAAGCTGCTGCTGCCAGGCATTAGAGAGAGGGAATATACTTCAAAAAAATACACAGAATTAGAAGAAATCTCTGTATATTATACAAATAAGCGTGCAAAGATTTCAAAATAAGTAACTCAAGTTTTTTGACACTTCTCTGCGAGTATTTTGACAGCTAAAAAAAATATTCTTATAGATTTGTTTTCGATTTCTGAAAGTCTGTACACGATCGCTTTGTCTTCCAGATGTGGATTCTCCAAATATTCTTCAATATTAACATACTGTATTGTATTTTTGGCCTACTCACTGTTCTTTTTTCACACGTTCCGTACATGAATAATGGCAAAATTCAATGGGCAGGCATTAAAAATGTTCTTGCCTCATGTTCCACTTACAATCGGGCAGAGCCATTGTTGCATAACCAAATTCATTATCTCTTCAAAGTGCTTGGGGGTATTTATAAATTGAAAGTGTGCTGATATGTGGGGAGAATGGACAGAGCACAGAGCACCTTATCTGTGGCTGCAAGTGTCCAAGAAGTTGTTCAACAACTCAACTCTTTCAACTTGAGCTTTGCGTGGATCTTGCCACAAGCATCGGTGGTTCAGTGGTAGAATGCTCGCCTGCCACGCGGGCGGCCCGGGTTCGATTCCCGGCCGATGCAACTTACTTTTTTTCTTCTTTTGTTTGTTCCCATTATTTTCATATTTTACTTCTCGGGTCTTCTCTTTCTTAATCTGCGCATTGTGAGATTTGTGTGCACATTCGCGAGTTTGCATAAATTACTTTTAATAGGGAAATTCATTGTGTTATCCCCTCCCTCTCCCTCTCTCTCTCTCTGTGCTCTACTGGTGGCAGCTTTGGGGCAAATTGCGCAAATATCGTCGCATTAAGTGGCGGCCCTGGGCCCTGCTGCGCTCCCCTTCTTGAGAGATTCCTTTGCATTGTTTGCCTTTCATACCATTCCTTCCCGCTCTCCCCCTCACCAAGTGGACATTCTATTTTTACCCACACACAGAAAGAGAAAGAAAGAGAAGAACCGCAACCACAACGAGCCACAACTGAAGCAGAGTAAATTTAATTTACTCGCACTATCGCGCATGTTTTTCCAGTTATTTGCACATGAATAGCAAATGCCGTGGAGAAACGTGTTTTGCATATGCTAATTTCCCACTGTGCAGCACAGAGAGAAAAAAAGAAGCAAAGTAAAACTTTGCCTATTGTTTTTTTAACCAGACATCACGCAATTGCCCCCATTTGCCTATAAATTTGCAATTTACAGCAATTAACTTATTCAGATATGCATCTTCCCAAAAAAAAAAATAAAAAATCACGTAAATTTAAGTAGTGTGAGAAATTGGGAAACAAAAAATTTGGCTTGCATCGGCCGGGAATCGAACCCGGCCGCCCGCGTGGCAGGCGAGCATTCTACCACTGAACCACCGATGCTTGTTGGATCATGCCGCCAAAATTTAGCAACATAAAGCTAAGACTCTGGATTTTGTCTATAGTATATTTAAAAAAAACTGAGAATTTAATAATATAAATTAATTGCTTTAGTTTCTATTTAATATGGTCAACGATTGAACGAAGTATTTTGGTTTGCAGGTTAATATAAAATCAATTATTTTTCCCATAAAAAGCCAAAAAATGTATTTCTGCATCGGCCGGGAATCGAACCCGGGCCGCCCGCGTGGCAGGCGAGCATTCTACCACTGAACCACCGATGCTTTGATGACGAATGCGCCAAAATATGGCTACATAAAGCCAAGACAGTAGTTTGATAAATATTAAAAGCTATAATTGTCTAAAGAGATCAATCAACTAAAAAGTATTTCATATTATCTATCTCTTGGATGCCTTAGCCAACCTTTTAGTCGAATAGTTTGCAGAATCTGCATTAAGATTTGAGCGGCAAAAAAAAAATTAGTTATGCATCGGCCGGGAATCGAACCCGGGCCGCCCGCGTGGCAGGCGAGCATTCTACCACTGAACCACCGATGCTTGATGCTGGAGTTTCTGTCAAAAGCTCTAGACAAACAACGCGCTGTCTTCCAAAGAGTACGATCACTGGTCTGGAAGGCGTTTAAAGGTGGGATGTGCACATAGATAAGTGATAAATTCTACACACAGTTGACTGTCCTACGTGATTGGGGCTTGTTGGGGTCTTTAGCCAGCACTCCCCATTAGCATTAGCAGTGGCGGCTGCTGTCATCAATCACGTAATCGTAACGTAATTTTGCAATTACTCTACACCTCACTCTGTTACTCTTCTCTCTCTCTCTCTCTGTTCGTCTGTCGCTGTTGATATTCAGTGGACAACGCGTGGTTGAACGTGCCTCTGAATTAACCCACGTAAATATGTTCAACGATTGGCGGCAGCTTAACGCTTATTGGCATAATTATGGAGAGTGGGCAACTAGAGAGAAGAGAGTTGATTGTGCGGCATTTTGTCACCTCGATTTGTATAATAATATTATGAGAGTTAAGATCGCGCTGGCTGCTTTGCCCCACACACACGTGGTGATAAGTTCGTGATCTCGTGTGTAGAGATCCGGTTAAGCAGTTGTAGCTGTAGTTGTTTTGCTCCTGTGTTTACCCTTTAGTGTTGTTCGCTTGCCTTCTTCTCTTCTCTCCCTCAACTCTTGTTTACCTTGAAGTTTGTTTTGAAGCGCCGCCTGCACTGACTGACATTGGCCGCAACATTGCAACTTCTGTTGCTGTTTTTGGCGGCCTCAGAGTTGTGCCTAGACTTGTACTAGCCTTTTATGGCTTTTGACTGATCTACCCCCCTCTCTATCTCTCTCTTGCCGCGTTCTCCTGTTCTTGCGGTTGACATTGAACAGCAGGAGAGAGAGAGAGGGCAACAACTTTTTGTCGTGCATTCGCAAATTAACTAAAACAATACGAGGAACAAAGTAAAACACGACTTGCACTGGGGTCAGTTGTGGCTGGCCCTGCTTAAGCGAGCCAAAACTAAATTATGCTAATTATTTTGTAAGCAAACCTGTCTTAAGTAAGAGCGACAAGAGAGAGAGAGTGTGTGTGTATCAGACAGAGGGAAAGAGAGAGGAAGAGAAAGAGATCATTTAAGAGTGTGTTTCTCTTGAGTTCCATTGCAACATTGCACTGCAGTTGGGGGCAAGTTAAAGTATTAATTTACATATATTCTGTATGTATATATTTGATTAAATTATTTAATTTAGTGTTAGTTTTATTTCATATATATATTCTGTATATATTTATTTTTGACGTACAGTTTTTAATATCAAATTCACTTCATTCAATATTGCCGATCTGCGCATGTTGCTTACGCATTGTCAACATGTTGCGCCAATGCACTGCTTGCTTCGCAGCGCTCTTTCTCTCTTTAGGCTGCACTGCTTGCACACTGAGCAACAGGTGGTTTCGTTCATTATTGTTTCTTTTTTTTTTTGTTCTTTTCTTTGTTGTTTTTTCGTGAGTTTTTTGTTCTGTAAACTCTTTAAACTGGTTTATGAAATTTGTTCGTATTTTATACGCGCCGCTACGTTTGCTGTGATCCCTGCCATTGCATTGATAGGAAGCAAAGCAAAGAAAACAAAGCAAGCAAATATATGTTGGGGGGGATTTCATCTGGAACAATGTCAGATTTGTACAATTTTTTTTACATTTTATAAGTACAGTCAGATGGAAAAGTTGTTATTACAGACCTAGGCCAAATCCTTTTTTGTATTTTTGTAAATAGATGGACAACGAAATTTTTATACTTAGATACCTTATTGGCAGTGTTGGCACTATTGGATATAAGACAGTAAAATGCTGCTATTGTTGGCTGGAATACGTTGTTGCGGATCGTAAGTTATAAACTGACTAAACAAACAGGCAGAAGGAGTCGATTCGGACCAGGATCACTTACCAGGTCGTCTGTTCTATGTCCGTCAGTCTCAAATCGAAGACAGACAGATATGCCCCTATTTCCCAAAGTGTAGTTGTGGTACGCATGGCTGCTTGTGTGTGTGAGAAGGTGAAAGAAGTAGGTAGCAAAAAAATTTGTGCAGAAATTGTTTTGAATTGGTTTTTTTACCGTTAAATCTAGCTTTGCCTAAAGTTGCGAGTCGTTTGCAAATAGTGCAAGCAGACAAAGCAGTTCGCTGCTTACTTAACACCTGTTAGCGAAAAAAACAATCAGTAATGCAATTGGATTTTGATTTTAATTTGTTCTGCTTTTTTTATAAGTAACATCTACAAGTTGCCAAGTTCGTAGAGTTTTGTCTGGAAATTTCTCCAAAGTGTGTGCTATTTTGTTCAGTTTTCGCTTGTTTCTTCAAGTTTCTTATTTGAAAAACCGCCAGTTGTGACTTCAGGGGGCCAAAAATTCTTTTAACATAACTCTGTTAACCTTTATATAGGTCTGTGCAGAAATAAGCAAGTGCGCGCGAAAGTATGCATGCAATTTTGTACTCATGTTAATTTACAGTTGCCGTACAGTGTCATTTGGAAAACAATTTTGGCTTTTGTCAATAACTTTTAAACCATTTAACTTATCCCTTCTCCGCAGCCGGATTTTGATTCAGGGGATTATTACCTATTACATTTTACAGGCTAAATCGTGTATTTTTTACGTCGCGATTAACAATGAACCCTGTCTCTAGAGAATAACATTTTTTTATTTTTCTAGCAGCGCCAAAAAGCTGACCAAAAAAATAGGTAGATTCCCGTTTCATGGAAAATACAAATAAAATATTAAATAATCATATTATTAAAGCTAATTTTCTTTTTACTAACTCTGTTACTCTGTTTGTTTTGCAGAAAAACGCCTGGCTAGCAGCAACTCCATAACAATTGCCGCAATTTCACCTGCAAACAGTAATAAAGTTTGCGCCAAGACGACAGCTATTCAACAAAAAAATTTGCAAGTTCTACAGAACAAAACAGATGGCAAAAATAATTCTACAACAATTAAAAACGGCACCACAAAGCATTTGTCAGTGAATATTGCAGAAGGTAAGTAATCCCCCCTCCCCTCTGCAGAAACAATATCAAAACGTAATCAAAAAGTTGCGAGTTTTTGGCTTTTTTTTGTGAAAGCATGGAAAATGACCCAAAACCAATTTCTGATATTGTCTGATGTTGTCCATTCAAGAAAGAGGGCGCCGTATTTGCTTCACTTGCGCAAATTGTAACAAAAACTTTGCTCAAAGTGTGTGTGTGTGTGTGTGTGTGTAAGTGTATAAATCGTGCTCTCGGGGCCCTTTAGGACTGTCAAGTTTTCTGTGCAACTTTCCTAATTAATATTAATGCCACTAATTTGCCATTTGGGAGCACAGAATCTTGCGAGAGACAGTGGTAATAATTTCCGCAGGTTTGTGTGCTTGATACCCTGTAATGATGGGTTAGCAGCAGAAGTTGATTAGCCAAAAAACGGAGCAACCATCTGAGCTTATACTAGTTTTATATATCTTCTATTATTGCTTAAATATTGGTAAGGGTATCGCCAAAAGACTTTTATCAAGTTTCTAGGCATTTTAGTGTTCTTCTACATTTTGTAGGGTATTTCATAGTCGTGTGTACACGTATACTTTGACAATGTTTTGTTCAAATTGTGCCTGTCATAAAGCTATTCTTGCTTTATTAGGCAGTATTTGCTAGTCGTGCATTCTTGCTTAATTTAGTCACAAATATTTTATGGCATTTTTTGCATTGCTGTGCCATACAATTACGGTACCTTTTTCAGTACAAAGGGGCTGGTTGAGGGGGGTGTGGTAGGGTTAATATGTGTGTATATGAGTTGCTTGTAAAATAAAGTGATTATTCATTGCATTTATTCAGAATTCAGTTGACTTTAAATGGCCTGAAAATAAGTTCAATTTGGCTTTTGTTTTATCAAGTTTCTACAATACTATTTAGCTTTAAATTATCTTAAACTGGCGTACTAATCTAGCTTTTAATCCAGCCATAACATTGTGAATGCCCTCCAGCTTATTGTGCTGCCTGGGGAGGTTACTTGCTGCCGCTTGTCCACTTGCTGCTGCTTGGCATGCCATGTTCTACAAAACTGCCCCCGTGGCATGCCCCACAGCAGCAAAGCACAGCACTTGGTCACGGCTTGCCAATGCACCTGCCCCCCCCTCTGTGTTTACCTGTGCTTCCCCTCTTTCCCTCTCTCCGTCTCTCTCTGCTTATTGCGTACATAAATGTCACAACTTGTTTATGCCGTAAACGCGTTGCACGTTTTCGCTTTGATGTTCAACGAGTTGTGCGCGCCGCTTTATGCATGCGTTCAACTCTTTTGGGGGGGGGAGGGGGCAGGCGCAGGCGTTGGCGTGTGCCCCGAATGAGTTGGCATGCCCCACCGTCGCCCACCCCCTCTGGCCCTTGTCAACCAATTGGCTTATTGAAGTTAAATTGTTTGCAACTGACTTTAGTGGGGACACAAACCAAGCGTTTAAGTCAATACTGCAACCACTGCAGGTAGGAGAGGGAATGGGAAGTCAACAAATTAGTAATACCCTGTAATAGTAGTAAGCAAGAGAGTATAGACTTATAAGAAGCGAAGCTAAGGCAAGGCCAGTGCAGGCACCATGTGAACAACTTCAACTTTAATAGAGAATTGTGTTGTATTTTTTTTCCCCCCTTTACGTACTGAGTATCTGCCAGTCGTTCACTCCCTATTGCAGTCTCAAATCTACTATTTATTTATGGCTTTCACACCACATCGAGGAGGCGCGCGATCAATTAAGTTGTCACTTAATTTGATTGTGTTTTCAGACCCGCATTTGATACGAAAAATAAATGTTGCTTATAAAAGAAAAATCTGTTAAACACGCCAACTCTTTTTACTTGGTTAAACGATGTGTGTGTGTAAGTATGTGTGTGTGTGTGCGTGTGTGACTGTGTGTGGTTCGTGTTGAGAAGTATGTGGCACGCCCGTCTACACTTAACTTGTTTTCACTCTAATTTATTATCTACTCAAACATCACATCACATTGCACACACACACACATTGAAGTTCATTGATTTCTGTCTCTTTTCGTTGTTGTTGTTGTCTCTCTTATGGACATTTTTCACGCTTTCATTCGATTAATTAACATAAACATTTGTCAAAACATTTGGAACACCCAAATGACTCCAAGGAGTTGCAGACATTAATTGCAAATGACACCAGGATGGGAGGAGGGATGGGGAAGAAAGGTAGAGGAAGAAGAGTTAATGAGTGCATGGCCCAAGGTAAAGGAAAAACCCACACAAGACGCACCTTGTGGCATTTTCACTTTTACTTTTTACGCTCTGGTGCGTAACCAGAGCTCGCAGTCATATCGAAATCGTCATCGTCATCGACAGTAACGATTGCAAATATGATATCTATCATTATATGTTGTCATAAATTCATGTAGTCGAAGTACCTGCAAAATTTCCCAAGATAATCAAAAGTGGTTGTAAACTAATCGATAATTGTCCGCACAACAATCGATAATTGTCCGATGAATTGTTGTTGTTATATTGATGGCGAAAGAGATGTGTAGATCGTCATGTAATACACACTTTCGAATGCTGCCAGTAATACAGTAACATTTTAACGTAAATTGAAAGGCATATCGAAAATGATCGAATACAATTTTCAAGTAATCGATAATTGGCCATAAGTAATTGACTGATGAGTTGTTTATTTTGATGCATGATGGGCATCGTCAGGTAATTAACAGTAAATGTTCAAAAGTTTCCCATATAAAAAAAAGTAATCGAATAACAAAAAAGTTCTTAAGATTCTCCGATTAAATAATCTCCAAGTATATCGAATTGCCTTTAGTTCCACCTCTGAGAAGTTTTCACTTAATTCTTGTATTTTGTTTTCTATTTTGGTAAACGATTTTGTTCGCTTCTCAATTAAAAACTCCAACTTCGACTGAAAGTGTTGTAATTCTTGCCACAAAATTGTGTCGCAAATGTTACAAGTGTAAAAGTCAATTAAACAGCTTAAGCGTTAATAAATAAAGACGAAGAAGAAGCTGAGGAAGGAAAAGAAAAAACAGCTCGTAATTATTATTGCCAACTGCGCAGAAAAGCTTGAGAAGATGTTGTGTCGCCCTGCGTTGTGCCAAATATGAAACTAAAATATCAGCAAATATTTCACAAGTTTAATTGGCATGACAAATAAAAGCAGCAGCAGTAACTGCAAAAACAACAACAACAACAAATACAATATGCAAAAGTCTATTTGCACACAAAAAAACTTTTGACTTAAGTAAGCCTGAAGCCCAAACCCAAAACCGAATTGTGACTGAGACTGAGACTCACTCGAAGCCAAAGACCCAAAAGAGTTGATTGCATAAATTGTCAGGCAAAAGGCGCCGCAGCGAAGCGAAGCTCTTTTCAACATTTTGAGTAATTCGATTTTTGAATATTTTTAAAAGTGGCTCCGTGAGAATTATATTTCATATGCGCCCAAATACAATTTGGGGCTCAAAATGCTGGGAAAATTGCAGTCGAAAAGATAAGAAAGATAATAAAAATTAACGCAATTTTTGTTGGTTACTGCGGGGTGCGCTTTTTGGACATTTTCAAAGAGAACTTGTTGGACTCTATTGTTGGATGATTGCCTGCTTATATAAGTGGTTCAGTTCCTGGCCATACTTTCAATTGGCAATCACATGCGCGAAACTATTCACTTTATAACTGATATCCGGCACGCTATTCCTGTGTGCATACCCTATAGACAGTGGGCTAACGTGGCTGGGTAATTATACTCGATGGGTAATTAAAGAAAATCTGCGTGGTGTCTTCACTTTCTTTGCTAATAACTGCTTAGATGGGTTACTACTACTTTTGCTTGTCATTTATGGTCACTTTATTTGCAAAAGGGTCAACTCATATTTCTCTAATCTTAATTTGTGCGAGTTGGTTACCCTTTTTTAGGCTTTACAGCTCAGAACTTTTGTGATTATTGTAGCTATATAAGGTTAAGTCACTTTATTACTCACTTTGGTCCTGTTATCACGTAAAAAGTATGGTCACTCTATTCAATATAAGTTCATCGTTTGAACTAATTTAATTTCTCTTTCGCATTATCTTCTCCACGGTCAACTTTATTTTGAGCTTATTTTTGTTAAACATTTTTATTCAATTATCCATTTCGCTTTAATCTCAAAGCTTGTTTCGTCGGTAACCCTTTCCATGAATTAGAGCACTCTATCTTCGTCTCTTTTGGGACTTTCATTAGTTGTACAATATTATTTTTTCTGCAGCACTTGTGCAATGATTTCTTTAATCAATTTTGTATGGCAAATTATTAATGAATGTGACCATTTCTACTCCGCTTCGGCTCAAAGCATAAAATTGCCAATTTCATTGAAATTTTTGGATTTTTTGTGGTAACCATAAAAACAAATTGGGGTCAGAAAGCCGGCACTAAGCGCGAGATTGATTCGGATTGAGTCTCTTAAAAGAAAACATTCATTCTATTAATATTGCAAGAGTTTGAGACTCGTAACTCGTGTATCTCTTTTTGGGTTGTAATTTCAATAAAAAGAAGTGTTTCTCTGATCATAATTAAACACGATGATTAAAAAAAAAACTTGATGGAATTTCCAACTGGAGCGTGGAGCTTTTAATGAGCACTCGCGATGCCAGACAAGACACTTTTACATCTTCTCTACACTCGATACCTCTCTCACTCTTAAGATTTGCATGTCTGGGCCCGTGCCAGCCCAAAAACAAATCTAGTAGTCCGTCTCTCTCTCTCTCTCTCTCTCTCTCCCTCTCTCTGTTGCCAATCTTCCGCTTGTTCGCTCTTGTTGCGATTTGCGACCGTCAAATGTGACGCGAAAGTCACGGCGACAATTGCAAAAGTGACAAAGTCGCCGTCTACACAATCCACACAGTCCACGGTCCACAAACTACCGCGTCTACCGTCTTCAATTACAGCCCAACCTTTCTTTCATTATGCTTCCTACCATAATCCCCCAGTAGCGAAAGGGGGAAGTACTTGAGCGCAATTTGCCAGAGACAGAAATAGAGACAAGTGAAAATCACGATTAAAACTAGCATATCTATGTACGAGGTATCTAACTCTCTGTCTGTCTACCTCCCCATCATATCTTTGTGCAGATATGCTAATTATTTATTAACGATTAAAATCTCAACTTAATCACAATGTGATTTTTAATTTCAACGCATTTTCGTATTCAATTTCATTTTTGTTGAGGGAAACTTTGTGCAGTGAAAACAAAACCTTTTTTTTTGTTTCTTTTTCGGAACTACTAAATCTTGGTGGGCTTTGATTAATGAGAAAATTTGAATTTTTGACAAATAAACTTTGAACTAAGCTTTGAAATCTGCTTAAAATTAAGAGCTATTGCTGTTGGGAATTACAATGCTAGGGTAGAAACGTTTCAATCTCTTCAGAACCATCTTCGCTGTCAAACTTTTAATATCTTATGCAGTTAACAACTTTTAAAAGCATTTGGGAAAGAGCTCAAAGCTTTCATTTTTACTTATTGCCAGAACATTTCATAGACATTCTGGTTTAAGGTTTATTGAACTTTCAGTAGAGTTGGAGTGAAAAGTTTTTTATTTCAAATTTACAACTTGTCGCATAAAAAACTTCTCGCTTTTTATTTAGCTGTTTTTTTAATGATTTTCTTAAGCTGATATATAAATAATTTGTTAAGTTATTTATGCCCAACTGTTATTTCCCCCTATTGCGAGTAGTGCAGAAGGCCTCAAGTGTGTCTTCCAATAATTTTTGTATTTGATTTATAACTTTTGTCCGGCATATGTAGGCAGTAGTACCAACGGAGTTACTCTAGGTTGCCTTTGCCTGTTGTTATTTCGTTGCTGGTTTGTTTTTTTTTATTTTTGCATAATTACAATTAAATTCATTTCCCCACCTACTTTTCCTCATAGCAGTACTTAGCAATTTTTTTTATTTATAATTCATTTTTGTTTGCATAGTTTTTTTGTTGTTTTGTTTTTGCATTTCTCTTTACATAAGCTTTGAAGTGTGTTTGTGCCACTGTTGTTGCTGGTGTTGCTGTCTTTGTTGTTGTTGCTTTTTCTTCTACTGCTTTTGTGCTTTGCCGCAGCGTCGTCGGTGGCGTCGTCGACTTTGGCGTCGCGCCTGTGGCTTGAAAGTTAGTCGCGCGACGCGCTTTCAAACCTACAGACGTGCGCGAGTTGTTACCAATTCGAGTGTATTATGGTTGTTGTTGTAGTAGCATAGACTGTTAGACTGTTAGACTGTTGCTTGTTGCGCGCGTATAACAAGCATTGCACAGTTTGAGGGGCACTTGCATTGCAAGGGACCCCAAGAGAGTTGTGGAGCGTAGTGCGCCTGCGTCTGCTTTGCCGACACTCACACAATGGGCCTCAACGAGTTTGTCTCTCTGTTCTACGGCTCCGCACAGAATTTGCACGACAGTGACAGCAGCAGCAACAGCAGCAGTAGTAGCAGCAGCAAATCGACGTCGACGTCGACGTATTCATTGCCAACGGTTGCGGATGTCAAAGAGTTTCGACAAATGTTGAAAAATCATAAAAACTTGCAGGCGGCCAAAAAATACAGTTACAAGGATTATCCAAATGATTTGAAATATGGCAAATCGCTGAATGCCATCGCGCATCAGCAGCAGCAGCAGCAACAACAGCAGCAGCAGCTGCTGCCGGGGGTGGCAGTGGCCAGAAAGTTGCTTGCATATAACAATAACAACAACAACAATAGCATTAGGAGCAACAACAATAACAGCAGCAGCAGTGGAGGCCGTGGCGGTGGCAGTAGCTCATGTGGCAACACAAAGGCTGGCAAAATGTTGCCTGCCACAAGGATACCAACAAAAGCGGCAACAGCAACACTTGCAACAGCAGCAGCAGCACCCTGCAGCAGCAACAGTAGCCACAGTGACATGGACTTGCCACAGCGTAGCAAGCAGAAATCAGCCACAGCCTCGGCCAGTTCATTTTTGTGGAACTCTTTTCGCTTGCCACGCAGGCAGAAGGCGGCGGCGACACAACAAAAACAACAGCAAGCAGCAGCAGCAGTCAGGAGATAAGAAACGCGCTGCCGGTGAGTGCGGGCGGAAAAATCAATGCGGGAAAAACTATGCGGAAAATATGTGACAATCAAGATAGATACCCTGTAAAGTGTTGTGGTGTGTGGAACAGAAAGGGATACCCAGCGAAGTTGTGTGTTTGCCAGTAAACAAGACTATAAAGAGTGAAAGATACATTATATGTATATATGTATGTATATATTTCATCATTAAGTTACCTTGCTGAAGTAGTTATTTTACATAATGAAAAGAAAGGCGTTCAAGAATCTGTGTAGAAAATTTAAGAAATGTAGCTATGAGGAAACTAAACTAACGATAGTATTCTTGAATTACCACGAGCTGTTTGTGATTTTGCTATATTTTCTAAATATGTAATGCAACCTAAGGCATTTAGCTAACTGCATATCAAATTTTCCCACTGTAGCTATCAAACTAACTGAGATCTAATAGATTTACTAACTGTCGCTATTGAACCAAAGAGATTTTTCTAATTTATTTTGGTCTAGTTTGGATTTTTCAACTTTATCGGAGTACAAAATACAACCTTAGGCAATTAGGTAACTGCATACCAAATTTCCCCACTGTAGCTATCAAACCAACAGAGATCTAACAGATTTACTAACTGTAGCTATTAAACCAATGAGAGTTTTTCTAATTTACTTTGGTCTAGTTTGAATTTTTCTTCTTTTTCGAAGTATAAACTGCAACATTAGGCACTCAAGCAATTGTATGCCAAATTTCCCCACTGTAGCTATCAAACTAAAAGAGATCTACAGGTTTTTCTATTTGTGGGCGTCCACATCGTGCACTTTACAAACAAGACGCGCTGCCTTATCGCCGTAAACTGATCTTAAGTAAGCATTTTATGCAAGGAGGCTATCAAAAATCTTTTTGCTTTAATTGTTATTAGCCATTTTCAAGCCAAACCTTATCGAAGAGGCCGCATCTTGTACAGCTCGCTTTGGTTTGTTTGACCCATTTACATTTCAAAATTGAAGAGTAGGAGAGAGAGTGAGAGAGAGAGAGAGAGGGAGAGAGAGAACAATGGCAATTGTTGGTTCTTGGCCTGCGGCTAGAATTGTTGTTGGTTTTTCTTCTTAATCGTTTGCCTTGTTAGCCTCTCGTCAAAGTAACCCAATAAAAGCTACCGAAGTAAAAAGAACAGTTAGCCCACCGGCTAGAAAAGTGCTTACTGCTTTAGCGGTTATCTAATAGCGTGAAACATTAAAGTTGATGTTGTATATGATATAAGTTAGACACAAGTTCGTTCTCTCAACAAGTATTACGATAATTTCCTGTTCCCATGCCCATTTCTCTTCTTTGTGCCTTGTTTCTTGCAACAATTAACAAACGAACCGTCAAGTTGTGTAGCCCCAAAACACCATCAAAGATTCCACTCAATTAGAACCCCAGACAAGATCCTTCCCCCCGTCCCCTCAACTTCACTTCCCGTGCCCAATTTAAGTCGTAATTTTTGTGTCTCCTTTTGGTTGCCAGTTTCGTCTTTTGGCGCGTACAATTTATTTATAAAGGGGGAAGAATATAGTATTATATAGAATTGGTTAAATATTGTCGAGTCATGGGTAGATCGTTTGGGTGAGGAAACTGGAATTATAGTTTGCAAAAGACGTTTCTTAAGTAGCGAATTGTCTAAGCAATATACCCTGCCTTGCTAACAGATACCCTAAGTTGGCTATATGTTGCACATAACCTTTTATTTATCAGGCTACTCATCTCTAGTTCTCTTCTCTCATCTCTAGCTTTTTCTCATTATTAGCTATTGGCTTTTTCCCGCTAGAATTCATTGATTAATATTTCTCGTATGTTTTGATAATTATTTGCGAATCCTTTTCCAACATTTGTTGCGCATGAACACAAGGCGCAACAAGAAGCAAGCTGCAACTGCCACATGTGGCGCCTGCCTCAATGGACCAATATCGATTTGTACAAGCCATAGAAGGCGCTTTTCGGTTTTGTTTTGGCATGCGAGGACGAAGAAGGAATATGAAAGAGAGAGAGGGGGAAAAGGGCGAGGAATCCACACAAGTACAGTGGGTACGCATTGCCTGCGTGACTAATGTAGCTAAAACTGACTTAAGCTCATAATACGTCGACGTCTTCCCTTTCCCCTCTGCTGTGCTCCCTTTCTCCCTTCTATCCATGGCGATGACTCATCAAGGCGACTACCCCAGTCCTTAAAAGCAGTTGGCATAAGTGTAATACTGCTTGACAGCAGTTGTTAAAGCAGTGCAGAACAAAGCAGTAGATGTCGCCTTTCTGCTTTGCTATCACTTTCTCTCGCTTCCTCAGCATAAAAATTGCATAATGTTTATGTGTATGCATGTGTGTGTGTGCAAGCATATTGTATGTGTGTGACACACTGACACTTATTGTTCGCACTGTTCTACTACAGCGCGACAACTGAGAGAGCGTCAATGCGGAAAGAGAAGGCGAGAGAGCGCGCAGTAGAACATGCGCACTGCTTTGTGGCTGTCAAACTGTTATACGCAGTTTGTTTACAGTGCTGCTCAAACCATAAACGACTGTTCTTGTTTCAATTTTGATGGAATTTCGAATACAAAATCGTTTTCTTAGCCAATTGGGCAATCATTTTTCGAGTGTTGTTGGATTATGTCATGTCTTGAGTGCGATTTGCTTTTAAAATTCCCATCTGCAAATCGATTAATTAATAATGAAATGGAAAAAAGAAGAAGTACAACAAAAACAACAAAAACTGAAGAAGGGGCATAATTAAATCGATGCAGCTCTATTAATTAACGGTACAACAACGGCGGCTGGCTTGGAGCTAACAAACTGTGACCACATGTTGTGGCGCCTCCAACTGCTGCTGCTGCTGCCACCGTTAATGAAGTCAAGTGCAATGGACAATGGCTAATGGATAATGCAGCTAGCAGCATGAAGCAACAACTGTGCCCCAAGTGGGGCTGCCACTGCCACGGCTGCCATTGCCGGTGGCCACTTGCGACGTGTGCGCAGTAAAGCGCAACAATTTGTTGCACTCAGACGCGGCTCGGCTCGTCTGCTGCGCCTGCTGCTGCGAACTGCTGCGAATTGATTGATAACCAGACTGAAAAGACTTCAGTCTCAAGAGCCGTTTTGGCCGACAGCCAATTGCCAAAGTGCCGCTTGCCGGTTGCCGGCACACACACACACACACTACGCGCATACAAACACGGGGCGTATGCACAATTTGCATGCAGCACAGGCACTTGCCAAGATAAGCAAATTTGCTATAAATGTTGATGGCACATTTTTCATTCATTCACTTTGTTTTTGTTGTATTGTGTATGTGTGTGTGTGTGTTTGTTGTGCCACTTGCATTGAACTTGTTTATTTCTCTGCCATAATTGCAAGTCATTGCAGTTTTCTAACCATTCCCATTCCCCCATTTCCAACTAGCCCATAATTAAGGCCGCCTCTTAAACTACAAAAACTTCACTCACTGTGTGGCAAAATGCATTAGTATTACGAATCGATTGTGATTGCTTTAAATGTTCGACGGGTTTTTTTTGAACAGAGTGTCTACGAGTTGCAGTGCGATCTTTTATAGATCTCTTGCAGCAGTTAAGATCGTTTAACTTTGATATGCAAAGAGTGTAATTTGGCACGACAAAATGTCATCAAATCTTTAAGATTTGTAACTTGATGGAGTATTGATTAGGGGAAACTAATGTCATTATTATATGCCATGTTATCATGATGATATATCATGATATGATCAGCTGATATTATAATGTGATCATATACTAAACAATATATGTATACAATATCTTTGGTACAATATGATCATCGTTATATTATAATAATATATGTATTTACATATATCATTATAGTTTGAATAATATCATCATGATATATCATTGTAATAATGTACATATATTATATCTTGTCTCACTATATCATCTTCCCTTTTACCAAAATGTCATTTTAATATTAGTTTTACTTTCGAGAAATGCCAGAAAATAAAATTCGTTACTTGTTTTGCAACTTAATTAGTTCATTTCCCTTTTTTGGCTTTCCCTTTACTCACTCGTGTTGTGGGTGGATTTTCCTTTTACCTTTCCAATGAATTTCTATCGACTTTGACGTGCTTTTTTGACCATTTCTACTCTCTCGTGTTTTGTTATTGTTTTCTTTTTGGCTAACTGCCTTTACCTTTCCTTCTCTCTCTTTCTTTTCGCTTAATTTTATAGTTTTCCCTTCGCCAATTGATGTGTTGCCAAAGTCGTAAAGCTGTAAAGCCGTTAAGCAGCGATAGACTGACGCACACAGCGGGGAAAACCCAAAGGGGTGTACCCCCCTCAGGCCTTTTCTTTCTTTCTTTTTGCCGTATTCGTCGCAATTAACACTTGTTGACAAGTTCAGTAGGCCAAGCGATTGTGTGTGTGTTGCGTGGCAGAGGCAATTCAAAGTTAACACTTGACGCCCCCACAATGCGGGTGAGAGACGTTTGTGTGTGTGTTGTGCCCCTTCGGAAATTGGGGACACAGCAGCTGCTATGATTTGAGGCGATTAAAACTTGATTTATGTCGACTCATTAATTAGACGCGCCACATCACACACACAAACAACAATTTTGGCAACAATTTTCCCCCTGTAGGGTCCAGCACAGTGGTGCACGATTTAGTAATATGTTTTCCAGATAGTTCTGTCATTAGTTTAATTTGTCATTCGTTTTTGTTTGCAACAACATTGATCTATTGTTTCCCTATTTTTTCATGCTCAACTCTTTGCTTCTTGCGAAATTGTATTAGCTTATTGCATTACTAATTGATTTATTTTCATATGATTTTAAGGGTTTGCACATGACAGAAACTCTTTGAAATTCTTAATACAAATTTTATATTCTTTTTTATTTTATTTTCATTATTATTTTGATTTATAAATTTACATCAAATTTGCATTAATTTAATTTTATTATCAGTTTAGCAATGTTTTCCATTTTCAATAACACTTGCACCACTGTATCCTCTGTGGGTTGAAATTAATTAAGATTTCCACTGCTTGCTTGGCCTGCTTGCGCTATTAAGTGACCCATTTAATGACCCAACTGCAATTGTCACCAGCTTCTTCCCTCGCACTCCCACTCTCACTCGCACTGCTTTACTCCTGCTGACGTCATTTACATTTGCTCAGTGTTTGTTGTCACTTTGTCTCTCCCTCTTACCCTCTCGCTCTGGCTAATTAGGCGCATTCTTTACGAATGCTCGGCACGACGACAACGAAGGCGACGAACATAAAATGAAAAGTATGAAAACGATCGAGCGCATATTCACCACACCTCGGCTACGCAATGTGGTGAGGTTGAGCGTGCGCGCAATTAGCAAACTGCCCCAAGCAATATGTCCGCTCTCTGCTGCTGCTCTGGTGGCTCTTTTTGTTTTGAATTGAATTCATTAACAGTTTATGTTTAGAACATTGCGTGTTGTTGTTATTTTTGTTGCGGCTTGTAGCATTTTCGCGCTTATTTTTCAGTTGTCGTTTGTTCTTCGAGTGACCAACAATAAAAACGTCGCGAAATGTGCATAATAAATAGTCAAGCAGTTGTAAATGAGTGAGACGATGTGCAAGGAGTGCAAAGTGGGAGTAGTAGTGCAGCAAGCAGTGTTAAAGAATTAAATGAGTCGAGGGTGAAAAGGAGCAGGAGTAATTCTTCCTCTTGCAAAGCAGTTCAAGCTGTGTTGATACTGATCAAATTCTAATGATATTTTAAGTGTTGTAAAGCAGTGCCGAAAATGTGTGAAACAGAAGCAACAACAAATTTTCATATTGGCGATTTAGAAAATGCAGATGATGAGGGCATTGGCGGTGAGTAGGCGTGCGGGGTATTCTGACATTTGGCAACAATTTCAGTTAAAAGAAAAATAATATATTGTGCAAAATAAATACAAGACGACAAAAAGGCGGCATTAAAAGCAAACGTTAAACGCTAGAAAACATGCAGGAATTATGAGGATTTGACCTAAAGCTGCCTACAGAATAAACAAATGACGAGTATGTTAGCAGTATTATATGTATATGTGTGTGTGTGCGTGTGTGTATGTGCGTGTGTGTGTGTCTTCTGCCTACATATTAACATTATTTTTGCATGAGCATTAATACCCTGCAAAAGTGGCGCTTATTAGTGTCGCTTAGATAAAAGCAAGTGGAATAGTAAAGACTTTGAACTTCCAGTATTGAAAAACAAAAATATTAAACAAGAAACTGTGAAAAAACAATTATTAAAATAAAATATAAAATAATATTGAATAATACTTCTCTAGAGTATTACGTTTAGCGTTATTTCTATGACAGAAAACTTCTCTCTCTTCTCCTACATACCCCTTTCTACCACTCAACTTCTTACGGTTTGCCAACCACAAATCCATATAATAAAAACAATAAATATTACGTATATTATATGATTATGAGTATTATATACTGGCGCACATATGCACACCATATGATTCGCATTCGCAATACGAGGAAATTATGAACACTGCTTGCCCTGTGACACACTCGCTGAAATTCATGTAAAACGAATTGTTTCATATTCGGTGATTAATTTCGTAATTTGTGGGGGTATATATATTGTGCCAAATAAAGCAAAAAAAAAAGAATTTCGTATCGTACACACAACTTATCTAAAAATAATCCTGACAACTTGTGCCAAAAACCAAAAGAAAAAAAGAAAAAAAGATCGTTCTGTGTGTCTAAAGATAAAAAAACACATATAAAAATAGAGTAAATAGAATTGCGTTGCGATATATTTTGTATTCTCCTCTATGTTGACAGGGGTGAGGGGGTACGACCTTGAATTACGTTCAGTGCCGCAACGTAATTGCAGAATGTAATGATTAGAAGAATGCACAGATAAGCTCGACCAAAATATACTCTGTTAATGTGTGTGAGAGATAAGATAAATATGAAGTTCGTAGACATCGTAGATAAATTTGAACTTGTAGTGAAAGTCACATAAATCCTCTAGATTACAGGGTAGTATTCGCAAAGCATTAATTCCCCTTGCAATATGTCTCGACTTGCAGATGTTCTTGTCTTTCATCGATAGTTCAACAGTTGCGGACATCAATCGTTCACTTGTCTCGGATTCTCCTCAACATAAGGTTGGCAGTAGCTTGCCCCTATGTTTTGCCTTCCTCTCTCTACCTCCCCTCTGTTCTCCTCTTCGTGATTGACATTCAGCAGGCGTATTCATTGAAAGCGTATACAGTTTCTACTGCCTGACAAGTTCTTCCGCTCTGCGGTCGCTTTTATTGCTTTCATTCTTCTCTTTCTTTCCTACATTGTTTACACTGGAAAATTGTGTTTATAGAGTCGTAGCAATCGTACGGTAAATTTGTATTTTTTTATACAAAAAAAATACGCAATATTATTGTGATAATCTTTATCAAAAGAGTCTAGTTCCAAGAAGCTTTCAGGGTTCACTTTTTGCATTAAATGGGGTTTCAGTTTTACCTTCTCTTTTTGATTATTTATGCAGTAAAACATTCATTGCATTCATATGACAGATATGTAACACATTCACTTAATGGAAGGCTGCACAGTTGACCTTATTTGTCTCTTTCCAAAATAAAATCAAAATGAAAATAAAGGGAGAAGTGCGAAAAAGATATTAGGGATTTAACTGAGATTAAAAGACTAGGACAATTAAAGCTAGGAGGATAGTTAAGAGGAATAAGATATTTTTGTAATTAATATATAAACAATTTTATACCTTGTTTAGCCTAGTTAAGCTTACTAACTGCAGCTTATTCATACACAACATGAGTGCAAATTATTCATTTGAATTTCTCACATATTTCTCGCAATTTGCATACTATTAATGAATTATTTCTACTAATTCCACTTGAATTTTTGTCATGAACGCCCACACACAGAGAGAGGGAAGAGAGAGTGATATTGCGAGAATTGGGAAGAGACAGAGAGGTGGACAGACAGAGGGATAGAGAGAGAGACATAGAGAAAGAGGAACAACACTTGAGCGCTTAAATGGGCGACTATTTAACTGTTTGGATGGTCGGACTGCTTGATTAGTGTCTGACTAGTCTGTCTGTCTGTCTGTCGGGCCGTCTCTTCGACTGTCTCTCTGTGTGTCTGTCTGTCTGTCTGTCTGTCTCTCTGTTTCTGTCTGTCTCTCCGTTTGTCTGTTCGTCCATTTGTCTATCCGTCCCTCCCTTTGTCTATCTTGGTCTTTACTGCCCGTTTGTCACTCTGTCAGTTTGTCTCTTTGTCAGTCACAAGTGTTTAAATGGCTCTAAATGTTTGGCGTCTGTCTCCCTGTCTGTCTCCCCGTCTGTTCCACTGCTATCTGTCTGTCCCTCTGTCAGTCTGCCTGTCCGTCAGTCTGTCGCTCTAAACACTATTAAGTTAAATTGTAATTAAAACGAAACTGCCCACTGTACATCGGGCAACAAACCCAGTTTGCCTTCTCCCACCCTCTCCCTCTCTTCGCTAACTCTTATCACATTTATGGCGACCTAACGCACTAGCTAAACTGACCGTACCTCTACAGACCCCCCTCCCCCCTGCCAGCACTCTCTCCCTTCCCCTTGTCTGTCTTTCATCGCTGGAAACTAAACAGAAACCCGAAAAGTGCGCGCGACTTGGAGATTTCAAGTGAGATTTCTATGGCATTTTAGGGAAAACGCAACTAATTGAAATGCCAGTTGGATTTTTGCGTTGTTGCGTTATTGTTGTTTTTGTTTTTGTTTTTCATGTTGGGTTTTTCTAGCTGCTGTTGTTGTTGTTGTTGTATTTTTAATTACGAACATTTTCAATGGACTTGTTTTTGTTGCACTTTTTTGTGGGTCGTCGCCATGGGCCAAGACAGGTTGCAATTTTCCAAATGTGGCGAAAAACAACAAACACGAATGTGGTGTGTGTGTGAATACATCATGCACTCAGTCAGTCATTCATTCGCAGAGGCAGCTGCCTAATGCCAAATAAGATATTTTGGAATTTCAATTATTTTCGACTCTCTATCCGTGTGCGTGTGTGTCTGTGTGTGTGTGTGTCGTGGTCAGTGCAACACTCGCCGCATGACAGCGCGCTTGCCGCTGCTGCTGCCATTGACTGTAGCCCACTGTGCTGCACAGTGTGACAGCTGACAGCAGGCATCGCCATCTGTTTGCTTGGGTTTCTGCCTTGCACTTTGAAAGATTGCAAAGTTGACGAAAACCCCGAAAAAACAACCGTCATTATGAGCTTGGCTGACCAAATGAATGTGAGAGAATGTAAATGGAAAATGTATGCGAGAATAAGTGCACAGAGAAATGGAATATGGGAATTAGAATTTAGAGGGAGATAGAGAAAGGTATGTGAATGAATCTGTGGAGAGGAGAATTTGGGAAAATATAAAAAAAATAGAGTTGGGCGAGAGATATATAAAGAAAATTTAGTGCAGATAAATGGGAAAATATGTTGTTATATGGTATGTTGTCCTTAGTTGCTTTAAATAGACTTGAAAGCGCATTAAAGCTCTCCTTGAAAGCTGTATTTAAGCGCCCTATCTATTTGTTTGCAATAACAATATAGAGAGGAAGGATTTAAGTGAACTATAGTAGATAATAATGAAGAAAGCTTAATTTAAAGCTCATTAAAGCTCTCTAAAAAAACACTACTTAAACCCACTCAAACATTTTGAGTATTGTGAGTGTTCTTAAAAAGCTTTATTAAATCTTTATTAAAGTTTATTAAAGCTCTATTATATATTATCTTAGGAAGCCCTTTTATGAAGTTCGCTTTGTTTTTCTATTCGAGAATAAAGAGGGAGCAAAGGCAATATGCAGATTGCATAAGAAAAGCTAAAACGATTTATAATTTGATAAAGAAATTAAAGGAAAACTAGCTTGAAAGCTCATTAAAGCACTCTTAGATAATCCCACTTAAACTCACTTAAAATTAATAAGACTGCGCTGAAAACTCAATAAAAGACTTCCAACATATATTGCTGAATAAATCTATAAAATTCAATCCATAAAGATTTTTCAGGATGAAATATCAACCTTGTTGTATGGGAACTATTATGGGAAAATCCAGGTGCACAAAGGGCAACACTTTACACTTTTCCCACACCAAGGTATTTTTTGTCAATGAACGCAGCATTCTCGTAGTCATTTAGGGATTTTCCCAGACTGTCATAAGACGCGCAAGTGTGAAGTATGAAAAGCAAAGGAAAATTATAGGAAAATGCTAAGAAACTAGTGCCCGCATTGAAGCAAATCGAATGGCGAACTACTGAGGTGGTCGGTTTGTTGGCCATAAAATGGCTAAAGAAAAGCACAGCGGGACAGTGGGAGTGCAGCAAAGAGAGAGAGAGATGAAAGAAAGACTGACAAGAGCGCATCCAGTTGACAAGTCTTTGCGTGACAGTGCGTGAGAACCAACGACGGTTCTCAGTGCAGATTCGTTGCGACCTTGGGCAATTAATGTCGTGTAACTAATGTCGTTTAATTGCCTAATTGCTACAGAGAGAGATTTGCAAGGTGATGCAGCATGTAGAGCTGCAGCAGCAGGCAAGAGGCAACGCGACTGTCGTGTGCCCACACAGCCAAGGCGTGTGGCATTGGAACGAAAAGAATGTGCAACTCAGTTGCTTGTGCTAATTGCTAATGGTAGATTTGGAAAATCAATTATGAGGACTGCGGGAAGTTCCCCCCTCAGGCTGTTAAAATTCCACGCTTATTACAATATTTTTTCAAGGCAGGTTTAGACAGACTGTTTGCTTAGGATCTGCAGGATTTTCCCTTGACTTTGTGCATAAATTACGTATTTATATGCAAAATCATTTATTTATTATTATTACAAGTTTTCGGGGACTGTGCACACTGAGCAACAGCAGTTTGTGCACAGCCACAGTCACTTCACATGGCGCATTACACAATCCTTTTTAGTTTCACTTCATGTCACTTCATTTACAGCCAATTTTAGTAATTGGTTTAATGATATTGGCGCAAAATATTTTCCTGCTAGTGGGATAATTTATGAACAGGTTCAGGTTTGTTTAGTGCGCCAGTTTTGTACGGTTAGTGAAAGAAAAAGTTGAAATTAAATTCGGAAATTTATGAAAACTCATTTTTATTAAATTTGAAATTTACTTAAATGAAAGTTTATCATAATTGAAATATATATTGTTTTTTAATATGTCAGAATCGAGTAACAATTAAAATACTCTTGCCATAAATATATTTATAGCACACACTGTGGCAGCCTCTCAAGCACCTTCATATGGAGAATGCTAATGGAAAATTCCTACCATCTCAATATTTCTCTTGGCATTTCAAAACTCTGCAACTTTATTAACAAATTCCAAAGTTGCATGAAAAGCTACAATAAAATGCCAATTGAAAAGCAAAGAAAGATCATTAACAAATTTAACAACATGTTCATTGCGCCAATTATTTATTTTGTATCTCAATTGAGATTGCAATTTTCATAATTTTCGAATTAAGAAATGATTTTAATAAATCAAGCATGACTAGGAAATTGATAAGCAGCAAACTATGAGGAAGGAGAAAATAAAACAAGTGTACGGAATGTGTAGATTTCGTTTGCCTGCGGTGTTTTTCATTGGAAAAGCAATGAGCTGGGGACTGGGTGCGGTACCCCCCACCTTGGGGTACTGGTTGTACTGGTTGGCGTTGACAATTTTGTACTCGCATTGAGCATAGTCATTGATTATGGCGCGTGCTTGTAAGGAAATCGTGTTAAATTATGGATGGACAGGGGATGGGAATGGACAAATAGATGGGTGGCTGGTGGATGGATGGACAGACGATGCATCGATGGACTGACAGACGATGGATCTATGTATCGTTGTATCGTTGTTGGCTTCACTCATCGATCGATCATGGCAAGGTGGCTGACCCCACACAGTCTCCATCTGCAACTCACATTTGCTCACGCATCCTCCTCTAATTGACAGCTGTTGCTCTCGCCTACCTGCCCGCCCCCCCCATTTGTGGGCGTGACTACACACTTGCACCCATGTACAGTGAGTGTAATTTGTGCAGACACAGTGTCGATTTGCTTTCGCTTTCTTTGGTTTCATTTTTTGTAGACTTGTCTCTTTTTTCTTTCCTTCCCCATCTTGTCTTGCGGTTTCTCGCGCCACACACACTCGGCAATTTCTCATCTCAAATGGCAACCGAACTGAACCCAGCTGAACTGAACTGAACCTGAGTCATCATTAGTTCATAACTTTCGCTTGACACACGCTTAGATAATCATAAAGAGTAAACTAACTTGATCTCTCTCTCTCTGTCTGTCTCTTGCAGAATCTCTGCGCTCTGGTGTGGATCAAACGGAACTACAAGAGCTCAATGAACTTGGGCTTCTGCTATCTGCGGTCCCAAATGCTGTACCACGTGACTCGAAACGTGCCTCCATCAGTCATGAACACATTGACTGCACTTGTGGCACAACAGAAACAGCCGATTGCCAGTGCGATGCGGCCGCCGAGAAGGCGCCCAAGGTGAAGCGCCAGGAGCGCAAGGAACCACTGGAACCACTGGAACTGGAGTCGCAAGAGTCAAACAAAGAACGGCTTGAACAGGAACTAATACAGCAGAATGAGTTGGAGAAGGTACAGCCAAAAGAAGCAGAGATAGCTGCCAGTAAGGTGAGTAAATGGAGATAACTAAATTGGTATAGGGTTTGTCAGTTTCTAGCTGTTTATTGGCTGTAATTTGCAAGCTAATAAACATAAAATTATCACACTTAATTAAATAACTAAATTATATAAAGATCTTTTAAATTTTCAATATTCTCTCTTTACAGGTTCTTTACGAAAACACAACAAAAACATTAGTAACAGATGGAGGTATAGCCGCAGCCCAGCTGCCTGCCCTAAAGTGTTATATACAAAAAGGCAGTTTGAACTATGAACTTCTGGCCAGTTGCCTGGAGTTAAGGAAACAACAGCAGGACGAGAGCCAGTGCCAGTTGACGGGATTGGCCATTGTTGTGCAGTTCATGTCCAAGCAGGTGAGTTCGATAGTCGTCGGCAGAGTTTCAAGAGGCAACTTAGGAAACATGAATGGAGTTAGAGTAAGAGAAGGAGAGATAGAGAAAGGGATTTGGGTTAAAAACAAGCGCCAGGGATTGGCAATGCTTCAGTTAGTCCGTCTCGAAAACTTTGTTCGGTTTTCATGCACTGCTGCATTCTTTGTTCTTTTTGACATGCACAGGACCTCGGCTCGGCTGGTCTGCTCTAATAAAAGGCCAAAGATCCCGCTAGGATTGAAATTTGCCTTAAGCTATGCTTAAATTTGAGCTAATTTCGTTTAATTGTTACAGTTTTGGCTAAGCTGCTCAATCCGCAAGCCGAAACTGAAACGAAACCCGAAACCGTATCCGGTTCTGCATACGGTTCGTCATTAAGCCGGGGCCACTTATTGTTTGCACTAATTAAAATTCGCATCTGTTCGGGACGGTGCTCGGGTGCAGGCTGTGTCTCTCTCTCTCTCTCTCTCTCTCTCTCTCTCTCTCTCTCTTCTCTTTCTTTTCTTTCACTACAGTTTTGCTCTCGTCTTACCCTTTTGTTTTGGTCAGCTTGGGAAAAGGGTGTGATCTGCTCTGCATTCAATTAATTGTTATCATTTTGCTGGCCGAAAGGATTTGCATATGAAACTTTGTCACCATGTGTGAGTTTCGACAGTTTGCTAGGGTTACATTTAACAGCTATACATTATAAATAGAAAAGAATGCAAATTGTATTCAAAATGTATTTCAAAATTATAACATGACAAAAATTCTGTGAAACTACCTGTTCGATTTAGACAAATCCTCTTCGTTTTTCTTGAGTTGTTGGATTGAAAAGAATTGAATTAAAGTGCATTTTATTCTAAGAATTTCGAAAGGTTTTCCACTTAGCCTTAGCCTTGCACTAAATATACTTTACTCTACTCATTGAATTGTGTATTTTTTATCTTTACTATCTCTTGTAAATCATTTATCATTTCTAAGGATGACAAACTTAACAAACCATTAACATTCTTTATATAATTAACTTCATATTAATGGGACTATTACTTTTCAGCAGTTATCTTTTATTCACCCAACTACCTGTCGTTGCCCTGCCCTGCCCTCTTGCAAACTATTAAATATCAATAACAAGATCATAAAAATATGCGACAAACGCAACGACAAAAACATTATTTTGACATTTGCATCGATGGGATTAGAGTTGGAGTTGTCTGACATGTCTGAGTTCGGAGTTAGCCATGCAAATCGATTTATGATGTTGTTTGTCTGCTGACTTTTCAACCGCAGACAGGTAGAACTGTTGAAGGCGAAAAAACAGTAAGAAGGTAGAAGTTTTTATGCGTATTTAGAATATCGTTGATTTGAAAAGAGAAAACATAAAGTAATACTTTAAATTACGCTTTTTTGAGTCTATTTTCGTTATATAGAAGAAGAAACTTTGCTGAATTTCTCTTGCGTCATCAGAAGTTAAATCAATCTAGATATCAAAACTTGGTCAACATTATATGCTAAATGAAATGATGATACTTTACTACTTGTATATTATGTTTCCGATATTTACATTATTTATTTGATAAGATGTGAACATTAGGTGAACATAGGGGCCTCACTCACAATTCCAAGTTTCTCTAGTGATTAATTTTGCATACTACATACAATATTCCTTTCATATTACTGTCATAACCATAATTAGCTATTGTACGAGTATATCCACAGATATGCTCTAAATGCAAACAGTGTTTGTGTTTCTTGTAAGCCGCGTGAGGAGGTCTTTGCATAACACGCTAGAAAAACCCTCTTTGCACTCTGCTTAATCCCCCGTTTTGGTTGCACAACATTCGAATAGATATTTTGGATTTGGATTTGTATTTGGGATTTGGGTTTTCAGTTTGGGTAACTTGTTGCATGCGGCGGCGGCGGTTGCATAGTTGCACAAACAAATAGAGACACAACATCTTTACAACACACGGAAAGTATTCAGTGGAATTTCTCAGAGCGAACATTGCACACGTAATGTGCCGCATAATGAATAAATCGCGCAATAATAATATTTTCTATATGTTTTCCATAATATTTCCCACTAAAAGCCTAAACGGCTGTGTCAAACATAAATATTTATTTAGTTCTTCTCTTCTCAATGATCCACTGAGATTTCACAGTACGGTGTGAAAACCAAGGAAAAACGCGTCCTTTGCATGCGCACAAGGACATTGCTTGATCGAGGGATCGAGCGATTGAGAAGGACATTGCGAGGGTGCACGGAGCGAACGTGCGTGATCGCATGTCCTTTTTTATGATATTTTTCGCGCGCTCTCTCTCTCTTTCTCTCACTCTTTGTGTCGCTCTGTGTCTGGAGTGAAGGACGTGGAGGATGTCAATGTCAGAGTTTATAAGGAAATCGAACAATCTAGAAATCTAGAGCGTAGACTCAAAGAGGTAGTCAAAGGATTAGGCGACAGACACTTTAATTGTAGCTTCTGCACAGGTAGTCAAGGCTAGCAAGGAGACAAAGTCTGGTACTGAGACTTTGTAAATGAGACAGAGACAGAGACATTTACACTGTGGGTTCTGCAGACACGTAATTACATTCAATTTCTAATCACGGCGACAGACGACGACAGGCAACTTTTCACTGATTATAGATCCTCCTCTGTCGGACATTCTAATTTGTGGATCAATTAGCTCTGGTCCTCTTGACCCTCTCCTTATGATCTTTGCTAATTAAAATTGTGAAACCCCTATTTACTTAGATGAAAGGAACTAATTAGCAAACCCTTAGTACATAGGATACGGTTAGTGCAAATCTTCCTCTGTCGGACATTCTAATTTGTGGATCAATTAGCTCTGGTCCTCTAGGCCATGTTGAAGGTAAAGATTACATTGTGGTAATGCAGATCCTTATGATTTTTGCTAATTAAAATTGTGAGACCTTAATTTACTTTGATGGAAGGAACTGCTTAGCAAACCCTTAGTACAAAGCATGCGTATAGTGCAAATAGAGCTCTAAGTTCTTTTGCAACTACAACGATTCCCAATCTACTTAGACAAATAAATTGCCTTATGATACTGGAGACTCAAATAACAGAGGTAGTGCAAACGAACTGTTCAACAAATAAAGAACAGTCTAATAATAATAAAGGAGTTTGCTCCTTCAAGAGTCTTTTAGTTATGATTGTGCAGTTCGCACAGATGCTTCATTTGAGTAGATCTTTCCATGAACCTTTCTGAAGTAGCATACAATTTCACTTTTCAGTTCTCAAGTACCTCGTGAAAATTGCAATTGGTTTTAGTTAATCAAATTTGTGTCAAGCACTCGAATAATATTCAAATTTAACTCTAGCTAACGCCATGGCATATGGCAGATAGACGATCCTTTGAACAGTTCTACGTTCGACACGCGTCCACCCAAAATGTCTCAGAGAAGGAGAGTAAATTGAAGTATATTCAGCCGCCCCAAGGCGGGCACCGACACGGACAGGGATACGCGGCTGTGGTGTGACTAATTTTGAGTTACGAAAACCACATGACGGGTTAGAAATCATGTCTGGAGAATAAGCCACAGCAACAACGGGTTAGAGAAATTGTGACTTCAAGGCGTGGAGGCGTTGCCTGGTAGCCAACAACGCCCCTTGGTCCACCGAGTGCCACACCCACGTTGTTTTACGTCTTTGCTTTTTTTTCCATTTCGAAAATTAAGAAAAACTGCACGAAAACCCTTTTTGGAAATCTGCTGTAAATATTTTGCTCGTTATTTGCGCACCTTTACCAGCGGCGGTACCTGCCCAGTGCCTTCCTCTCGTTGTCTGTTGTCTCTTTCATCTTTTCGTAGTGCTCTCTTCCTGATACCTTTTGGTACTGCTCTCTCCTGATACCTTTTTGGTACTGCTCTCTCCTGATACCTTTTGGTACTGCTCTCTCCTGATACCTTTTTGGTACTGCTCTCTGTTGCTACTTTGTTGTACTGCTATCATCCTTTAACCTCTTGGTGCAGCTCTCTCTTGCTGCTACCTTTTGGTAGTGCTCTCTGCTCTTCTGTTACTACCTTTTCGGTAGTGCTCTCTTCTTCCTGTCCTACCTGCTCTGCCTATAAAAGCAAGCGAGCACGTCCTGCACCATCATCAGTTTACTAAAAGTATTCAACGTGTTCAACACGCGATAGTGTGAAACCTTTTTCGAAAATGTTTGAACATCTTGTGTTTCCCAACGAGAGCCTGTCCGCTCAAACAATGGATTTTGAGTTGATCAGCTGGTCGTTAGATCCCGATACAGCAACAACAGAGCAGAACAGCAGCAACATGGATATATTGTCTAATGATATAGAGGTAAAGAACGGAGAGAAAAGAACAGAGAGGGTTATTTGTTGTAGAAAGAAGAAAAGAAAAAGAAGAAACTCTTTAGTTTTTAAAATACAAATAGAACAAGAATATATATACATATATATATATATATGCAAAACATATATAGAAAATAATGATAAATATCTTCAGACTTATCAAATACAAATCTAGATATATTATAGAATTTGATAAGTATAGAATACTTCTAAGAATTATTCCGATATCTTTAAATATATATACTTGTATCTCATCATAATAACTGTAGAATACTATGTAAACTTCTTTCTGAAAACACTCGCCATTTTCTTTGTGAGTTTTCCCAACATTCCCTTGAACTGCCAGACAAAAGATACTCAAGAAGTTACTTTTGAGATACCAAACAATGGAAGCAGGTAGCAAAATGCAGTACTAACCTTTGTTGTTTTGTTGCTTTGCAGATGGACAAATTGAGTTGCCAGGAGAGCAAGGTGAGCTCGAAGTTGGATGAGACCCTGACGCTGCTGCAGCAAACACAGCGCAATTGCGAAGAGCTGCGCAAGCAACTGCACGACAAGGATGTGGAATGGACACGACGAGAGCAAGAGAATAAACATTTGCAGCGCAGTGAACTGCAGCAAGGTAAGACAGTGTAACCTTTGCCCTCCCCACCACTGCTCAACTAACTCGACTCACTCTCTCTCTCTCTCTCTTTCTTTCTCTCTCCATTGTAGCACAAGACAAGCTGCAGGAGGTGCAAATGTTGGCCAAAGAGCGTTTCCGTGAGCTCGAGTCGCAGCTGCAGGCCAAGGATGAGGAGAAGAAGCAGGCACTGCAATCGTATCACCAAGAGATTGAGCATCAGCTGCGCCACAAGCAGGAACAGCTGCAACTGGCCGAACAGCAGGTGCTGCAGTTGCAGAAGCGCATACATGATCAGGAGCAGCAGGAACAGCAGCTGCGGGAGAAACTGACGCGCAAGGAAAGCAGCTACACCATGCGTCTGTCGTCGGCAACACAGCGCGAGGAGGAGGCACAAGCAACGATCAGGGCATTGACCAAGGAGTTGCAAACACTGCGAGCCAGCACCGAGCACAAGGAACGTGATCTACGCGATCGTCTTGCTCTCAGTCAGGATGAGGTGACGGTGTTGCGCACCTCATCCCAGCGTCGCAGTCCCAGCACCAGCCTCAATGACAGCGCCGCTGAGCTGTGTCGCCTCACCAGTGAGGCAGACAGTCTGCGCTGTGTGCTCGAGCTGAAGCAGGCGGAGATTTCCACACTCTCCAAACAGAATGCCGAACAACAGCGCGAAATTGATGAGCTGCGCAGCAGGAGCAATCGCGTCTCAGTGCTGGAGGCCACCAATGAAATGTTGCGCACCGAACTGGAGACCAAAACCGAAAAGGAGAAGTAAGTAAAACTCCCTTTGCCTTTCAGCAACACACACTAATCTATGCCTTCCTGCCCTTCTTCCTTGCAGAGAACTCCAGCGGCAAAATGATGAAATGCAAAAAGGCCTTCAATCACGAGAGCATCAAGCGCAAGCGCATCTCCTGCGATAACGAGCAGCTGCAGTATAATCTCAAGCAGCGCACCGAGCAACTGCTGCTGGTGCAGAACCAGCTGCAGGAGCAACTGTCCAACTGTTCCCAGTTGGATGCATCCCTTAACTACAGTCGCAGCAACAACAGTTCAATGCGCGCCAGTTTGGATTGCGCTGCTGCCCGCTGCAATGCGTCATCATCATCGACAACATCATCACCCCCCGCCTCGCCTGTCATCAAGGGTGTCATCGAACGCAACGACTCGGTTAGCTGGGTTCTCGAAATGGACGATGAGACGCCACAGGTGGCTGCCTCGAAGCTGGTGCGACGCGCTGGCTCCTTGCGCAGCACCTGCGAACGCAGTCCCACACAGCGTCGCCAGCTGTCGCAGAGTGCCAGTGTCGCCAGTGGCAGTAGCAGCACAATACACAATGGACATGCCAATGGACATGCCCATCACTCACATGCTGGTCCCAATCCGCTCTCGCAGAGTATGTCTGCTACCATTCTAATGCGCACCCAATCACATGAGCCCGAATTACCGCGTCCACTCTGTCGTGCACGCTCTCAATCCATTTGTGGCAACCAAAAGACGACGCCGCCGACGACTGTTGAGCAATCGCTGCCCGACTGGCATCCGGAGGAGTTGAGAGCCAGTTCACCGCAGCCATTGCCACCGCCGCCCGTCGATATGCGTGTCCGTTGTTCGACCATGAACAAGGCAATGAACAAGAAGTTCCAAGAGATCCAGGAATCTGCCGGTGAGGCAATGGTCTCGGGTGCCAATTCAGAGGATGAAAGCTGTTCGGCCTCGTCCGAAGATATGCGTAGCTCGTCGGCATCGAGCACAGCCTCTGCTGCCGGCTTGTCGTTGTCCAAGCGACAGAAGCAACCGTCGCGTATGTCTATCGAGGAGGCGCTGCTGTTGGAGCAGGTGAATGGCAGTTTGAATGGCACACCGATGGAGGTTAGCTGGTCTGAGGATGCTGCCGATGCGGATGCAGCTGAGGCGCATGTACTGGCATGACAGGCGGCGCCACTACAAGCCATGGTGGGTGTTGGTGTTGGTGTAGGTGTCAGTGTGGGCGTTCGTCTGGGACTGGGCGTGGCATACGAAGAGCGTGCTGTCATCGAGCAGATAGCCGAGGCAGCCGAAGAGGCTTATGAAATGGTGGCTGTCGATGCGCAACAGGAAGAATTAATTGTGGGTGATGAAGACGACGACGAGCCAGAGGAAGAGGAAGACGAGGAGGAGGAGGAGACAGCGGGGGACGAACAGAATGATCAGGAAGATTTTGATGATGATGACGATGACAATGAAGACGATGATGATGATGATGATAGCTTCTAAAGCAGGCGCGCAGATAGGAGATTGTAGAACAATTCAACTAGCATAGCTTGTCGCGTAATAACAACAACAACAACAACCACAAGAAAAATGAAAATGAAACAGAAATGAAAAACAAGAACAGAAAAACGACTTATAACATTGGTTGGTAAATTGTAATTTAAATTAATTTCAGATAACTTTTTCTGTGTAAATAAGTGCATTTAGCGTAGGGGAACAGAAAGAAAGAAGATATATATAATTTTTCGGCAAATCGGCAGAATAAAAATTAAACAAATTAAAATAAATACACATAGTTGAGATGCTATAAAATAAAATATGGGAGAGAGATATACGAGTATGCAGCAGAGCAGAGCCACACACAGCAAGCGGATCCGTCACAGTCTAAAGAGAATATTATTTGGGGTTGAATAATGATTCAAATTCAGTATATACATAACAGTATAACAGTATGCAGTAGTGTATAACAGCAGCAGCAGCAGTAGAACACACTCTTTGCGAACACGTTTCAAATACGATATAAAATACGATAATCTTACGAGTATATGAATATATATAAATATATGTTATGGTTAGGCATTTAGCTCAAAACAGTATGAGAATATATATCGTATATAGATATATACACCCACACAAACACACGCATATATATATTTGCATATAAACTATGAAATATTTAATACTATTCTACTCTAATCGCAACTCGAGATATCGTATATTCTATATAGTATTTAATGTTATACCAGCTCCTCCTCCACCCCATTCGATTGTATGGTTTGCTCAAGGGAATACCTTAAAATGAAAGAGAAACCCCCGAAAACCTGTAACCCAAAAAAACAACAACCCAACCATGAATGATTTCAAATCTATAAAATTTAAAACAAAACTTAAGCTTTAATTTCTCTTCGTGCGTGTGTTTCTTATTTATTATTTAGTTTTTAGGAATACCCATAATTATATTATACTCTAGAGAGTATGTTTCCTAGTTTGTAGACCAACCCGCCCCCCCCTCTCTGTATATTAGTTCGTTTTAGCTTAGCTCTTACGTTAATCTTTACGTTTTTAATCTGTTATGTATCTGTATCTGTAATTGTAACTATTATAAATGTATCTAATTATCAAGCAAGTCTTATATTTATAAGTCGCGAAGAAGGCAAGCAAGATGAATACGAAGAAGAGTTTATATAACACGCAGCATTGTCATTAATTATTAAGTATAATACGCAAACTATGTTATTTTTTATGTGTGAGCCCAGAAAGAGAATACAATATAACAACAACAACAACAACAGCTGATCCTGAATAAGTGTGAAATGAGAAGCGGAAGAAGATGAAAATGATGGTATAAAATATAACAGTATAACACAAATTGCTACCGAAACAAGAAACCTTAAATATTTGTTTGCTAAATCATTTCAAACCCTAAAAATAAAATAGTAATTGTTTCAAGAATCCTCGCAAATGTGTTTTCAAATGGGGGAAGTTTATATTATATATTTCAGATTAACAAAAAGGCAACTCAATATATAATGTACATGGTAATACTTAAGCTCGAGCAGAGCTCTCTTCCTGTGTACTGTCCTGCTCGAATGTTGTGAGTAGTTTGAACTTTTGAATCTTTCCAGATGTGGTCTTGGGGAATGTTTTGACGGGTATCACATAGCGTGGCACCTTGAAGTGCGCCAGTTTGCCCTTGCAGTATTCTTTGAGCATTTTATTGTCGAACGTGCTGGGATCAACATCATCCTGAAGCCGGACAAAGGCACAGGGTTCCTCGCCCAGACGCTCATCGGGCACGCCAATCACCTGAAGTGGACGGAAGAATAAGAGAAGAAAGTTCAATCAGAAATGTTTCAAGGAAGGGAAGGGGGAGGTATAACCTACATGTGCCTCGACCACTTGTGGCATTGAGTTCAAAAAGTCTTCAATCTCTTTGGGGAATAGATTTTCGCCACCGCGTATGATCATCTCCTTGAGACGACCCACAATGCGGCCATAGCCATCGGCTTCGAGTATAAACTGATCGCCAGTATGCAGCCATCGATCCTCGGCGTATATCTCCTTGGTCTTAGCGTCATCGCCGTGATAGCCCAACATGGTTAAGTAGCCACGCACACAGAGTTCACCAGGCTGGCCAAAGGGCACCAGATTGCCCTGGGCATCGATGCACTTCGCTTCGATATGATCTGTGAGAAAGCCCACAGAATTGAGTACACGATCGTTCTGCTCGCCAGGTACAGATTGAAAGACCACCGCGGTTGTTTCGGTCAGACCGTAGACACTATGCACTGCCTGTACGCCAAGCACATTTCGGATATCCTTGATCAACTGTGGCGACACGATCGCTCCACCTGTAATGGCCTTCTTCACCGGCGGCAGAGGCACTTGCAGTTTACGCTGTTCTTCAATTAGATCCACATGCATTGTGGGTGTGCCATGGATCACTGTGCAACGTTCCTTAGCGATTGTTTGCAGCGAATCTTTGGGACTGAAACCCGCAGCTGGTAGCACAATTGTGGCACCATGAGTCAGAGCAGCCATGATGGTGATCGATACACCGTACGCATGGAACAGCGGCACTTGAACACAGATTCTCTCTCCGGCCAGCTCATTGCGAGCACCCACATGCATGCCATTGTTGACAAGACTGTAGTGGGAGATCAGTGCTGCCTTGGGGTTGCCCGTGGTGCCGGACGTGAATTGCACATTGCATGGCGACTCGGGGATAATCTGACGTTGCAGTTTGCCAATCTCCGCCTGCTCAGAGGCATTGCTCAGATCGAGTACCTCATCGAACCGTAGCGCACCCTTAAGACTCTGCTGGCTGTTGATAATGACCGATTTGAGGTGAGGGAACTTTTCACTACGTATCTTTCCAGGCTCCGATTGTGCCAGTTCCGGGCAAATATCACGTAATATCTCGTAGTAGTGTGTTCTCTTGAAAGCTTCGGGTGCCACAATTGCCTTGATGTCCACCTTCTTGAGACAATACTCTATTTCGGGGCCCTGAAAGGCGGGATTGAGGCCCACCGAAGTGAGGCCTGCTCGCGCGGCACCCAACATGGTCAGATACCAGTGGATATAGTTGGGTGCCCAAATGCCGACGGCATCGCCGTTCTTTAGTCCCAGCTTACGAAAACCCGCCGCTAAACGATCCACTTCAGACAACAGGCTGCTAAACGTGTATCGCTTGTCCTCGTGAGCCGATACTATCGCCTCAGTGCTGCCGAAATTAGAGGCTGAGAGCTCAACCTGTTGGCCCACAGTGCGATAAACCAGCGGCTTCTTGCCTACATGATGAATATAGCTGTAATTGGATAAGCTGCAAAGAAGAAAGAAATTGAGTTTAATTTACAAATTCATTTTTTATAACTAATAATCATTTATAACTAAATTAAAATAATTGTATTTCTTATTGAAAAGTTAGTCAAACACATTTCTACAAAGAAATTCAACTTTATTCAACGCTTGGGGTCTGTGTCTACGCTACATTTATGGCAGCTGAGCTTGTGCGAAAGCTCACACGAAAAATACATTTGGCATAGGTTTTGTTATTGTTTTTTTTTTTTGGCATGTACTGCTTTGCATAGATTATATGAGTTAAGTGTTCACACGAGTCTGTTACTCTTATCAGTTTGAAATTATGCATGGATTGAATAATATAAAATTAAATAGTTTGCAATTTAAATTCAATTACGATTAGGGTGTGTATCCCTCAGTCTCTCAAGTATTCAGACAAAACCGACTTTCGCCGCTATAAATAGCCGTGTCAGTGGAAAATTACTTTCTGCGTAGTTAAGAACAAAGTATTCCGCTCATCAAACATTTCAATTGAACAGGTGCACAGGTCTTTGATTAATTCTATTTATGTTTAGAACAGTAATTTTACAATGAATTTTGAAATTCGATAATTAACATGTGCCAGCTAGATTCCAGATCAATATTTGTATGTATCTATGTAAGTATCATGTTCTATCGGTAAACTGAAGATCAAATACTCTACGCGATAAGAAATGGTATTAGGCTTCATTAAATAATTAGAATATCTATTATTAGGTGTTTATTGTAGACCAAAAATAATCGCAAGTTTGATAACATTTATGAATGCCCTTTGTATCAGAATCCAAAAATAATATTACGTAACTTGGGGCAAGCCAAAAAGAGGCTGACGTGGAAGATTAGCCTCAAGACAACAAAAATATCTTCTCAACTAACTACAATTGGACTAATCCTCTGATGAGATAAGAAACAGGTCTTATTACTTTGCTGACCTCCGGTTCGTGTTCTTGCTTAGCGAACGTACTTACCAGCGCAATGCGTTGAGGGCCTTGTTCTGCCTGAGCAGATGTTTTGCCATAATTTGCAATTTCTTGTTCAACATTTTCACATACACGAAATTAAAAACAAAAACAGACGTATTCACAATTGATTTACCAGGTATTATTCAAGTGCAAGTTTTAATAGTTATTTCTATTTCCATGTAATATATATTTTCGGCAATTGATTTTTTCGATGAGCTCGCACGTCCGCACTATGTGGCGCTCACAAGTGAATTGAGGCGCTCAAATAATTGAGCAAGTTCAAGTTCTCCTTGTCAGGCCCCTTCTCGCCGAAAGAGAATGTCATCATCATGTGAGAGAGAGAGAGAGTGAGAAAGGAGAACTGTTGGCGCGTGGGAAAGCGTTTCGCTATAAACTCATGTTTGTTTTGTTTCGTATTCATCATCGTTTCTGTTTTGTTTTCATTTTTCTATACGGCACGACACGTGTCTCGCTCAACTGTTGATTTATATACATACATGTATATAGATAGCAGATGTTTAACTGTGTTACATTGAGCTATTATATAGCGGCTCTTCTATACCCTACAATGGGTTATATCATTTTGTTCAACAGTCAAGTAAACTGTTAGATAAGAACAGTTCTTTTTCAGCTAGTAGCATCCACGTTATCAAAACAAATAACTATAAATGATTTTGTTATAGCTTAAGTGTTTTTCGGTTATACAAGGGCATAGAAGCTTCGACATGCCGATAAAAGCTTTTTTCTAGCTGCTTATTTGCTATAACCATTTTTATTTGTTTTTTCTGCCGGCATTCGCTGTTTATTCTCAGTTGTTTGGCTTCTTTTCTAACAAAAGCTCTGTTCGAGGGCAACAAGGTTGTGCTTTATGGGAGCTTTTACTTGAGTGATTTGTTTGCAGCTCACAGTCATGATCATGATCTTGAAAATGTGACATATTTATAGTCAGGGTATAATGGGGAATATTTACTTGACATAATTTAATGCAAATATGAATTAACTTTATTTATGTTTTAAACTTTATCTGACAACAAATTTAAACTTATCAACAAAAGTTGAAGTTTGCTTAAGCACACTCTCTTATCACTTGTACTTTCAAACATTATCAAAGTTCAACAAATTGTTCAAGTATAGAATCTGACTGAAGTACCTAGCTCTGGATCTAAAACTGGTTTATCCTTGCCCAATAGAATCTCCTTGACGGTGGGCAAAGAGTTCCGTAAGTTATGATAACTATCGACAGCCTCCTGGTTGACTTCAAAGAGGACATGTGAGGTTTTATAATTTTTGGGCAACGTTTGGTGGATAAAGTCACGTTCCGTCGCCTTTCCCTCCTTCATGCAGAAGTCGGGAATTTTGCTGCATTTGCATTCGGGCGGAACCAAAGCCAGCTCAAAGAGTAGCGTGGCAAAGAGCTGCTGCATTTTCTGGAACGACCTTTCGCTCATGTGCTCGTCCTTCGCCAAGGGTTTCTTGTGAATCGCACAGAATGGCAGACCAATTACCTGGACATTGTCGGCACAGTAGCGTCGCACCTCGTTTACCATGGGCATAGAGATAACGATGGTGTCCGGAATGAGGGCTATGACATGGAACACCTCTTCGTAGGCACGACGTGCGGCCAGCACAAAGCGATCATACCGTGCTCCATTCAATGGTTTAAGCGAATCCGTAACACGCAAATACGCATGATTGGTGCAATTCAAGCGACTATAGGCCTGATTGAAGTGATCGCGTATCCGATAGGTGACATACTCGATGTTCTGATCGGCCAACAGTTTAACCGAAAACGTGGCCAAAGCCTCCGTCATCGGCGCAAAGTCGCGCTGGCTCCCTAGTTGTTTCGACTTCACCGAATGCATCGTCATGGCAGGCAGGCACCAGCGATACTTGAGGAACTCGGCAGCTGACTGCTCATGGACTACCTTTGACACTCCATACCTGGCCTTGAATTCCATGACACCATCTTCGGTCAGGCTGAGTATGTCCCAGTCGTATTGCGTCAACGGCAGCAAGTGACGATGCAGTCCCTCGACTTGACACTGTCCGCCAACCATCAGCGTATTCATCAGTATACACATCTCAGCCATGGGGTCCATTCTGGCCGGCATTGGTGCTTCAGTTGGCTGTTCCTCCTTTTCGGTGTCGTCGTCGACTGTTTGCTTTGACTTCACTTCAAACTCAAAGTGAATATAACCAGGGTGATTGATAGAAAGCACTGCCTTGCCATTGGCAATCCACTTATTGGTGGTGTCCAACAACAGATCGACCCCAACGAAAAAGTCTTTGCGCTCATCGAGTACCTTGCGCAGTAGAAGCAAATTGGCATTCGCATCGGTATCGATAATGAATCGAATATTCACCGGTAGTTCTCCGGTTTGCTGCATCCACGCGTCTATGGCATGTATCCAGCAAATGACGGCTCCCTTTTTATGGGTCAATCCGCGGGCATAGAGTTTACCATCCTCTCGGGTGAGACTGAAGGGATTGTGCGCCCAGCCATCGGCGGGGCTTACAGGTAGCACTCCAATGTTCCCATAGATGAGTACTACGTTTTTCGCCGGTGTCCCAAAGTGATCGGCAAAGATCATCCAGTGTCCAGGCTTCTTGGGATCATTTTTCACCTCCACCAACTCCACATCAAACTTCAGCTCCCCTAGACGCTGAGCGAGTCGTTCGCAAATCTGCTTGTTCTCCGATAAGTATTTCTCATTTCTCGGTATGCTCCGCAAGGACATCATATACGAGAGCTCCAACAGATTTTTCTCACGATTGAAAAAGAGGTGGTCAAGGACATTATCCAGTTGCACTTCCGTCACCGTAATACGGTCCTTCGGTGCATAGTCCCGCACACAGAAATCTTGCAGGCAGTCACATTTATCGTCCGGAGAGCGGTCCACGAACACACCGTATTTGCGTTCGCTCCAGACAATCATTTTCAAACAAAGTTTTCACAAAAATTTTGACTACACTAAAGCGACTGAATTGAAAAAACAAACTGACTTGATGTTACCGGGTTTCATACTCCCTTCGCCTAGGATTGAATGCTATTGTGTCAACTAAAATTGTATATAACACGCCGACCTCAAAGAGTGTGTTCAAAAACCCGAATTATGAATTTTGAATTATACGTAATCCGCGAAAATTCAAAATTCGTGATACTTTTTGAACACACCTCGTATAACCTTTAACCATCAAAATTGGTTAAACAGGGTATACTCATTTTGTTCAAATGTATGTTACAGGTCGAAGAAGGCGTGGCAGATCCCACAAAGTACATATATTCTTGATCAGCATCACTAGCCGAGTCGATTAAGCCATGTCTGTCTGTATGAGGACACAGATCTCAGCTGTTATAAAAGCTAAAGACACCAAGTTTGTCATTTGGGTCCCTGTATATTATACGCAGATCAAGTCACTTAGATTTCAGCAACTATAAGAGCTTAGTGTATCGATCTTTGTGACAATATGTTTTATTATTCCGCTCAGATTATATTTATTTTATATTTGCCCATATAATTCGAAATTAGTATTGATAGTAACATCCACAGTTCCCCATCCACTTTTCTATTGAATCGACAGCTTTTCTCAATGTCTGCTTTAAATTTGACAAGTCGAATCATTAAATAGAACTCTCGAATTTAAAACACACATTGAGAAAGACGGCCTCATGCAACGGCGTTTTGCTCCAGTTCCTGATAGGTTAGAGTTCAATGTTTAGGTTTGGCTGGGGTTTAGTTGGTTGGTTTAGGTTTTGGTACCTTGGGCCTACGGAATTGGAATGGCATTTTGAAATAATCCCTGATGCTCTTCCTCTTCTTCTTCTGAGCGTAATTGGGATCCTTTGTTTTCGGTTTTAAAAAGTTAAAATTTATCGCACTTTTCTTTTTGTCGACCTGTTCAACCTCTGGTTTTAAGTCCCTAAACTTTTCCGCAATACCTTTCATTTTACAATAATCGGTGATAATGTCGCATTTGCAGCGGACGTGAAGGCAGGAGAGCTCGAAGAGCACAGCAGCGCAGAGTTTTGAGTGTTGTGCGAAAAGTTGCTGGGGAATGCTCTCGTTCTCCAGCTGATGCAGCTTCAGGCGTTTTGAGTAGGGCAGCAATATCATAGGTTTCTTCACCAACTTGTGTAAGGCATTGGCCACGGGCAGGCAGACGGGTATGGCGTTCGTAATGTAGGGTTCCTTTTCAAATATTCCTGTCACAGCGTCACGTATTGATTTAACTATTTTCGAACTAGTGCTCCACGAAATGGGATCAGTGCTGTCCAGCAAAGTCAGCTTCACTTTGGTGCTCACACTGAGCTCTAAGCAGGAGTTGGATATAAACTGTTTCACTGCATCATGCACCACCGTCACTTCCTGATCGGGTACCAGCCTAATGGAGAACTTGCCCGTCACCATCATGGGTATGCCGGGGCTACAGTCAGAGCGTGTATCGCTGCCATCGACCCCATGCATGGTTAGTGCCGCCTTGCACCAACGATTTCGCAGCATTTCCACATTGTTTTCCTCGTGCCTGAGTCGACGAATCATGAGGTTGTCTTTGTATTTGTACGAACTGAACTCGGCGGTCTCTAGCAGCTGCCAGTCAAGTGTGGTCAATGGTTTAACACTGCTGTCCATTTGAGGTATAGTTAGCTCCTGGTTATTGTCCACCATTTGGTTCATCAAATGACATAGATCGATCAGGGGCTCAAAGACAAGTCCGCCCGCTAAGCCCGTCTCGACGGGCTTGTTGCCCCCGCGCACGTCCAGACCAAAGTATGCACGACCAGTGATACCACATGGGATGACGGGCCGTGTATCATTCAACCAGGAATTCACATCAAACAGCATGTAGTCTACATCGATAAAGAAGGCAGGTTTTTCCCTAACATATGTCTGCAGTCCGATGCTGCCCACCTCGTGCGCCATCTCGACCAAGAACTTCACGTTAATCGGCAGATCTTCACTTATTTGAATCCAACATTCGATCGCCTGTATCCAGCCGATAAGCATACCCTTTCCTTTGCTTACCCCACGGCCATAGATATTCCCGTCCCGGATCTCAGTGCTAAAGGGATCGGTTTGCCAGCATTCTGGCTGTATAGGCAGCACATCGATGTGACCGTAGATTAAGAGGGTGCTCTTTAAGGGAGACGAGAAGTAGTTGGCAAACAACACCTTCCTCTCTATCCTCTCCACGCAACTCTCTTCGGGGTATGGGATATCCACCATGTGTGTGTGAAAGTTCAAATTAGTCAGACGGTCTTGCACCCATTCAAGGGCTTTTACACTCTCCGACAGCAAATCCGGATCAACCGAGATCGACTTGCAGGTCACCAACTGCTCCAGATCGTTAATGGACTCCTCCTCTTGACTAACGATCAATTCAATCACTTCCGCCAATTGGGGTTGCTTTAATTTTCGCAGTTCTTTGGAATGTTCCGCGTTATTATGCACAAACTTGCACTTTGGGCAATGACACTTATCGGGCTCAAAATCATAATCATCATTCATAGGTACACCCGATCGATGCGATGTGCGTGGCTTATTTCGAGTTGTGAGGTCCACCGATGTATAAGTTCGACGATGTGTTCCCGAAGAACGCATTTTTCACAATATTACAAATTAACTTTTTTCAATACGATCTAATTTTGATAAACTTAAAGAAATAAAACTGAGCAATTTTGTAGAGTTTCAATTTGAATTTCCGATTACAGTTTTATTGAACCGGAATGGCATTGAAAACTAAGCTTCTATCGATGGGAAATCTATTAGGGATGATAAAGTGCATTTCTAGATTTAAGCTTAATAAACTTAACCTCAACCAAATAAAGTAAACAACTTTAAATTGACCATCATTTAGTTGAACATGAATATTTGAGGAATCTAAACTTGGTCTTTGTCTTTGTCTATCTTTCAATTGATATACATCTTAGTTTTCTTAGCGATGTACAATTAACTAGCTTAACAATCTCCCATCTCTATGCCGAAAAAACTTGACGTAACTTGACGAAACTTGACGAGAGTTGTGTGTTCTCTTTTGCACGTCGATTTGGCGCCAAAAACTTTGTCAGTTCAGGGAATCAACAATTGTAAACAAAACAAACGCCTGCGCCTCAGCTGAGAAGGTGCTGTGACTCCTTCTCCAGCTGCAGCTCCACCACTTCGGCTGCTTCGTCGTCGCCGTCGTCGTCGTCGTCGTCGTCGTCGTCGCCGTTGCCAAGGTGCGCCTCGCGCCAGCGACTTAGCCAGAGGTAAGTGGCGAAAATGCTTTGGGCTGGCAAATCAGAAACTCGCTGAAGCTCGTGGCAAACGGTTGTGTTCTGTGTTCGGTCTAATCTAGCAGAGAGAAGTGAGAGCTCAAAGTGCTCAAAGGCGGCTGGCGACTTGGCCGAGACTCTGTGGCGTTAAAGTGAGACGCACACGCAACCAAAACAATAAAACAGGCAAAACATATAAAATTGTGTAGTAAAAGTGAAGAAAGCGAAGGAATCAAAAGAGCCAAGAGGAATAATATAATAGCAAGCGGATACCAAAAGTGGGCTACAAAAAAAAGTAACCAACAAACGTTTGTTGTTTTCTGACTTGTGACTTGTGTGTGTGAGTACGGAGTGCGGTGTGTGTTGCCAATGAAAATGCAAATTGTTGGTAACAAATATTGGTAAAATGCGGAGGCCAAGAAATTATTGTGCAATGCGAGTGCAAAAATAGAAAAAAAAAAATAAAAACACATGCAGTCGGCGGCGATCAATACGAGAGAGAGCCAACTGCAACTGGAACTGCAACATAAACAAATTGCGAATTGCAAGCAAAACAGTTAACAACAATTTGTGCAACACAAACACTTGGTCGGTTGTGTAATGGGCGAAAGTGCTTAGTCCCCCGTCCCTAGACTAAGAGAGAGAGAGAGAGAGCAGCAGCAGCATGTCGCAGCCTCGAGGTGGACGCGGCGGTGGGCGTGGCGGTGGTGCTGGCGGTGCCGGAGTGGGCCGCAAGACGCCATCCTCGCTGACGGGGCCGCCCGACGATTCGGCCACGGGCAGCGAACGTGCCACGCCGGCAAGCAAAGCCGACTCGGATCCCAAGGATGATAGTTCGAGTAATGGCGATAAGAAGGACGGCGATCTATTTCCGGCACCCAAACCGCCCAGTGCAGGTGCCTCCATACGAGATACGGCCAACAAGGTGCTGGCGTTGGCCATGAAAAGCGAATGGACACCAATAGAGGCGGAGCTGAAGAAGCTGGAGAAATATGTGGCCAATGTGGGGGAGGATGGCAATCATATTCCGCTGGCCGGAGTACACGATATGGTGAGTATAGTATATTCATTGCAGTACACTCGCTCGGGTACTCATGACTTTGTAAAATCAATTTTGTCCAGAACGGGAAAATGTGTAAGGCGACGTCGCCCTTATCAACGTCTCCTGGCGGCATTTTGCTTGTTCCCCTTGTGTGCCCCTTGTTGTTGTTGCTGCTGATGGTTGTTTACCAGCCAAAATAACGACACAGCACACTATGTTCTCTCAGTGTGACTGGTGTGTGTGTGTTTGTGTTATTTGATACCGCGGCCCAAATGTTTGGCTGCCAAGGCAATGGCTGCCTTGTGGCGTCCTGCCACAAGTTGCGCTGACTACCCTGAATAAACTCATAAAGCATCGAAATTGAAGCGCTTCGATTTCAATTTACCATAAAAAATATTCCAAAAAACGCAAAAGTCGTTGACATAAAATTAACGTTGCAGGCGAGCTTGCCCCTCGTTCCACTCTTCGACTTCCTGCTCCCTTTGACATTCCATTCCAACTGACAATAAAATGCAAGTAGCGAGGTAAAAGCAAAGAAGCAGAAAATCAAGGAAATTGTGGAAAATAGCTGTTGTACAACGGAACGTTGACAATGTCAGCCAGAGAAAAGGGTTCGGTGTTGTTGGGCCTTGTCTTTGGCTGATAATGCCATGCAAATTATTTCGCTGTGCGAAAGGCATCATTATCATAGAAGAGCGGTTAGTCTGCTAGCCCAAGATACCCTGGCAGACTAGATTTACTAAGTGGGGTTGTATGTACGCAGGAAAAACTGCATCTCAATAGTAAGGATGAACTTCGAGTCAATTGAAAGCTAAGAATCTTAGAAATAGCTTGACTTTGAATTATTAAAATGTTTAATTTAATGTAAAGTTTCATAATTTTGGAAATAAAAATGTTTAATTTAATATGTAAAGTTTCATAATTTTTGAAAAGAATAATATCCATGTTATTTATTCATTTATATTTGTCCAAAATATTTCTTTATTTTAATGGTAAATAAGTTTTGTTTTTATTTAAAACAATAGCTAAACCTATTTAAAATCTCTCAGGTATTTAGTTACAAATGTACTATTCTCTGTTTATTTACTTGTCATCTGAAGGATATCTTTCATTTACAACCTTTTTTTCTTGAGGTACCTTCCGATTTCTGTGCTTATTTTGTGCTGCCAGACAGCGTGTTTATTGTTTTGGACTTGATTTAGTTTTAATTAGGGAAAATTGCGCAAAGCGATGAGGTGAAATGTAGCGTTATCTAGGGGGGAAGTTGGCCGAAACAAGCTAGCAAAAACTGTGATATCTACAATATTTGTTTGTAATAAAAATAATGATGATGACTTGGAAAAGTAACGTGACCAAGTTTCAATGAGCTCAGCAGACTGGAAACAGAGATCGTCTGCGGGTGATTGCCATGACATGTTCATGTACAAAATAACACCTCCAAATTGCATGAGTAGAACTGTTCGTTGTTCAGTTTTAATAAATTTAATCATGCTTTGGTTTCTTTATTGTCCCTCTGAGTGTATTCATTAATTGTTAGCAAAAGCTAAGCTAAGCAAAACTGTTTGAGTTTCTGTTGATCTGCTCAGCAGTAATCGGTTTGATTGAGAATGAAACCCGGAAATTCACTAATGAGTTCCTTTATGTACATAGAAAATAGAAAGTTTGAAAACTAGTTAATTTCTAAAAATAAAAGATCACATTATATTTATTCCTTATTTTATTTTTCTAGATAAATCGATTTTAATTTTTTTGATAAACTAAAAGGAGTTAAGATTATTTAATAATTTATTTACTAATAAAGTAAAAGCTTATAAATTGTTAACTAATATAAACTAAAGAAATAAAATACCTACAAAAGTATCGGATAAAATATTCCAAATGAAGTTTCGCCTTTATTGCAATTAGGTAAACTATAGAAACTTTGACCAATTGAAAAGGATATGTTGTTTTTTTTAATTGTTTGTTCACCTATTCTGCGAATTTATTTCCATCCCAAATTGAATTCATATAGTATATCAACTTTAAGCCGAATAAAGCAGTTTCTTTGATCCCAAAATTATATGTTATTTAATAAATTACCCGATCTATCTGCCTGCTTTCAGAACACCGGAATGACACCGCTGATGTACGCGACAAAGGATAATAGGACGGCAATAATGGATCGCATGATTGAGCTGGGAGCCGATGTTGGTGCACGGAATAACGTAAGTATATCGGGTTGACGAATTATCGGATTATCGGGCTTATCGGACACTTAAAGCAAGCACGTCCTCGTCTTAAATTACTTCAAGCAGCTGAGAAATGAGGAGGCAGAGAGAGAGAGAGTGAGCCAAGAAAACCAAAGAAGCCGCTGGAATTGTGTCAAATCGATAAAAACCGCATAATTAAATCTCACGCGGGGGCGCGTTGTTGCATAAAGGGAAAGAGCTACGAAAGCAGCGAGCGGTGGCGGAGAAGGGCAGGGAAGAGGGGTCTCTGCGGTCCACGCATTTCCCGCACACGCATTTGCAGGGCAAACCCCGGCGGGGATTTTCAACTTGCCCCTTGACTCTCGCTCTGTGAGTGCCGTGTGGGTCAACCAAAGAGAGCTTGGCCAATCTTTGCTGGCCACTTTAGGCCAAACAATTTCAACGATTTCAAGCGACACGCGAAGCCGTTGAGGAAATTCCAGCAGGTTGAAGGCGTCGGGGTTGGGAGAGCGGGGGTGGACAATGTGATACTCTGCTATTTCATTTGCGCTATTTTGGTTGCATACTTTTGAGGGCGCCTAGAGAATTTCGAAAGAGTGTTATTTATAGCCTGAACAGCCAGATAAGATTGATATAATGATGGGAAATGTGGGTTATATTGATAAGAAGTGAGTTACTTTTAAAGTTTTCTATTTTTTTTTGAAACAAAGTAAAATTGAAGACAGAAATGAAGGAGTGAAAAGAAAGAATTTTTTCTTTATCATCAATAACTTATTGACGTTAAATACCTAAGAGATATCGTATGAAGTTAAGAAGAACTCTTCTTGTTAATAGCTTAAACTAATAAATAGATTAACACTGAACACTGTGCACAAGGTTTTTTTTAGCTTTAAAGGAACTCAGCTTCAAATGAAATAGGTAATTCAAGTCGACCACATGTCACCCACACAATGGTCAATCGGTCAGTTTGGGACCATTGGCCATAGAGCCATAGCTGGTAAATTATGTTTGCATGCCGCAATTACTTACCGCACATTTTGGCCAATTGCTTGGCTGGCCTGGACTTGGGCCGGCTCAAGTGTTTGTTGAGCTTGAAGCGATAAAATCCTTGACCTAATTACAAAATAATTGTTGCCAAACTAACAATGAGAAAGAGAGAGCGAGAGTCAAGCAAGAGAAGTAATGCAAACTCTTGGCGAATTTAATTACCAAAACAAACATAGAAAAATCGTAATATCCCCGTTGACGAAATTTCCCCAACTGGTTCGTCATAGGAAAACGTAATGTGTAGCAAAGGCAAAAGGTTAATTTGCATATACAGATGATTTAATTCGGTCAATGTGCGAATTGAATACATGTGCTTTTTATTTGATTCTATGAATAACTTTACGACCCTGAACGGGAGTGTTCTGAGATTCTTATTCCCCTGAATATTTTGGTAGGTTGTATTGAAATTTATGATTAAGTATTAGGTATAAATTAAATAGTAATAAGAGAGTATATTGTATAAAGAAGATATAACTTGAAAAAGTTAGATGATATACAAGTTGTTTTGTTGAATATTTTCCAAGCAGCATTGTAAAACTTCAGTTACATCCATATATACTTAATATTTATTATGCATATTAACTTTTTGCATTTCAAATATTAGTTAGTTCTTTTCACCACATAAATCTTTGCTTTCTCTACACCCCAACTTTATGACGATATATACTATATATTTAAATATTGTACTTTAAACTTCAGTTAAAACTGACCCAGTCATTAATAAGTAATCTCCTGTGCCTACTGTTTGTACCTAGAGCCCATATAGATGGTATCTAGCTGAACTTCACCCAGTGTTTTTTACTCTTAAGTTATAACTCGCCTTAATGGTAGGCATGAAAATAAAAAAAGGAAGAGGTGGGCTTCAAAAAGATGCGTCATTCTTCTTTTAAAATGTACTCTTCGTATGATTTCATCGAACTTGTCACTGGGTGCAGTGCAAGTTGTTCATTTTAACATATTATAATTACTTTAATGTCACTCCCAATTAGAGCTAGTAATGAATTAAATAAAGAACCAGAGAAAGGGAAATGAAATGAAAAGTGTTTTCCCTTGTATTATATAATTTTGTTGTTGCTTTTATCTCTAAGTTATTCTCGAGTTGCACGATTCTTGCAACACGTGAGAAGTTGGGAGTCAAATGATGTAATAAGTGTGGCTAATTAGCATTTTAAAGAGAGTGAAGAGGGGAGAGGTTGGGTGAGTAGCTTGGGCGTTACCAACACATGTCAATTGTGTGGGGCATGCAGCATAGGGCAGAGGGCTGGGAAAGGGGCAGGATGTGAGAGGCGTCACCGACTTCACTTCATTTGTTGCAACTTAAAAGCCAATTAATCAAATAGCTGACTACCAAATACGCCCAATTGTTGGCCCAGCCTTGCTCCCTCCCTCCTCCCTTCCCTCTTCCCATTGTATTTTGGCGCTGACCTTTGCCAAGACAAATGGCCAAAATGAAGCTAAGCTGCGCGCTCAGTTCTTGGCCACATTTTTTTCACTCTGCTACTCCAAATGGCGTCATTAATATGCAATTTTAATTAAAACAGACTCGGGCTATTTACTTGCCACAACAGGCGTACTCTCGCAGCACTTGAACGCGTCACATGCGCGCGATGACAGCGTGAAATTTTTACATTAACCATTAACCTGCCCCAGACTCAATTTGTCAAATGTTGCGCTGCGTGTTGCCGCAGACGCACGCACAATGCGTGCGTGGGATGCGTGTGAGGGAGGGAGGATGAAGGAGGTGTGGCAGGCGAGGTGGAGGAGGGAGGAGGTACCAGTCGCACCCGAACTTTTAATTAATTTATTTAATTAGTTTGCTGACATCAGTTTTAGTGCGAGGAATTTTATAATTTTCATTCTTCAAGTATCTTGTGTATGTGTGTGGCAGGTCTGGGTGTGTGTGTGTGTGTTTATGCGGGTCAAATGACTTCATCTTCAAATAGTCTCAGAAATCGTAGCATACTTTGTTGCGCAGTGAGCTTTACACACAACAAACAATGAAACTAGGTCGTCTTACCGTGTTACCCTGCTCTCTGTCTACTCTTTCTCAGTATATCCCTTACCCCTCTCACTCTGTCTATTCCCCTCTCTATCCCTCCTCGCTTTCTTACCTGAAGGCAGGCGCAAAAATGTGCTGGAAAATTTGCGCTTCCGTTTTTGTTTTGTTTCCGGTTTTTGCTTTCGTTGCGCTATAACCAAACCACACACAACAGCAACAAAACACACTCGCACACACACACACTGGCGCACACGCTAAAAACTATGCAAAACAGGCGCGTGAAATATTATCTGTCTCGCATTTAGCTTAGCACTCGCGTCACTGTTCGAATATTTTTGCACACCACTGTTTGCCTTGCTTTGCTTCGCCCTGTTTAACTTTCCCATAAGTACACGTATTTCACAGACCGCAGAGCGTAGCAGCCCTGTGCCCAGGTCGACTCCAGGTCGATCGTCTTTCACGTCTGGACACATGTCAAAGTCGCCGAGGAGTCGACTTGAAGTTTTTCGTGTCCGCTTTTTGGCGGCGCCCTGCGAACTATGCAAATCAACTCGATTTGCAGCCAAAAATATTCACTATATATATAAACGGAAAGCCAAGAACTCAATCATAGGGCTGGCATAACATATACTCTCTAGATAGATAGAATAGTAAGCAGTTCAAAGTGCTGAAGTCTTGTTTACCTTGCGTGGAATTTATTCTTCTAGCAAAGCAAAGATTTTAGAAACTATCTCATTGATCTATAATTTAAGTTTTAGTCATTTTTATGAGTGATAGTTCTGCAAATGGTTTATGAAACATTTTATTGAGGCTCAATTGAATTTGTTTAAATACTTTACAAGTTTTTAAATAACTGATAGCTGGTTAAATATAAAGGGGAGGGATTACCAGCCTATGAGAATATAGTATAACAATTCTTAAATTATTATATTTACAAAATCTTCATGCTCATATTCTGCATTTTATAAATAGACCAATTCGAAACGTTACGCAACTAGCGCGCCACGTGTAGCTAGGCCCAAAATGGCTTCCTTTATAGCATATCGGGTGTGTTAAGTGTGTTACGAACTCCATGACAGTGCATTAATGCCCATATAAGTCCATAACATGGCGTATAAAAAGCCCAACTCACTTCCGTTTCGCCCAGGGGCATAGCAGGTGAACGAAATGAGCCCCGCGCTGTTATAAATTAAGCAAAATTCAACGGCCTCCTTCCTCTTGTTCTAATTGACCAATGTGGCGTATGTGTAACATATTCATTGCGTTCTGCCTGATTACATAAGGCGACAAGTTGGCACTGTACCCACTCCACATGGGACTCACTTGTCGCCAAAAATGCCAATCGCAATTGGGGTCTGTCGTTATCTTTAAAGAGGGTCATGTGGGGGAACTGGACGGACTGATGCAGTGCTTGCATGTGTGGCACAAGCGACCCAAACTGGCAGCACTAACGACCATAAAGAAATGGCCAGAAGTGAAAGTCTTCTGCATGCAAAGATTTTATGTGGCGTGAAGTAACATGTGCGGCGTAATCAGCCGCACCTCGCTGTGGCCTGGAAAATGCAAAGTGCCACAAGGTAATGGTAAGCAAGGTGGCTCTGGCTAGAAGGTGCAGAGAAAGTGTGCGAATGACTTTGACCCATTGAACACCACTGTGTAGCTGAGCAGAGCTAACCTGCGCTGCTGGTTTTCCCTGTAAATCACTTCAACAATTGATTTTGAAGACTCACCCACTCACTGCTGTTTCTACTTCTTCTCATTTCTTTTCTCTCCTTTCAGGATAATTACAACGTGCTGCACATTGCGGCGATGTATTCGCGTGAGGATGTCGTCAAATTGTTGCTTACAAAACGTGGCGTCGATCCCTTCTCCACCGGTGGCGTAAGTATGAACCACAACCCCCCCCGGGGGCTATTACTAATATATAATATATTTCTGCATTAACTGTTATTTTTGTACAACACGCAAGATATGAAGGAAAAAACGTTAATTAAGAGGGACCATTTTAAAATTGAATCAATATGAAACTTTGTGATAAATATTTAAAGTATTCTTTATCTGAAAGTATTAATATATTTCTATGTGTTGGAAAGTGTTATTAATGTTCTTGCTTTATATTCTCTACTACATAAATTCCACTAAAGGCCTTCCATGCTTTAACCTTCTGATTTCTATCACAACAGTCTCTGCTTCTTATTAAATTAACCCTGTCAATCTTTGCAACTTAAGCGATCTGTAGCTGATTTCCACTGTAGCTTTAAAATCATTGCATACTTTCCGGCTGTCGTTATCTCATCTAATGACGAACTATTTTCCAAGGGGCACTTTAAAGCCCATTAGATGCATTTTTCAGTGCAAAGGTCAGGCGAAGTAGAGGCAAGAAATGAAGTTGAAAAAAAGATGTGCCCCATGTGCTGCATGCGACTTTGGCACGTTAGGAGCTAAGGGGCCAATTAGTGGCGACAAGGTTAAGAGCCAAACTGAGCCAGTCGTCTCAAGTTGTGCCCTAATGCACAGCACCTCAAGGACCCTAATTTAAACGCTTCAACTCGGGTAGGCAGTTGCACTTAGGTAAACACACTGCGGTTACCAGGCTACCCTCTAATTTCTACAGCGTATGCAAGAGGAGAAGAATAGAAACTTTAAAGGTTTGAATATGAATGAATTAATGTAGAAGGAAGAGAGCTATTTGTAGTGTATTTCAATTGAAGAAATAAAGTAAAAAACTAAATATTTTGCTCTTTAAGATAACAAAGATAGTTTTAGAGTTGAGTTTTTAAAATATTTTACATAATACTCCTCGATTTCTTAATCTAGGAATAACATTTCAATATCTAAAAACTTGTATAGAATTCCATCAGATTTTCCCAGGAAAATTTTGGTTAATTTTTCTTTTTCCCATCTTCATTTTCAACTCTAGAGTTAACCTTCTCGTTAGGCAACTCTTCAGTTGACCCTCCCATTTATTTTTTACTCCTCACTACTTTTTCTCACATTTTAATTTTCGTTTTCTGCCGCAATGTGAATGAAGGGTCGTAGCGAGCGCCTCATAGCTGAAATTACTGATGTTTATCAGCAGAGAGTACTTAGAAAGAGATGGCGCGACAAATAGTGAAAGGGGCAGCTGCGAACTGAGAAGGATGGCAACAGTTTGGGGTGGCACACACACACACACACACATGCCAGGCAGATGTTAACTTTTGTTTTAGCAACAGCCAAGTTTGAAGTGGGCCTAGCCTGCCTGGTCTGTTCCGCGTGTGCGTGGCAAACAATAAAAGCAACACCTAAACCAGAGAGCCACCCTCCCTCCCCCACTCCTCCTCCCTCCTGTCGTATGGGTAGGTGCTGTCACTGGCAGAGAGCAGGAAGTTTATTCAGCGCGCTGTTGCTGTCAATCTGTGATATAAAAAAAAAGAGAAGCTAGAAAAAAACAGCTAAGTGACACGAAACGAGGCTTATAAGCTAAAAAGCTGAGCGCTTCACTATTCAGTTGCAATTGTGAATTTGAAGTGAATAGTTTTTGTGGGTGCGAATAGTGCCCGAAGTAGTCAGATAGATAATAAGGTATATCAAATAAAAAGAAGTGAAGTGCGTGTGTGCCAGTGTGTGCACACCTCTCGCGCAATAAACCCCTCATAATGATCGAGCATTAAAGTGATTTATTTATTTCAAATATATATTCTTTTTTATTCTCTTCCAGTCACGTTCACAGACTGCGGTTCATTTGGTCTCGAGTCGTCAGACAGGAACAGCGACAAATATCCTGCGGGCTCTGCTGGCTGCAGCTGGCAAGGACATACGCTTAAAAGCAGACGGCGTAAGTACAACGATGTGTGTGTGTTTGTGTGTGTGTGTGTGTTTGTGATGCAGCCACAAGTGTGGCGAGATGAGCTGGCCCAGTTGGCAGAGCGCTGGCAGTCAACATTATTGTGAAGTACACTCAAAACATAACAGAACAGAACACGGCGGTGCCAGTCGGTGCCGACGTAAACAAAAGTTTAATAAAAATCCACAATAACAGACTTACAAATTGTGAAAAATCGATATGCAAAAGCTTGAGAAAAGCAAATGCATTTAAAAAAACAAAAAAAATACCCAAACCAAACTCAAGAAAACCCCAAAAATAATGTCAGAGCTGTTGTCTGATTAACTTGCATTGAGTCGTGGCAGAAAGAAGGGGGAAGGGCAATGGGAATGGGAGTGAAAGGAGTATAGAATATAGTAGACAAAATGCGGAACTATTTGTCGCATCACGTGCTCGAATATATCCACAACGCACGCGACGCGGCATAAATTCAACCTGACGATGATAGAATTCCTTCCCATTCCCGACAAGGGTCGATTGATAGTCGTCTAGACGCAGAACACTCGGCAAACTTGATTTAAATCAATTAGATGGCAACCCACACACGGAGGGGGGAATGGGAGGGAGAGGAAGAGGGCAAAGCTAATGGCGCTGTCAGACAAAATTAGCTGGATAAAGTATTTACCAGTTACCATCTTCTATTTCCGATTCCGATATACCAACCTGCCCCGCCCCCATTTCGACAAGTTTGCTTCGATTTGAATTCGGCAAATCGTTCAATGGGTTTCAGCAATGACAATGGCACGCACCTCTGAACTCTGAACTCGCTGTGCCTATATACACCAGCGTATATATCGTATACGATACTATACAATGCAAACCTGTATAGAGAGGGCGCTCAACTCGTTGCCAACAACAAACACATAATAATACCACGATCGTGGGAGGAGGAGGTAGCAAAAGGGGGGTCACACAGTTTGCTCTACAACTTGATTTACTTACCCCACTGAGCGAAGAGACAGTCCCGAGGGAGGAGGGTGGGTTGGTTGTACTAGGGCAGGGGTAGGCATTTCATGCGCCTTTGCCAGTTCAAAGTTCGCGCGAAAAGTTGCCAACTTGGCTAAAAATAGCAAACATGCAGCCGTTAACACTTGAGGCTTCAATTGGCTAATTGGTTATTTATGATTATGTGTTGCGCTATCTGTGTGCGTGAGTGTAAATGTGTGTGTGTTAGTGTGTAATTAAGATGTATATGCTAAATTTGTCTATCTTCTTGGCAACTCTAGCGTGGCAAAATCCCATTGTTGCTGTCGGTCGAGTCGGGCAATCAGTCCATGTGCAGAGAGCTTCTGGCTGCACAAACGGCGGACCAACTTAAGGTGAGTATTATCCATAAATAAATGATATATAGCACACATAATGCTTGCCATTTGTGATAATAACTGATAAGTTATGGGTGGGTACTGAGTATTAAGTAGAACCGGAGAAAAGACAATGTAGAAGACTTTGGTGAACTTGAGAGTATTGTAGAAAAACTTACAACTTGGCATATGTATATGGATTAGTCGTATATTTACTTAAGGATTATCAAGAATTTATGAAGATATCTCTATAGAAAACAACTTTGCCTAAATCTTAGCTAGTCATGTTAAAATACAGAAAATTAATTCAGTTATTTACATTTTCCATTTTTGGTTGCACTGCTACGACTCAACTTTTATCACAATAAACTTCCGCATAAAATACCCAGAACAAACCATAAATCATTACTCACATGCTTAGATAAACTCAGACTGATTTCAGTGCTGCCAATCTAGCTTGTTAGGCCTTTTTTGAGCTATCGCAAATGTCGCCTCCAATCTCACGCTCACAAATCAAAATGCAAATTCAGTTTGACCACTGTGAATTCCCATGAGCTGTCAAAATAGCTTGAATAAATCAGAAATATGTAAATGTTGCATCTAGCGATGGCAGTTTTACGCAGCAAACAAAGTCACACGAGTGTGAAGTGCGGCAACGGCGCGTGAAAAGTGCAACAATGCAAATTGCACTGCGACATTGGCGAAAGTTTGCTGTTGCTGCTGTTGATTTAAATTTGCATGGCAGACGAAACAACACACACTAACACACACACAAACACACACAACACACACTAACACAGCTGTATGTCAAGAGCAGTGCGTGTTGATGAAATTAACCAAAAGAGGTTAAAGTTAAAGTTAAAGTTCGAGTGAGTTGACTTTGGCCAACAGTTTAGCACGCAATCAGCCGGCTAACAAAGTGGGTCAAATGTGTTGCGAAAACGCAGCAAGAGAGAGAGAGAGAGAGAGAGAGAGGTAGGCATATAGAGGAGGGAAAAAGGCTGAGAGCAGTGAGCAGGACTTAACCTTCAGCTGGACTTGTGATTTGCATATTCAAAAATAAAACTATGAAAATGTTGCACATTTTTAATGTTTCTCTTTCTTTTTTTGGAACAATTTTCGTGGTCAGGCAACGACGGCCAATGGAGACACGGCCTTGCATCTGGCCGCCAGACGGCGGGACGTGGACATGGTGCGTATCCTGGTCGACTACGGCACCAATGTGGATACCCAAAATGGCGAAGGCCAGACGCCGTTGCACATTGCCGCCGCCGAGGGCGATGAGGCGCTGCTCAAGTATTTTTACGGCGTGCGGGCCTCTGCGTCCATTGCGGACAATCAAGGTGGGTTTTAATGGGAGGGAGGCAGACCTCTTCCCCATGTGGAAACTAATGAATTTCGTTTCCTTGGTAGATCGCACACCGATGCACTTGGCCGCCGAGAATGGACATGCGCACGTCATCGAGATACTGGCGGACAAGTTCAAGGCGAGCATCTTCGAGCGCACCAAGGATGGCAGCACACTGATGCACATTGCATCACTCAATGGCCATGCTGAGTGCGCCACGATGCTCTTCAAGAAGGGTGTCTACCTCCACATGCCCAACAAGGATGGTGCAAGGAGTATACACACTGCTGCAGCGTACGGCCACACTGGCATCATCAACACGCTGCTGCAGAAGGGTGAGAAGGTCGATGTGACCACAAATGTGAGTAGATCTATGGGGGAATTCCTTTGCCACACTCTCTAACTGCTCTACCCCCTACACTACCAGGATAACTACACAGCCCTACACATCGCTGTGGAGTCGGCCAAGCCGGCGGTGGTGGAGACACTGCTCGGCTTCGGTGCCGATGTCCATGTGCGTGGTGGTAAGTTACGCGAGACGCCGCTGCACATTGCTGCGCGGGTTAAGGATGGCGACCGTTGCGCCCTCATGCTGCTAAAGTCCGGTGCTAGTCCGAATCTCACCACCGATGACTGCCTGACGCCGGTGCATGTGGCCGCACGACATGGCAATCTGGCCACAATGATGCAGCTGCTCGAGGATGGTGGCGATCCACTCTACAAGTCCAATGTGAGTGTGGGGAACTCGTCTTAGGTTGTGCTTGCTTATTCCTCTCTTCTGTTGCAGACTGGCGAGACCCCGCTGCATATGGCCTGCCGTTCGTGTCATCCAGAGATTGTGCGTCATCTCATCGAGACGGTGAAGGAGAAACATGGGCCGGACAAGGCCACCACTTACATCAATTCTGTGAACGATGATGGCGCCACGGCGCTGCATTATACTTGCCAAATTACCAAGGAGGAAGTCAAGATACCCGAATCCGATAAGCAAATAGTGCGCATGCTGCTCGAGAACGGAGCCGATGTGACGCTGCAAACAAAGACGGCGCTGGAGACGGCGTTCCATTACTGTGCCGTGGCGGGAAACAATGATGTGCTCATGGAGATGATATCGCACATGAATCCCACGGACATACAGAAGGCAATGAATCGTCAATCGTCGGTGGGCTGGACGCCGCTGTTGATCGCCTGTCATCGGGGGCACATGGAGCTGGTCAACAACCTTTTAGCGAATCATGCCAGGGTCGATGTCTTCGACACGGAAGGACGATCCGCCTTGCATCTGGCTGCGGAACGGGGCTTTCTACACGTATGCGATGCGCTGCTAACGAACAAGGCCTTCATCAATTCCAAGTCCCGTGTGGGACGCACGGCACTGCATTTGGCCGCCATGAATGGTTTTACGCATCTGGTGAAGTTCCTCATCAAGGATCACAATGCAGTGATTGACATATTGACGCTACGCAAACAGACCCCACTGCATCTGGCTGCGGCCAGCGGGCAGATGGAAGTGTGTCAATTGCTTTTGGAGTTGGGCGCAAATATCGATGCGACCGATGATCTGGGACAGAAGCCCATACATGTCGCCGCCCAGAACAATTACTCTGAAGTGGCCAAATTGTTCCTGCAGCAGCATCCGCAGCTGGTGAACGCGACCAGCAAAGATGGCAACACATGCGCTCACATTGCTGCCATGCAGGGATCAGTGAAGGTGATTGAGGAACTCATGAAATTCGATCGATCTGGCGTGATATCGGCTAGAAATAAGTTGACCGATGCCACGCCCTTACAATTGGCAGCCGAGGGCGGGCATGCGGATGTGGTGAAAGCTCTGGTGCGTGCCGGTGCCTCATGCACCGAGGAGAACAAGGCAGGCTTTACAGCTGTCCATTTGGCAGCCCAGAACGGACATGGTCAGGTGTTGGATGTGCTCAAGAGCACCAACTCCCTGCGCATCAACAGCAAAAAGCTGGGACTAACCCCCCTCCATGTTGCTGCCTACTACGGACAGGCGGATACGGTTCGAGAGCTTCTTACGAGTGTCCCAGCAACGGTAAAGTCGGAAACGCCCACGGGGCAGAGTCTATTCGGCGAACTGGGCACAGAGTCGGGCATGACGCCGCTGCATTTGGCTGCCTTCTCTGGCAATGAGAATGTGGTGCGGCTGCTCCTCAATTCGGCGGGTGTGCAAGTCGATGCGGCAACCGTGGAGAACGTAAGTAGAGCAGTAACTAAAAGAGATCTCTGGACAGATCTTTGTACAGTAACCCGAACAGATTCTTAGTTCTTTGGAAAGTTCCTAGGACAGAGTTCCTTCGAAAGTTCCTTCGACAATTCTCTTGACAGTAACTTGGACAGTACCTTGGGACAGTACCTTGGACAGTACCTTGGACAGTACCTTGGGACAGTACCTTGGACAGTACCTTGGACAGTACCTTGGACAGTACCTTGGGACAGTACCTTGGACAGTACCTTGGACAGTACCTTGGACAGTACCTTGGGACAGTACCTTGGGACAGTACCTTGGGACAGTACCTTGGACAGTACCTGGACAGACCTTGGACAGTACCTTGGACAGTACCTTGGACAGTACCTTGGACAGTACCTTGGACAGTACCTTGGACAGTACCTTGGAGTACCTTGGACAGTACCTTGGACAGTACCTTGGACAGTACCTTGGACAGTACCTTGGACAGTACCTTGGACAGTACCTTGGACAGTACCTTGGACAGTACCTTGGACAGTACCTTGGACAGTACCTAGGACAGTACCTTGGACAGTACCTTGGACAGTACCTTAGAAAGAACGTTCAAGTTCCTAGACAGTTCCCTGAAGATTTCCTTTTTTAGATTACTTCTAATCCAATCTTTCGCTCTAGGGTTACAATCCGCTCCATTTGGCTTGCTTCGGTGGACACATGTCAGTGGTTGGTTTGCTTCTGAGTCGGTCGGCGGAACTCCTGCAATCCACGGATCGCAATGGCCGCACCGGCCTGCATATTGCGGCCATGCACGGCCATTTCCAGATGGTGGAGATACTGCTCGGCCAGGGCGCGGAGATAAATGCAACCGATCGAAATGGTTGGACGCCACTGCATTGTGCTGCCAAAGCCGGTCACTTGGATGTGGTGAAGCTGCTGTGCGAGGCGGGTGCCTCGCCCAAATCGGAGACGAACTATGGCTGTGCGGCGATTTGGTTTGCCGCATCTGAGGGTCACAACGAGGTGTTGCGATATCTGATGAACAAAGAGCACGACACCTACGGCCTGATGGAGGATAAACGCTTTGTGTACAACCTGATGGTCGTCTCGAAGAATCACAATAACAAGCCAATTCAAGAGTTTGTGCTGGTCTCACCAGCTCCTGTGGATACGGCAGCCAAATTGTCCAATATATACATTAACCTGTCGACAAAGGTACGTGGCACGGAAGAAGGGTTCCATATCAAGAGATTACTCTAAACTCTCTCTCTCTCTTTCCCCACAGGAGAAAGAACGCGCTAAGGATCTGGTGGCTGCCGGAAAGCAATGCGAGGCCATGGCCACGGAGCTGTTGGCCTTGGCTGCAGGCTCCGATTCGGCGGGGAAGATTCTGCAGGCCACAGATAAACGGAACGTGGAGTTTCTAGATGTGCTAATCGAGAACGAGCAAAAGGAGGTTATTGCCCACACGGTGGTTCAGCGATATTTGCAAGTCAGTTCCACGAGAGTTTCAACTGTTTCTGTTAGACTAATCCATTTCTCTCTGCCACCCTCTCACCTTGGGGTGTCTTAGGAACTGTGGCACGGCTCACTGACGTGGGCCTCGTGGAAGATCATGTTGCTACTAGTTGCATTCATTGTTTGTCCACCCGTCTGGATTGGCTTCACCTTCCCGATGGGCCACAAGTTCAACAAGGTGCCCATCATCAAGTTCATGTCCTACCTCACCTCGCACATTTACCTCATGACCCATCTGAGCATAGTCGGCATTACGCCCATCTATCCGGTGCTGCGACTGAGCCTGGTCCCCTACTGGTACGAAATAGGCCTGCTCATTTGGTTGAGCGGTTTACTTTTGTTCGAGTTGACGAATCCCTCGGACAAATCGGGATTGGGATCGATCAAGGTGCTCGTCCTGTTGCTCGGCATGGCCGGCGTTGGCGTTCACGTCGTGGCCTTTCTGTTCGTCTCCAAGGAGTATTGGCCCACACTCGTCTATTGCCGCAATCAATGCTTCGCCTTGGCCTTCCTGCTGGCCTGTGTGCAGATCTTGGACTTCCTATCCTTCCATCATCTCTTTGGACCATGGGCGATTATCATCGGAGATTTGCTTAAGGATCTTGCCAGGTTTCTTGCCGTGCTGGCGATCTTCGTGTTCGGCTTCTCCATGCATATTGTCGCATTGAATCAAAGCTTTGCTAATTTTACACCTGAAGATCTGCGCAGTTTCGAGAAGAAGAATCGCAATCGCGGTTACTTTAGTGACGGTAAGTCCGACCGTTTGCTTTGCTTATAGAACTATCCATTTAAAAATTTATTTACGCTCTTTAGTTAATTCTTTGTTTCGTTCCTTTTACTTTTGTTTTATGTTAATTTTGGAATGTTTTCGCAACATCCGCATTTGAGTTGTTTTCAATGTGTCTTGATAAGTATCTGTGTATCTGCCTTGAATGATCAAAAAATTAATAAATACAACTGTGTGTGCTCAATGTGTTTCACGCACTTACGAATTAAGTACAACTACAACCACAAAATACAACAACAATTGCATGCTGTAAAAAGAAAACCCAAAACTGAACCTAACCTCTCTTTTGATGTCGTCATGTGCCGAGCCCGTATCCACCCGTACCCCCCTACCCGAACCCTGCCTATTCCCACCAATAAACGCAAACTCGACCTATACTAATTCAGTTTTCTCTCTGTCTCGCTGCCACGACCCCAGATGATATGCCCACCCCACGACCTCCGCCTACGGAGAGTTATGTCGATAGTCGCTTCAGCGAGTTCCGACGCAAACATAAAGACGATCGTAAGTTCCCCTTGTCAAGCAAGCTTAATTCCTTTCAACGTTCAGCCTTTTTGCATGGGCCTTCCCTTTCATGTTTGGGAGCTGTCTCTTTCTTTACATATAATCATATATAATCTTATCTGCAGGTCGGGCCCCATGTTGGGCACCGACCGACCCAATGTTTCCCGCCTTCAATGTCGTGTGTAAAAAGTTTTTATTGTCATTATCTTATTTTCCAGTTCAATGGAAAAAGCAAATGCAACAAACCCCTCACACATATCCAGTACTCGTGCTACCAATACTACTACAACACTACTACTACTACCATCTACCGTTAGCCCTGTTCTTTATGTTCCTTTCGTTATGAGGCATGTTTTAATGTTGGCCAGCGGATACGTTCTATGTTTTCTGTGCAATCTTGATGTTGTGGACTCAATGTTAATCAATAGGTATCATCGCTGCATTATTCGCAATATTATTTATTCCTTTATCGAATACAAGTTTGTTTTATTTTTTTATTTAAGTTTGCAAGCATGTTTTCTATGTAATTTATTTTAGATAACTAATAACAATCTAATAATCTACTACTTTGAAATATTATGAAAATCCCTAGAGAGCAACCCAATGCAATTATATACAATTTTTATTTGAGAACAATCATTATTGATCATTATAAATGTAATAAATAATTCAAGGAACTCGTTTTCGATTATCTTTATTTAACAAATATTAATATTATATATAAGATTTATAAATTGCATGATATAATTTAGTTGAAAAAAATCCAGGAAAATTTTTGTTGAATAATATAATAATAACACTATCAATTGGGGTAGACAGATGGCCTAACTAATAATATTTTTAATAGAAAGATAATATTATTATTTTAGATATGTTATAGGATAATTTTTCTTTTTAAATTCTTTCTAAATTCCTTTAATAAATTATTTGTACATATTCTTATTATTTATTTTTTTTTTAGCTTTATAATTTCGATAAGTTTTTCTCAACACACATTGCCAAATCATTCCCAATGTGAAAAAACTCGAAAATCAATTTCAAACCAATCAAAAATTCAATATTGCATGTTGATGTTTCGCAAGTCGCAAACTAAATCCAAAATGAACACTATATAATATATATAATCCGTATATATATCCGTATATTCGTACAATCAAGCTTGTGCCGCAGCGCCGCTTGCCACCCACGAACAACTTAGTACAAATTCTGCACAAACCGGCGAAACGAATCATATGAAGAAACGACCCGCAAAAGATCGCAATCGATAGTTCTATCGATAGCTCGTATGTGTGTTGGCCGATATGGAAATTGCTGTCGCAGTTGTTGCTGTTGTTCTTGCTGTTGTTGTTGCTGTTGCTGCTGCTGCTGCTTTTGACGTTCACCCTACCCCCTCAAACTAGTACACCCCTCAAATTGCACACACGCCTGTGCCGATATTCATATCTACTACTATATATAGCAGCTCCCATTCACCGTTAGCTTTGAGTGTTGTCTAGTAAGATTTGATGTTGATGATGATAAACGATATGATACGATATTAAAACCGGGATAATACTCGCTTGCTGTGTGCTAGGACCCATGACACCATTTCTGGCTTTCGAGCGTCTCTTCTTCGCCGTGTTCGGACAAACCACGACCGTGGACATCAATCCCATGCGACATCTGCGTCCCGAGTGGACCGAGGTCCTGTTCAAGTTTGTCTTTGGCATCTATTTGTTAGTGTCTGTGGTTGTACTAATTAACCTGCTCATTGCCATGATGTCGGATACTTATCAGCGCATTCAGGTTTGTATTGACAATCGCAATTAATTACACATTCTCCTCCCTCCCTCTCCCCCCACCCCGCTCTCTCTCCCCCGTCTCTCTCTCTCTCTCTTTCTCTTTATATTTCTCTTTCTTTCTCTTTTAACAATTATTACGACTATATATACAATATTTTCGGTTAACAACAAAATCAAAAAACACGCTTTGATAACAACCCCGGTAAATATCGTACAACATCGAATTGAACCGCTATCGACGCATGTTTCCTGTCGGTGGTTCCTGACGGGGTTGGTCGATTTGGCCGATTGGCGAATTGGCCAACCGCATGTCGAAATGGGCGTCCGTTATCTTTTTTATTTTTCAAACCGAATTCCATGTGTTGTGTGGTGTGTGTGTGTGCTGTGTGCTGTGTCCGGGGGTTGATTTATGGTACAAATTAAATGGTAAAATGACAACGGAAATATATATATATATGGAAAACGAAAAACGAACACGAACACGAACCCGAATCGGAATCGGAAAACGAAAACCGACACAGTGCGCATGCATCCGATAATCTCGTTCGAGTTACTCTTCTTCGCCGTGTTTGGCCAGACGACGACGGAGCAAACGCAAGTTGACAAAATCAAAAATTTAGCCACGCCCACTCAACCTTATTGGGTTGAGTATCTGTTTAAAATTGTCTTTGGCATATATATGCTGGTATCGGTGGTTGTACTCATTAACCTGCTGATTGCTATGATGTCAGACACCTATCAGAGAATTCAGGTAGTATTGCTATTGCTAATGGCGCTTCTAATCCGTTATTTACCTACATATTTACTTATACAACTCTCTATGCTCGATATTAAATCTATAACCTATTATATTTATATATACTATCAATTTATATTATTATATTTACCACATAAGTTATGTATGCCAATTTTACTCAATCATCTATTGATGCATTTTCAAGTTTCTTTCAGCTATAAATTTGTTCTTAGTTTTTATTAAGATGTAGTGGGGTAGATTGTTTACAGAATTTTGTCAAGTAATCTGTAGAATAAAGACAGGGTGATGTGTAATATGACGAGATGAGGCATTTGCTAATAACTAATTCGATGTTGGGTAATATTGAACGAGGATAAAGTATTAAAACTCACTGAAAAGTAATAGTTTAAAAAACAAATAGTAGTAGCGGAAAGAGAGAAAATAAAGACAATATGTACAGAGAAGAGGCTCTAAGTAAATACAATTTAAGTTTTACTTATCTCTATCACAATGTAAAGTAAAGTGCAAGGGGATTAAGGTAATGCTTTTGTAAGGAAACCGCTTGATATGAAACCAAATGCTAGTCGAGATATTAATATAAACCTCAATATATTTTTCCCACAATTGTGAATGGCATGTTTTGTAGATCCATCACCTGCCCAGACTTGCATCTTCAAGGTTTTTTCAAAAACAAAAATACAATGCAAAAATGCTAGCTGTATCTGTGAGATACGCTTGCGATGGGCCAAATGTATCTTGCAGATGCGACACAAGCTTCTCTAGATTAGCAATTAGCTGAAAAATTGTCTGTGTAATTAGCTTTAGAACTAGCCAAAAGCGTAGCTTTTTGTGAACAGTGTTGAGCAACGTAGCAAGCGCCCAGTGTTGGCAAATGCATGCTTTGATCAAACGAAACTTCTGCTGCATGTTTCATGTCTATGTCTATGTCTATGTGTCTGTGTTTAAGTTAAGCTCGATTTAAAAACGAAATACACCAATAAATGCGTGCGGGTTTTGTATGGCAATTTCTTCAGAGAAAAGGCAATATAGATAAATGCCAGATAAATATGTGTATCTACTTATCTATCCCGGTTAGAAATTGCTAGGCAAAACAGGCGGCTTACATTTGTGTATTTCTCTTATGAATGATTCTCTGTTGCAGCGCTTAAGTTAAATCTAAATAACAAAAAAAAAAAAAAAACAAAACTCAGCTTTAACTCATTTGTGTAATTGTGTGATCTACTATTGTTCTTATTCCATTTTCATCCATTCACCATAATCCAAACCATTATGCAAAAACCTATGAAATACTAGGCGCAATCCGACATCGAGTGGAAATTCGGCCTATCCAAGCTTATACGCAATATGCATCGCACCACAACAGCGCCATCGCCGCTTAATTTAGTTACCACCTGGTTTATGTGGATCGTCGAGAAGGTCAAGGTAAATGAAGATTAATACAATACACTGAGAGAAAAATAAACTACAAACTATACTAGTATTCGAGATCAGAACTGAGAGTAGTTGCTGACCTTTCTCTGCAAACCATTTAAAGCAATTTGGCAACAACCGTACCATATATTTTCAGTTAACGAGAATGCTTTAAGTGTTTTGCCTACTACTACTACTTTGCACAGTGCACCCTGTGAATAACTGTTGCACCCTGTTGCTCGCACATTGTAATGTACTGTGAGCTGCTTTTGTTGTTGTCCTTATCGAAACTCTTGTCTTGTTGTGTCTCTCGTCTCTATGTGTCTCGTTATCGATTGTCTCTGTATGTCCCGATTAACTAACACAACTACACACACGCCATCACAACAACAGGCACGCATGAAGAAAAAGAAGCGTCCAAGTCTGGTTCAGATGATGGGAATACGTCAGGCCAGTCCACGCACCAAGGCCGGCGCCAAGTGGTTATCGAAGATCAAGAAAGGTGAGCAATGTATGTATCGAAGCTTATGCGCGTAAGTTCCGCCTTTCCTGGCCCCGCCCCCCTTGGTCAAGTGTTGGTCAAGAGTTTTTGCAGCTACAAGCGGCGACCACTGTCTAGCTATCTATACGTATATATCTCTGTCTCTCTCAACGTAACTATGCCTCTCTTTCGTCTATATATATCTATCTCTGTCTCTCTACAATTGGTGCGCTCTAGCTCAAAATTTCTTCCGACTTTCGACTTTCATGTCCCGCTGTGTTTGTTCCAGATCTTACTAACACTATATATTCCAAACTCTCAGACTCGGTGGCCCTCTCGCAGGTGCATCTATCGCCTCTTGGATCACAGGCCAGTTTTTCGGCTGCCAATCAGAATCGCATCGAGAACGTGGCCGACTGGGAGGCTATCGCCAAGAAGTATCGCGCCCTAGTCGGCGACGAGGAGGGCGGCTCTCTCAAGGACTCGGATGCGGAGAGCGGTTCGCAGGAGGGTAGCGGCGCGCCAGCAGCGCCGGCACAGGTGGGAAGAGCTAATGTCACTAATCTAGAAAACGTAGTCAACCCTTAGATGAACAATACATAATATTATATTATATTTTGTTATGGGATTCCAAATCTTACGCTTCGCTTACTAAACAAGTTTCGATTGCAGGTCTAAAGAGCTTCAAGATCATCCTGTTCTACTACTACTCTGTCTTCTCCACTACTACTACTACTCTCTATCCTCAACTCTATCAACCTATCTTCACTTCTTCCCCCCACAAAAAAAAACCATCTTATTCTCCCATCTCGACTGTCTTCTGACTCTTCTGTATATCTAAGCTCCATCTCTTTAAGTCAACCTCTAATCCTAAGCCGCACTCTTGACTAACGGAACTAAGCTTCACCTAATCTTAAACTAATTTAGCTAGAATATTGAAATTGTTTTTGGTAAACTTAGAAGAGTAAGCCTCATATGATTTATATTTTACAATACGATTTAGTTTAAAGAACAAAAAAACCAACAAACAATTTTTTATATGCGAAACCAAAGAAACAACAAAACAAGTTTTCCATACGAAGTTAATAAGTACGATTTTTCGAATCCTTTTTGGACCACGCGAAGTCATCCAATTTGCCTAACTTTTTATCAAGAGATCCCAAGCATTTTAACGTTTTATAATTAAACTAATTTCCATTGATGAAGATGATGATTAGCATTATTGATATTCGTACTTGGTAGTTAATAAGATTTTTAGAATTAGCTTCACTTTACGAAATTTATTTCTTTAAGCTTTTGGTGTACGAAGAATATTTTATGATAAAATGATATGATATGAAAATTGAATATTTATTTTTATAAAAATTCTCGGTGTATTTTTTACTAGAGCTTATTTTTTAAAAGATTTGTATGCCTTGAATTTGTTATCTGTACTTATGTGTAAATAAATAGTCATATTTGAAAAAACTAATTTAAATTGTTTCATGTGTTTAATGTGTCTAGTTTAAATTAATTTAAATTTTAATAAAATTGCCTGAAAAATTTTGGCTAGAATTTTTGCTAAAACTAACCGCATTCTGTCCTTGAGTTGACAAAAAATATTCAAATCATAAAATAGTTCGTTTAGACATTTACTTAAATACAAGTAATTATAAAATATTAATTTAGTTTTGATTTGTAATACAAATTAGTATTTATGTCTTTCAGTGCAGCTCTTGTTGCTATCCTTTTTGCACAGCGAGACATGTATGTTTGTCCTGCTCAGCGTTTGGTGGATGTCGCAGCTATTCCGCTTAGTTACCGAAAAACCCGCCAGATGGCTTGCATATAGCGCCATCTGTGGGTAATAGCGTGCAACTCACGTTGTGTATGTTTTGAAACTTAAGATTTCATTATGAAATAACATTAATGGAAATTAATAACGTTATATATATGTATAGATAGATTTATCAAGGGTTTTAATTCTCTTAAGCCTTTTACATAGTTTAACATTTCATTAGTATTATTTTTAAGTATGCCAGCGATTACAATAGAGGTTCAGATTCAGATGCTGCCTCTGTATGAAGATGTCTCTGTATGAAAATAACATTCTACTTAGTTCAAACTTAATCCAGATAATCCCGTTTGCTTGTTGAGCATTTAAACATTTATTTCTCTTCACATTTCCTATTGGAATTATTGGAATTGCAAGTTATCAACAGCTTGGGTAATTACTTCAACACACACGCACACACTACACACACACACACACATTGCCAGGAGCTCAAATTGACCAAGGTGTTGAACTGGCCAAGTGAATTTTAATTTGACTTTAACTGCAGCAGCAACAACTGCAACAGCAACAACACTTGCAGGTGTCACATTTTGGTTTTGCAAAGTGTTGAAAACTGGTCGAACTGAGAGTTGTTGTTGTTGTTGTTGCAGTGGCAAGTGTTGCTGCTGCAGTTGTTGTAGCTGCATTTTATTATAGATAATTGCCTCTTGCTTTTGCTGCTGCTGCTGCTGCTGTCACTTGACTGTTGTATGTTGACATTGTTGTTGCGATACTTTTAGCCAGATAAGCCGACATAGGCGACTCTGACTGCCAGCCATGTTGCCACATGCCACAAAATTGGCTGGCAGAGTTTATGGCCAACACAAGAGACAAGTTTGTCAAATATTTGTTACAATTAAGTTAGTTAATAAATTCGCCAAAAGCAGGTTGAACGATTAAGCAGCCACCACGTCCACTTTCCTTTTTCGGCTACTGCACTGGGAGATTGTAGATCGTAAATCGTAGAGCGGTAGATCGTAAATCGTATTTGATCGTAGATTGCAGATGGACAGCTGCATGTTAACTGCAAATAAATTCAAATTCAATGAATGAACTCGCAGACATTGTTCATCATTCATCAAGAGCCAGCAACAGCAGCAGCAGCAGCAACACTCGCTACAGCAACAACAACAACAATTCTGCAGCAGCAGCAACATGTGTGTCTTTCTGTGTGTGGTGGTGTTGGCACAGCAGGTGACATTTGCAGACCAGGAAAAGGAATCAAAATAAATTAACAAAACTCAAAGAGAGAAAAAGAAGCAAGAGGGTTACAGTGGGGACTCCACGACTAGCTGTTACCCTGTAGACACCATAGAGATATTATTTAAATATACTAGGTGAAGAAGGTATATACATGAATATATAGTAGTATTCGTCTTCAAAGGTTACCCCTTAAATGATACTCAACTTTATGTATTCACAACTAGAAACAAAACTTAATCTACCTAGCATATTTCACAGCTCCGACTAGTCGCATCTCCAAGACTACATTTGTGTCTCATCGAAAACCCCTTTTCAACTTCTGCCCACATTCCCAGGGTATCTGAGCAAACTGGGCACCCAACACACCCAGATGAACAGACGAACACACGAACGCAACACGACATCGAACAAGTTGTACTTAGTCCGGGCAAAGGGTGGGGAGCTGTGGGGATTGCTACGTATGATATAGTACAAAACAGTTTTTCATATCGAAACTTGTGATATGTTTTGATTAATGGCAAGCGACACAAACACTTAATTTGACGCCGTCGTTGGCGCAGGCGCCTTAAGGAAGGAAAGAAAACGGCAGCAAAAACCCAAAGTAAACCCAAAATGGAATGATCTTCGCATGGCAGAAGAATCATCAGTGAGAAAGAGAGAGAGAGAGAGAAGAGTAAACAAATATAAGCATAATCTCGAGCAAGATTAATTATTGTAATCATATCAACAGCAGAGGGCACCGGAGACAGCACAGGGAGAGAATGTGAGAGACGGGGGGCAGACTGAGGCAAAAATGATCAATGATCATCAAAACTGAGCATTCGAAAATTTTCTGTTGATTTTTATAGTGTGCCCAGAAACGGGGAGACAAGAAAGAGAGGAGGGAGAGAGAGATACTCCGGCTGGGTATGGGTTACACATTTCATTGGCTAATCAAGATGCTAATTTGAAGAAGATAAATTCGTGTGCGACTTCTCGAAGTTGCGACTTGTCTGCCAGAGGGGCATATCTACCCAACGTACTCTCTCAGGGATTCACTGCGATTATAATCTGATAGTTTAAGACGAAAGACAGACAGACGTCTTGTTATTAATACAGAGCCCCCACTTGATGTCGTAGCTGTTCGTATTTCATTTAATACTTACGCAGTTCCCAACACAGATCTGCACAGACCTCACTAGACTCGGGTTGCAACTCGGGGCACAGTGACACGCAGATTAATTGAAATTTTATGAGTAGCGCAGACGTAAACAATCAGCGAGACCACCTTTTGCCAGCCCCTAAGGTCATAAGAGCCTGTCTTCGGTCTTCAGTCTTCAGTCTACACTCTTCTCTTGCTTCTTCGTTGCGCTTGCATCGCGTTCATGTCTCCAACTTATGCTGGAAGCTGCAAATCGCTGTGACTAGGCTAGAGAATATGAAAAATCACCTACAAACTAGGCACAGTGGGCGCAAATTTAAAAATTGTGAAAAGTATAATCTACTTTATTTATATTTCTTTAAGGCGTAATGAATGGAGAAAAACCTAAGTGAAGTATTGAGAGTTATTTTATGGATTGTTGATTAATATTTTAAAATCTAAATACGTCTATCAATATCTCTCATTTCTATATGATTGGTTGACATTTTATTACAATAGATTTAATATTTATTACAACTTCAATGTGTAGTTAGTTTTTTTGACTTATTTAATAAAGCAATATCAGTTGTATAATGTTTTCAAATAGTTCCATAAGTTTTAATAAAGTGAAGTATTCATTTAGCTTGAACAGTTTAGAAATCTTTCGCAAATCTGACAAACATTTTGAGGTATACCAATTATTTTCGAGCTTATCAACGTTTTCATATAAATATCTTTATGTACTTATGTTATATGTATATATGTATGATATATCAAATATCTACCATTGTAGGCATACCAATTATTTTTGAGTTTATCCATCCCTATATATTTATATTGCATATCAAATATCTACCACTGTGGCTTCTAACTGATCCTGTTGACTCGCTTGGCACACTAATTGATAGACTGTGAAATTATTTGGCAATTCAGAAAGCCAGGCAAGAGTGCAACTCCTGTGCGGGGTCTGTTGCCAGATCTCTTCACTCCAGGTCGGGCTACGCTCATCAAGCTGAGGCTGAACTCAACACGAGCTTCGGCTTCGTCGTTTTCGTGGGTTTCGGCACATCGTTTCGTCTTGCAGCCTGCGGCTAAACTGCAGGAGGAGCGTCAGGGAGGAACATCTTGGACCACCGAAAGCCACAACTAAGTGAAAAGTGTTAAAAAGTGCGACTTGATGCGGCTCAGCTATGGCAAATTTTGAAGACAAATGAGCAGCATCATCAACGAAGCAACGGCAACGGCAACAACAACAACAGCAACAACAACGGCAATTTTTGACATTTGCAAAATTTGAAATGTCAGGCGAGGCGAGTGAGGCTGCGCTTGACGAAGGTTCCATCTCGACAGGGTGGGCCACAGTCGCTGATGATGGAGCTGAATGGAGTCTGTCTTGGAGTCGGACTTGAAGCTGGAGTCCAACTAAATGTTACGGTTAGGCGGATAAGTTGCGGGAATTCAATTTAAAACTCAGGTGAAAGGTTATTAATTTACACAAAATGAAACTGGGTCGTCTTATTGCTGTTGTTGTTGTTGTTATTATTGCCTCATGGCTCATTTGGCTTAATGCTGATGTGAGAAGGGGCCGATGAGGCACGATGACAAATGAAATGACACTGACAGACGGTGAAATGAAAGCGGAAAGCGAAGACATTGAGCTTTACTTGCGCAGTTGACAATGGCAGATCTTATGCGATATGCTGGATGAAGCTACCCCATCAGCGAATAGCTGTGAGATAGAAGATAAGAGGAGCTGTGTGGTAGGAGAAAGAAGGTCTTGAGGAAGGTCTATCGGATCAAGAAACTCTTGAGGAACTCTTGACTTTAACATATTTCCTGAGATTTTTTTCAAAATTCTTCATAATTTTCTAAAGCTTTTTTGGTTCCTAAGACTTTAGCAATCAAAAGGATCTCAATCTAATTATAAAATATCTATCTATGAAGATTTTCGTATACAAAATTATGTATGTATATAAATTGATTTCTGACATCGTTTAGTAATCAAGAAATGTATTTAAGTAAAATGTTTAATCCTCCTTAAGTGGAAAAGGTTTGGTGTATATCTTACTTTATGTATCGTCAAGATCTCTTTTATAAATATGCAAAAAAAATAAAATATATTTTCTTCTCTTCATTGTGCTTGAAACTGTTTAAGCAACGCCTAAATTAGCAAACTAAGCCTCTAAATCTGCCATTGGCGATCTCTTTCTTTGTTTCTCATCTGCCGGAACTGCAGCAATTGTTGCTGGGCAATCTGCGTTGTAACTTATGGCCAACATCAGTGGCACAATTAAAATCATTTAGAGGCCAATTAAATTTCGTTAGCAGCATTAAAAACGGCAATGGACAACGGCAATGATAGCCCGGCTCGGGTCACATGAGAACAATTGCGTAATCGGAGCACAAGCAAGGGGAGGGTGGTGGTACAAGGGGCGGTGAGTTGGGGAAGTATGTGCTGCATGTTGCACATGCAGTGGACAATTAAAATCACGAAAATGGCTGTTGATGTTGCGCCAGTTGTCCTGTGTGTGCCCCAGCAGGCTGCAGCTTCGTCTCCAACTCCTTTTGCAGCTCCAATTGGAGTTGTCATTCTGGTGCGTGTGCGTGCTCTACTGTGATTTGGCTTAAATTGGCCAGAATGCGTCTAGGGTAGTGTGTGTATGGGAGTGTGTCTGGCTGTGACCGACACTGCGTGTGGCAGCTGGCATCCCCATTAGACTCCGTCGTCTCTGCATGGGAATTTCAATTAGACAACTCTTCTAGAGAGAAATTTTCCCATCGCTAGCGCAATGACCAATTACGGATCCACTTGCTGAGCTTGCCAGGCAGTTGTTGATTCCATCTGCTTGCCAAATAAAATGTGAATTCACAAAAAAGAAATGGAGGGGGAGGGTTCAAGGGGCAGTGGAAGAGCTGGCACTATCTACACATTGGCATCCGTATGCCGCCTACGTGTTGCCGACACAAGAAACTTCATCATTAGAAGGGGAGAGGGAGGAGTAGGAGGAGAAGGAAGGGGAGAGGAGGAGGAGCTGTTGCTCATGTCGGCATTCAATTTTATACAAATTTGCTACTCTTTCTCCCAAAACGGGCGAGGAGTCTTAGCAACTTTCACAGCTTCTGCAGTAGACACACAGTAGACTCGGCCAAGCTTGGCCGATTATTATTTCTCTTGCTTTTCGGGCAACTATTATTGGGAAGCAGCATTTTTTACGCCTCCAAATCGAATAATTTGCGCATAAGTTATGGTCACACTTACTTTACGTGTTTTCTTCTCTCTCCCTCTCTCTCTTTTTCTCTCTCTCTCTCTCTCTAGCTTACTCGTATCGTGCGTGATGAATTTCCCTCGCTTACCGTTACCCAACTGGGCAACTCGGTCCGCACTGGCCACGGCTCGTTGGGCTACCAACTAAGCGCTAAGGCTAAGGCTGAACCTGAAGCTGAACCAATGCTCAAGCCACAGCTAGAGCCAGAGCAGCCAGCACCTCAGGGCTAAGGCCAACGCGGTTGCCCCCATGCCCAAGCCAAGTTGCAACAGGTCGCGGGCTACGACTCGAGCTACCCTCGGTTTGCTAGGCAAATTTCACACTTTAAAGCCGAACAAGAAATAGCTAAAGCTGCCGCAGTTCCTAACAAACTAAAGGAAGGTTTTGTCTTGCTGTAGAAACTTGTTCACACTGTCAATAAGAATTGAATTGAATTGATTCAGAAATATGCAAAATCAAAGATCATAAATACCATCAAATTATTATTATGCATTGAACTTAGGTTTCTTAATTCGTGAATATCTTTTGAAGACCTTCAAGGATTAAATAAAATGGAACCGAACACAATTATAAAATAATAAATATAATGAATAATAAAAATTAAATTAAGCCACAAATCGTATCATGAAAATATAAATATATTATATTAAATTTTATTTTATTGATAAAGAAAACACTTTTGAAAAATTGTTTGTAATATTTTTAGATACATAAAAAATTAAATAAAAATGTACATTGTTTTCAGACAATTAAATGAAACCTTTTGATAACTTTTAAAAACATATTTTTTTAACATACTATACAAAATTAAAGAAGGCCGTTATACATTGTTGTGTCAAATTGTTGAATAAATGCTAAATATTCAATTCTGACTTGAATAATCAAAACAGATTCAAATATATTTTAACCTTTCTGAACTACTAAATTATTCTAATTAAAGAATAATTTTATTTAAAAATATTATTGCAACATTTTAGGCCTCTTAAATGGTTTTTAAACAAGTTTCAAATACTTTGATCAGTTTGAAGAACTTTGTTGCCCCACTCCGTAATACTCATTCCTTTACTGGGGCATTACAATTGCTAAACATTCAACGCCAGCTAGAGAGAAGTCCTCATCGTCGCCGTCGTCGTCGTCGTCGTCGCTGAAGTCTTTCGTTTCCTTTGATCTTGAAGCGCCGATCAAATCGATCAAATGTAATTTTCGCAGCACGAACGTGCGGCATGAAGCAAAAACAGCGCCAAGTGCTGTGCCCTGTTTGTGTTCGTGTTGCTGTGCCAGCAAAGTACATTTACACCAATTGCACTGATCGATCTGGGTGTAAGTTATATGCCACAGTCGGAGGCGGCATCAGCATCAGCGGCAGCAGCAGCAGCAGCGCAGCCTCAGCGCCTTGAGACCGTGCCAAATTCTTAATAGTTGCGAGCTTACTATGAGAGCAGACACACACACAGTTTCTCTCTCACACACACACACGCACACCGAGTTTTATATTCACATTCAACGAGTGTAAACAACGAAGCAAAGAACTGGAAGCAACCTCAACCAACCTGAGATCACAGCACGAGCAAGAAGAGGATGGAGGATGAGGATGATAAAAGCGCTTTGTGGTTTAGAGTCTCCTCGGCGGTTTCGCTATAATTAAGGACTTTGGTGTAATTTGTACACCTATTTAGGATCGCGTTGATTACAGGCCGGCGTTTTATTGCTTTTGACACCTAAAGGGAACCGAAAGGCCGAAAGCCGAAGACGAAGACTAGGCGAAGACGAAGACGAAGACGAAGCTCGAACCGGACTGGACCTTCGGACCCAACGCATTTTGGCAAGCTCAAGCTAAAGGGAGAGAGACAGAGGGAGAGACAGTAGACAGTGAGAGAGAGAGAGAGAGCGAGAGACTGCGCACCACACTCGTGGCTCGATCTCAATCTTGATCCGGCGTTGAAGATTGCGACTTGCCACAGTTGAAGTGGATTTATTGGCTGACGTGAGTATTTAGTGTTGACGGCATAGAACAAAAGAATTCACGACGGCAGCCGATGCAGCCGTAGCTTCTCAGCAGCAGCGGCGGCGGCTTCTCGGCGATCACCCGCGCCTCGGGCTCGGGCAGCTCAACCTCTCGCAGCATCCGCGCACATCTGGCCACAATCGTATCCACTATCCCTCCCCATTCCTGGCCAGCTTCAGTGCCAGCTGCACATGAAGCTTTGCCGTTGCTGTCGATCGCGGTCTCTGCCTTGCCAGATTCTTCTGCTGCTGACAAAGCGAGGAGGGCGCCAACTAATAGACGGATGGCATAAAACTTGATTCACGATAAAACTATTTAGTACTTGTATAACATACAGATAATATATAAGATAATATTTTATACAAAGAGGCGTTCAATTTAAGAAGTTCTTCTTTTAATATATTACGAATTTAAGCTGGCCTCAAATTAAAGGCATTATAAAGATTATGATGAGCACAAAACTTTCATTTTTTATTGATAATTCAAGACATAAAATCCCGTCAAGAAACTTCAAACTTCAGTTCAAAGAAGTCTCCTCAGAACTTAACTTGTCTTTGCTGAGTATTATACACGACTAATCACAACTAATGCACAAAACTGTATGATATTTTGCAATCGACGAATTTGGCAACAAATAATAAAATTAGCACGCCTACAAAAATAAAATTGAAATCGAGAAACATGAAATGCGAGAGAGAACACGAGGCCAGATATCAGCACGGATAATGTCGAAAATGTTTGTCATTAACACGACGCAGTCGAAAGGCATTAAATAAATGCCATAATTCATTAGTGCTGGCGGGGGGAGGGGAGGGGTGTGTGGGCAGTACGACAATGGCAAATAATAATAGATTGTCTAGACCCGACAAATGGCATAAAATTATATCGTAAATAAGTTGTCAGCAGTTTGCCAAACCGACTCGATGCGACTTAATCGCTCGCCCAATTAGTCGCTCGTGGTAGACCGAAAATACGCATAGAAATTATTCACAATATAAAAACGAATACATATCAAATGGACGCCCCCTTCTACAGAGGGGGGAGTCGTGGCCAGACGCCATTGAAAGCTTTTGTCAACGCGCGTTGGGGGCGTTGATTCTGCGAATTCAACCCACACAGAACGAGGCAAACACACGCCACCACTCACACGCACACACTCACACTCACGCACACATTCACTTACTCACTCACTCTGCCAAGTCAGTCTTCCAAGTAAGCGAGGCTCCACTCTTGTGACTTCACATTGTGTTGCAAGCTGCATGCAACGCAGCGGGTGGGCGTCGATTTTGACACTCGCAAGTTGCAGTTAAAAATATGCGGATATGTCACACGATTTTATGGCTATATAAGCAGGGCCACCGTCTGTAAGCCCCTCAGGCCCCAACTGCTAAATCATTCATTCTCTGCCCTGCCCTGCCCTGCCATGGAAATCGCAACAGGATTCCACTTGGGGCTGGAGTCTATTCCAGTTGCTGCTCACTTATGACAATTTCACACCTCGGGGAGTCCGCCCGCCACTAATCGAACGCGACTCGGACGAGTACTCGCATTCATACGGGTATTCATAGTAGCACTCACACTCGAACATGACAGGGCATCATGACGTTTGCCCGAGCTGTGTCTGCCTCTTTAGCTGCAGCTCTAATGGCTTCGCCGGCAGCCTCAATGGACCACCAGGCAGTTGGCTGCATCTCTCTCTCTCTCTCTCTCTCTCTCTCTCTCTCTCTCTCTCTCTCTCTCTCTCTGTCTGTCTGCCTGTCTGGCAGTTACTTAGTAGCTGGGAGTAGTCTAGATTAACGCGTTTATCAGCCAAATGCCCAAATCGCATGACAAGTGCGCATAGCATAAGCTGACAATAAGCTACCCTGGGAGACCATTAAAATGCGATCGGAGCTAGCGGACGAGCTGCAGTTGATTATGAGAGCGAAAACTTGCAGAAAAGAGACAGCAAGATATCAATGCACTCTGCAGATGCCCCTTAGTGGGTCGATCCTAATCAGTTTTGACACACGAACCTCACAAGACCTTAGTCTCTACTTTGTGAGTGAGAGATAGATTACTAGAAAACGATGTAGTCCACTTTGAAATTGCAGCTTATGAGTTCAAGAAGTTGAAGAAAAGAGACAGCAAGATGTTAGGCAGTTAATAGAGTATGATGTTATACAGATATTAGTATTCCCTCAAATATCCCTTGATTTACGCACCCGGCTGTTCCTGAAGTTCAAATCAAATTAGCAACTTTGAAGTCATAATAGTTGGAACTTTAATTAGCAAGCTTTTTGGAGCAAAAGAGACAGTAGATGCTGGCTGATCATGATAAACACACTATATAAAAAAGAGATGGCACTATGTCAGTTTAATTTGTAAATACTCCTTAGTAGTTTAATGCACCTAATCGACCATATTAAATACCTAAAGGAACCTAACTTCACTTTGAGTGTGAAAGAAAGAACATTAGAGCAGATTCAAACTGCAGAAGAAAAGAAGAAATCTACAGAGTTAAGCAATAGAAAAGAGATAGAAACACCAAAAAAAGATAGCAATACATAAATTTAATTTTTAGTTGAGACCCTCTGTAAATTGATTTAAGTCTTGGAACCTCAACCTAACCACATTTCGAATCGCATGTGTTCCTCCTTCATCAAGTGACAAGTTTGTCAAGAAGTAGAGAGAGAGAGAGAGAGAGAGAGAAGTACAAAGAGAAACAAGAAGAGAGATAGAGTCTGTTGACTCAACTCCTCGTTGAGTGCTCCCTGTCAGCCCTGCAGCTGAGTCTGGTGAAGTCTCTTTGGCTACCTCAAGCCAAGCACGCAACATCGGAATGTGGAGGCAACTCAATAAAGTGATCTACTCTATATATGTATAGAGAGAGAGCGTGAATCGCATGAGAAGAATTCTTGCACTTCAGGCATGCTTAAAAAACTCATTTGCAGTTATAAGCAGGCAGACCTTGCCAGACTTCACAAAGTATTTACACACACATTTCAGTTGGCAATTTTCGGGCTCGAGGCAACGAAAAAAAAAAAAGAGTTATCAAAATTGTTGACCGCAAATCGAGCGCCAACTTACTACAAGGCATAATTTAAATTTACAAATGAAGTTTTATGCAACACGAGGCTGTCTCGCTTGCACACACTTTCTCTCTCTCTCTCTCTGTCTCTGTCTTTCTCTCTCTTTGCAACACTTCAATCAAAACACAATTTGCCTTTGCTTGCGCTGCACACGCTGTTGGCGGCAAACGGCAAAGGCAACTGGCTCTGCCAGCCCCCATAGCCTCTCCCCTCTCTTCCTCACTCACCCACCTGTTTACCCACTCACTCCCTCTCTCCCTCTCTCTCTCTCTCTCTCTCTCGCTGTTGAGGGCCATATTCAGGGCCATCTTCACGTCGGCAACGGCATCCTTTGAGCCTTTTGCCAAATTACCGCGCATTTAATTTTAACTTTGATGTTGCATGCGGCAAACATGTTGCCTGGGCGTATGTGTGTGTGTGTGTGCAAGGTGTATGTGTGTGTGTGGTACACACAAATCCAAAGCATGAAATGGCGTTAACTGGCAACTGCAGGCAGCAGCCTCGTCAGTCCCCCTCTCCATCTCCGACTCTTTTGCCTTCTCTCTCTGTCCAAAACTAATTTGCATGTAAATTCGTCGCTGCCGCGTCACATTTCGCGCATAATTAGCGCATATATAAATCTCCCGATATCTGGCCTATATTGCTATATATGCATATGAAAGTTTATATAAGAATTGGGCTAAAAGGAGGTAGAGGGAAAGAAAGAGGGGCAGCTGCAGTTGGTTGGTAGGAGGAAGAGGGCAGTTGGATGTGGTTTAGATATAATAAAGAGAAAGAAGAGAGAGGGAGTAGAAAGAGGGAGAGGGCAGAGACAGCCATGTACAATGGGCTGTGTAGGCACACGCTTTATAAACACATTTTGATTGGTGTAAAAAAACCCCAAGCCTCGTCAAATTTGGCTGGAAAAGTCGTCATCAATGTGGCTGTAAATCTGGCTATATGTCTCGCTCTCTTTGTGTGCGTATGTGTTGATGTGTGTGTGTGCCTGTTGTGGTTTTCATTGTTGTTGCTGTTGCTTTTGCCGTTGACAACATGTTGTTGGCGCATTTCGAGCGAGCATTATGATAATTTTATAGCAAATCATTTGTGTTTACAACGTCGACATCGAAATTGCCTCGCCTGGCTTGGCGCTCAGGTGGGCCGGACGTCGTGTGTGTGTGTGGGGGCGTTGTGGGGGCGTGCCACACAAAAGTTTACACAAAATGCTGTGAATGATTATCGATTTTACATGCCAAATTGCAGGCGTATCTCTGTGTGTGTGTGAGTGTGTGTGTGTGTATTTGTTAATAGACACGATGCGACTAAACTGCGGAGATAATCGCAGCACGGCCAGCGTCGCTGCTGCTGAAATCACTGGATGCCTTTTTGGCATTTTTATAGACAATTTAATAAGCGATTTATTTGCATATTTAGCTATTAAATGATGGATGGAAAAATCAAGGAAACAATGGAACTATGGAAACTAAATATATAAAAAGAAAACTGTGAGATATAATTATGTAAGTTAATAATAAATATGATAAATAAATAAATAAGTTAATGGGTGAATAAAAAAATAAATAAAAATTAATAAAATGAAAATAGATGTAGACAATAGAGAACATCAAATAGAATAAAATATAGACATTCCATGGTCTTTTAGTTTAAATAATTTTCCATATTTTAAAATAATATTTATGATTTGTTTATATAGATCAAAATGAACAGAATTTGTTGGGAAACAGTAAATAAACAATATTAAATTTTAAAAATAAAATTTGAATGCCTAAAAGAAAGTGTAATACTATATTCAGATCTGCTTTACTATAACATACTACTTTACATATTGTCCACAAACCATTTTAAAACTCACAAAAATATATATGAATTTTTAAAACATAAATCGAATTTATTCTATTATCCGTTAACGTATTTAAATAGTGTATTTCAAGCGTTCTTTATATTCAAAATAAGAAATAAGTTTACTTTCCAAACTGTAAAAACCATTGCCTAAAAATATCTCTAATATTTACCAATCTCCCGCCATACTCGCAGTAAGCAAACCCAAAACTCTTATTTGCCGACGGTGTATGCAAAACTGAAAAGATGCACCGAGATTTGCAACAAGTCTCAACTGAGCTCGATTCAAATGATCCTTGAAAACCGGCCTGAAGAGAGAGAGACAGAGAGGGAGAGTGGGAAAGAGATAGTGAGTGATGCGAGACACACAAAGTAGGCTGTGCCATAAAAGATTCACTCAAAATGTGTACACTTAGTCGGCTCGCAACGGATCGTATCGGATCTGGTTTGCCAAGTTAGTTAGGGGAGTTGGCGGAGAGGCCTCTGCGGGCCTCTGTACTGGTCCAACACTTTAGTTTTTGGAACGAGCGCTAAAGAGCTGCTGATGCTGATGTCGGCCGTGGCCCAAAGTGAAGAGCAAACCAGTTTGCAAACGAGTTAACAGCCAAAAAAGAAGAACAACAACAACAACAGCAACACATTTGGCCAGCTGAACGAATCGGTGCCAATGAGCAAAAGGCTGGGACTAACTAACTGGAAGAGCTGCCGGGAAGAGCCGAGCCGAGCCAAGTGAAGCTGAGCCAAGCAACGCCTCCAATTGGGGGAATGCCTATGAGAAAATGGCTGCAGTGTGTGGGCCGACTTGGCGGGATTTGGCTTTGATTTGGCTGGCTTTAACTCGAATGTTTCTCCGATATGGCTGGATTTTGCCTAATTTAGCTACTTGCTTTACGTTTTAGCGTTATTTGGCTTGCCTTGTTGAGATTTTCAGCAATTTAGCTTGACTTAGCTCTAGTTATCTTCGATTTTCCGCCAGTATTTCCTTTCCCTCCAGCACATTTCCCTACAGCAACTGAAGCGCAACCATTTTTCCACTTTTCTTTCTCTTCCGCAATTAATTTTACTAAAATTTCTACATGAAAATAATCCTGGAAAAGTGCTGTGTGTGGTTTTTCACACATTTCTTTTTCGAATATTGTTTTTTACTTCACGCCCTTGCGGTGGGGGCGTGGGCGTGTCTGGCGCTGTCATTCTACACAATTTTGTATGCTTCTCCAGCGACTGATCCCGAAATTGGGAAATGGAAATCGGGAAAATGCTGAGGAAAGTTGTTGCTGCTTCTTGAACAAATTAAGCACGCTTTGCGCACAATTTTTTCCATCTCTCGACTGTAAACTGATGCCACATGTGTCTCGCTATCAGTCTCAGTCTCAGTCTCAGTTGTATCTGCATCTGTATCCTCATGTATCTGTTGCACTGCCGTGTGTGTATCTGTATCTGTATCTCTGTCTCTATGTTAACTGAGAGAGTGTAACTGCAGCTCGTTGAGCGTAAGATCGATTTTTGCTCGCCTTTCAGTTTGGGAATCGCTTTGTCAGGGGAAGGCCGCATTATGCCACATTATGTGTGGCATGTTCTTTTGCTTTTCTCTTCTTTATTTTTTGTTTGTGGCATTTTTAATCCCTTTAACAAATATGAAATTATCTGAGCTGTCATAAGTAGCTGAAGGAGGGAGGAGAGCGAAGAGGGTGTATGAGCATTCAAACTAATTTTCATTTGTATTCTGTTTTTCATGGATCTTACAAGTTACAAATTAGTTGTAACAGGGTAGAGTTTGAGTATGTATACATATATGGAATATAATATAATTGTCGGAGAAAGATTTAACTTTATCGAAATCAAACTATAAAACTGTTATATTATTTATATCGTCAGAAACTTGAGAAAGAATATTCATATTAAATATTACAAAATTAAAATCAATGCCATAAATTATTAAATTTTCTTTAAGACATCACAAAAGTTGTATAAAGAAATTCCTTAGAATTTTCATTGAATTTCGACTATTTCATGTGATTTCCATTCCTTTCAGAGAGTTCTCTTCTCATATCACTCTTCCTTTTATACCATCTTTCGCATCTTTCGAAATCTTCTACAAATTTTCATTATCTTCTTCCTGCATCATCTTTCTGATATTTAAGCCAGTCCTAAAGTCTGTTTTGGGACATTGTCAATGCGTATGTGGCAGCATATGAAGATGCCAAAATATCCAGGACCGTGTGGCGGAGAGAGGGAGTATGGGGAGAGGGGAAAAGGGGGTGGCCTGTAGGGCTAACGTGCCGCCAGCAATTTGCATACCAATTGCAGCGCCATACGTCAAAAAATGTGAAGTTTAATATAGAAAATACTCACTGGGATCGCAGAACCTGGGATCGCAGGTTGGGGCAACCCACTCCAGCTGGCCCATGCTGTGTGCATCTCCCTACACCTCCTCTCCCCCGCCCCACATTGACTGACAAGGACAAGGCGTGTGCGACAGTTGACAGCTGCTGCCTGCCACCGTTTGATGGGGCATTTGGGTTGTCGGTGGGGCAGACAGGCTGGCAGGCAGAGGCAGAGGCAGCAGGCAGGCAGCAAGGCACCACAGGGTGGCCACAGTAGCCAAATGGGAGGATGTGTGGCGCCTGCTGTTGCAACTGGACAAATGACAGTAAATGTTGCAGCTGCAATTGATGAATTTATGCGCCTCGACTCACGTTGAGAAATGCTTTTTTCATAACTAATTGAAATGCACGAAAGAAGAAAAGAAATTTCCGTTGAATATGCCACATATTTTCCGATTAATATTCATATTCATATTTCCAGGCGTATCTCCAGTAGTGTCACAGAAGTGGTTGCAAGGGAGGAGGAAGGGATGCAGGCGAGAGACAAACTGTCCGACATTTTTATCAGCAATTAATCGTGTTAATCAAATGCCTTGTCAGCATCATTTACGCAGTTCGAAACGAGCTTACGAAATGCTGTATAACAGCATAACACGACGAGTTGTTACTCAGCGTATACCCTGTAAATGGCAAGTGGATGGAGACAGAGTATACTTAGCTTTACTTTGCTTAGGTAATAATAATCTAGTTTTCATAGCTGCAAAATAGTGTAATTGTCAAACGTTATGTCACTGAACACAGGAACTAAAGGAGTTATCAAGCATAAATTTTAGATAAAGATTTCTGATCTTTATTGAACTAAAATATATTGTAATGAAATGCCGAACTTCTTTCATAGCTGCCAGAAACACGAAACACTACATATATATTTTGCATTAAAAACACTTCCTTAAGCCCAACTTAAATAGAATACAACTATAACAGCGCAGCAAAAAATCTGAACTGCAAATGGAAACAGTTTCTCCAGATAACATATCTGAACTCGGGAACCAAGAGAACTACAATAACGAAATTCAAGATAAAACTTCTCTAATATATATAAAAACAAAATATATTGTAAAGTTAACTACAACTCTTCGTATGCCTCACAAAACAACGAAAAAAACTAATATATATTATAATTATATTTAATTATAATTATTATAATATACATTTACATTTTACAGGGCATCTCACAGTCCCACACTTCACTCCGTTTAGCTGTCTTTCAGCATAGTTACTTGACGGAAGAGTGAAAAGCTTTTTTATAAAGATTTTACAAGCCAATCAATCAATGACAGCGCAAACCGAACCAGGTAATTTTCATTAGAAATCCATTGCATTTTCATAATACAAATTGTTGAAAATTAAGCGCACGAGTCACCAACAACAACAGCAACAACAACAATAATGGCGTAAAAACAAGTTGTGAGAGGGGTGTGGAGGGGGGTAACATATAGGAGCTGGGGTTATCGTATCTCTGGGGGCAGTCATCGTGACTCGATTGGGGCAATACACAGAATGGTAAGTGCGACATGGTAACAAAAGCACATTAAAAGGTTTTTCATGCTCCACGCATGCCACAAGGTATCTTGCAGCAGAAATTGCAGCTGTTGTTGTTGTTGCTGTTGCAGTCATTGCAGTTGTTGTTGTTGTTTGGTGCTTATCTCTAGCTGGCATCTCAAGTTGTCATGTCAACGCTTCTGATTCTAGAAATTTTGGGCACATTCCACACACAGACAGAGACACGCACACAGTCAGACTTCACACACAAACACACACACTCTCACACAAACACTCGACACACACACTGCACACACTTGTGGCTAAAGTTGATTTGTGCCTTGTCGCGTCGCGCGACACGAGGCAACTTCAAGTTGAGCTGCAACCACAGATTGATGCCGCACAGTGGGATACCGCTTCAAGTTTGTAGCTGCTGCTGTTTCTCTGTCTATCCCTCTGTCTGTCTCTCTGTCTGTCTGTCTGTCTGTCTGTTTGTCTGTCTGTCTGCCTCTCGGTCTGTCTGACTGTGCTGGGTCTGAGTGATTGTCTGGCCAGGCCTGTGGCAGCCGCATCAATGTCAGCATCAGTCGCCCAATATCATCAACAACGTCGCGTTCCGTCAGCTTGATTAATTTGCTGGTCTTGTGGCCTGTAAACTTGCAACTGGCTAAAAACAGCCAACAGCAACAACAACAAGCTGAACAGCTCAGACAGGCAGACAGAGAGAGACAGACAGAGAGAGAGAGACAGACTCCTCTCCATATTGGCATTTATTAAAAGCGGATTTAGTTAATGAGTTATTTTTGGTGGCACAGTTCGCAATCTGCTGTCATTAATAATGCTATAAACAATATACCGCATATACCAAAAGCAAAAAACATATACTAAAACATTTAATTCAGCGTGCGGGCCTGTCAAGGTTTTACCTTGTTAATATGCAATGATTTAAAGTGTCATTTGTTATTGTTTCAACCTCTCGAAATCACAATAAATTTGATTTGAAAAAATCGTATTTTTTAAAGTTTTAAAAATCACAATCCGCATAAACAATGCGATAAGAAATATTTTAAAGACATTGACATATTTATCAATTTATTATTTCATTTAAATACATTTTCAGGAAGTCGAAAAATTTTGATTAGAAATTTTATGTGAATTTCTGGAATTTTAAAATTTTATTTTCTTTGATTTTTGGCTTTGATTTTATGGCAGAATTCTGAAATGTAAACATTTTTGAATCACTAAAGTTGGATATATTATAATATATATCTTAATATAATATATATATAGTAGTAGTTGTAGTTACATATTCTAAAATAAGATCCTCCCTTATCTGTTGTTAAATTTCTGCATTTCTAGAATTTCATTCAATCTGAATGCAAATTTCTTGAGAATATTTTATACAAAACTGATTCCACTTTACATTTCAATACTTGTTTACTCCAACTGGTGTTTTGTTTTTTGTTTCAACCGTTGTTGTTGTGGAAATAAATTAACGACACATGACGCAGCGAAATTGCGATCAATTTGTCGAAAGAAACGAACAAAACACGAACAAAAACGTTGCAAATTTCATTTATTAAACGGGACAAAAACAAGCTGCCAAAATAATATTTAAAATTAATGCGTTTCAGAAGGAGAAAAGAGCTGAGGGGACTGAGAGTTGCCAGAGAGATAGAGAGAGGGAGAGGGAGAGGGAGAGAGACAAACGGGAACCTTAGCGGATGCTGCACCCACATGCAGCATGCCACATGCCGCAGCGAACTTCACACCTGTTTGTTGTGTGTGCGCGCCGTGGCAGCGAGAGAGGAGGCAAATAATGTCAACATGTGGTCCTATTCGGGAGCCTGCTGTGCGCCGCTTGAGCTGCCCCTGAGTCGCATGAGTCGCATGAGTCGCCTTCGCCAGGACAAGGCGATGCTCAGTCTGGGATTCGTTAGCGAAATCGGTTTTTGGGCCCTTTGTGTGCAAACAAAACGACGCTGCTTTGTCTCCTCGTTGTCTGCCGTGACAGGCACAACAAACAACACAACAGACACACACACACACACACACAACTGACACTCGCACAATACAAAAGTAGCCTTTTTTATGCACTGCAAATATGCACAAAATATGCCCGAGCCATAAGCAAGTCGTGTTTATAGCACCCGACTGGACACCCCGCCCCGCCCATATTCCATTTCCCATTTCCCACATCCTTTAAGGATATTTACTTATGGCTTTTGGCTTATTAATGACTTCCCTTTTGTTGTGTTGTTGTTGTTGTTGTGGTTCTTGTTGGTGCTGCCTGATTGTCTGCTGAGTCCCGACTCGACTCGCCTCATCTGATTTCAGCCTCGGCTCCTTGCGGTATTTACTTTGTTATTTAGCAGTCTCTGGTTGCCTTGGCTGGCGCAGACTGGCCAGGACTCAGTAGTGTTTGTAGTTCTACAGCTAAATTAGCAGAAATAACGGTTGGCTCTAAGCCGTTTGCTTACGGTACCCAAAGGCTACTGTATACGATGCTCACGTTGCCCTTTTTATTGTCTTCTGCGGCTACCGATTGCAATTGAAGTCTTCCGATTGCTTGCGAGACTTGGAGATTTGGAGAGTGCGTCTCAGGGGTAAAATCAGGTGAATGAAATTAGCGAGTATTTGAGTGAGAGCAGGCAGTGGGTGTGCAGGAGTGAAATAGAGAGAGAGGTGAGAAAAGAGAGAGAGAGTGTATTAGAGGGTTATAAATCGAAGACAGAAGTGGACAGTATAGTTGAGTTTCATAAGGACAAGGCGCTCTTCGAATACACATGATTCTAATTGATTGAATAATCATATAATATAATTGTAATACAATTTTTTATATCTCTTTCTATCTACACATATTTCATATTCTCTTAGTCCTTCAGCAGAATAGATCTTTGTATATCTCTCGTCTTTATTATTCCCTTCTTTCTTACCTTAATTCAGATCCTTTATTAGCTTTACTTCTTTGCTGATTAACGCACACGTGAAACTGCTGTCATATTATTTTCATTATATTATCATGCACAATATATCATGCACATATCCCTCAAGTGAAGTCAATCTCCCCTAGTAATTTGCTATAACCAACAAAAATGATTACCCGAAATAATTGCTATATGCCGCATACACATAATCTTCATATTATTTTAAGTGTTCCTCTCCCCCTCACTCCCTTTGTGCTTGGTGAAGAGGAAAACAATTTGAGCACAATTTGGTTACTTCTTGAGCATGTGCAGGACGGATCTGGATCAGGTTCTCCTTCCTCCTCTCCCCTATCTTGCTTATCAGCGACAATTTATCAGCTTGTCTCGAGGGGCACCTCGCTGGGCTTGCGGTGTCAAATTCGGGTGTTGACCACATGAGCGCGTACATGCTAATCAACGCCAAATTATTCTCAGAGAGAGAAGAGAAGAGAGAAAGAGGAGAGAGAGAGAGAAGAAAAAGGAGGCAAACCCAAAGAGATTCGGATCCGATGCCGAGTTCAAGTCAAAGTTCCTTCCTTCCGCAGCTGCTGCCAATTATTTCAGGTAGCCCACGGAGTACAAACTATCTATGCTATAATTTTCGGTTAAGCGAAAGAGACAAAAGAGAGAGGGGGGAGAGAGAGGAGGTGCAACCTGGACGACACCTTGCGTAGATTACTACTGTAAATATTTTTAAGCGCAGAGATTATGATCGCCTCGGTCCGTTCGGAACCCTTCATTATTTTCATCAGATTTCGTGCTGCGGCTCAAGTAAAAGTTGCGCATGTGCAACGCCGGCGTCGCCGCCATTTTGCTTATATTTGACGCGTAATTGACAAGCTTGCTTGCTCTGTGTGTGTGTGTGTGTGTGTCGCAGCTTGGCTTGGGTTTGTATGTTTTTGGGGCCACATTTATGCGGCATTTAAACCAACTAATTGCGCACAATTTCCCTTGACGTGAAAACTTTTGTGTCATGTTTAATTATTTTCACATTTATGTAAATGCTTTTTACCAGAGTTGACCCTCCGCTCTCCTCTCCCAAGCCCCTTCTGTATCATTCCCGCAGTTGCCCATCCCAGGTCAATCGAGTTATGCGTGCAATTAGGCCCCAAAATTGTTGCGTGTGTTTAGGTGCGCGTGAAAAAAAGAGAGAATACCAAACGACAGACAACAATGCAGTGGACAGTGCCAGGGATGGGGGTGGAAGGGGAAGGGGCACAGCACTTTCATGGAAAGTTTTGTCCGATTACCGTTTTTCGACGTAGTCAAATTCGTAAATTATTCAACAAACTGTCACGCAATATTCATCACTGGGGACCCCAAATCAGTTCGGGAATCAAAGCAGCAAAAACGTTTATAGGCTGCGACACAAATCGCCGCTCCCCTCCTACCCACCCTTCATCATTTGGCCAATTGATTGGAAGTGTAGAACCACCTCCCTCCCTCTATTGAGATAATTCCACACGCATATGTAAAATGTTCAACAATTTTTCACAATTAGCGGCACTTTTCATGTCAAACAGTTGAAGGGGATTGGGGGAAGGGAGGGACTTACAGGGTGTTCTAGGGGTATACGGAGGGTACTATGGCAGTTCGTTCTGCGCCAGTGTCATATCGACAATTTCAGCGCAAATTTGATTTAGCCCACAGCGGAAAGCTAATTTCGGTATTTTTTTGGGCATTCGGAATTTGTATCTGTCTATCTGTATCGGTATCTTTGTAATTGTATGCAAGGCGTATCTACGCAAATGTATTTCTATTGTTAACCTTACGAACAGCGCAATTTGACATTTAAATGACATTCGAATCGGTCACGCAGCGAGGGGGGAATGAGAAGTTGAGTTGAGATTGTTCTGAAGGTAGGGGAAATTTAGAAAAATAGTTTAAAAAAAAATAAATTAAGAGTTAATAAGTTCTATTGAAGAAGTTGCATTAATAGATTAGTTATAAAATATATATATCATATTATTATTAGTATTTAGTAATTTAAAATAAAATTAAACCGATTAATATATAATAAATATACTCTGAAGGTACTGAGATACCAAAAGATACAAGAAGTAATATTTTATTCAAATATTTTATAATAATGAATAATTTATACAAATTTCAAAATATATTTTTTTTAGTTTTGGTTTCCTATTCAAATAAAATAGATAGATTTTCTGAAGATGTTCAAAATGTATAACAATTTTCAATGTTCCAATTTCTGCAGTCAAAATACCTTAGTGATTGAGACAATTTTTAGCTGCATTTGCACAACTTTCAATCCAAAAACTTAACCCACAAATTGCGCATGAGATTTTCGTTTAAATAATATTCGCCTCCCCTTCCCCTCCCGTCTTCCCTATCCAATCTTCCATTGAAAAGTACTCGAAAATAATTTACAAGCTGCAACAGTTGCGTCCAAGTACTCACGGCAATATTCACTGACGCACTGCAATGATTCACCTCGATTCACCGGATCGATCCCAACAGATTCCCGAAAAAAACCACATCCATAACGAATCCATAACGAAAGTCGTTAAATCGAAAGTCGTAAAAAGTTTACGCAAATTTGTGCCATTGAAAAATCAAAAGGAAAAACAAGAAAAAACACCAAAATGATTTCAGAGCAAAGAAGAAAAAAACCAAAAAAAAAAACGCAGGCTAAAATTTTATCAATTTCTTTTGAAATTTACTGCCAAAATGCTTAAACATGGCGTCGATTTGCTTAAAGAAATTCCGTGGCGGGGTCGACGCACAGAGAAAGATCAAAGAGAAGCGGATGGAAGAAGAAGAAGCAGCAGCCGCAGCAGAAGCAGAAGCTGCAGCAGCGAAAAGTGGCAAGACACAGAGAGGTGGGGAGGGGGGGAAGCATATAATGTTCAATTTTCCACAATTACCGCGCAGGCAACTAAGCAATTTTCCAACAAAGTAGCGGGTGTTTGGGCAGCGGAAAAACGGCTAGATTGGTAGGGGGGAGGAAGGGTGCGAGGGACTTGGATAGGTCCACACAGAGTGCAGATAAAATTAATTAAAATTTAATTCAATTCAATTCACTTGCGCCGGCGCGAAACACAAAGAGATTTATCGCTGATAAACGCGCTGAGAATGGCGAATTGCGGTCCGGTTGGGCCCCGTTTGGGCGCACAGATCAATGGATTGCAGTCGTCCCTAGCAGGTCTCCCCCTCTCCGGCCTCTCCCTGTACCTCTCTGCTTGCTTCCTCTTGGCAAGAACTTTTACGGATCGGCGGATCAGTTGATTAATACTTGGCTAGTTGCTCGCCGCGCTTTGAGCCATTAAAATGCCATAAAATTATTAATTAACCAAGTGCGCACACACTGCTAGAGAGGGAGGGAGGCGGAGAGGGAGAGGAAGAGGAGGACAGGGGCACAGTCCAGTTCAGTCCAGCAAGGCAGTCGGGTCCACTTTAGCAGATTTATAGCGCACCCCGTGACGATAAAGTGCCTTTTGGCCGGAAAATGGGGAAAAGCCTGGCGCTGATATGAACAGGCTGGCCAGCAGCCTCCCCCAAACCAACCAGTTCCTCTCCTCCCCCTCCCCCTTGCGCTCTAGCAATCTTTCGACTTGAGTCTGAGTGCCTGCCCCCACTCGCTGCTCTCCTGCCCCTGCCCCAGCCCCAGCAAGCATTATGGATTTTTAACGAGTTTTCAATTTATTTGCGCGCCAGTCGGGCAAATGTTTCGAGTGCTTTTCATACAGACACTTGACTATCAAGTGCTTTATTTTCCCCGATTTTCTTTATTCTCCAAAATAGTTGAACGTTGCCGCCATCGCCATCGCCAACGCAAGACGCCGTCATGCAGCATATGACGTGGCTGCAGACTACTCAGAGAGAGACGGAGAGAGAGAGAGAGAAAAGTCAACAGATGCTATGACAAAATACACAGAGGAAGGCACACTGTGCGAAATTTTGTGTGGACTACGCTTGCTTTATGATAATGTATACATTAACGTGGATATGGTTGAGCTATATTCAATTGAATGGGAATTTTTAAATACGATTCTGGTATTATAATAATTTTATAATAATAATATTAAATAATAATATATAAATTCAAGACAATAAAATTGTTAAAAATAAGAAAATTATATATTAAATAAATGATAGGATACTAACTACTTAATATTACTATAGACATTCCAATGAAATATGACAAATTTGACATTTAATTTAAAACGGACAAATATTAAACTTAATTTATAATTATTTAAGTTTACATTTTGAATTTATTTAAACACCAAACTCTTTATTTTTTTTAATAATTACAATAAATACCTAATAATAAATAACTATCAGATCTTCTTCAACATTAGTTTTATACCCCGATCTATGTATATAAATGCCTTCTTATCTCTCTTTTTTTCTCTTCTCTTTCTGACAAAAACAAATTCGCGCTGAGTCGACTAAAAAGCGCCATGAGCTGCTTTGGCGGCCCTTTTTGGGACCGGAATCGTGCCTGCTAATAACCCAACAACAACTACAGCAGCAATCACAACTTGGAGCTATAAAAATCCACAAAGTGCAACAGGCAACGGACTGTGCAACAGACTGTTCAACAATGGTCAATAAAACATGCGGCAAATCATGTTTATCGCATTGATTTATGCATTTTTAATGTGTTGCTGTTGCTTATCGCCAAAAAAATAACCCGACGAGGGCGCACTTTCACTGAGGATCGGCAATGCCAATAAGGAAATGCCCGATGCCCGATGCCCGATGCTCGATGTCCAATAGCCAAAGAGTTCCCAAGTCTGTAGACTGTGGACAGACATTTCGCTCAGAGCTACGTTAATTTTTAAATCTCACCGCCTGATTAGTTTGCTTTTTGCAGCACAATTGTTGCGCCATCTTGATTAGAGCTGCGTCCGCGACTCTGCCAGGTCTGCTGAGTACCCACAAGTGTCTGCTGGATCCAGTCAAGTCTCTCTCTCTCTCTCTCTCTTTCGCCTCTCCTGATCGTGGAGTCGTGGTGCATCGCCTTGGCATCAAAGCGAGCCGCCTTTGCCGCTGCCTTTTGTCTTATTAATAATTCACATTAACGCTTTGCGAGTGCGGCCAGGTTGCCGCCTGCTGCCATTGCCAGAGTTGCCAGCCCACTCGCCTGCTGGGTTATCGCAACACTCGCATCTCTTGGCCAGCTTTACCAGCTTTGCCAGTGCATTTTGCTGACTTCTTTCTTTTTTTGCATGTTTTGACACAAATGCCGAAAGCGCACGAATGAATGGAAAAGCGTAAAGAGCGAAGACCGAAAAGGAGGAAGAGAGCCTGATCAATAAATAAGGTGTGAAATAGCAAAGTGGGACGGACACGAAGCTCTCAAGCTCGCCGAATGCGCCGATCAAATGCTCCCGATATCATTCACAGGCTGCGCACATCGAGAGGAAGCCTCGCAGCGAATGTTATTCGTTTTAATTGGAAGCTTGTAGAGGAGCCACAGATGGGCCTGCATCTCCAATGGGATAATTAAGGCTAAGGCTCTACTCTACTGTAATCTTGAATTAATCTAACAAATATATTCACATTAACAGAGAAGAATAAATATATGTTTTTTATTTAAAATATTACATAATATCTTAATTTTATTTAAAATATATTGGAAGAAAATGTCGACTAGCTAAACTTTAAGGCTAAAAACCATTACCTCCAGTAAGTTAATAATTATTAAAAATAATATTTAAAATAAGTTTTATTTATTTGTTAGTTCTGATTACTTTTTATTTAAATTGCTGGTCTTAATTTTTGTTTTTCAAATATTTTGTTCAGAAAATAAATCGATTGAAATAAACATTCAAACTTGCTTTCTTCTTTTTTTCTTTTAAAGTCTTAAGGAAACAAAAAGAAAATATATTTATGCTTAAAAAGAAGAACAATTTGGTAGAATTTTGGTATTTATTTAGTATTTTTAGTTGAAATACCTATCCTTAGAATACCCTATGTTTTTTTAAAAGAATTCTGCTATACTTTCATTATTTATATTCAAATTTAAATTTAGTTTTTACCTCTTCTATCTCCTGCTAATGCACTCTCCTTCTCTATCTCTCCCTCTTTTCTTGATCTCTCTCTCCCTCTCTCACTCTTTCTCTCTCTCTCTCTCTCTCTGTCTCACACGCTCTTCTCTCTCTCACTTGCCTCATCATGATTCTCCCCACCAGAGTGACATTTGACTCTCGCGCGTCTGTCTGTCACATTTGCACGCCGTTTGCTCTGCCATTTGCCTAGTTTCATAATTGCTGGCAGCAGGAGGAAAGGATTAGTGCTGTCGTTGGACTCATTTGCATAGGTAAATAGTCGAAGCAGCAGTAGCAGCAGTAGCAGTAGCAACCACACTACCTGATCCTGCTGATGAGTTATGGCGAGGATGTTGTTGTGCCTTCCTCTGCTGGCTGCATGTGTCAAAAAAGTAAACAACTTGCGCACAATTTGCATAAGCAAATTAAAATGGATTAGTGTCAGCAAACACACACACACACACACAGTCACAGAGGGAGACAAACAATTTGGTCGTGCTGGCATTAAGTGGCATTAGCCACAAGGCAGAAAGGACTTGCAGCGCGTAGCATTTAGAAAAGCATAGCATACTTTGTGGGGTCGAACGTGCCACAGCTTGAATCGAAGTTTTATGGATACCCAATTGGGATACGCTTAATTGCTAAAACCCGAGAGTGGAATGGAGTGGAGAGTGTAATCAAGAAGGACCACGTGAGATTTGATTAACAAAGGGTTTTTCCCTTGTACACGGTTGCATTTTCTATGAGATTCGCTCGTAAATCTTCGAGCAGCTTCAGCGGCAAATTAATACGGCAAAAGGAAGAGGACTGCAAGGAGGGGAGGGGAGCGGGGGGAATGGCAGAGGCGGCTGCTGGGGTCATTCATTGTGGTCATGTAGCATCTTAGTTGCCATATCCCTTAAATGATGTACACAAAAAAAAGCGAAAGAGAGATGGCAGCGTAACGAGGAAAAAAGGCCAAACGATGTGGCCATAAATGGATCAACTAGCCGGCATGCGCACCTGAGGCCACGCAGGATAAGCGACCAGCTACCAGGTCCAGTGGCAATAATAGCCAGGACAAAGAGTGCCGCCGTTTTATGGCCCAAACATGCCACGCAGCCAGGCAGTGAGAGACAGAGCTAGAGAGAGAGAGAGACAGCAACCCCACAAGGTTCGAGGGTCGCGTGGTTTGGGCTTCGGTTTCAGCTGCAACAAATCAGTGCAAGGATTTTTTTACGATTAACTGCGTAATTGAGTCGTTTCGCAGAAGACGCACGCAGCAATAGCGTAGGCGAGGGGGGGGAGAGTGGGGGCTGAGCGGGGGTGCTTGCAGTACAGCACACGGCAACAGTGCGGAGGGCGAGGGCGGTCTCAGAGCAGGGCAAATTTAATTAAACTGTAATAAAGCAAATCCTGGCAGTCGGAGCGGGACCCTTCTTCTTACCCTGCCCCTCATCCCCCTCTCTCCTCCCCGCCCCCTGCTGCGTGTAATGAGAGCTAAATCAGGCTTAAGCCACTCTCCACAACTAACCGCCCACAAAATTGACATGAAACTTGCCTTTGATAAAGGTACCACGCCCCCAAACCCCTCCCCCACAGGTTAAGGTAAATAATGCAATAGGCTAGCCGGGCATGGGGTGGGTGGTAAGGGGTGAGTGGGTGCACACGCCCCTGCGATATGGCAAATTGAGGCAGATTTATCATCGCAGCCCGAGTGGGTGCCATAAAAAGTTTTATGCCACACGCGGCGTGGCAAGGTAAGCCGGAGAAAGAAATTGCGGATAAGCGTCAAGGATGTGCCAGGGAATGCAAAGTAAACAGATACAGTTACACACACACACACACACACACACATACATACACACACATATTTGTAGCCATATTGGCTGCGCCTTGTGGAACCGCAAAATGGCTGCTAAACTGACAAGCGAACTTTATTATTTTTTTACTTTATTCTTATTTATACTTCCCCCTCAAAGTTGCCACTCCCCCCTCTCTCTTTTAGACAGCCACAGCTTAGTGCGCCTCAATGTGTTGTTGTTGATGTTGTTGTTGCAGGCAGAGCAGGCTCAGTTGGAACTTGCCAAGTTGCCGACTCGATAGGCAGTGGGAAGACGCAGATGTTTTGACTAAATTGTCCTGTGCTTAAGACTGTCGAGTCCTGTCGCGGAGGAGGTGAGGGTCAGCAAGGAGCAGGGGGAGGAGGGGAGAGAGTATAAGAGATTTTCCAGTTCAATTTGCTGCGAAAAAAATGCCAAATGTGTTTATGCGCAAAGATGTGTGCGAAGAAAGCGAGGAAGCAAGAGAATGAGAGACAAACAGACTGAGAAGAGGAGAGATACAGACTGTCAGGGAGATGGCATGAAGGAATATGATTAAATCACTTGAAAACTCTGTCTAGCAACAGCAGTTGGGCCAGAGAAAGTACTTATTGATTGCATTTCGAGGCTCTCTTCCTCTCCCACACTCACAGTCTCTCCCTCTGTCTTTCATCGAGTGTGTTATATTCGTAAACGTTTTGTTAACAAAATGTGCAATGTAATCTGTACCTATTCATTGTCTAACAACTTATAGTGTTCCTCTCTTAAAACAGTGCATATTAATTCAAGACTTTCTCTTTTCTTATTGCTTGTTACGCATATTCGTAAATGTTTCTCTACTATAAATAAGTTAGGAATTTACATATGTTACCAATATTTAATACTGTTATATTTTAATTACATTTCTATTTCACAATAAATATTCCCACTCCCGCTATGTCTCTCTTTCGTAAACGATTTTATCTGCTCTTTTTCTATTATTGCACTCCACTCGAATTCGTTAACGTTGTACTACCATAATCATGAAAATGGTTTAAAAATAGTATCAACTCTAAAAAACAGTTGCAGCTTCTTCTGATTACACTTACTTCCCTCCATATTTATTGCTATTTCCGCTTTGTCACTCATTCGTAAACATTTTCGCTTTAGAGGCACAAGATAATTATATATTCGTTATTATGCCCTGCATCAAAGTGCAATTGCCCTAAATGGTCAATAAAAATCAATTCCCCTTTTCCTTTCTTCTTCCTTCCTTTCTGCATTTCTCCCCATCTGCCGTTCGTAAACGTTACTCTGCCAACTGCAAATTACACGATGCCTTCATTGATTTAAATGTCGACACACACGCGCCGCGTGCAAATCAAACAATTATCCGTCAGAGAAAGCCGACTGACTATCTCCAGCTCCAGCTCCAACTCCAGCTTCGACTCCAACGCTCTTACCTCAATTTACCTGCAATCCCGTGCGTGCCCGATCTTCTTGCTCACTCTTTTTTCTCACCATTTTCGCTTTTAATTGCATTTTCCAATGCCAACAATTTTCGCATTTGATACGAAACGCAATGCGAGGCAATTGCGCCGCGTATAATTTCAGCACTTTGGCTCTTCATTACGTACGGCGCTAATTACTCATGAATACCGGGTGAGTGTCGGTGGCGATTCGTGTGAATGCACTCGCACACTCTACAATTGCGAATGTGAATGCATTTGTACATTTTTCAACACTCAAATGGCGTCAATTGTTCAACACAAACAAAGTAACGAGAGTGATCGACTGCGATATACCCGTTACAGATTTTTTTATCTGTTTATTCACTTAAACTGTTTCGTTATTAACTTTTCTGTTTATCATATGATCAAACTAAGTTTATAGTAATTATTTTAGTAGTGTTAATTATCCATTAGTGTTAATATCAATCAGTGCTTTAATATCCAAGATTTCAATTTATTTCAAAATATGTAGTAAAATTCTACAATAAACAAAAATCTGAGCGCAATAATTTGACATATTCTATCCAAATCTTATCTCCCTTACTCTTATAGTCTCTCAAGACTACCTTTTAAAGTTTAAATATGTCTCTTTCTGCTTATAACAGATACTCTCGCTTGCCACAAACTCATAATACCCTTGTTCTTTATGCATAGCTGGGTATAAAAACAACAAAGAGAAAAAAGAGCCAAGAAATTTCCGCTGTCATATACAATACAATTGCTGAGATATTATACTGTGTTATGGTATGCTTATAGCATGTTATGGTATGGTATGATATGGTATACTACGATATACGAGTACCATCGCATATTACTATCGAGTGCCATTTGTGAAAACCTGTTAATTATTAACAATTTTGCCTGAGGGGACCTGCGTGTTTGTAATTAGGTGCATTTCCATTGAAAGGCCAGTGCAATTAAAAAGAGGCCAACACACACACACACGCAGACACACTCGCACACACGCATGAATGTAAAACCGGCAAAACTCAAAGTGTTCAGTGCAAAGTGTTGCCAACTTAGCGTACAAAATTATGACACAGAAATCAACAGACCACAAGAAGCGAGAAAAAGAAGCAGAAGAGGAAAGAGGAGGCACGGCAGAAGAAGAAGGAGGAGGCATGGCAGGAAGAACTCTATATAGAGTCATATAGCAGCACTGATGGACCGACCACATGCTTCAGTTGATGCCGAGGAGGAATGCGAAAGCGAATGTGAATACGAATATGAATAGCAATGTAAATACGACTGTGAATACGCATATGAATACCAGAGAACTATTGCCACAGTTTCAGCTGCTCTGCAATTATGTTTAATTGTAGTCTTGCCTTAATTGTACTGATAACACAGGCAGCGGCCCCAAAAGGTTGCAAAAAGTGGGTTGCAAGTGAGAAAAAGAGCTACAATTAATTGAAAGTAAGTAAAGAACTTCAATACATTAAGGGGAATTCTCTAGGAACAACGTGTGACGTCAAAGAATCGAAAATAGTTCAGACTATAACAGCTGTAATAATTATGACGGTAATACCGAATAAGACAGCAATAATCACTGACCAAAAATGAAAGTTACAGGTCTAGAAAGAGAGAGAGAGAAAGCAAGAATAGTTTGACATATGGTTGCAGTAAGTAAAATCGATATATTACGCTCTAGCTAGCCGCCTTCCCGCCCCCGGCAGTTAAATGGCTTAAATGCAAAATGTGTTTAATCTCGTATATTAAGTAGCACCCCTTACTCCGCTTTACCTCCAACTTGACCAGCAACAACGTTAAAGCGCACAAGTTGCACTCAGACTGCACTTTGATTGCCCTGCCAGTTTATTGGCTACCAGGCACAACATTGAATACTCTGCAGTGGAGTAATTGATGAGTTAATATATTTAAACGAAAAGAGAAGAATAGTTATTGAATAGAATAAGAATACAATCATTCAATAACTTTATATCTGATACCTTACTATTTTCTTGTTCTTTGTAATTTATTCGAAATAAAATGAAAAGAATTTTCAAATTTCTGTTTTATTTGTTATCTTATTAAGAACTTTGAGAATTCCTCAACAGATACTAAAAGCCTCTAATATTTGTTTAATTATTTCAAATGTATAAAGGTTAAGGTAATAATTTTTCTAATATTTTCAAGTAATCTAAAAAAATAGATGTATAGATTGAACTTCTTAAACATAGAGTGTCTCAATGTCGTTGTAGAACGATCCTAACTTGAGAGTTACGATCGTGTCGCATCTATAATTATAGCGGCTCTGCACGCTCATCAGTGTAATGTGCCATGTATAACTATAGGCAGAAACCTCAAGCCACAAATAGTTAGGTTAGAGGTGGACAGATCAGAAGACAGAGTCCTTGCATGAACCACATAGATAAGACGAGTTTAACAAACGGGAGGGGCTTTATTGAAAAGCAGTCACAAAAGTAGAGCAGACATAAGAAAATAAAGAGAGCAACAAAAAAAAGAGAGAGAAGAGAGAGAGAGTTGTTGGGAAAGAGAGATAGAATGTAGTGGGCCTTAGGCGCTACAAGAGATGAACGCCGAGTGGAACATTATGTCAAGATAATAAAAACGCGAGGTTAATTAAAGCAGAGTACAGCTGGCTGGCTGATGTAACAGATGGATAGGAGGAGGTACGGAGAGAGACAGAGGGAGCAGAGAAACAAAGACAGAGAGAGAGAGGGAGAGAGAGAAAGGGAGTGAGGTAGGCCATCGCCGTCGTCGGGGATCGTGCTCGATTTCATATAATTTATGGGCAACTTTACAAATCAAGCGAGAACATAAACAGTCTGCTTTTTTGGGCAGTGTGAGAGATGACTGCGAGGGGAGGGAGAGAACTGTATATCGGTTCATCTGTCACTCCCCTCTTGCAGTGAGCGCCCTCGTGCTGTGTGTGTTGGCATTTCATGTGGTTTGGGCAACAATTGCAACGAGACAAAACGAAACAATTGCCCTGTTCGGTTTTGTTTGCTCGACTTTTATTGCGTTTGCTCATTAGTGTAAATAGAGAAGGATCCTTTGTCTGTCCTGTGGTCCTGTCCCTCTGCTCTTGCCAATTCACGGGAAACTTGTTTGCGGCTTTGTGCGTTCTATTGACACAGCTTGCCAAATGTGTCTCTGTGTGGCTCGCACCCAAAAGAAAAGGTGTTAAACTGGCAAAAGTCAAAACTCCAAAGAGAATTGTGAAAAACTCTCTGTGGAATTCGCTGAAAAGCTGAAAATCATTTGACCAGCCCTCGCAGTATGCGCTGGTTTGCACAACAATGCAACGGTACTTGAGCAAACAGACCCTCTACCCCCTCCCCCAAACATGGGTTCATTTATCATGCAACTAGCCTGAAATGGGGCAATTGTTCTTGAAACTCTTGTGGCACGATCCATGACAGCCAGCATGAGAGTGGTTAGGTATGCTTGCCACAGAGGTTTCCTATTGATCGTAGCGAATTGGGAAGTGGGCATTCAAATAATTTAAATATATCTAACATTTATAGATGCTCTTACAGATGGCTTGCAAGATATGGACACTTCATTCTTCTTAACCTTCAGACAGCTAAGCCTTGATTTCACATATATGATAAGATGAGATAGATATAAGAGGTGATGTGTATGAGTAGAATACAAATTTCATCGCTTTCATTATCCCCTGGCTTACTTTACTTTCCTAGTTAAAAGTTTAAGATAAAGAGTTCGCTTTATAACAGTGAGATCAAATATCCTGGATAATTTCTTATTTCTGGTATTGCTTCTGAGTTTTACTCAAAACTAATTGTAGAATGTAGAAACCAATTCAGTTTCCTAACTACGCCTCAAAACACTCTTAAAACTGTTGAAAAGATTTATAAAATACAATTTAATACAAAAGGTTATACAGAGTTAGCAGCCGGACTCCACAAGACGAAACTCAAACCCAATTCCTAACCATACCTGAACCCATATTAAACGGTAGCTCTGGCATGTGTATGGGCGGCTGCAGCACCTTTTGTATTAAGTAAATGAATTACGAAATTAAATTCTTTTTAGAATTCAGTTACAGCTTCGAAGCAAGTTGGTCCCCCTTCCCCCACTACAGCGCTACCCCTTGACTAAACGATCTTTATCGCATTGTCCTGCCCCCGTTTTGGCATTTGTTTTGACCGTACCGAACAAATGAGGCTAATTTGTCAAAGGGTCGCGAGCAGCAAACTGTTTTAATGTTGCCAGCATGAAATTTTCATTTGACAGGCATGGACTTGCACGGTGCGTAGGTTTGGCTGCAGATGGATATTAATCCAAGCCAAGTGGTATTCCGATCCTGTCAACTTATACGCGGCAACAGCAGGCCAAGACAGCCAGAGGCCGGGAATACCGTTTTTGGACAGTGATTAAGCAGGAATTAAATGTCAGATCGCTGTGGTGGAATGTTCTGAAAGGGGAAGGAAAGAGAGAGAAGGGAAGGCTGATCCCCTTCAAATTGGCTAAGCGTGAAAAGTGGTAGGAACGTGTAACATCTTCCCGCTCCCTGTTGACTAATGTGGAGCGCATTGCAACTGTTGTTATACCCGGTGCCTTTAGGGGTAAAGGGTGTTAAAACGTTATTTTGAATCAAATATGCTCATATTAAAGTAATGAGCAGAAGCAGACATCCCACAATATAAAGTATATACAACAGTGGAAGCGACAAGGCCTCCCCTGTCCGTATGAACAGCTATATCTCTGAGATTATAAGAGCTAACGCTACCAAACTTGGGGAAAATATATATTATCATTGGATGCAGATTAAGTAAGCTTTACCATTCAACCACGCCCCCATTCCGCCCCTTTAAATTGAAAATAACTTAAAACTAAAGTGGTCAAACAGTTAAAGCCTTTGATAGCGGGTATATCCCACTCAAACACTCTCAATTGTTGCCCTGTTTCTTGTATATTGTGAATATTCAATGTGAATAACACTCATGAATGCGAGCCGTCAATCAAAGCAGCGTCAGCTTCTCCAGCTGCCAACTGGCAACTGGCAAGCGCTAACAAAGAATTCGCTGAGCAAAAAATAAGTCAAATAAATATCCAAAAATGAAATGATTAAAAAAAGATTATAAACTCGCCATATGCAGCTGGACTGAGAGTTGGACAGACATCTGGCATACATATATGGCAGTGTCAGCATCGTCTCGTTCACTCAACTCCAACTTGGACTTGTGGCTCATTAAGCAGCCATGACGAATGCAAATGAAACTGATATATGACTTGGATCCGAAAGAGAGAAGACCAGACCCCGAGTCGACCCCACTTGGTGTGCCATGTCGTGTGGCTTTATATGGCAGCTTGACTGGCTTAACGGCCTCTGTCTCGTAGTCTGATGCAGAGCAGACACATCTCTTCTTCCCCCTCTTTCCTCTCACTTCCGCTGCTCATTTGGGTGGTCTGTTTGCTGATTTTAAGGTGACTTGGCGTGAATTTGTTAACTTTTGCTGCGAGGCTGCTGCTCTGGCGCTTTTGATGGACGGCCAGCTCTCTCTCTCTCTCTCTCTGCTCTCTCTGTCTGAGCTGCACAGCAGCAGCTTCTCCAACGGCAGCCACAGCCAATCAGTTCGAGTGCCATAAATAAGCAGAAGCAGAAGCCAAATGTGGATCGTGATAGACAATTTTGGTGGTGCGTTTATGCGTGTGTAACTCATGATGACAGGCTACAGGGCAAGGCTAAGACAGATACTAACAAAAAAAATGAACATTATATAAAAAATAATATTACACTTGTTATAAATAATTGAATAATAGTTTTAATAATTTTCATTTATCTTTTTTATTTTATTTATTAAGTCATACGGAGAAATTCATTTAATAAGTCAAACTCTTTTATTGAGCATGAAATTAAGATTCAGATTTACAAAACTATTATTAAGATTTTTTATGAAAATGTATTGAAATTATAAATTGTTATCCTCATATACGATTGTTATGTTATTTTCAGTATTTGAGGCTCTATAAACTATTACTTAATTTGTTTTAAATATGCTCACATATTTCTATTAAATTTAAATTATTGTCTCCCAAAATCCTTTGGTGTTTATAATAAAAGTAAAGTGATGTTTTTCTATGCTTCATTTTTAATTCAAATTATCAGTAACTATTCTTCAAAATACAGAATATTAAGCAGAATAGTTTGGAACATGAAAGATATAACTCACGATCAGCCCACGTATAAACGTGGATGAAACGCACTTAGTCAAGTCAAGTTGTTGCAAGTTGCAACTTCAATTAGCTCGTTGAGCACTCAAGTGCCACACAGGTGGCACAGGAGCTTAAGCATGCGTGGTACACACAGTTTTGCCCACCTCATTGGCACAGACAGAGAGAGAGAGAAAGAGTTTTCCTCGAGGAAACTGTCCACTAAGCAGACAGTGTCCTTCTAATGGACGAGCCAAACGGCGTGTGCGGCAACTTAATCAAATCAGGTAAATTTGTCATAAACCAACAGACAAAACAAACAACAACAACAAGGGGGAAATATAAAAGAAAAAAACTAATTTTGAAATGGATTTCGTACGCAGTTTTGAGCACAAATTGCCAAGGTCCAAAAGGACTTCAACTTGGGTGTTTTATTTAGTTGTATTTCGCTTTTTCCTCCTGTTTCTTCATCTTCAACTTGTTGTTGTTTGTTGTTGGCCCTCTGCAAATTATGCGAAACCATTTCGAAATTGAACGCATGACAGCATGTCCCAGAAATATAGCTACAGTTGTTGTTGCTCTCTGCTCTCCCCTCACTCCACTCCTACCCACTCCCCCTTTAATCCCTTCTCCAGCTACTTTTATCCATTATGACATTGGTCAGCACAAAACTTGCAAGTCATGGAAATGACCATGTGCTTCCCGCCCCCTCCTCACTCGCCACTCCCCACTCTAATAATAAAACAGCCAAGACATTTGCCAGCATGAAAAACTAATAAAACAAAAGTTTCTTCTTATTTCGGCCTTTTCTTTTATTTACTTTCTTTTTTTACCTTTTTATGTTAAATCACCGCAGCAGGCAGGAGGCAGGGGCAGGAGAAAGGGGGGGCACACACATGTGTCCTTCGTTGTCAGGACCAATAAGCAAAGCCGCAGGACAATTCGAAACTTGCGCAAAAAGGCAAAAGTGGCAGAAGAAGATGAAGAAGCAGAAGAAGGGCAGCTGCCTGTCCCCCTGTCCGAGTTGTTGTTTGTTGCTCGGGTTCGTGATTTGCTAAACTTATGAAATTACTTTACGTGTATCTCGGATTCACGTTCAGTATGTAGCAAACCCCCTCCCCTTCACATCACTCTCTCTCTTTCCCCCCATTCCCACTGCCTCCTCTACTTTTTGTGCCGTCCATTTGGTCAATTCCTGCGGCTGTCATTGTGCTATTCCGACGCCTTATCTCTTTAGGATTTACATACCATGTGGCTTGGCAAAACTTTTACGCAACTTCATATGTGGGTGCAGAGGGGAGGAGGAGACAGAGAGTTGGGGGTGCCTCACTAAAAAATGCCATAAATAGCAAATCACATTAAGTTTCAGAAAACTGCTCTCTCCTCCTCTCTCTCTCTCTCTCTCTTTCAACTGTCCCGTTGTTTGCATATCCATATCCATATGCCAACATGAGTCTCGAGATAAGCAACAACAGCACCCAAAGTTGCAAGTTTACAAGTGCCACGTTTCCGACTTTAGACTAAACATAATCAGACTGAAGAACTAAACAAAAAAACTTTCATTTTCTTTTCGCATTCTTTTTTTTATGGCATATGCATTTTGCAGTTTGGCAGGGGAAGTTCTATTGTCAACTGATTAACATTTTAAGATCTGTTGGCTTTGCTGCAAATTCAAATAAGATAACTACAAGTATTGTAATATTTTATATTTTTATATACTTTTTTATTTGTGAAGAGAAAATATATTGCAAGTCCTTTTTCACGAATTTGCAACTGATCGTTCTAAAGATCTTTAGCGCAACTACGCAACTAAGATCTTTAGTGCAACAGCACAACTTCTGTGCTCATCTTCTGTTCAAACATCTCCAATAATATAAAATTTATGTATAACTATTTTACTTTAACTATTCACATAACAAAATATAAATAATAAGAATCCAAACTTAACCTCAAATTGCCTGAGTAGAAACCTTGTTAGAAAACCTATAAATAGTTGCAATATATTGTTTTCAATGCCTGCTTAAAGATCTTTAGAGCGATCAGTTGCAAATTCGTTAAAAAGGACTTGTCCCAATGTCCCACACAATTTAAGGTTAGGTTCCTTAAAGGTTAGTTTGTTTTTATAATTTTAAATGTATTCTATTGTTTAGTTAAGTTTTTCACTTATTTTTCTATAAACACAATTTAAATTCCTAAGATATTTTCAAATCAAAAATTCTAGAGGGAAATTACTTTATCTTTATGTGTTTCCTATTTCAGGCCTAAATGGTTTTAGTTTTTTGCGACCCTTCTCGATGCTCATTCTTTCTATATCTGTCTCCCTCTTCCTGTCTCACTTTAGTATCTGTTTTTCATTCGTTCTCCTTTTTTTTTTCGCTCTTCACAGCTCAACAAGGCCGGACTTGATACGCTTCTTTATGCTTTGCCCACACGGCACAATTTGCGAATTGACAATCTAATATTTCTACGCAATTTACGCAGCAGTGCCTAGAAAAACTAGAAGAGGCAGAGGAAGGTGGAGGAGAGGCAGCAGAGACAGAGGAACATGCGATTGGGCTTAATAAAAGTGCAACGATGCGTTGCGAAAAAGCAGTTAGCAGTCAAATTGGCAGTAGGGACTGGACAGTGATTGAGAGAGGAAGAGAGAGAAGAAGAAAAAACAACAGTAAATAGACTAAAAAAGATGGCAATAGAAAGGGAAGAGCAGTAGCTAAGGACAGAGAAAGAGAGGAGGAGAGGGACGCTTAATTTAAACAAATATTTTGCCAGTGTGTAATATTGACTACAAATGCAAGTGCAAATGTTGCCACGCTACGTAGCAAAGGGATATGGGAAACCGTTATATACAAAGTCACAGGCTGGCAAGGATCACAAGAGAAGAGAAGGGAAGGGGGGATATAGCGGAAAAAAGGAAAGCCAAAGCAATTTGAAGCCAAAAAGGGTGTCACATGTGCCAAATGACTTTTGCGTGTGGAAATGACAATGATTTCTCTCTGCCACGTCGAGACAATAACGAAATGCAAACAAAGAAAGGACGAGGCACGGCAACACACGATAGAAAGAAGGAGGAAGGAAGAAGGGGTAGGGGGAAGACTAGGGGAATGGAACTTCATTGAAAGCCGTGACATTTGCATTTGCCTGCCATATTTGTGGATATGAAATTGCCAGGACGAACTTCAAATTAGTTTCGCCAGGCCAAGGAAATGATTAAGCTGCCACACATGTGTGTCTGTGTGGGTGTGGGTGGGTGTGTGTGTGTGTGTTGGCCTCATAAAACTGTCACAAAATGACTTTACAACTTAATGCACACAGGGGAGCCCTTTTGCAGTGTCGCAGTGTTGCAACTTGGCGGATGCAGAAGACACACCACACACATCAATCACATCGAACTGCCACAAAACATAAACACGTCAGTCGCAGGCTGCATGCAATGTGTCACGAGAGGGAGAGAGATAGAGAGAGGGAGAGAGGGAGTGGGGGCTGGATTACCCTTTAGCATCTGCGACTCCTTGTGGGCCATGGCCAAGCGCCAAGCACCGCCGTGTGGTGTCATTAGACGGCGGGCCAAGTGAAAAGTTCTCGTTGGCCAACAAAACACGACAAATTGGCATTGACAGCTGTCTAAACGTCTCGCGCACTTTTCGCGACAGCTTCACACGGTTTCGCGTTGTCTCATTGTCCTCCCCCCCTCAACTTTTCCTTCCCCCACACATGCTCTTTTCTCTTTAGCCAGTTGGAGACGCCATCAAACTGGCCTGGCCAACGCGACAGCCAAGTGATGCCACATGTGGCACTGTCTGCGCGCTAATTTGATGCTCATCTCAGTCAAAAGGGGGAAGGCGGAAGGGGGAAGGCAAAGAGCCTTTTTTGCAGTTGACTTAATTGACAAAATGGTGGCTTAAATGGGGGAAAGGGGAGGAATGAAATTCAAGTAAGGCACAATTGTTAATCAGCTAGTGAAATGACACAAACAAAGATGGAATCTATTTATATTGTTTATAATTTTTATGGAAATTCAATGTTTACATTATTACTTATTAAAGATAGTAACAGAATTTTAATATTTATCAATGAATATACCAAAGACCTTTGCAAATTCAAATGGAAATACAAACTAACCAAAATATGTACAGCATTTGTTCATTCTACATCCCAAAGGAATTCACTTACAATCTTCAATAAATTTCAATATTATTAAAAAAGTCTTTCCTCGTTTAGAACAAGAATCAGTAATGAATAGAAACAATATTACTTTGCACTTAATACTAACAAATTATATACCAAATTAACATCAAGTATCTCATCTTATTCTATTTAAAAATCTCTAACAGTTGTCATCGAAATCATTTCCATTTCAATTCAATTGGAATTGCAACAGTTTCCCAATTAGCTGAGCCAACAAAGCGGCAAACAAATAGTAACAACAAAAACAAAGTGACTGCAATGGAGACAAAAGACAAATGCAAAAAGTAACTGCAATAATTGCCGATGCAGACCTCAATGCGGAGACAAACCCCCAGGCCCGCCCTAGTGGCAGCCCCATATCGCACATTTGCACTCCCACATTGCATGACAAGTTCAGATATATTCCCCATGGACAGTGCAAAGAGTTGTAATTAAATGAAATATATATGATTAAACAAGTAATAGAGGTTATGATAGGGTCAACTGCACTGTTGAATACCCTGCAGGCATGCTGGTAACGCATTTGCATACCCTGTACGAAAAAGAAGGTGCACAGCGTGAAACTGATTTCTAATTTGAATATATGACGTATGACATTTTAACTTGCTGACTGCTGAAAGTCAAGAGAAATTGAGAGGCTTATATCGTTAATATCTCTTGAAAATATGCTGAGACGAATCTAGAGGTCGATAAACGAAAATTAGTATCGTTCTTAATAGCTTATAATACATTAAAGGTCAATAGATATTTAATTAAAACACACAGATAGTCAACACTGAAAATATAAAGCAATAGGATATTATTGTATACATATATACAAAATGATTTATTATATTATATACAATACAATATTTTATATTATAAACACAGAGAAAATGTAATGATATTGTAGGAATTTCAACAGTAAACTTAAAAGTCAGGGCTTTAGATCTATAAAGCCAGAAGAATAATTTGAAACTTAAAGTTCATAATATTCTATCTACAATATAATATGCTATAATATCCCTAATCTACCCTCAAGAAAGAAAAATTGCAAACAAAGTTACGATGACTGAAAGGTTATAGAGTCTGCCCTGAAATTATCCATAATATAAACACTTTACACTGTAATTAAATACTAAAGGAACAACAACAATTACGGCAGGTTCAACAAAAAAAAAAACGTGCAATTTTGTCACTTGTTGTTGTTTTGTTGGGGGCGTTTTCCCTTGCGGGTGTGTGTGTGTGTAAGTGTGTGTGGCACGTAATGCGCTCGCGAATTTAATTGCCACAGCACAGTGGGGATTATATGTATGTATGCATTGTATATATAGTATATATAGCCTATAGTAATGGATCGCGTGAATTTGCCAAAGTTTAGAGCTTCATTTTGTGTCGCTGTTTTATTGTGACGATTTTTATTTTTTGTCGCACGGAACTCACCTGCGGCTAATTGCAGTTGCACCTGCTGCGAGGCTGGGCTGGTCTGGGTTGAGCAATGGGCGTGTCACCGCCTACCAATTGAGCTATTTGATGTAGCTGCATGCATGTCATACAATATACCCTGTGGGTGGCATATGTATGAGGGGAATCTGAGCTGATATTTGTACTTGAAACTGAAATAGTTTATGAAGATATTTTGAATGTAGATAAATGTAGATAAATTTTGGGATAAATAAATAAATATTCCAATATAGGTTGTTTATCTTAAAACTATATATATATTTGCTTTATTGTTACTTATATATAATGCTGTCAATCTGATACTTTTGATACGATTCAAAGGATAGTTATCAGTTATAAAAAAAGGTATTGTTAGTATTATTACTGAATATAGCAGTTTAAAATTTTCAAATCGTTTAAAGGCACTCTTATTAGTTTATTTTATTTTTTCTATTCTTAATTAGTTTATTTTTTAATTTCTATTAAATTAAATAATGTAATATACACTCTAAATTTGTTTAGCTGTTCTATAAACTGTTTACTAGCTCGGAAATGGTGTCCAACTCAGCAAGATTCTTACTTTTAGCTGTGCCTACCTTTACAGGGTAACTACATGGTCGTGCAGTGCTTCAATTTTGACTGAATTATTTTATTGATTATTATTGATATGTGCATTTAGTTTGCAGTTAATTTAACTTATCAATCAAGATATTTTCTTTACTTTATTTCACTTTTATTGTCTCTGCTTTTGCAGGTTATCAGCAATTGATAAACATACCTTTTAAATAATTATAGCTAATCTATTTACAGACTTACAGCACCTTAGCTGCTGCCCTTTTACTACAGCCACTCTAACAGGGTATCTGCATAGTCGAGCTGCCCTTCCATGTCGTGATTGCATCTTTTATCGCATGCACCCAGCTCCCTCTTCCTCTCTCCCTCTTCAGTTGCAACTGCAATCTCTGTTTGACTGCCCCACCCAGCAGCCCCACTGTAATTTGCCATTGACAGGTTTTGGGCCTCCCAACATGGCGGCCACACACACACACACACGCACACACAGACAGAGGCAGTGGCAGCGTCGCATCCGCATCGCGTGCTGCATGTCAACGCGTGTGTTCCACCATGGCCGACGCTGCCGACGCTGCTGCCACTTGCAATTGTCGCCGTTGCCGCACTGGATTCTAAGTGCAGCACGGTGGCCATTGTTGCAACATTGCAGTGCAACACGGTGCGCGTGTGGCGCAACCATCAAGTGGGCTTGATGCAACATATGATTAATTGCAATGCCGGGGCAGGTTGCAGGTTGCAAGCAATGATTGGTTCCCGGTAAACAGTGCCCAGGCATGGCATGTCCTCCTCTCACTCTCCGGTTCCCACTTGCCACTTGCCACTGCACCTTGCCCCTTTCCCATGCCCCTTTTGGCTGCCTGCCAGAGCGAGTTGACATTGGCTTCCACTTCCAGGAACGCCCAGGAACGAATGATGACGAGGCTGCCAGACAAATCAGCGTCTCAGCAATGTCGATAACATCTCTCTCTCTGCCCCACGTTGCATGCCTCCTTTTTACACCTTGCCACCTTGCCACCAGCCAGCGTGTCTTTTGTCAGTTTGTTGTCCTTGGCGATATAAATCGCATTAATCAATGAGAGAACAAAGAACTCGCGCGCGCATTTTGACAGCGTCAACAAAGAAAAACCCCCCGTAACAGAAAACAAAGGAAACCCAAAAAAAAGAGGGAAAAACTGAAAGAAAACTCAATACGAATTCGATTACAAAAGAACGAAGGGAAAACTCGGTTAGAAATGAAAGAAAACTCACTACGAATTCTGTTTACGATCTGAGCTGAGGAAAGAAAAAGGTGCAACCTGTTCAAGGGAAACGAGCGACGTTTTGTCTGGCTAACAATGCAAGCCATTCCCAGAGTTGATCGGGTAGATCTCTGCCTGTATCTCACTCCCCCTTCTCTTGCTCTTTCCCTCTCCTTTTCTCATTGTTTTGCCCTCTCTCTCGCACTTCTTCTCTCATGTGTGTGGGAGTTCTCATTTGAATTCCAATTGGATGCCTGTAAACCCTTTCTGATCTCTTGTTTATCTCTCTATATCTCTTCCTCACTCCCTGCCCATCTTTTACCTCTCTCTTTCCCCCTCACTTCCTCTCTCTCTCTCCCTCTTTGATCTGCGCCGCCCGCTCTGTTTGCCTGTTAATTGTGTCCAATTGCGTTCATAAATTTTGACAGCAAACGGCTGCTGCCACAGTTGCTGCCACAGGATGTGGCAGAGCATTTGTTGCATTTGATGTGGCGGGCAATTATGCCCCTTACTCCACTCCCTCCCGACGCCCCTCCTCTGGCTAGGCAGGAAACTGTCAGATACGCCAGAACAGAGTTGAGATACAAATGAATCTGCTGCATCTTTACCTTCATCTTTAGCCACAGCATCTGCATCTCTAGCTCCCTCTCCCCTCTCTTCCCTCCTCTCTTGCTATGCCACCTGTGGGCGTGCATCATCATCAGCAATTTTAGCATATTATCAACGCATCTGTGAGCCGACAAAGTGTTTTCAACGCTTTCGGTAGTGTTTCGCTGCCCCTCCTCCTTCTCCTTTGCATACTCCTTCAGCTCCTTCTTCCCGCTTCTTCCTCCCTCCCACTTCGCCTAGTTGCAGCCTAGAGAGGCGTTGCCCAGCTGGAAGCTGCAAACTGCAAGATGGAGACGCAGCCGTAGCTGAAGCTCATCTGCTACACTGAAAGAACCAAAGGTGAAGGTTACTTTGTTGATACATATATTAAAATTATATTATCATTTATAAGATATCACACATTCCCATTCTCTTATACTGTTTCCATATCTTTGTGTTCCTTTTCTCTCTCTCTCTCTCTTTTCTTGCTGTCTCTGTCCCTCTTTGAGTCTTTTGGATTTCATTCATCTTTTTCTCGTTTTGCGATTCTCTTCTCTAATCTCTCTTGGCTCTTCGCTCATCTCTTTTCCCTCTCATCTTTTTCTTCTTATCTCTTTTCTCTGTTCTCTTCCTCTCTCTTGTTTCCTACTTATTGCTTCTTTCTTCACTCTTATTTCTTTCCTTTTTTTCTTATCTCTTTTCTTTCTTCTCTCTTTTCTTCCTTTAATCTTCTCTTTTTCTACTCTCTCCCTCTTGCCTCTTCTCTCTTTGTTATTCTCCCTTCTCTTTCTTTCTTTTCTCTTCTCTTCTCTCTCTCTCATTTTTGTCACAACTTACCCAACTGTTTCTCTCAGTGTCAGCTCGCTGCGCCTTGCGATTTCGCTTCGATTAATTTTCGCATTAAGCTCGGCTCCATAGCTCCGCTCCTCGCCCCCTCTTTGTTATAGTTGTGGGCGCGGTAATGAAATCAAATTAGGCAAGAGTGCAGCATGCAACGTGAAATCGCCTGCCGCATGTGGCAGCATCCTCCACAAGGCTCCCCCAGACCAGATTCCTTTTCAGTTCCAGTTCCAAGCTGAAGTTGTTAATTGATTTGCCTCGCACTGTGGCGCGTTCAAGGATAATTGCAACGCAACTGTCCTTGAGGGAGTAAGAAGGTGTAGGTGTGTGCTTGTGTATGTGTGTGTGTGTGCGGGACACACCTGCAACAGATTTGCAGTGACACGCGTACTTGCTGCGAATCAAGGATGCGGCCATAAAACTGAAATTGCTCGCATTTATGCCAAGTTTTTTCGCAATCAAAGGATTAGAGAGGGAGGGAAGATGAGAAAGAGAGGGGGGGCCGGTTGGAAAAAGTACAATTTGCTACGCAAGAGAAGGATGTGGTGGTGAAAAAGGGGTAGAGGAGGAAAGGGGAGCAGTGGCTGCCTTGCACATGTTGCCCCCGCTTTGTTTTCCCTTTTTTGTTTTTCGGGGCAGCAATAAAATTGATATATCCGCATGTCCTGCCCAATATGGCCGCCATATGGACACACCACACATCCTTGCATATCCTTGCGGCTTAGTTTCAATTTTTCCGCATTTTCCTTTTACCTTTTTGTTGTTGTTGTTCTCGTTGTTTCCCCTTCAGCTTATTGGCCATTTAGCGCACGTAAGCGAAAAAATAGTGAAATTTCTACAAATAAAAACTAATGGCATAACAACAACAACAACAGCAACAGCACACGGAACAACAACATTGGTATGGAACTGTTTTCAACAACATGATGCCATCTACTTCCATTGACTTCATGTCATAATCCTGTCAAAGCGTAAACAAAAACAAAAACAATTTCCAATCTTTTTTGGGAAATTTTGCGTTTTCTTGCGGATTTTGGAATTGGTTCTACGATAGCTCGATTGGTTTCGTGGGATTGGTAAATACAGATACAGATACAGATGGACATGGTGCCCCCCTTTGCTGCTTGCAACAGATTGCGGCATGTAAACAACAACAAAAACATCATTCAAATAAAGTAACCAGCAATACTATAGGTAGATATAATAGAGGTATCTTCATATGGCAGATGAATGACTTGAGTTGGAAGTTCATCAAGGTGCAAAGGGGAAGAAGGCTGCGCTAGATTGTTGTTGGGATTTCAGTATATGAATTTTGTATATAAAGTATAAGAATATATAAACTAAACTATGCAAAATGTAAAGCAGAATTTATAGGATTATTTACTGTTATTTTTGAGAATTTTAAGTATGGCATAAATAATTGAAAATACATATTATAATTTATTATATTTAAATATGGTACATTATTAAATACAATTTAAAAAAGAAAACTTTAATTTATGCTACATATATAAATGTAATATAAATTTAAATACATAATCAAACAATTTGTATAACAAATTCAACAATATTACTTTATTATTGTAAGAATAAACCCAGTTTCTGTCTGTATGAACAACTAGATCTCAGAGACTATAAGAGTTAGGGCTACCAAATTTGCTGACGATATATTTTATAATTGCGTGCAGATAAAGTAAGTCTTGGAACTCTGACCACGCCTTCTTACGCCTTTGTAAACTAAAAGCAAACGTAGTTTTCAAGCTAGAACGTGTCACAGACACAAAATTTTACTTATAAAAGATGTTTTCTAAAATAGGAATCGTATGTATAATCAATCTAAGCGCTTTTTACTTCTTCACTTCTTTCCAAAAATGACTTCATTAGCCATGAAAAATGTTCGAAACGCGCCCATTTTAACTTGATAAGATTAAAATGTATTCAAACTAGAAAAAACACACACGAATTGCCAATTTTTCAACAAGAGAGCGGAGAGTGGAGTAAGGGGAGGGGTAGAGGGTGACATATGCAAATGAGTTGCCACAGAAGGAGACAGAGCAAACAAATCATTGAAAAATTGTCACCGACACAAGACAGAAGGCACAAGGCAGTGGCAACTCTGTAGCCTGCACTACCCCACACCCCACCCTACCCTACCCTACTGCACCCCCCTTCCCCTTGTCTACGCCCTGCTAGAATAGTCCTGCCTGTGTCCTGTGCCCACCATCAACGTGGCCATTAGTCGCAACCACGAATCGCATGCAAATGAAAACGCAGAAGGAGCAAGTAGGGGAGGACGGGAGAGGAAGGAGAGGTAGACGCCGTCGCGCATCCTGCAGAGGCGCAGCTGACGAATTGTGAAAAAAAGATGGCAGTGCCCATGGAGAGAGACGGTCCCGCACTTCCCCCTCTCCACTCTCCCCTCTCTTTCCCTTGCCAGACTATAATTTTCTGCTGCGTTCACACGCCATCGTCGCATTTTTTGTCGTTCCTTTTTTTCTTTTAAGTAAACATTTAAATTAAAAACATTTACATATGCCGGCTGTGTGCGAGTGTATGTGTGTGTGTGTGTGTCTGTGTGTGTGTGTGGGTAGCGCTGATATTCAATTATGATACAATACGAGGCACAATTGGAGGGCGCGACACTTTTCAGATAAACTTCGTGAGTTGTGGCTAAAGGCAACAGCAACAACAAAAAGGTCTACTAAGAAAATTACCGTATATACAGAGACAATACGTACACACATGCCGTACGTACATAAATACGATACTCTGTGGTAATTTACGACAGCAAATGAAACATAAAATGTACAATTTATAAATTGCTCAATATGTAAATTCAAAACATATTTATGAGTTATGATATCTATAGATAAATGAATCTCTTTATATTGTTTTGGTATTTTAAAATGTTTATCTTATTTATTTTGTTGATATCTAAGTATACATTAATTAATTTATACTAATGTAACATACAATTTTCCATATTTATTTGCTATTTTTACTTTCAATATTTAATATATTTAATTTATTATATATTCTATACATTTTCCCACATTTATTTCATAATTTTTACAGCTCAAAAATCAGTTTTTTCAATAAATCACTCACTTAATTTCATTATCAGCTCATTTTTTCCTTACTCAACTTAATTCAATTCACTCACTCAACAACTGAAACTCACCACTGTGCAACAAAGTGGAAATGAAACACAGCACAAGAGTCACTCAGTCACTCACTCACTCTCTCACTCACTCACTCACTCATTCCCAATGCCAGCAGGAGAAAAAAACTGTAAATAGCCGACGAAATGTATAAAACACACCCCTCCCCAAAGCAGGCACACACTCTCACACACACACATACACTCGCGCACACACACACAACAACAACAGCTAAGCAGACCAACTGTCAACAGCCTAAAAACAAAATGACGAATTTATGAACTTGTTTGCGCTCGCCAGAGCGAGACAACACTAAGCCGCGCCACACGCTCTCACGTCAACTCAATCGGCTCAACGGCAGCAGCCGTTGCTCGTGTTGTCTCGCTCTTTCATGCAGAGAGAGAGAGTGTGTTTGTGCATGGGAATTCAAATTGGAATGAGCATGAGCATGAGTTATGTCGACGTCGCTGCATTGGAATGTGCTGCGCTGTCGCTGCACATATTCTCTCTATTGCCTGCTCGCTCGCACGCACATGGCGCATCACTGCTGTGGCTGCTGCTGCTGTTCTGTCTGTCTGCTGCTGCTGCTGCCGTCGCTGTTGCCGTCGCTTGCGGTTAACCGCTTTACGTTGCGTGCGAAGCTTACGTTGGCGCTGTCTTTGCTGCCTCTGCTGCTGCTGCTGCAAAAGTTTTTGGCGCTTTCTGTTTGTCGGTGCTCAGTGCTGTCAGGTATTTTGCGCCCGCCGCGCAGAGCCGGACAACGAGAGCAACAACAACAACAACAACAACACGAACAACAGCAACAGCAACATAAAAGTGCCTTAGACTCGTTAGTCCGTTAAGTTGTTGTTTGCCGTAACACGCGCGTCCGTCACGTAACGTAGCGCGCTACGTTGCGCTGGTGTTGAAAACTTTGCGCCGTAAGATCGTCAGCTGTTAGAAGCAGCAGCAGCAGCAGAGAGAGAGAGAGAGAGAGAGAGAGATAGAGGGAGAGTGGGAGTGGGGAGAGAAGATAGGAGGGGGTTAGGGAGCCCACTGTGCGGCGCCTTGTTGCGAATGTTGCGTTTGTTACACGGCAAAAAGCAAATCACAATTCATTCCTCAGTCAGCTGTGCGACTGTAAAGCGGTCTCCCTCGGCAAGCGGCAAAGAACAAACATCGCCAAATCGCGAAAAACATCGCCAAGTTAACGTCGTCGTCGTCGTTGTCGTCGTCGTCGTTGCGTCGCGTTGCCTCGTGTGAAACACTCAATGAAATGTGCAATTAAAAGTTATAAATTGTTTAGATATTGAAGCAGCAACAACAATTGCAGTTGCCGGCACACAGCAGCAACAGTTGCAGCTGTTAAAATGTTACTTAGCTCCTCAGCTCCACAGCCGGCAAACACAAAGCCGCCACAGCCGACGCATCCGCATTCGCATCCACATTCGCATCCGCAGGCAACAACATCGCCGACTCCGCCGCAAAGCCTCAAGGCGAAGCTGCAGCAGCAAATTGTTGCCACAGCAGCGGCAGCAGCAGCAGTGGCTAGCAATATTGCCAACGGGCACAGCAGCAACAACAACAACAACAACAGCAGCAGCAACAATAACAATCATCATCATCATCATCTGCATAATCTAAACAATCATCATCATCATTCGCATCTTCATCATCCGCATCATCATCATCCGCATCCGCATCCCCATCCGCATAATATTTCGTTCGCCACGGATTTCTCAATTGCTGCGATTATGGCGCGCGGCGGAAACGCCTCGAGCAGCCGCGAACCATCCGAGAGGAGTCTGAGTGAGTAGCAAAAGTAATTGAGAATGAGAATCGTCAAACAGAACCCTTTGGCCCCCCTGCCCTGCCACGCCCCTGCTCCCAACTGGCCAACCTCCTTAACACGAATTCGTTAATTATATCTCTATTAGTTTCATATGCATAAAACGGAATTTACACTCATGTACAGGGAGAGACTGTGGGATATGAAAAGATATATAGAGTGTTTGGATTTTAGAGCTACAAAGATTGTAGAGTAATAGGGATTGAAGACTTATAGAGAATACAGAGTTATAGAGTCGTTACTCTGTAAGATTTATAGAGTAGCTACTCTGTAAGTAGTCGAAAGTCTTTACACAGATTCAAGAGTCTTCTTCATAACAATAGTAATAAATTCAGTAGGAAAGAGTCCTTAATACAAGTAATGTTCCATAAATGAGCTTAAATTCCATATAGTACGAACCTTTATAATTCTTTATAATTCAGTAGGTTCACAATATCTGAATATTTCAAAAGCGTAAACATAGTAAGAAATACGAAGTCGATAATAATAAGAAGGTTTTTATAGGTTTATAATATACTATAGATTAAAATAGGTTTAAAATAAAGGATTCAAATATCTAGAATTCACAAAATCATTTGCTTCACATTATAAGTTCTGAGTTTCCATATATCTTGCTTTAAAAAATATATTTAAAAGGATTCCTGTTAAAGGTTGCAACACCCGTTAAAACTATTATATTATTTTTCTATATCTATACGAATTCCCAAACATATTAATTGAAAAAATCTATTTGGAGTATTATTTTGAATTAAACTATATCGGAATATTCTAATAGAAATATAATAAATATTATATCAAAGGCCAGCTTAATTTGTATATGAAGTTATAAGAATTTTGAATATTTTATAAGATATTTAAAACCCAAGTCAAATTTCATTCATTCTACCATTTAAGGCCGTAAACTTCCTCCACTTAAAAATATATTTCCATGTCATAGATCCATAAGTTATTTCCTTCTATTCAGATTTCATCAATCTTCCAAGGTGTGAAGAGATTCTTTGAAGTTCCAATATTCTGTTTTACATATTTAGTATTCGCAATTTATGAATTTATTAACCATTCCATGATATTCACGGTGATATTTTGTATTATAAAATATAATCGAATGCGACGATTTGATTTAATGCAATTTTGTCTAGTTTAGTTAACAATTTTGGGCATTTTTAATGCCGTTACGGCTATAAAAAAAGCTTCGATGCAAAATTTGCGATTCATATGCGACGATAAAACTTTTAATAGCGAGATAATTTATTATTATTGATATAAACCGGACTGAATCTTTCAGTTCGGGTTGGTGTTGCAGATAGTTTATGAAGAAGGGCTCTATAAATTGCAAATTATAAATGTGAAAATACGGGAATTCGGTTTTAGGAAACTGGTGCAGGTTTATTACCTACGGTTGAGTTTGTATAGTATGGAATAGATTGTCATCTGTAAATGTAATAATATCTTGAATATCAAATACGAATACTTATAACAAATTATAAAAGAATCATTTCGAATTCATGAGCTTAAGTTTTTTATTTTCATGCAGTTTTGATAAGTTTTATATTTTGATTGTCAAAAGGGATTGTAAAAAATTATATTCACGTTAACTCAAAAAGTGTTTAAATATTATGTATTTTCTCTGAAACCCGGACAGCATGGTTTGACACAACCAGGGTGTCCCATTTTGGTTTATAAATGTAGTATAACATCTCAATTAATTGCACAGTTAATAAGAAATTGTGAAATACTTCAAATTCAAACTTCAAATGAATTAGATTGAATTATAATACAGGAGCAGGACTTTCTTACAATCTATAATAATATAATAAATAATATTTATATAAATAGATAATAAACTAAATAAAATATAAATTGCAAGGCATTTTCTTTAAAATTATTCCCCATAATTGATTAGTTCCATCGACACAACAAATCAAGATATTATTATCAGATACATACGATATATTAGAGTTATTCCCCATGATTGATTAGTTTCACTGCACACGGCATAAATGTTTATACGCCTATCGATTGTTTATATCATTATCGATTACTTATTGTCTGCACAGTTGGAAAATTGATTCAGCTACCTGAAGTGTGTAGGGGGAATGGGGTAGGGAATGTTGCACAGTTGCATTTGCCATTGTATTTTTTTCCACACACACAGACGCACACATATATATATATATAAATTGCACGTTGATGACAATGCAACCGTTGATGACTTGATAATTGCGGCAAATGCGCGCGGCAATAAAATAATCAAAGCCCATTTCAATGCACGGCACAGCCAGGAAGGGGCGGGAGGGAATGTAGGGGGGCGTGGCTGCGTGCGCCTGTCAGGCTGACTCTCATGACATGCACACACAGAGATATGCATCGCATTGCGAGTGGCTGTGTGTGTGTGTATGTGCACAACTATTTAGATGCCATAATTGGCTGCGACCCCCCTCGCAAACTGCGGCGCCTACACCCCTGCACAAACTGCAATTGGCGTCAATGAAAAACAATGCAAATGCAACAGCAACAACAATAAATGCAACAACAACAACAGCAGCAACAACAAATTAACATATGAAATTGTATTTCGGTTGCAAATAAATTGAATTTGGCGTATCGCGCGGAACGCATCTGTGCGTCATCGCACACGCAACATGTTGCTGCCACTTGATAACTCTCTTTGCTCGCCATCTCTCTCACACACTCTCCCCCTCTCTCTCTCTCTCTCTGTCTATCTCTCTCTCGCTTGCAGGTCCTCTGTCTGTGGAGCGCTACTCAACGCAGGATGGGGACGATGATGTTGATGTCGACGTCGTCGATTGCAGCGACTCAGAGACGCCGCCGGCAACAGCAACAGCAACACAAGCAGCCGCAGCAGCAGCGGCGGCAGCAGCAGCGACGGCAGCAGCAGCAGCAGCGGCAGCAGCACAGCATGCACAGGCACGACATGCGTTGCGTGTTGCACAGCAACAACAACAACAACAGCAGCAACAGCAACAACAACAACAGCAGCAACAACGACAGCAGCAACCACAGCCCCCGCACAAGCAGCGCCAGCAACAACACAACAACAATAACAATAACAACAGCAACTGCAAATCAAGCAACCATCGGGGGCGTGGTGCCACTGCCACACCAACAACAACAACAACAAATGCTGCTGCTGCTGCTGCCGGCAACACGCCTTCACCACCGCCCCCAGGGGGTGGAGGGAGGCGGGGGTGGGGGGCAGTCCCAGCGAGCCGCACACCGAAGACGAGCGCCTGTCGCCCGAGGAGCCTGCGCAGGTAACGAAACCACGTCACAAAGTTAGCACCAAATCCAATTCGCGCCTGCCCCAACCGAGCAACGTTTTCTACTAAGCCCTCTCTCTTTCTCTCTCCCTCCCCCCTCACCCCCCTCTCTCTCTGTCTTTCTCTCTGCAGCAGCCCACGCCCAAAATACTGGGCTCGTGCAATTGCGATGATCTCATGCCCCTGCAATGCCACCTGGAGACGAAGGAACTGTGGGATAAGTTCCACGAGCTTGGCACTGAGATGATCATCACCAAGACGGGCAGGTGAGTGACAGTGATGCCCTGACATCAGGTGCAGCAGTGGGGGAAACTAGTCCTAAGTGTGGGGAGGGGGTTTAAGTGAAGAAAAGACATCTTCATATTGATAGGAAAAAGGGCTAAAGATGAATGAAATATATAAGATATGAAGAAGGGAAGAGAATCAATTAAAGTCACTTCAATTCTCGGAGAATAAAATACGGATGCAAAGCTGCATAATATGATATTGATTCTGTTATACAATACATGATATATATTTTAATGTATAATATAATAATATATACAATATTATTATACAATATATTGTTCCAGAAAACCATATATAGTTAGTAACATAAGAGAACTGGTTTCTTTGTATTCAAATATATTATAATACGCTTTCAATATTCTGCTAATTTCATCAGAATCCCAGGAGGGAATATTAATATATGCTATATCAGCTTCAGTTATTGGGTATAGAAAGTACAGTCAACCTAGTAAATCTGCCTCTACTGCAACATTTCCATAAATGCAATGATTAAAGTGCAAAATAATACTTGTTCTTGCAGTTAATCAATGAAGAAATAACTGTATTATACCTATGATATAGTTATGACTCTTTTGTAAACCAGATTATTAATTTATACTTTCAGTTAACTTAAAATTTCCTAAGAATCTGTTGTTATATATATGTAGTTGTCAGGCACAGAAACGGAAAGTAAAGCTAGTATTCCCTCTGAAACAAATGTAAGTAGGTGAATGTTCAATCACATTGACATAATATAATATGAATATGACAAGCATTCAATGATTGATAACTGTTTCTAAATGCATATGAAAGTGATCAAATGTTCTGGAATTATTTATTAATATATTATTTCAATATCCTGTAAATTTCACTAGAACCGCTTGATATAAACAGAAGTTATGATCAGTTACATCAATATAGGGATGTAGAAAACAGAGAAAAACACAGAAAACAGATCCCAAGTGCAGCACACGCAATGCTAATCCCCATTAAACTCACTGTAGACACCGCTATTCAAATGCCATGTCTTTATACCTCTTATTATCCGCTAATTTCATCCCTGCCCAGTTCTCTTTTTTTTGTAATTGCCACAGCGATTGTGCCCCTGCCACGCCCCAACAATCGCCACTAATCAGATACTCAGTACAATCAATAAACGTGAATACGCCTTTCACTCAAACTCAAATCCACATTCATTCACGTATTCATTCACGACATTCACGACCGCCCAAACTGAGTTAAGTGCAAAATATCAGCAACTTTTTTCGTTTAGTTTCTCATTATGCGCTAACGCCGCGTTTGCCAAGCCCCTCCCTACGCACACCCCTGCTTCTATCTGCTCTTGATTGACATCGCCTTTTCGATTTTCGATTAGCAAACTCCCCAAAAAAAAAAGGACAGCAAAGGAGCAGCCAAATTGGCAGCTGCTGCTTGTCAGCTGTTTACACGCACACACACACACAGACACTCTGTCACACACACGCACACCCTGTCACACACACACGCAGCAACGTGCTTAAACGACTTTTCATTCGCAACTCAACAAAGTCGAGTTCAAAAACTTATTGCTTGACGATTTTCGTGCGAATGTCGTGAAAATGAATGCGAATGAGAAGTGTTGGAAATATGGCAACTGTGGACTGACTATAACATACCCTGTGGTTGCAAACAGTTAAGAGATGTTCCGTTGTCTAGCTAACTAAACTAGAAGAAAACAAGATTTAATGATATGTTCATGTAAATTCAGTACTATAATTATCAAAAACAGATAGAGTATACAAGACTTTCCATTTGTTTACAGCAAGTATAACAAGAAGTTTCATGTATATCAACTCTGTGTCATTGACAGTCCACTTAATACTCTGTACTTGCAAAAAGAAGAACAACTTTATGTTTCCAAAAACCCAAAAAATGAGTATTTCAACTGCAGCTGTCCTGTATTTTATTACCATATGAACCAAATTGATCAACTGAGAGTTGCAATCAGTTTCTAAATTACAACTAACTAAATTATATTCGTCTAATTTAACATTCCCTATATAAAGTCTATAATGAATTTAATATTTAATACATATAGATCTATTCTTTAGTAATTTATTTATCTCCTACTTCCCTTCTTACTTAAATTTATCATCACATTCAACTTATGCTTTACCTATTCACAGTTTATATCCTTTATTCAAGCATGATTGACAATGATTAGGGAATCTTCAATATTTCTACGCACTTTTCTTTCCTCTCGTATCATTAGTCCCAACCATAACCAAGCTACTCCTCTGCCACTGGCTTTACAGGGCATAACTCAAGTCTGAAGTCTGCCTGAAACATAAATTTCAGCATAGTTGTTATTGTTGCTGAGTTCTTATGTTGATGACATGCGAAATGCGCATTAGCCTGGCAAGTTGGGTAGTTAGGAACTGGATTCTCTTTCTTCTCGATAGTTTTTTTTGCTTGGCAACTTTTGTTTGTTTGACTGCAAGCGAGGGTATGTGTGTGTGTGTTGTTTACCCCTTTCGTTGTGTGGTAGCTCTAGCTAGGTATCTGCCTGGCGCACTTGCCACACATTAACAAATTTACTCCTAACGTTCCCTGACAGCGCCACAAAGTATAAATTGCAATGTAATAGCTGCCGATTGTCGCGCTAACAACACATTTGCATGTCCTTTGACTCCCTTTGCTGTTGTTGTTCTTGCTGTTGTTGTTGTGTGTTATTCTTCATATTCCTGTGTGCTGCGCTCTGTAATTAGAACAAAAGGACTGCGATGTCGCTGTCGATGTCGATGCCCCGCAACTTGATTATTTACATTTGTGCGGGTTAGTGAATAAACCCTTTCGCGCTCCCGATATTCATCTCTATGTCAGCACATCGTTTGCCCACAGAAAGAGAGAGGCAGAGAGAGTGAGGGAGGAACTCCGACTAACGGCTTTCAATTGCAGGTTTCACTGCACTGCACTGAGTGATACCTTTTAAATTGCTAAAGTACAGGGTACTCGCAACATGCGGCGCATTTTTGTGCCGCCAAATGTGCAATTCGTGACAAACGACGGTTTGTAACGTTTGTTTACAACAGCACGCGAAGGCGACAAGTCTACAAATCTAGAAATGCACAAATCTACAATAGAAATCTAGAAGTCTTTCATGTAATACATCAAAGGTAAAAAAAGTTTCAGTTAAAGCTGAAAGGGGAATAAAGAATTTTAAGATATTTTTGAAAGGAATATTTAAGTTGCAGAATGAATTCTAATTTATAAATATGATAAGTTGAAAGTTTAAAGAAAAAATCTATTTTTTGTGATTTTAGTTGAGTAGAACTTGTAATAAATTCAATACAGTTTTAATTCAAGTAGAAGTTTAAAATGAAAAAAATTTTTGGCAGTTTTTAGAGCATAAATATTGAATAAGATTGAATAAAATTCAGTTTCTCAGTCAATTTGGTTTTCTCAATGTTGAACTAAGAAATAAATTAAACAAATTAATTTATAAAATAAGAAATAAGTTAAATGCCAAATTAGTGAACTAAAATGTTGCCAAAACATTATAAAATTTGTTCTGCATGGAAAATGTTGCCAAAACATACAGAAAAGAAGACGAAGAAGTGTAAAAACGGTGACTCAAGTGAAAACGCGCTATGATTTACGGCCCAAAAGGAACAAAGGATTGGGAAGGAAGATCTTTCCATTGCCCGTTTACCTGTTGCGGCTATGCGTTCGATTCTCTTCGATTGTTTAGCTTTGACTTGCGGTCATTGAGATAAAATATCACGTGGTTTGTGATTTTGTTACGCTGTCAGCGGTTTTCAAGCTAGCCTGATGCGGTTGCAATAAGGCGAGGCGAGACAAAGGGAACAAGAAGTCACAGGCGGCCTAATTGTACGTCCAGAAACAGCGGGTGGCAATTGAGAAGGGAGTAGTAAGACAGAGAGGGAGAGAAAGGGAGAGAGACAGAGACAGGGATAGGGATGCAGAGGGAGTACCTATCGTAGCGGGCAGTCGGCTAATGTTTGTCAATATTTTAGCGACAACTCTTCACGCATGTTAGGCAATTGTTTTGCCATATATTGCTAGGGATAGTCCCGAGAGGTCCCAGTACGGTAGCATCTTCAGGCACGGCGCGTTGCAAATTGCAATTTTCATGCCCAGCCAGGGTTGCAAGCCTTCTCGACTGCAGCGGGGGGAAATAGAAAATTTATTAATTTCTACCAAAAAGTTGTTGATGAACAAGTTCATTAATATTTTCCACTCGTGCGGAGGTGCAGCTGAATTTGTGGCCCAGAAAAACATTTATCATGCAAACGGCAATAATGAAACAAGTTAATCCCTCCAGGAAAGGTGCAGGATCAGTGGCCATTAAAAGCAGGCCAGCAGGCTGACAACAAGTCGTGCTACACTGCGAGAAATAATTGAGTTGCAAGTATGAAAAAGATAGAAAGTTGAGTGGAAAATTTTTAATTGCTAATTAGGCAGATATGATAAATAAAATAAAAGCAAAGAAGAGAAAGGAAATATAGAAGGGGAAAAACAGCAACATTTTGTTATTCCATAAAAACTTAAGATAGTTTAGTCAATTTAAGTAAGCTCTTTTTATTATACTCATTTTAAAATGGGTATAGAAGGTGCAGCCAACATGAAAACTGATAAATCTCACTAGAAATAAAATAAATAAAGTAAAATTTTAACACCTTTCCATACATTTTCCTTTATGAAAATTGTGCGAAAAATATTTCTACAACTTTTCGCCGCCTATTCTCTCAGTGTACGTTACATATTATAAATTAATTAAACAATAAAATTATAAATAACACAGAAAAGAGAGAGAGATAGGGAGAGACGAGGGGTAACAAATTTGTGCTGCGCATCATATATTTTTACAAGATGCGATAAGATCGTGTTCAACTTGTGCTCCAACACAGTTGCAACAGAACAGGGTTGCAACAGGGTTGCTGGTGGGGGGAATTAGCATTTAGTTGCATTTATTAATTCTACTCTGTCGGCCTAATTTGCTGGAACTAAGGTGTTGATAATGAATTCGACCAAGGGGGCTAGCAAGGGGAGAGGGGAACGGGGAAGGAAGTGCGGATAAGTTGCGGTTCATATCCTACGCCCGGGGGCCAAAATTGTTAAAACCATGAGAAGTAGAAAAGCAGAGGGACGAACGACTAATTGGGCGTGGCAAGAAAGTTAATTGAAAGTCCGAGAAAGAAATTCGGACTAGCTGCAAGGCTGGAGGCGCTGAGGCAACCCTGCCTGGGCAAATGGTGTGTAAACTTCACAATTGTAACCTTTGGCACCTTGAGCACTGGCCGAGAGCGCGAGAAAGAGAGGGAAAGTGGAGTGAAAGCCATTTCCCTAATTTTCCCATAAACAAATACATAAAATCCACACTTGGATCGCATAGCAAAATAACAGAAAATAATATAAAAAAAAACAGCAGCAGCGGCAAACTGTTTGCCACGCCCACCCCGCCACCTACACCCCTAGGGGAGTGGGCGAGAAGAACTGAGGTGGGGTGGGGGGCAGGGTAGCCATGCCGCGGGCAGTTTGGAACGTTCGCTGAGTTGCGGCTCATAAAAATGTGTGCATGTAAATTTGTGTGTGTGTGTAAGTCTGTGTGTATGTATGTGTCAGAGTGTTGGAATATGATTTACGACATTTCCGCTGGCAGCGTGAAGGGGCTGCTATGCCTGCTGGGCGTGGCAGCTCGCCCCCTTTTGCATTTGGCACTTTCACACATTTATGGACACATTAGCGAGCACATCAAAAGTGTTAGAAAGTTTCCTCAGAACAGAAAGAACTCTTGCTTGCCAGAGTTGCCACGGTCAAGCTCGAGTGGAGAAGCAGCAGCAGCAGTGGCAGTGGCAGCTGTTGAAGATGCCTCGCCAGCGATAAGAGGCAGCATGTTAAATGCTCGCTGCAATGCTGCTAATTGTGGCATGCAACCTGCTGCTGACAGTCGTTGCTTGTGCAAATACGCGACAACCCTGCCAAATACAACGGTGCAACTGTGGCAACATGGCTGCCAAGTGCAGTGCAGACACGCCCACTTATGCTCAGTACTCCCTCCCTCTCCTCTAGAAACTGCCCAATCTGCCTGTGGGTGCAGCCAGACAGATCTGGCTATAGTCAGTATCTACTGCATATATACTGAATATGTACTGCATATACTGCATATATCTCTTTGTTCTGTTGATCAATTTATGACCCACTTGACATTAGAGAATTGTTACTAACAATTATCCCACTGTTCTGTGTTAAATCTTTTATGATTTGCGTGATTTATGACTTTAATAACAAAATGCTGACAAGCTTTATCGATCGTTTGCCAAAGATCTTGAACAAGATCTGACGAAATAAACGCTGTACTTGAGTAGAGGCTGGGAGTGAGAAATAATGGGTATTCAAATATAATACTATGAAATAAAGCAAATATATTATTATTTTACAAGTAAATGCAATAAAGATGGAAGATAAATTAGTATTAAAATATAATACAAAATTGAGAACAAAGATGATTATTATATAAAAAAATTTAGATTGTGAGGTTAGGTTATGTGAAACTGTAAAGATTGCAATGATATTGAAAGCATAAAATATAGAACACTATAATAATACAAAGAAATATTGCACACTTTTAACTTCTCTTATAAAATATGAAAGACAGAAAGAATATTATAATATTTTCATATATTAAAAATTTAAAATTCTGTTGAAAAATTGGGGGATTGTTAGCAGACGAAGATGAATGGAATACTTTTGTACCATACTTATATTCTTTAATAAAGAAAATGGTAGAAAAACGATTAAATACAACTTTTTATGGCATTAAAGTTTGGAAATATTAAGAAAACTATTATTCAATACACAAAGCTCCTTGGATAATTATTTATTTAACTTTTAAATCTTTATAAGACCTATATCCAACTTATATTCCACAATTCCCAAGCAGTTTTCACCCACATATCATATCATATTCTAGACTATTCCCCCAATATAAAGTGCTTTCCTTGTCGTTAATTAGTGCATTATTATGACAAATGTATCAACATTTACAACTTAACTTAGGGCAGCACACACACTCGCACGCACACACACACATAAACACACCTACAACACACACTCACTTAAAGGTAACAGAAAAGCGAAACCACAAGACAAATGACAAAAACTGGGCTGGGTCATTAGCGTCATTTACACTTAGCTGGCCACAGCGGCAACACTGCAGAGTTGTCGCTGTTCCTAATGTTTCTCTTCTTGTTGTTATTGTTGCTGGGGTCAGCCGGCTACGTCGCGGAAATGTGTCAAAAACGTGCTAAAAGTCATAAAATTAAATATGCGTCTTATTTACATACAACCCTCGGTGAGAGCAATAAAAAAAACAACAGGAACACGGCATAGGATTTTGTTGTTCCTTTTCTATTTTTGGGGGCAGCATTTTCCTTCTATTTTTATAGATTTCATGTAAGTTGTAACACCCTGACTTTGGTCTACTTTCAGGCGCATGTTCCCCACTGTGCGTGTCTCGTTCTCAGGCCCACTGCGCCAGATACAACCACCGGATCGCTATGCTGTACTTCTGGACATAGTTCCATTGGACTCGCGTCGCTATCGCTATGCATATCATCGCAGTTCGTGGCTGGTGGCGGGCAAGGCAGATCCCCCCCCCCGGCACGCATCTATGCGCATCCCGATAGTCCCATCAGTCCGGAGGCACTGCGCAAGCAGGTCGTATCCTTTGAGAAGGTGAAGCTGACCAACAATGAGATGGACAAAAGTGGACAGGTGAGTAGAAGAATAGAAGAAGGATGTATAGGAAGAAAAAGAATGCCGGAATGAGGCAGCCAGAGTAGGAGGAAAAAGTAAAAGAGAAAGGGGAAGGAAAGGATGACGAGGAGTAGCAAGCAAGCATCACTAGGTTCCATTCTGCAGAGAATGGACATCGTTGAACAGCAGCTGCTTTCAGTGGGAATTCATTTGTGAAAGAAAGCCCTGAAGTAGGAAATATGGAATATACAAAGTAATCTATAGATATCTGTGCTCTATATACGCCTTAAGAAAGATAGCCTCAAAATAAAGTCAGTATATTGTACAGCTATATATAGATATCTGTAGATATATCTACCCTACATACGCCTTAATCAGTTGCAATTATTTTCAGTCTGCGAGTGCGTGAAAATTCGCGCAAGATTTCCACTTATTATCAGGCTGTCTTCTTCCTACAGGTCCCCTCTCTCTCTCTCCACACCTCTTCCCCTCTAGCTACACCTCCCCCTCTTTCTCTACACCTTCCTCTCTCTCTCTGCTGCTTCGTTGGTTCGCAGCATTTATGAATAATTTACCCAAAAGACAAAAGCCATAAAAAGTCGGCAAACTGAGCAAACTGTGCGGGCATTGTCTACTCAGGGGCTGTCGTTGCCAGGGTTGCCAACATACGCGAAATAAGCTGTCTGGCAGACAGGCAGGCAGGCGAGCGAGCGAGCCAGGCATATGCAAATTCCGTAATATGAATGAAAATTGTTGGCAATTTGGTGGCAAATGCAAAGGAACCAAGCACGGCAGCACCTCGGTTCCCTCTCTGTTACTCTACACCCTCCCCCCCACCTCTCCCTCTCTCCTGACAACCCTGGCCAGCTGAGACAAAGCAGCGCGCCTCCTGGTCATGGCCAGCATGGAAAAATCCATGAAAAGTGGAGACGCTCTGTTTACGAGGCAAGCTACCGTTTTTATCGCCGCCATAAAGGATGCTCCTCTTGGCCGTCAAAACAAATGCAGACTACTTTTTATTGTTGTAAATTTTTTATAAGAAAAACACATTCAACAAAAGCCAAAACAAGTGAGAACTAAAGAAAAACCCCCTCTCCCTCTCTCTATTTCTCTCTGTCTCTTTGCAGGTCGTGCTGAATTCGATGCATCGATATCAACCACGCATTCATCTGGTGCGTCTCAGCCATGGCCAGAGCATACCCGGCAATCCCAAGGAACTGCAGGATATGGATCATAAAACCTTCGTATTCCCGGAGACTGTATTCACGGCCGTGACGGCCTATCAGAATCAATTGATTACAAAATTGAAAATCGATTCGAATCCGTTTGCAAAAGGATTTCGCGATTCGTCGCGTCTGACTGACTTTGATAGGTGAGTGAAAAACAAACCCCCAACCGATCCCAAGTGCCTCACGGAACTCAACACACGAGATATGGTAATAAAGAGTTTGACCCACGCGTTTACGACGCTCGTTTGCTGATTTATGAGCCCATTTACGATGGGGTCAGGGGTCGAGAGCGGAGTCACGCGTTCTTCACAGCACTTTTTCTCTATCTGGTAGAGGTAGAAGTAGTAGTCATAATATCTACAGTAGCTCGCCGCTGATTAGCGAAAATGTGTGAAACTCGGTATCGGTTGAAAGGTCATAAAAAACTGAAGAACTATGTCAGATTTCAATTAGGAACTGTCTAAAGTGGAGCAGCAGGGATTTTTTTGCGGAAGGAATTCAATGCAGGCTTATGGTAGAGGATTAGTAAAGCATTTTGCGCAGAAGAATGAGCTGAAGAATGTTTTTTAAGTTGCCGACTAGAGTAAAAAAGTAGATTGTGGATTTTTAGAAATACGTTTTCAGTGCTCAATAGCTTTGAATATTTATTCTTGGAAATATTTGCAATATATACGTGATTTTCCAGAGTTATTTTATTTTAATTGCTGTACAAATTTTGTTATAATATTTTTACTTTTTGAGAACTCTTCTCACCGGAATAAGTCTTCATATTACTTAATAACAGTTTTATAAATTAATTGTAGATGTTTTTTTACAATTGTCTGTATATTTTTGAGTAAACATTTATTTATCAATTCAATTCAAGTTTCTTTTAAATATGTTAAGGCTTCTAGGCAGTTGAAATTATTGGAAAATTTTCATTGAAATATAACCTTATCGGTAATATTTCTATAAGATTCAGTGATATTGCTAGGTTTTATTTATTTTAAACCCATTTTAAGTATACTAAGAAATATTTTGGCGGTCCTTTTGCTTCAATTGATATTATTTACCTCCGTTTTTATTCATCTAACCACTTTGCTGAATATTTAGTATATATTTTTTAGTCCTTTCCCATTAAAATGCTGTCATTCACTTTATTATTTAATTATAATATTCATTATCATTGCCCGTCTATCTTCTCTCTCTCTCTCTTTCGCATAAATTACTCAATTAGCATATGAGCTGAGAACAGTTAGGATCCCTTTGCCAAGATATCTTCCACTTGCAAATGCGGGCTCAGGTTGTGCAGGACGTTCGGCGACTTTTTGGGTTATTTCTTTTTTTTCATAATGGGGGCAGCCCTTTATTTCTCTCTCTCTCTCTATCTCTCACACTCTGCTTTTTCTCTCGTTCTTTATTTTCTCCTCGTTTTACGGGGCAAGAACGAGTTGTGTCCAGAAGTGTTGCAAGGCGTCGGCTACGTCGTATACTATTAAGACGGCAAACGCAGCCGGACAGGCAGCAGCAACAACAACAAAAACAACAATAAGAGGAACAGTGCAGAGCAGAGCGAGAGGAGGTTTCAATGTTTTTAGCCGGCACGGCGGCGTCTTAAGTGGCGTAAATTACAGATCGGCGCTTTTAACTTTGAAGGCGATTCGTACATGAAATGAAAACACGAAAATAATGAGTGAATGTTGTTGTTGTAGATGTTGTTGTTGTACCTGTTGTTGCTGTTGTTGTTGCTGGCGTTGTTTAGTGTCGGCAATTGGCAGTTACTTTCAACGTAATTATGTTATTGCTCTTTGCGGTGCCTCCGTGCAGCAGCAGCAGCAGCAACAAGTTGATCTCCCTCTCTCCCTCCTCTCTTCCTGTCTCTCTTTCTCTCTCTCTAACAGTCTTTCTCGTCCTTCTCTCTCTCTGTTATCTTCTCAGGGATCCCATGGATTCATTCTTCTTCGATCAACACATGCGCGCTGCACCGTTGCGCTTCTTTCCGGATCCGCTGATGTCGCAATTGACGCCACAGGAGGCAGATGCCGCATCGCTGGCGCTGCTCGAGAAGGCACGTCAGCATCTGCAGATGTTTGGCCGTTCGCCGTATACGGAAATGTTGCTGCCACATTTGTATCAACGTGCCGCACCGCCAGCACCACCACCGCCGCCGCCACACTCCGCGCTGGGCGCCTTTCAGCTGGGCATGTGGCAGCAACAGTGGCCACAGCTCACCGCAGGCTTTCTGGCCAGTGCCAATCAGCAAGCGGCTTTTGCTGCAGCCGCTGCTGCTGCTGTGGGTGCCAATCGAACACCGCCTCCAGGATCAGCAGCAGCAGCAGCAGCCGCTGCCGCCGCCGCTGCTGCAGCAGCAGCGCCGCCCGCACCTGCCACACCAACATCGTCATGCGGCTCAGCGTCGCCGGACTTGCGTATCAAAACGCAGCTGGGTCATTATCCACAACGCTTTAGTCCGTATCAGGTGCCGCAGCAGCAGCATCCGCCGTCGGCCTCATCGCCTGCCACATCGACGCGTGCAGAGAGTCCCTAAGTGGCAGCATGCCACTTCAAATGTATGTGCAATGCCCCAAAATGTTTGTAAATAACCCAAGACCCCAATCTCCCCCAAGAACCTCCCATTCAAACACATGTTGCAGCAACATGTGGCAAAAACACTCAAACCAAGTAGCTCGTTTATGCGTGGCAGCTAAACGTGATAAGCAAATTTAGATAATTCTGAAAATCAAATAAAGATGCGCAGTATATCATGATAACAAAGAACTTACGACATCGATTACATTACCTATTTCCTCTATCGAACTTATCATGATAAGCCTTCATTGTGATATCCGAATTTGTACTGTGTAATAATAAAAAAGTATTAGCCAAATTCCATTGCATAATCTACAGCGTCAGTTTGAATGTTGTGCATTCCATTGACAATATGTTGAATAAATTTCTAAATTTCAAAATTGAAAAAATTAATAAAATTTAATGATAAACATGAACAAATTATTTCCGTACTCTTTAGACAATTTTAAAAACGTGTAAGAAATATTTAACTATTTTTAATGTATTTTGCAAGTTAATAATCACATTTTTTATATACTTTATAACCTCAAAAGAGTAAAACCATTATCGGATTTTGTTAAGCAGTTTTCAAAATTATGTTCAAAATCATATTATAAAGTAAAGGAAAAATCTATTAAAACAAATTAAAAACAATACAACAATTTAAAAAAATAATATAAATTTAGTTTTATTTATTAAAAGAGAAGATAAAAATCTTATTTGCATACATTGTTCACTTATTTGCAAAAAAAAAACAAACATTGTTCAATTATTAAAATTCAAAAATGCTGCAACGCTTCCTCAAAATTTTTTTGGGAACCTGTAAAGAATTCAAATTCTCTTTAACATTTACAATAGCTATCAAAATCTCATTCAATAAATATCTTCATTATCACGTTCAAGGCGCTACGCATAAACGGGAGGAAAGAATTCGATATAAAAACATGTACTTTATGTAGTTTTAGCTCCCTAGCCGTGTAACAGTATTAGTTAATTAAATTAGGCTTAGTCTCTAGTGCAAACAATTTGCTTGTGTTTTCTATTATGTTTTAAACAATTTATGTTTATTATTTTTTTATTTTTTTGTAATTATTTTTTGTTGTCTAATTGTTCCTAACTGCAAATTATATTGCAAAAATTCCATGCTAATTGTACACTTTGAAACACGCCCCCAATCTCGAATCGAAATCAAAAAAGCGAAAAAGCAAAAAAAGCAAATACAAAACTATTTAAATTATGTGCAAAAATAATAATAAACAATTTATAACACAAAACGCAAAAGTTGTTCGTTTGTTCGTGAATAAAAAATGTATCTCAACTCACTTATTAATGATGATGATGGCGGGTCGCCAAACAAAATTCAGTTGCAGTTGCAGTTGAACGTTGCACGTGATGCGCAGTCGCGCGTGGCAGGCAGCGAGCGTCAGTGCTGCCACTGACATTTATGCCTCTCTTCGAAATATCCGTACTAGGTATAATTTATAGAATTTTGTGCTCTTTATGAAAGTCTAATTAATTACCGACTCTGTGTTTCGTACTCCCATCCCATTTCAGCTCGTATCATTTCCACTTTTCAAGTCGTTTGTCGGGGCAGGCACACAGTGAGAGGGGGAGGGAGAGGGTTGTAGAGGGGATGGGGGGCAGTCAATATAGTTAAAGGGTTGTTGTTGTACATCGCATGCAATCAACAATGAATACAGATGCACTCGCAGAGAGGCAGTTGCAGTTGCACGCGACATGCGTCATCAATTTCTAATGATGTTTGTCTTCAGCATAGACATTCATTATTAATTGTTATTGTTGTTAATGTTGCTGCTGATGTTGCTGCCATTGTGCGCACATCAGTTATTAGTATGGTTAATGCACTTTTTAAATAGTTGCGTGAGCAAAAAGCTAACTGGAAATCAAAGTGAAGTAGAAACAAAGAGATGCACTTGTATCTTGCAGATAGCTTTGACTAATGTATGGAATGAAAGTGAAAAATATATGTGTACTTGCAGGGAAGAAATGTGTTCATCTATGACATTTTATGCATATAGTATACTACTAGAGATATAATACTGATGATCTCACAATTATAAATAGATCAAAAGAAAAAGTAAAGAATGTATGAACATTCTTTAAGCTTGAACTTGTATCTAACAATTCTTTCCTGCAAAATCTCGAAATTAATTGAGTTCAGAATATAATAATAATAATATATTGCTTTCTAATGCATCTCTCTGCTTAGACTTCTGATATTCCATACAACAAATTTAAATACAATAGCTCGTTAAATTCCATAGCATAGTCTAATTCCATTTTAATGCTAAACAAAACCTCAGGCTAGTCTAGTTTTTGCTCTCCTCCTCTCTCAATTACATTTTGCTGTTATTTTCCGTGCAATTTATAGCATATTTAAACCTGTGCTGTCAATCATGTATAATTACAAGTCTAACACACTCACACACACTCTGTGGCACTCTGCCCTATGGCATATGGCAATAGTCTCGCATATTAATAACTTAATTTTTATGCCCATAGGCCACCCCAGAAATTCAAACTTCATATTTGAGGAAGCGAGAGTGCGAATGAGATAGCAATAGTGGGTAGGGAAACATTTAAATATAGCTTATATAAGAGGGCCAGCTTGACCAGCCTCAGTTGACCTAACCGATAACTAACCAATAATTACACACTCACAACTTGCAATTATAAAATCATTTTTTCGACCAACCAACAAGACGAGGCACCACAAAACGTTGAGCAACTTTCAAAATATAATTTCTTAATTATCATATCGGTCCTAGTTGACCACATAAAACCCCCAAAGAGAAACATATTGTGAGAAAGTGTCATATTTCACATTAAGTATTTATACGGTGTGTTAATTGAAGTCTAATTAACATGAAATTGACTTTTCCCTAAGTTTTAATTGGTAGTTTAAGGCGATTTAATTGGTAACATTTATGATTAGGTTATTAGACTACGGTTCTTATATTAGGTTTTGAACTAAAGAAGAATACCCAGTATTTCACAGGCAACCTATGTGCTTCACACACAATATTATCAAAATATCTTAAGTATTCATAAGTTGTTTTTTCTATTGCAAGGAGTTTTATAATTATTTTCAATATATAAAACAATTTATATTTGCATTTTTCTGTTGAGAGTATACACAGCAAATTTTCTTACTCTAAGGTTGCACAATTCAGAGATACCCTAGATTCTTTAACCCATTACATTCCCGCTCACTTTTAATAGGAATCCCTACTACACATACCCCTTTTATTATATTTTTCTCCCAACAAAAATCTGATGAGCACACGTAGAAAGCATTACAAATTTCGAAACCCTAACTTGCCACACCCTCACTTCCTACTGCCACGGGTCTGTAGATAGCCGGGAGATTAGCTGCAATTTTCTCACTCACTGCGACAAAGTCGTACACAAATTATCTCGCCACTAAAAATTTGCCTAATTTCGAACATAAATATGAAGCATCTTATCGCAAGCGACCGATCTATCCCTTGGCCAGAAGATACCTTCCTGACCATACCGCCAGGGAGGCAGGCAGGTCGTCGGCAACCTTTTTACTACCTCTCACTCTACGTATCTCTCTCTCGCTGTCTCCCTCCCCCCGCAGCTCAGTTTCTGCTGCGTTCCTGACTAATTTTTGTATGTTTTGTGAGTAGCTGGAAAAAAATACGAAACAAAACACAAAACAAAACACCCTCAACATCGGAATTTGGTAGCACTGCCTTCTGGTCAGGCGCTAACAAATTTATGTCTTCTTCGGGCTTAGACAACGACGCAAAAGGTGCCACTAAATTAGCTGACGGAACAAAAAATGGTAAATGGTTTAGGCCCCGACTGAGCCAGAAGTAGAGCTAGAGGGCCAAAGGTGAAGGTGCTGCCAGACAGGCACAAGGCAAAGGTAAAGGTAAACGCCGCTCAGCTCATTACACACAATTTGCAGTTAGGTGCGAGCATATAAATTTCCTCTCTCTCTATCCTGAACCTTATCAAAATTATGCAGACTTTTATCTAAATTATTTTTCGTGTTTTTTTTCATACTGTGGGGATTTGCCATAATTTGTATGGGTTCCTGTGAGTTTTCGGGGGCAATACTTCACAGAGTGTAACTAATAAATTTGTAGAGAGGATTTTTCTGAGCTCGAAAATTATGAAAAGAATTTTGAATAAAGTTTACAAATTGAGTCGAAATTTGGGAATTATATTTAAATTTTTTGCATGAATTATTAGTAAAAGTCTAACATATTTATCTCAACTATCTGTGTATATTTTTTCTCGAAGGCCTTCGTGACATATGAAACACATTTCGACATGTATCTATGGTTTTATTTTCTAGTTATGATGTCTGCTAATCATAGTGCAGATACAATTATAAATAGCACAGAATTATGTACCATATTTTTATATTTGTTCCAGTAGAGGGCGTGGAAATCGCATTAGCCATAAACATGCATTTAATTATACCGTTAAAAACTTATTAAATTTATCAAAAGCAACATGAAAACAAACAAGCGTCAGCTTGTCAAATGGACAAAAGATCTACATCTACATTAGCCGGTCAGTGCACGCCCCCTTTCCCCACTCTATTTCTATCTCTTTCTCTCTATGAACTCCTCTATAAAGTTGTCATGATTTGGCAGTTTCTGAAATGGGAATACAACAAGTATTTGGCGTGTGTTGAGCTACAACGGTATGTCAAATAAGGTGGGAGATGAAATGGTACACAACATTTATATTTAGGTAGGATATTGAAATGGAAATGTAGTTAAGATAGTCTAGAAAAATGTGAAAGATGTGCTTAGAATAGTTTAAAGATTGAAATAAGTCTTAAAATATCTTTAAGGCAGTTTAATATGACTAGAGAAATAAGAATAACTTTAGCAGTTGAAATATATGTATATAAATAAAAGTAATAATAATAATTTTCTATATAAATTGAAACTTTTTCACTATAAATTATATTAAATACTTAAGTTGTTTAAGAAAACTATGAATGATATACACTTTCTTGTACATTTCCTTTAATTTTATATATCATATTAGCTTCTGTTATCTCAACTTAGCAGTTGACTGTGCAAAACCTCCTTAATCTATAGTTATTATGGTTATTTTATTTTTACCTACTATATGAATATGGTATATATATGATATGTATGTCTATATACAAGTCAAAGTCGCTTAACAAGCGAAACGAAATTAATTTCACAACTTTCCGTGGGGTTTCTGGGTGAGGGTTGTCAGGAATCGAGAAATTATGCCAAAGGCGGCTCGTCCGGAGCACAAACAAGCGAAGCCTACATCACACTTCAACACAATCCGGCAATTTCATCGAATGCCAGGACGCAAAGTAGCTGATGGGAGTGGAGAGAGGAAGAGGGGTGAAGAGCGGGGCTGAGGTAGCAGGGGAAGAGGCAAGTCAACCCTTTAACCCAAATGCATTTCAGTTGAACATTTCTCCTGTGCAGGCATGCATGTAGCATAGGCTATCTCACTCGGACATACGCTGTGTGAGTGTGCCTGTGTGTGTGTGTGTGTCTGTTTTGTCTGCATATTGAAAATTTGCATGTTTAAGCATATCCTTGCCAACACTTTCCATGCCGGCCATACTTGTGTATGCATACATGTGTGTGTGGGTCTTTGTGTGCATATAGGTAGGCTACATGAAGTTGCACAGTGGCGTAGAGGGGGTCGGCTAAATCGTGATTAAAATTAAACGTGAATAGTTGAGACTGAAAAGTGAATGAGTTAAATTTATAAAATAAAATAATCAACAAATAAAAATATATAAAATAAAATAATACAAGAAATTACAATACTAAATTTTTATATATGTATTTGTTATTAAATTAAATTTTTAATTATAGTTAATATACTTCAAGCAATATTAATAGATATTTTAAATTGAAAACTCAAAATGTAAATAATTAACACAATTTATAAAATAACCAAAAATATCTAAAAATAATTGTACAGTTCTACGATTTATCTGATACCCCTTTGATACACACCTACACTGTCGGGCCACTGCTATACCGCGTACAGTGGGCTCAACCGTGCCGGATATGCGCGCAGTTTAAAGCTTATCGCTGCAATTTAAGTGGCCCAAGGATATTTTCGAGGCGTGGCAGAAGGAGGAGGTGGAAAAGAAGGCCAGGACGAAGGCGCTATCAAATAAATAAAATATAATTTCAGTGCAAATTAGTTGCAATTTTGTGCACGGCGTTGCAAGCGTACGATGAACTCTCTCTCTCTCTCTGTCTCTCTCTGTCTCAATGCGAACTCTCCTGCTCGCTGTGGCCCTTAAAGACATACCTTCTTTCTGCCTTGTCCGTTTTGTATCTTGTGGCGCTGGTTCATTAACTTTTCGACACAACTGTCAAACCAAATGAAGATAGCACTGACTGCAGCATGCCCTGTCTGCTATAGATACAGATACATCGCATATGGGCAGTCTGTTGTGTGCCGATTGATCGGCTGAAGGCATCTGCAGTATCTTTGCATCTCAATCAGTGTGCGACAAAGTTGGAATCATTAGGCAAAAGGCCTAACTTGCAAATGACTATTAATAAATGCCACAGCTCTGCGACTCTTACCCTCTCTGTTCCCTTGCCTCTCTCTCTCTCTCTCTCTCTCTCTGCCTGTCTGTGCATTAACTAAATGCAATGCTGCAGTGAAAAATGATTATTTCATGGCCAAAAACACACACACACACACATGCAGTGAAAAGTATCTGACAGATACACACACACACACAGACACAGCTGGGGCTTGGGTGTTGACACTTGAGAAATTTGTAGCTCATCTTTTGCTGGCGTATCTCGATGCTCAAAAACGGCCCCGGACAAAAACTGCAGACGACAAACGGGCGTAGGCAGAGGGGGGTAAAAGGGGGTGCTAGGAGAGGGAAGGCAGAACTGGACAGCACAGACAGCTTTGGCACTAATTACGAATACACACACACACACACAGCAGCCTGCGCAATTTGCACACATATGCAATGTATCTTATAGATACTTGCGTACTTGAAGCTCTCTCTCTCTCTCGTCTCTGTGTCTTTCTCTTTCGTTCACAGTGGGCGTCAGCTTAATTGGCCTTTGCCTTTATTTTTGGCATTGCTTGTAATAAGACGTCAACGCTGTTTAAATCATTTCAGCATTTGTTTATGGAAATCACAGTGAAATTTGTTTAAATTTATTGAGTGTGTGTTTGGAGCTACAGTGTGCACTGGCTATGGTACTCTGTGAGTGAAGTGAGTACCTTATTTAGTCATATAAATAAAAATAAAATAATAGCATAATATGCTAAATAGAGTTGAACTATGAAATATTTATTATATTTTAGTTTATTATTTATTACTTATACATATATTAAATGATATCCTATAATATATGTGCATAAAATACATTATACTTATTCTATATGTACTTATATATAATATGTGTATATTTAGTTTTCATCAACTACCTTAGTTCTTCATAGAGCGTCTCCACAGTTCTGTCTGCACCATTCACAGAGGGCATTTTGTCATATCTTACGTTCATCTTCATGAAGTTATCGGTTTATTAAACCATAAATTTTGCCTCATTTATAAATCTCTTGTATAAAGTTGTCTTTAACTTCATTAAAAAGACTTAAATAGGTTCTATATTATTTCTTCAACATCTCGGAATATTCCCTTCAATAAGATTTCGTTGTCGTTGCCATAAACAGCTAAAATAATACCAGATAATTTCCAAAAATACAAAAATCTGTTAGTTCTCATCTCCCGAGTCATACTGTAGCCTTAACCCAATTTTTCGAAATATATATATACTTTATTTATATATATTCTCGATTGTAACTCGTCTTTTCCTTGCGCACGCTTCGATGTGCTGTCAACTGATTTTTATAGCTAAAAAGCAAGCTAAATAAAAATGGGAAATGGAAAACTTTTTTCAAAAGGAAAAACATTTGTGGATAAATAATTAATAGTAAATACTGTGCGGTGTGTGTGGTGTGTGTGTGTGTTTCTCCCCACCCCATAAACATGTTTTACGGCCTGTGAATTATGTGCGTGGCAAGTCATTTCGAGGGAAATAATGTGTGCCAAAAATCGAATAAAACTTAATGTTAATCAGGTGCGAAATATGCGCGAACGCACATCAAAGTCATCGATGACTGAAAATAGAAAAGTGGACGACGACGACGCCACTGCCTTCTGCCCACCCCCCTTTCCGCTGCCCGCCTCGCTGCGTACGTACGCCACTGGCAGCGAATGTGAAATGAAAAAGAAAAGGCAGAAAAAAATGCGAGCAGCGTCGACAAGTTTTGAGCGAGTTCTCGCAAGGCGGCCATTTTGGGCGGCTCAAGCTCAGGCGCAAAGGAGAGAGCGCACAGCAAGTGAGCGCGACAAAAAGAGAGAGAGGGAGGAAGAGAGAGAGAGGGCAGCGAGAGAATGCGAGAGAGAGAGCGCGCAGGCCAAAGCCTTCCAGTGGGCATTCCAGGCCAGGCGCATGAAAAAAAAAGGAAATTGGTGAGCGCAAAATGCGAGTGAGTGTGTGCGTGTGTGTGTGAGTGTGTACTTCTGAGTGTGTGTACTTCTGAGTGTGTGTGTGCTTCTGTTTCTGTGTGTGTGTGTGCTAAACAGGCAGATGATTGAGGGCGTTGCTTGGCAAAAATGGCAGACAATGTTGAAAGCTTTAACTACAGAGGCAGTGCACGCACATACAGCGCAAGAGCGAGCGAGAGGGAGAGCGAAAGAGAAAGAGAGAGAGGTGAAGAGGCAGTGAGAAAGAGAGTGCACAACTGGAGGTGGAGTGTGTCTGTGGTGGCAAGCGAGTGCGAAAGTTTACGCGGACACCCAAAAACAAGATGGTAGTGCAAGCAGAGGCAACACAAGGCAGCAGCAGAGGCAACAGCAGGGCCAAGGCAGTGGAAAGGGTGGGGGGAGTGGTGGCAGACAAGTTGCAACTTGTCCGTAGCTTGTTAACAATTGCAGCACTCAAATAAATGAGCCCAACGGCAGCAGCAACAACAACAACAACTGCAAGGAGAGCCAGCGATTGTGTGTGTGCTCCTCTGTATATGTGTTTGTGCGCCATCTGTGTGTAAGGTGTGTGTGTCATCTGTGTGTGTGTGTGTGCCCTCTTTGTGTGTGTCAGAGAAATTAGTTTGCTTGGAAGAAGTAGAAGCAGCTGGAGCAGGCAGCAGGAGCAGGCAGCAGGAGCAGGCAGCAGGAGCCGCCTCAGCAGCAGACAGAGAAGCAGGCAGAGCAGCAGCAAGCAGAGGGGCAGGCAGAGGGGCTGGCAGAGGAGCAGCATCATGCAGAGGAGCAGTTGCAGCAGCAGGCAAAGCTGGAGCAGCGCTGTAGCAGCTCTCGTGTAACAGTTGCCACGCTGCAGGCGCTGCTGGCAATTTTGACTTACTTAATTAAAAGTCGCACGAGACAAAAAACCTCCCAAAAAAGTGATTAAAAGCAGCGTGTGTTTTCTTCTTTTTGCCGCAACGCCTGCTGCAACTGCAACAACAACACAACCGCAGCAACAGCAACAGCAGCACTAAGTGTGGAGTGTGCCCCCTGTTGCACTCCTCTCTGCCCCTTCTTCGCATGATGCGCCTTTCACTTGCAATTGTTTGTCACTCAACAGCGTTGTCTTTCGACCTCTTTCCCCTCTTTTCAACCCCTCTGCCGCTCTCTCTCTCTCTCTCTTGCTCTACAACTCACTCAGCTTCCTTCACCTTCCTCTCATTCTATCTTCCTTCTCTGCCTGCCTCCTCTGTCACTCTCTCTCTTTCTCTCTCCTGCTACTGCGTTCTCTTTTCTTTTGCTTTTTTATTTTCAGCTAGCATTGCCAGGGGTTGGGGGGGCGAGGAAGCACTTCAAAGTGTTGTTCCTGCTGCTGTTGCTGTTGTTGTTGCTGTTGCTGTTGCTGTTGTCGCTGCTGATTATTCACATCGATTGGCATTTGTGAAATTTCACGAATTGACACTTTTTACCACTTGGGTGGCTCCTGCTCTCCATTCCCCCCTTCCCTTTCTTCCTCTTTCACTGCTCTGCGCTAATTTTGTCTACACTTTTTTTGCTTTCTTTGTTGTTGTTGTTCTGTTGCCACATTCCCCAAATTGCATTGCAAACCAATTGACAATTCGTTTCACACGTCAAAGCAGCTTTTTGTGTGGTCGCTGACAGTGAAAAAGGTAAGCAAAGAAGGAAGACTAAGTTAAATCTAAGAAAAAAGCAAATACACTGCGAAAAAATAAAGTAAAGAAGTGCAAGGAAATAGTAAGTGTATTTTAAATTTTTTGATTTTTAGGTATATTTTTGTTAAGTTTTTAATATTGCTGACTTTAATCTTCAGAGAATAATAATATATAAAATATAATAGAATAAAATTACATAGAATAGAATAATCAATTTATTTTTCCAACATAAGATTAAAGTATTAATAGATTGTACATTATGATGACCTATTGTACAACTACATCTATAGTAGAATAAATTGATAATATAATATTGCATTAATAATTATCTGAATAAATAACTATCACAATGCTCTATACCATCACTATCGTTTTTAAATTCTTGTTAATATTCTTATTTTAAAGAATTTTATATTTTTTCCGTCCATTCATTAGCTTTACTATTCTGTTGATAGATTTCCTTTGCAGTTAGGTTTTCCTTTACTTTTAAGGTTTTAAGACTCCCGCACAGATGATTATTCTTCATATCGAATATAATTTCAAGACAACCTTATACTAAATACCTTCGCATAAGCAGCTTTCATGTCGGACTTAGGCATTCTTTAACTTAAGTCGACATAAAGACTCCCCCATACAATTTCCTAGTCAACTTTCTTTCCAGGAAGCATAAAAAGAATATTTCCCACAACCTCCATCAAGATCAACCGAACAAAGTTGATGACTCTTCAAGTCTTTTCATTTTTCCACCTGCCCTCGCAACATTGACTCCTGTGCCAGTTGCATCTTTCATTCACCCCGAGGGGGACCTCCTGCAGGTTTTCCAGCTAAAGGGCGCGTGTTCTATCCCAATCCCAAAGGAATTAATATTATTGTTATATTTAACGTAAAATTAATTACAAATATTTGTTTAAAATGCGAGCGCGCAAATTGATAAATGAATGCAACGCGTAGAATTTATGTGTGTCTTCCCCTTGCCCCCTCACAATATCAAATAGAAATAGATCCACCTGTTCCAGCAAGAGAAGAACATGTGTTTTCTGACTGAGCAGAGTGATGAACTATCCATTGATGTCTATAAATAGAGACACACACTCGCCCAACTGTTGATAAATGCTGCAAAATTAGACGACTAAACTAATAAATTATTATTTATGTGAAAAGCGACAAACTGACAACCAACATGGGCAGCCAAGAGACCGATGCGAATTTATCTCTCACTCACTGTATCAAATATCAAATGCGCACGTTTAATTATGAAAATATTTCAAAGTTTTCTTTCTGATTTGCGCACGAGGTAAAACTACGCTGGAAATTCGAAGAAAAATACGCATTAATATTATTATTTTTGTGTGGGCCACACACAGCTTAAAGTAGAAGAGTTTGCCACAATTAGAAAAGATACAAATGTATCTTAAAAAAACGTTCAAATGCTGTATGCGCTACAAGTTTGAATGGAGTGATATTTTGGGGCTATATTATCTTATTTTATTTAGATTAATTACATTACAAACTAGCACACAACTCACTATTTGTATAGGTAGTTATATGCTTTAAATTACTCATTGCAATATCCCTTCGTAATTTAAGAAAAACCCTATCAAAGATCATTCCCCTAACAGAAGTACATTCTCACTGTTACCAACTCAATGGCTTAGCTTATATACCCCAAAGAGCTTCTGTTCTCCACCAGGATTTATCTGCAGCCGCAAACGCTAATGAGCGTAACGAAATTTATGACATTCCAGCAACAACAATAACAAAAACAACTCAAACTAAAGTTGGTTTGCTGTTGTTGTTGCTCTTGTTGCATGGCCTGCATAATTCTCACACTTCGACAGGCAAACGAAAAACAAATATAAATCGAAACCCAACCAGAGTTGCTCCCAGTTCTCCTTCCCCCTACTCCCTTTGGTCTTTATCTCTCTGGCTTCTGCTCCCCCTCTGCCTACACTAGGTACACATTGAAATGTCAAATTTAGTTGACAATTAATAAATTATGCGACTGAGCGCTTAAATAGCGCCAATGCCAAGAGGGGGGGCAGTCTAAGAAGATGTAGTGTGTAGGCGAGGGGAAGGGGAATATGCACACATACATACACACACACACACACACACACCGCGTCACTTTTCATATTGACATTAATTTTAAATAATTATGCCGCGGCAGCGACGCAAATCACAACAATGCCACCGCTTTTGGGTGGCCCCCATGTATGGCAAGTGGGGGAAGACAAGCAGTGAAGGGAGGGGGAGGAGGGCACAGCAGAGAGTAGCGTATTCCTGACTGCGCCTCTTAATTAACTGCCTGCCTGCTGCCTGCCATAGTCGAAATATATCCTGGCGCGCTACAAATTGTTCACACTTCAACGTTTTTGATGTGCCTAGTACCCCCTCCCTGCTCCTCTCCTCATCTTTTCTGCCACGCCAGCCTCATTTCCTGCCCACGTGTGTTTCCTCTTAAAAAATCAGCCCCACAAAGTTTTTGGGGGCATCTAATTGACATGTTCGTGACACATGTTGTTCGAAGCGCAGCTCCTTCTGGGCAACGCACGCAGGATTGCAGACAGTCGAGACAGGCAGATAGACAGGCAAGGAGAGAGAGAGGAGTGCAGGGGAAGGCAGAGGATGAACAAGGGCACTGGGACCTCACACGCGCCTGCAGCGCAAATGTCAGCGATATGCGAGTCGATGATATATGATTAGGAAGCTTCGGTTCGTTGGCAGCGGGAATATATTGAATATATTTTGTGACATTGTTGGGGTAAAGGGAGAAGAAGAGAGAGAGAGTACGAGAGAGAGAGAGAAGGAAAACACTCCAGCACACTTTAAAAGACCCTCCTTATTATTATAGTTCTTTCTTTATAAAATCAATCTTTTGTTTTATTTTCTATTAGCCAACTTTAATGCTTAAGTATTTCCAATTATCTTCATAAATTGAATGCAAACCCCTTTAGAATTTCAAGTAAAGTTCTCAAATCGATTGGCAGTAAATTTATCCATCTTTAACAATTATTTCAATTGTTTGCCACTTAATTAATACGTTCCCCAAATCGAACAGGAACTCATTATTTTTTTCAAATTCTACTACTTATCTTGTTGGTCTCTCACACACACACAAAATGTGTTACCCAACACTCTTCCCCCCAACTGTCTCTCTCCGCAGTCCGCCCCTGTACGCAACTAAGCCGCAGCGCCGCTCTTCATTGACTAATCCACAAAATCTGCGCTTTCATAGGCCATTAAAATTAACTAGCTGATTTGTTTGGGGTAAGTTTCAATTGTTGTGCCGCATTTTATGCACAATGTCAAATCCGTTTCTAATTTTTTAAAGGCAACAACAACAACAACAGAGAGTCCAAATCCGGTCATGGCGATAATCGCCATTGGACGCAGGCAGCAACACTAGCTAACTACGCCACTGACACCAGGCACACACGCGCACATACACACACACCTCACACCTCGACACAGCAGCACACGCCCACCTCGACACACGCCCACTCACTTACACATAGGCACACACACGTGTCATGACACTGTCTCTGCCCTCTGCCCCCTGCCACTGTCTGCGTGTCCCACTGACAGCTACAAATTGCGCTACAAGGCTGAGCTTGATATCATGGAGGTGGGAAGGTAATCTCCACTCCCCTTCTTCCTCTGCTCTGCCCTTCCACCCGCTCTCACTCCTTGGCGACGACGTTGCCGTGTAACTTTCAGCATAATGACCCAGCCACGTGGCTGTCTAATGTGACCAGACCAAACAGCGCATAGACAAAGTGTCAGAGCAAAGGGAGACAGCGACAGTCGACAGTCAGACAGTCAGAGAGACAGCGACAGCAACAACTAACGGTACTTTTACCCATTGTTTTTCCAGCGTTTTTATGGTAAAATTTGAAGAGAGTCGACAGCAAGAAAGGGCAACTCAGTTGGGTGGGGGGGGGCAGGGGGAGGGAAGTGATTTTATGTGCCTGCGGCCCTCGTTTTTAATACACTTTACTGCAATTTGGGAATTTGGCAGATTTTCCGCAATTAACTACGGCAACTAATTGAAATTTCACTTGACGCGCCATATTCAATTCAATTAAGTACCGTTCCGATTTTTGGTAATCAGTGCAGAGAGAGAGAGACCGAGAGAGGGAAGGGGGTGAGAAATCGGTAAATGAGAAGAGATTTTATAATGCTCAAGTCTGTCTCGGGATGAGTTTCTGTGATTCCAACTTGTTCAATGATGTTTGAAATATTACAATCAATTTCTTGAATTTGAGATCATAATTTGAGGATCCTAAGAATTTTCTGTGCTTAAATTTAGTTTAAGTGTATAAATTGACAGCTTTAACTCTTTTAAAATTGTCTTAATAATTCTTGTATTTTCAAAATGTTTTTAAAGATTCCAGGGTAACCACAGTCCAAAATTCGTATACTCAGATAATTTTCATGATAATTCTTTGATATGTCTTACAGTTTCCAATTCTTGAGTGTTTAAATTGGAGTTCCTTTATTGCATTTCATATATTTTCTACAAAAAAAGTGGAAGAAATTTTAATTTGATTAGAAATTTAAGACTTGAAATTTTGTCTTGTTTTCCAACTATATTTTTTTGCATTTTTATATTTTATATTATATAAAGTGTATTCAAGTTAAATATGTCTAGAAATATACAAATTATAATTATTTCTCAAATCGTTTCCAAATTTTACAATGAAAACTAATTTGAAATTTAAAAAAAATTTAACAATGAGCTTTAGCTCTTTATTACTCCAAAAAAACTTAGCCTTAGTTCAGTTCTAGAGCTGCATACTTGAATATATTTAGAACTTCAAGTACGAATTGATATTATATTTTATATTCTAGTATTATGTATAATGAATTTATTTAAAATTTAGAATTTCAAACACTTGTATACTGGAACATATCTAGAATTCCCAGCATTCATCCTCTCGAAACTAACTAAAATTTCAATTTGAACATATTGAAAGGTGTTTTCTTTCCCTCTCCCTTACCCTGCCCTGCCGTGTGCGACAACTCTATTAGAGCCGATCAGTTGACAATGATATGGCGGGCATGGAGCAATCCATCAATCAAATGTTTGCTCTGCTACCACTGGCCTAAACAAAACTGGGCTCGATACTCGAGCTGATACCAATCTCCAGGCCTGGCCAAAAAGTTAATTTATTTATAATTGCCGAACCGAGAGACGAGAGCAAGCCGAAGCGAGACCCGAGTTTATGGTGTGTAATGACTTGTAGTTCTACAAGTAGAGTTCTATAATTCCTCTCTCTCCCTTTCTCTCGCGCAGTCTGTCTCAGTCTTCACATTGTGTAATTCTGCTAATGAGCGACCCCCTCGGAGCATGTTGTAAGTGTTACGCTTGCGATAAGAACTCGGGCATTTCAATTAGGCCCCTAGCTCGGGCTCATGCAAAGGGTCTCTCTAGCTGTCTTCCTCTTAAACTAACTGTCTCCCTCTGGCTATCTCTCTCACTCTCCAAACCTGCCTCTCCCTGTCTCTCTCTCTCTCTACTCTCTACTCTCTCCTGTCTCATTCTTCCTGCCGATATTAACGCGCAATAAATTAGCACAAGCTGCAAGTTCGCTCTGACCAGCTTCGATCGGCAAATTAACATGCAGAACCTGCAAAGCGTTCCACTGTGCCGATCTATAGCCCGATCCACTGTGATGCGATGCGACGCGTTGCGATTCGATGCGATGCGCATAATCTTTTCCGACTCTTTCGACGGTTAATTTCAGTTTGAGATAATTATAGAGCGGCTGCCACCAAAGAACAGCCGAGGCGAGGAAGGAGCAATTGGCGTGGCAGGAGGGGGAGGAGTGGGGTGGGCAGAAGAGAAGAGTGGACAGGGCGGCAAGGTGGCATGCGCTTGCACGCGCTCGAATTTATTATTAGGCCTCCGCTTGTCCCCTCTCTTAGTCACTCTCTCTCCCTCTCTCCTTCTCTCTTCCTGCCGCACTGTGCCCGCAATCAAGTTGATGCTGCCGCGGATCAGAACAGGGCGTTGAGTGTAGTAAGTGATAGTGGGCAGCATCCAACGGCAGCCGCATCTGAGGACGCAGCAAGCCGCAGCAGCATCGTAGCAGAATTGGAAGCCAGTGTGCATAATTATGCGCCAATTTGTGTAGGGTATGTGGCAAAGAGTTGCGCCGTTGGGTGGCTAAAAACGAGAGTGCTATAGCAGGCAGCTTATGTGAGAAATTTTGTATATTTGTTGGTGTATAACTTATTACATTGTTTAAATTTATTTTTATTATTATTAGGAACTTACTTTTATTTGTATTAAGGATAGAAGGCTTAGGTGCTACGGTTTTTTTTACCATCGAATAAAACTGATTTTAATTGTTAATTCTTAAGAATTTTTTAAAATTTTTTATAAATTATTTCCCTTGCTCAACCCTTCTTTTGTTATATATAATACATACTATATACATAATTTGCAAATTTTTAGTCTTAGCAGTTTAGCAACATTTAGCTTTTGTCTGGATAAAAAGAAGCTCAATACTAAATAAAATCTTTGTCTTGAATTTCGCCTTCAAAAATTCTCTTTAAGATAAACTAGTCATGGTTTTTTATATATAAATATCAACAAAATATTGTAACATTTAGCTTTTGTCTATAGTGCTAATGTTAGCTATGTAACCTTAACTTATCTTTATAAACTAACAGTCTCCCTATACTTTTTCCATAATTCCATTTGAATTTTCTAATCCCCAAACGCTCTCACATCACTCAGCTTTCGTCAGCAAGCTGATCTCGTAAAGAGCATCACCTGATCACTCACAGTGTCAGCAATCTCGAGTTCCTTTTGCGTATTCTTTCATAATTTTAATAGTTATATTATTTTCAGCATTCCGTAGACAGGCACATCGAGGCGGGCAGGCAAAGCGAAATGCCGACAAATATCAAAGTCATATGCAGCCACGCCCACCAATGGCATGTTGATCTTCATCAAGATCGCTACACAGGTCGAGGGGAGGGGAGAAAAAGGGAGCTGCTGCTGTCGGTGCTGCCCTCCATGGAAGCTAATCAACAATTTTCTCACCTCTTTTTCGTGAATCGAAGAAGAGAAGAAGGCGAAAAAAAACTCACGGAGTTCTTTGCGGTAGGCGTTTGTCGGACTGAATGTTCTGTCGGCAGAGAGCGGGATTCTCCCGCGCCACGCCCACAACGGCACAGCCCCCACACTCGCACACTCCCTGACCCTCCCTTCCCTTTCCTTTCTTTCCCTTTCCTTTTGCCCGCTCGGCACAATTTGATGTTGCGCCTTTGTTTTAAGCCGCATATTTTTTGTTGCTCTTCGATAATAAGATACAAGGTGGGGGGGACGAGGAACTGAACCTGTTGCATGTCGGCAAATCGGGTTAATCGATTTTAAATCGTTTTTATGTTTTCATTTTGATTTGAGATCTAGAGAGAGGGCGAGAGAGTGAGGAGCAGGGCAGGGTAGCGGGGTCCAATTGTTTGGAAGATTAATCTGCTGTGGTACATTAGAAGATAGTTAGAAATGGAGCTAGAAAGGTTGGTGAGAGAAAGAGAGAGAGAGAGAGAGGAGAGAGAGAAAGGCAAGGTAGGGAGAGAAAGGGAGCAGGGTTGATAGGAGAAGAATGAGTTTAAGGGATTGAGCAATTCCATTTGTAATACGCTCGTGAATTATGTCGCCCGTTCTCATTGCGGTCTGCGAAACAGATGAACGTCCAACTTTAAATCAATTCGACTATATATGGCATCGTTAATGGAAATTTATACGCGCTGTTACTTTTGCCACACAGACCTCACAACGTGCAACAACAACAGCCACAACGTGCAACAAACGGCCGGCAACAACAGCTTGCAACGTGGCTACCAAATAAAACTTGCTGAATATTCGCACAGCCAGTTGCAAATTGATGGACAACCCACCGGGCAGAGACACCAAGCCACCTACCTCTCTCTCTCTCTCTCTCTCTCCCCCCACCACTTCACACTGCCCCTTCTATCCACGCCTCTGTAGGCACATTGTATGGCGTTGTACTTATTTATAGCCGCGCTCGCTGTGCTGATTTTTCAAATACTCTACTAACTGACAAACGCGCCCCGAGCTTGGCCAACTTCTCCTGCGGGTTTCTACCCCTTCCCTTCCCCTCCCCCACCCGCTCTCTGGGGTTGCCACACACATGTGTGTAAGCGCTTAAAAAATTACGTTTTCTCAATAAGTTTTGATAAAAATCAACATCATTTGTGGTCGGCCCAGTTGGGGGAATTCCAATATGGTAGCCCAGAAACCGAAACGGCAACAGAAACAGCAGCAGCGGCAGCTGAGGTAGTTTGACTGGGCTAGCAAGAATGTGGAATGAGCTTCAGTTAAGAAATATATTTGTGATTTGAAAGGTTACTACTATAAAGAACGGGAATATACATTAGATTCACACAGTCCGAGTAAAGAAAAGACTTCAACAGTCCTTCAAGACTCCTTGAAAAAAAACAAAACTTAGAATCACTTAGACTCAACTTTTCATCCTCAAGTTTGAATTGAATTTGATGTTAAATCACATCAGATATATCTATTATATATATTTCATTCTCTTTTCTCTTAATCTACTGTTTGCCTGTTAGTTTTATTTTTAAATAAATCGGGTTATAATGATATTAAAAATATAAATGAAGAACTTCTTTCATCTTCCTTTAATTTTCATAATTTAAAGTTTACTCAACATCCTTATCATATATGAAATAATAAAGAATATAACTTTAAATAATTTTTTAAATATACCATCTATATCTATCATAGTTTCAATACATTAAACCCTGCTTAACGCACTCATATGCCCTACTATTTAACATGTATCGCATGCGCATACAGAGGACCGTTGCTCATTAGGCTACCCGTACGCCCCGTTTATGAGATGAAACCAGTTAAAAGAGCACATGAACAGCTACTCCCCACACACCTTTGCCTGACGATGTTCCTTCCCCTTCCCTTCCCCTCCATCTCCTTCTCCCCGTTACCATCCATCCTCTGTTCAGTTAAGGCGACGCTGTTGTTCCTCGTGTTGTTGTCAGCTTAAGCTAAGCAGTCCCAACCTCAGCGATCCCCAACACATCCCATGATCCACAGCACAAGCACTTCGAATCGAGCGACCCCATCCACACACCATCACACTGGGCACATATGTATCCACATGCCCATGTCTTATGCTCGTCATTTGCGCGATTTTTAAGCTGATGATCAGCGACAAACGATCTTTCACTCGCCTTATGATGGATTCATACCACCAACAAATTTGCCACTGATGAATGGATTTCTGTCCGAGTATCTCTCTTACTCCGGGTCTATCCCCCCCAAGCCCTCCTCCAAGTCTCTCGCTCTATCTCTCTCTCTCTCTTTCTGGCCATGTCATTCACACAGCAGTCGCCGTTGCGCAGTCAACCGATAAACGCCAACATGGTGCAGAGATTTTGTTCAGCTTCTGGAATGCGTAGCAAGTTGCGGCAGACACACGACAGTTCCAGCCTTAAATCAGACAGTCGACCGAGTCGAGAGTTACGAGCTGCGAGCTGTGTGAGCTCTGCGAGTCTCCAGAGAGTCCGACAGTCTCTCCACAACGACTTCAACTTGACTCATGAGCGTGTGTGTAACGCGTTGTAACAAATTGATTTGGCATTTGTAGCGACAGCCCTTGGAGGCTGACAAGAGGGCGAAATAGTCTGGATAAGTCGTATGATTAGCATTGACTTAGGAGGCATATAAAGTAAGTGATTAGTGGGATTAATAGCACTAGTAATCGGGAATGTTCTAAGCAATTGTGATAAGGAACTCAAAGAAGGAAAGAATGAATAAATAAATAATCAATCTGTGTAGGTGTGCAAATTAACTGAAATTTTAAATGGGATTAGTATTGATCGAACTTTATAATAATAAGATTTGATGGATATTAAATTTATGTCTTATACTTTCCTTTATAGTTCAGAAAAATTGAACCACTTCTTCAATTACTTCTGTCCCTCAAATCTCATCTACTTTCAATAGTCAATAACATCTAGACCACCCCCTCGCAATGGTCATCCAGCCAGTACCAGAGCAATACTTTGACACTTTCCCTAAGACCCTGAAGACATTCCCTTTGATATGCAAAGTGCTTGAAAAGCCGCACAAAGCGAAATGCCGCCGCAGACGACAATTGTCAATGGAATGTCTCGGGTTCTGCTGTCTGCTGTCTGTCACAATCATTCGATATTGAAATAGGTAGAAATTACCTGGCTTCAAGAATCCCAAATACTTATGGAGTACTCAGTGGGGCTACAATTGATACGTCGTAGTGCCCCCACAACTGGCTAATGCGGCACATCAGACGAGAAGACCGACCGACCGAGTGAGTGAGGGAGCCCAGTTTAATCGACACTCTTGTCAAGCGCGTCAATCAAAAATGTTGTTGTCTAGCTGGCACCCATGCCACGCCTCCTTGACAGCCCATATTTCTTGGGGAGTAGTCGTTAGGGGTCTCTCTTCATTTCTTTGACTTTCCTGCTTCACTATGCACTGTGGTTTGGTATATTACGGAAAAATCAGAAGTTTTTATGGAAAGTATTATTGAATCTACAAGAATTGTTAAATGTTTAATATAAAAATGAAAAACATTAAATTTATAAAACAAACTAAAATTCTAAAAGAATATATAAAAATATTCAAAAATAATATAATCACTTCTATAATCTAAATTTTTTAAGTTCTTTCTGTTTAATTTTAGTCAAGAAACAATTTCACTTTATTTTCCCCTTTCCAGCACCTGACTTCAACTTTTCTGAGAATATTCTCTGGTATTCTCTGGTACACCCCAATCAAAAGTAGAGCCAGAAATATTACCAATGTTTCCAATTACAAAGGCTCTTCGTTCTGCTGGTGTGTGTTGGCGTGTATAAAGCGCCGCGCGCGTTGACGTGTCAGAATTTTCATATGCATGTCAAGTGTCAAATGCTGAAAATCATTCCATAAATGGCACCGCACACCGCAGACGACACCCTCACCAGCGCCTGGTCACGCCTCTTACCCCCTCCCCGCTCACCCCGTGGCGGGTTGCAGCACGCACCTACAAAACGCTGATTACAGCAACTGTTCAGTTTCGACTGTTGTTGATTTCGTTTGATACGTCGCCTGTCATGTCAGTTTTGACAGTTTGTTTGTTAGTCCAAAAAACCAAAAAAGAAAGAAACCCAAACCCAAACGAAATGCCGGCTGATGCTGGTCCGTGTCCAAGCAGCAGCAGGAGGGGTAGAGCTAGAGGGTACTGGTGCCCCTGGTATTGCTGGACCGCGCTCTCATTCGTTATGCTTAACTTCAATTAGACGAATTGAGGTTTCGCTCTTCACACATGCAGCAGCATCTGCAGCCTCTGTCACTGCCTGAGGGGCCTATCATATGTGGAGTAGGGGCAGGGGCAGGGACAGGGACAGGAGCAGGGGCCGTTACGGCATCATAATTGCCATTAGATTAGCTGTCATGTTTTAGCTCGAGTTGCTTTGTTTTTCCTCAATGCGCTGCGATTTGATGACAATGACACATTTTATTTTTTCGTTCGCCTGGGAGAGGCGGCAACTCTGCTTTAGAGATGACAGCGTGTCGTGACACAATATGGTAAAGTTGTGTAGCTTATGTAGACGATAGCTGTAATTTTAAATTACCCACGAGTTCCTTTGCAAAGTCACAATAATAAAAAGCTTAAAATCAAGAAGAATATATATTATAGAGTTAAGCTTATTTGCATTCTGTGATGATCTCTTTCCTTTTCTTTAACTTAAAAAATTACCTAACTGTCACATCATATTTAGAAAATAATTCGGTACCATCTTCTTTTTAACAAGTAATCTCACTCTTCTAGCTTATTTCAATACCAACTTATCTTCTCATCAAAAACTATCGAGCTTCTACTTTACCAGCGCTGCCATCTCTACTTTTCCTCAAGTTACCGCGGATTGGTCCGCTCATTCTTTGTTTGTCAGCTGATTTTGATTTGACATTGATGTGTCAGCCCGTTAAATGAGCAAATATGACAGGGCCAACAGGCTTGTTTTGTGGTTTCCGCGCTATAAGCACCCTTAGGCCTGCAGGGATGATTGTGCATTGTTTTTGCCAGCCTTGCCCTGGCTACCACTGTGACTTGACTTTCTCAGGATTTGTCAGTCGCCGTGCTTGATTTGATTTGATTTGCGCATAACAAAAACCCCTCGTTGAACTAAGGAAAGACCTTGAAGTCAAACTTAATTACAATTGCAAGAGAAAAGTCTTTCACTTGAACAAAGCAGCAAAATTAGCTGACTTTGTTGAGCCTTGAATTGAGGTTAGATTGCTATTTAAGAACATACTCGTCTAGGTCAACTAAGATAATGGAAAAGAAAGAAATGTTACCAACATGTTCACTTTCAACCTATGTATTTCCAATAATCTTCTACATTCTGTGTGCACAGAAGTGGGTTAGATTGGCATTTAGGATTAACTACAAGAAAGGAATAGGTCAACAAATAAGGAAGATAAGTAGAGCAGAAAAATCCGATATGCCATGTTGTTGTAGTGAAAATACTATTGGAGAACAATAAAAGTAATATGTACCAGAACTACCAATCAACCTACCATCCATTTGCTTTCATTGCCCAGGAACTGAGATTAATTTGGCAATAAGGATAATCTTCTTGAAGCGAGTACTTCAATTAAGATTACCAAAGTCAATAAACGATACCAGAAATATCATAACTAGCCAACCCATTTCCAAACAATTCACTATATGACTTCATTGAGCCCCCATATCATCGCCTAATCTACTCGTATAATCCTTAGCACACACTAATCCAACCAAAATCAATAATTCAGCTGCTCGTTAAGCAGCCACACCCCCAGGCGGAGGGGGAAGAGTTTGTGTGAAGGGATTGGGATTGGGTCGCATTTAAAGCATATTAGATAACTCCCCTTGCCGCTGAGACATGGAAAATAAAGCAGAAAATTTCGATTTCATGGCGATAATCATGAATCGTGATTTATTTAGCGGAACAATTTGTCAGTGCGGCGACGGCGTCGCTGGTGTTGCTGCTGTTGGTCTCGCCGTGGTTGAGATTTTCCGATAGCCAGCGGCCAAACGGGCCACCGCAACGCCCAGAAAAAGGGGTGGCTACCCTGCAAGTGGCAATCGCCCTCACATTCTCATTCACATTCTGTTGACTTGTGAGTGCTTTGCACCCGAGCAAAAGGATACTCGACGCGCGCGAATTTGCGCAACTATTCCGGTGGAAATTCGGCAACAGAAAATGTTGTTATCTATGGTCTCATTATCGTCAACACACACCCAGCTAGGCAGCCAGGCTGACACTACCCAGACACCCCCCTCGGCCTCACCCGGATGCAGTCAAGTTGAAAATTAATTTTGTCACAGTTGCGCATCGTCGCATAGTGTCATTATGATATCGACAACACCCCGACGGGTCCACGAGGCCACGGAGCGATCACGATGATGATGAGCCTGTCGCCTGTGCTAACTGCGAGCGAGGCGAGGGTCGCCACGAGCGTTGCCAATTGCTAAGCATACGCGCTGTAGTTTGTCGCCGTAAATTGAATAGATTCGTTAGACGTGTGCCAGGTCGCGTGATTATTCGGATGTTTCCCTTTTTTGAATTCGCTTTCTAAGCGATTCGCTATGCTCGCAATTTGTTTGCCATTAGCTTTAAAAACTCAGCTAGTTTCACAGTTTTTTACTTACGTGAGAACCCGGAAGGAAATTAATTTAAACGAAAATTTAATTTTATTAACTGTGAAAATTGGATCAGACTTTTTAGTGCAGAGGCGTGAGAAAGAAAGCGGAGTAAAAACTTTGAGAAAGGGATTGCCACACTTTGAAAAATGAGGAAATACAAAACATAAAACTTTATTACAAAATTCAGTTCTTAAAGAATACAATAATAGTTTATATTCAAATACCAAACTTAGAGTTAAAAAGTATAACTCTAAAACCTTCTTGGATTAGACTCCTCCATCACATTTCTCCTATCAACAAATCAGCCGAAATCAAAAGTCAGCGGCACCTTTAGAAGGCGCGAGAGAGAGACTTAAGATCTACTTAACACTTCAAACTAATCGCAACTAATCTGACAGATTTACATAGGGATTAGAGGCCAAGGCAGACGGCGAGTCGAGGTCGAGACAGCAAACGGTCAGGGCTACAGAGAGGCCAAGTACTAAGTACATATTGATGACTTGACACTGACTGACTGTCAAATGTCACTTAGACACAAGACGAGAAATCGACGCAGCCAAAGTGAAGGATTAGAGCGGGACAGAGAGAGATAGAGAAACAGAGAGGAAGAAGGGGATAGCGAGACTGATTGAGAGCTAGGCAAATTGGTAAGATGAGTAGACGAAAAGAAGAACAGCCGAAAACAGACTGCGTTGACAGTGGGTGGGTATAATGCGCAGAGGGTAGAGAGTAGAGATGGTATACTGAGAGGTTAGGGTAAGGCAAGAGGAGACTGTGGTGCGGGTGGCGTCTCCAATACAAGTGGGCGTTCAAGCTCGGCGTAATTCACACTTTTGTCACGGGCAGTTGGTCAGCAGAGAATGCATTGCACTGAGAATCGCTGAGCGGAGACTTGAAACGGATATTGATGACACAATGTTGCAACATTAAGTCATTCAATTCGTAATGTTGCACAGCTGTGACGATTTTTAGCACCCATCGTCAGGCGGCAGGCAGCAACAAATCAACGACACATCAAGCGCGTAAAAAAGGGGTTGGGCTCGCTTCGTTACGCTCGTGTCGTGAGGCTAGAGATGGGTACGCTTTGGTGTTTCTAGTTAGTTTTCTTAGCTTAAATTTTGCAAAACCTATTGAGGATTTATTTCTAGGTATTTTCAGCGATAAGTTAAATTCGTGACTTACTCATTAGTTCCAAGTTAATATTCCCTGCAGTAGGTTAGACTCGTGACTGATTTCTTAGCTTTAACTATATATATTTTCGTGCATTAGGTGTTTTGTTAGTTCTGTATAATGTAATACACATATTGACAATTCATATTAATATTAAAATAATGCTTCAATGCCGATACTTTTCCCTCTTAGCTCAACACGTGCTCAACTCGTGCTTGATAAGTCAATAAATCACTCTACCATCCCTAACTACTGTCAGTGCCTTCTACTACAGAAGGGGGCGCGCCGGCGACTTCATTACTCTGCGTCATTAGGCGCTCAAATTGTTCTCTCTCGCCATACAGTTCAACTCTTTTGTTAGCTCTCGGGTTAACAACAATATAACATATATTCGTAATACCTATACTATATAGAGACGCATCGGTTGCGCTTCAATGCTAAACGGGAAGTGCCCGCGTCCTGTTGATGGGGAAGTGAGCTACGGTCTGGGACTACAGTCTGTACACCGTATAAGGTGCGTCCGCGATGGAGTGACAAAAGGTTGGGCTTGGTCAACTCGCGCGGGGCCCAAATCGATCCCAAGTCGAGCCACAATCGAACATTGCGCTAATATTGTCGAGTTAACTGGCGTCTGTTATTATTGCTGTTGTTCCGCTTGTTGTTGTTCTCTCTGGGCCGTAATTCGCTTTTAATTTGTATGACTCTTGCACCCTTTTTTTCATTTATTCGCCTTTTTGCCATAGCTCAACTGTCAATGCGTTGTCAGTAGCGAGTTCGCGCGTGGAGCACGCGAGGTGGCGCAAATTAACGAATGATAATGATCGATTTTATAGCAATCGATATAACTATTCATATTCCCTCTCTTATGCACATTCGTAATCGTTTTGACTTTGCCTTTGTCAGCTGCCTGCTGCCCATAAAAACACAGACTGAATCCTTCCTTGTTTATACGGTTTACTCATTCTTAACATATCTTGTGCAGCCAGTCAAATGTTTAAGAATCACACACAAAGAAGAATTGATAAACTTAAGGTTTTCTTAACGTTTTACGTGGTTGAAGTAACAGATTCATTCCAGGTTGATTACACATACTGCTCGCCTTCATATTTATTTTTATTGATTACCTTCTAACCTCACTTTTACAAGTCTTTAGTAGTTTTTTTCAGATATTCGCTAATTTACATAAATAAAATTTATTATTCCATTCTCACTCGGCGCACTTTTATAATATAATGAATTGCTTGTATGCAAAATAAATCATTTATCATTAGAAATCAATTATTAGAAATTGAACAAGTGACAAACCCACACACACACACACACACGCACTTTGCTGATTTATGACTTGTTTGAATGATATTTATGATTTGACACAGGTTAAAATTAAGCATTGATTGAGGTTAAATTGCATAGCGAATTATCCAAAATTGGCTTGAATTATATTTTTGACCCACTTTTCCGTTGAGGAGAGAAATTACAATGATAAAGTTATTAATACCCATCGTTCTTACTCTTTCTCGCTGTTCCAAGCATTATATAGTGTGCTGTATCCCACAATCGCTGGCTAGAATCGGTCGGTTCTTGTCGGGTTAGCAACGAACTAGTTCTGAACTGGATTTACCGACAGTTGCCACAACCCGTTTTCATTAGCCGTAAATACTTCCGCAGCTTCTGTTTTGGTTGGTGTGTGGCAACCGGCTCAGAAGGAGATAGAAATCTAGACAGTGTTTGGTAGACTATAAGTTGTTCTGTAATCGAGCTTACAGTTCATATAAATACTATTCATATTATAATTATTAAATGTTCTAGTTTAGACTGTCTCCTTAATTAACAAATATATTTATTTTATTTTATTGAAAAATCTTAAACAAGTATCTTAACAAATTCTTGTTTATCTTCTGTTTCTTTGAGGGAATACTAATGAAATTTTGTAGATCTGTAGAAGGCACGATAGAGAAAAAAAAATCACAAAAATTGTATCTATATTTAATACTCCAACTCTTACAGTACTCTCAAAATATACTCTGTTTTAAAATTCTGAAATTTACAGAGTATATTAATAACTTCGTGCCTCGCATCGATAAAAATGGCATTGAAATTCTAGAAACTTTTCAGCAACTAACGACAAAGCACGATAGTCTAATTTGCCAAGGAGAGAAGCAGAAGGAGTGAACAGCATAAAGCAGAGTTGCCTCAGCTGCCCCACAGCCTGGTCGTGGTTGCCATCATTTGCATTTTCATTTCGCGCGAAGCAGCAGCTGACAACTTTATTTCGCCCCGGCAAAAATGGCTTCAAATTACACGGCCAAAAGATGTAGAGAGCGTTGCATGAATAGAGAAGGCTTAGAAACGCGACTCAGACTGAGGCTGGCTTCGACTGGAGTCGGGCGTATAAATAAAGTTAGCGCCCAATTTATCATATTTGCCATAGCTTTTTGTTGCACCAACGTGGCGCCGCAGACGCCGCCGCCAGTTGCCAGAGTCGGGCTGGCCGTTGAAACCATGTGCATTCGCTTGTCTGCGCTGCAGTTTGACTTGACGCGAGCTGAAGCAGCGTGGTGGGGCAGGGCCAGGAGACGTAGCTGCAACTGAGCTGGGACTGAGCTGCGTCTGAGTCTCAGCCACGACACAATGGGTGGTGCTGGCATTTGTGAATGCCACTTAATTACACGGAAGTTTGCCTCAGCTACTACTGCTGTTGCTGCCACAAACGATTTAGTTGCAATACCCACTCCTTCCTCCTCTCGCACTCTCTCCCTTCCATAGTTGGCGGTTCAAGGTTGAGACGTAAACTGATATGCCACATCCGCAGCAGCAAACAAGAGTAACCAGCACCAAGTGGAGATGCACTCGCTGGGTGGTGATGCAAAAACTAATTGCAACAAGGCTGCAACAGTTGGCCAACATAGCACTGTGCAACACGCAACATTCACTCTCAAGTGCAGCCAATAAATCAGCAAATATTTCAGCAATTATTTAGTTTCAACCGATCCTGCCTCGGACTCAGGTGCCATTCTGTTGACGCCGGCATTCACGCCTTGAGCACGCGCTGCCCACCGATCCCAGTCGAAGTCAGTACTCAGCAGCTGTCTGCCCGATCAAGCCTGAGTTCGGCTGGGGGCCTACCTACACATAGGTAATTAGCAGTGGAGCAAGCGCTGAATTAAGGGTCTACACGGTAAGAAAAAAGGGCGAGAGAAACGGGTAACTATAAGAATAACTCTTACATTCCATTAAAGTTATGGAAAAGATCTCTAAAGAAGTTTGTTAACTTATGGAGGAATTTATTGTTGAGCTAAGACCTATACAAGTATACTTTAAGGAAGATCATTCTCATGAAATATTGTGAAATTATAGTATGGCAAATAATTCCTTAAAATACAAAATCATTCTACACTTCCAAATTGAAAACTTTTGTGAATTGAAATGAAATTGTGAAATCTAAATATAAAAACAAATTGTATTATATATTTATAACATAGTAATAAAATATCATATTAAAAAAAAAAATCATAAAATAATTAAAAATATTATTATTATCACAATCAATCAGCTAAACAGTTGCTATAAATTAAATATATACTTTGATATCAAAAATTTGATATATTAATCAACCAATAAACCCATTTCCATTTCACATCAATATCAGCTCTGCTAAGTTTTCTCTTACCCCCTATTTCTCTCAGTGTACATAGCATTGCATGCGACAACTGTTGCCTTTATTCACAATTCGCTTCTCGCACCCTTTGCGATTAATCAGCGCGAGCCCAGAACAGAATCGAAGGCAAGCGAACAAAGCCAAGAATGTAGCCACAGATCGAACTGCAACTGCAACTGCAGCTCCAGCTGCGCCTTGTGACACTGCCTCAAAATGTAAATGATTTAGTTGCATATTCATAATTAACGTGCATGAGTCATGACTCAACGAATGGATTCACATTCGCTCACAGTCTCAGTTCAGATTTATTCAGGTAGCCGGGGGCAAAGCGCAGTCGTCATCTCATTAACTTTCAACTTCAACTTCAACTGGCTGCAACAAGTTGTGTGTGTGTGTGTGTGGGGGGGGGGGGGGGCATTAGCGGCATTCTCGAGTTTTGTTTTTGGTTCACCGTTTTTGATTTTGCTTTCGTTTTTTTTTTGCCCGACCGGGCCTAATTGAATGTCGGCATCATTTCAAATGCCAGCCCCATCGTTCAGGGGGTGGAGTTGCCCTAATAGCCGTGCCGATGCCCGATGCCGGTGCTTCTCCAATACCCTGAGCTCAAGTTCAGCTCCAGCTCAAAGTACGAGTAATTCCGGTGTTAATTTGTGCGCAAGATGCCCATCAATCATGTGTGTGTGTGTGTGCAGTGTGTGTGCAACGGCAGCTGCTGCTGCTGCGGGGCTCCAAAAAGGAAGCGCGGCTATCTGCTTTTTTTACTTCACTTTTGTGGGCGTTGGCGGTCAAGCTTTTTGTTGTTGTAGACACTTTTCGGCAAAAGGAGTAGCCGTAGATGGGACAGACAGACAGGCAGACAGACAGCAGACGGGCAGACAGACAAGGCAGGAGGCCACGACAGCCAATTGTGAAACATCGTGAGAAAATGAGTGGCAAAACAGCGCAGGGCCGAAAGTGAGCTTAATTAGTTGCTGGCGGAAAAAGAGCTAAAAGAAAAAGAAGATGATCGAATGTTATGATATTATAATATATGCATCTACTATACTCATATACATATATTAGTTATATAAGTCTGTTAAACACTGTTCATTAATTATTCTTTTTATAATTAATATAAATCTAACTAAGAGTGCATAAGAAATTCTTATCCACAAAACTAAGTAACTTTCGCATGCAATGAATTTTAGTGCTTCCCAAACAAAGCTGACTGCTACAAAACACTGCCTAGAATTGTCTAAGAATGCGTTAGCTATAGAAAGTATTAATTGCCTTGACATCACATTGATTTGACATTGGATAGCTCTAACAGATCATCGAATCCCCACTCAATTTTCAAAGCACATCTGTACCCAAAAAGCTCCCTGACGATTCCCTTTTTCCAATGAATAGAGGCATGTAAAATCATCTTTCACAGCACCTGGGATCGTGTCAAAGATGTTCCCGACACACACACACACAGAGACACACACTCGACAGCCTCAGAAGACATGAAACATGCAACCAAAATAGGCGCACAGCAAACATGAATGAATTGTCATATTATATATACCATGCTACTAAGTACCATGGGCCGATACTAACAATCAAGGCAAATAATTAAACGACTGTCAGAAGAACACGCGGTGTCAGACAGGCAGAACACACAAAACAAGCCACAACAAGCCAAGGTGTCTGGGGCAGAGGCAGGCCGAGCCGAGCCCACACACACACTCAGTAAAGTTGACACAATGCTGCGATAAATTTGCTCATCATTCACTCATTCAGTCGGTAAGTCATTCATTTATTCACAATCGGCTCGACTATAAATAAAGCGGGCCTCATCAGTCAAACCAAGAGAGTGAGAGAGAGAGAAAGAGAGAAGGGGAGAGGGGGACTTTTCTAAACGAGGAGGTGCCAATGCGAGTGCTGTCATTGGGAGGGAAAAGCTGCCAGTAGAGGGAAGGAAATTTTCCATGTATTTCCTTATGCAGCATCCAATTTGCGGTGATCATTCGTGTAATGTAACAAGATCATTTCCACCGCGACGCTGTGTGTGGCACCAACGAGTAAAAGTGTCAACATTTACATGCTACAAATGTCAACTCGAACTGACAGCAGCAGCAAGAGCAGAACAACTACACTTACTGCCAATTGGCAGCAACTGTTGCTGCTGCTGCTGCTGTTGCCCCACAGCAACGAGTCAATGAAATTGTTACATCAATTTCACCTTTTAATTACAGAACATTTTTACAGCCATCTGCTGCACCCACTTGCCACAGGTCTCTGCCCCGCAGTCGCATTCGCATTCGTCTCCGTCTCGTCTCTGTCTGCGTCTTCATCTTCGTCATTATCGTCAACTTCCCTTTGGTTTTTTTAAGGGTATAACAATTCTTTAAAGAAGTTTGGTTCTTACTAAACGCAAAATCTTTTTGGTTACAAATAACTGAGATGATCAGTGATCAGACATGAAGAGTTCTTTTTTATTTAAATCGAATCAATACTTCGGATTCTTGAAGATTGAAAAGATTGGTTTATAATGGAAAATTAGCTAGAATTTTGAGGAAATTAAATTATAAGTCCCATAATTGTTAAACAATGTCAAAATTGGCACAGTATGAAAAAAATTCGTTTTTATTTGGATAAGTTTTGAGCTCATTGAGGTTTAAATCATTATTAGCCTGACTACATCTTAAAATATCTTCCCTTGCCTAATTCAAATTTGTTTGAAATCTCTACTTATGTCAAATGTACAACTTGTTAGTGTATCCCAGCTTCGTCTTACCAAGGAATCTTACTCATTCTTACTTGCCTACAGTATGTTTAGTTGTTTGCTGTTTTTGCATTTCGATTGAGTTAATTGTCTGTTTGCCCAGGGGTTGCCACTGACTGGGGTATGTCAAACAACTGTCAGTTAGTTCGTCATCATCATCATCGGTGCCAGAGAGGCAGAGGAGAAGAAGAAGCAGCAGCAGCAACAGCAGCTTGGCTCGAAGAGAGATCGTGATCGCATAGCATGTGATTAATTTGCAGTCGATTTTGGGGTCCCGGACGATTGTCTTATTGTTTAAACAAAATATTGACTCATAACTCGCTTGATTAATTAAAACTCACCAATAAATCAAAATCGCTAGAGGAAAGAGGACAGCTGTTGAGAGGGAGGGAGACAGAAAGGCAGAGCGAGACTGTAGCGACACTTGCCCGGCTGATGAGCTTCAACACCGCTGGCAGTGTTGAAATATTGACACCACAGGTGATTTTATATGGAAGTCAATATTTTTGTTTGTTTGCCTTGTTACACACAAATTAGGCACAGCGCCAGAGCAACAACAACAGCAGCAACAGCAACAGCAACCAGACGAGAGGTAAACAGCATTTGCTGAGGGCGCCATGCGGGCTTGAACTTCAGGTTAAGGGTCACACATTCAGCATGTGTTGTCGATCGGAAGTATATCCATTAATTTACCTTATATCAGTCTCCCTAATCTCTTGGGTTGGGGCCACATAAATCTCGACTCTGTGAACTAATCGAACCAAATTCGTAATTTATTGATTTATAATAAGACATTTCCTTTCATGTTCTTTGGCTGAGAAACGTGTTTAGTTTTTGATTGAAGGAAGGGGGAATTGAAGTATAGATCAGAGATATGTTATATGACATATCTTAAAGATATTAAAGCTATTTACGATCTGTATGTTCAATACATTTGATATTTACTTTCCATTTTAGATTTCTTAAATAACACCGAAAAATTAAGATAGTTATTTAAAGTATTTCAGTTCATTTTATAATAATTATATATTTCTCTCTATTATCTACCTTGGGCAAATATTCACTTTAATTGCAGGTACTTAACCACGCCACTTAGCTTTGCAGCAACATCTGCGAAATTCACAGATACATTATGAAAATTTAAAGCCTCATTTCTATTGGTTTTTCAATTTTCGTCAGCTGTTTGCAATGGTTTTGCTCTCAGCGCGTTTCCCTACTGCCAAAACAAACGCCAATTTCAGGCCAATTTCAGGCCGTGAATATTTAAATACTTGACAAAGTCGGCTTTTAAGTGCACCACAAATGGGAAGGAAGGAGGTGTGGCCCTACGACAATGTCATCCATAGTCCGACTGGCTAATTATCTCGCCATTTTGTATTGAAATTTTAAATAATTCAGTTGGCAAATTAGTCGGGTGTTCGTTCCGTTTCGCTCTACTGACAGTCGCTATAAAATGCACATGACAGTGTGACAAATTTCACATAAAACAATTGACTCACCCAACAACAGCAACAACAACAGTGAAGAGCGGCAACAGCGACAACAACTGTCGCTAAATAACAAACGACAGGCAGAGTCACCGAAAAAATATTTAATTGAATTAAATTGTTTACTGCTGTTACCAATCGCAATTGGCCAATTTAGCAAGCTGGGCTAGACAAAACGCAAAGTACAAAATTGTTAGCCAAATGGAAAGGTCCCAAAACGAAAGGCCAAATGACAGAGAGTGGCAGTGGGAGACATGGAGGATTGGAGAGCGAGAAAGAATAGAGTAAGTTGTCGAAGCTGAAATACTCTAGAAAATCAATATTGTACCAAAAGTAAATAAGAACATTAATTCGATTATAGATCGAATTAGACCTAATTCAATTAAAAGCTGAAAGTTCTTTAAATTTTATGAGTTTTCTTTTTGCTAGCTTGTAACTACATTTACTTATGAATATCTTGAAGTCCTCAATCTGATTAATTTGCTGGATCTGTCGTTATATAATTTATTAAGTAATTTGAAACTGTTAAATACTTTTAAACTTATGTATTCTTTCTGCGAACTTGATGCAACTAACCTCAAATACTCGCATAAAACAAACTTAATCAAAACTGTTGATGTATTTTCATGACTTTTGAAAACATTTTTACATCATTTAACACATATTTATTTAATCATTATTCTTTCTTTAATCACGAATCCCTACTAAGGCTACCTTATGACTGTAAAGAAATTATAGAAAAAAATGGCATTGGTTATTTTCTTGTTTGCAATATAGTCGCGTTATAACTAATTAATCCCTTTACAACTTTACGTATCCTGTAAACCCATAACTACTAGTATATTCTAAGCTAGCTTCAATTTCTTTTCTTAATATCAATACTTAATATATATTTGCATATATTCCCCGACTTGGTCGCATCCACTTCAAGCCTTGAGCACATTTCGTGACATATTTAGCATGCCCCAAAGCGAAGCACATAAAAAAGAGTAAAAAACACAGCACGACGAAGGTGGAAAGTGGCGTCGAGTGTCGCTTTTATTGTTTACTTTCAATCACTTTTCGTCACGAAGTAACAGCAGCAACAACAGCAACAACAACAACAACAATAACAACAAATGCTGAACATGACGGCGTTGAGGGAGTTGGCTAACTGCCGATTCGTCTAGGGGGGCGTGCCTCGATGGGTGTGTGTGTGTGTGAGTGACTGTAGGCAGTGCGTCATTTGCATAGAGCAAATCACAGATACACACTTCCACACACACACACACACTCACGCTTGACTGACTCTCTGCACATTGTTGACAAATTGCACATAATGACATTAAATTGAAAATGATTGTGTGCAATTGTTTATTTTATTTTTTTGTTGTACTTCTTTCTATCTTGTTTGGGCTATCTTCTTCACTCTGCTCATCCTCCCTCCTCTCCCCTCCCCCTAGACAAATTAAAATTAATGGGCAACGCAGTGGCGCGTAAAAAGCCCAAAACACACCCACAGCAACAACAACAACAACAGCAGCAGAAACAGGGGCAACTACAACCCGCCTATAAACAGAAGCTGCACTTGAGATTGATCCATCTACCAGTCCACCAATCTATCTATCTTACTCTCGACTGGCACAAGTATCTTTACCACTTACGACCAAATCATTTCACTTTGCCTAATGTGCAATTAAAAAACGCATTTTCATTAGTTTTTATCGCAACAATTTAGTTTCAGCTGTTTCCGCCAGAGAGAAGCCCCTGCACCACGTGCTCCTCTGAAAATGTACGCGATAAGCTTTCAATTGAGGCCCCTGAAGAAGCCTAGATACATACCTTGTTGAAAATGCGCTTAATTTGCTTATCGTTTATCGATTTAGAGAGCTGCAGAGGGAGTGGGAGGGGTAGCAGCTTGAGGGGCAACAAGTCAAATAAGCAACAAGAGAAAAAGCAAAACAACAGATGACTAAAAGCATTTGGCGTCTGTAAAAATGATGCTCATAATTACAATGGGCTGGAGAGGGAGATAACTTAAAGAGGGTGTATAGGCAGGGGAATATTACAGCATGAAAAAAATATGTGGAGTAATAAATTTAAAAGATCTAAAAGTGTATCGATATATAAACTGTGTCAGGATGCGTGTAGATAACTAAATAAATAACATTAAAAATAAAATAAAAAGAAGTGAAAAAATATGAGAAATCGATTCTAGTTATTCCAAATAAATGTGCAGTTTTTAAATGTTTAAGAAACAAATGGTCTCTAATATTTGTATAATGATTAATATGTTAAAAATGCGTTATATCTATTATATAAACAATAAGAAGCTTATTAAAACATTATAATGAAATGAATATTATTGTATGATAAAAGTAGTATATAAAAAGTATTAACACCTTTTTGAAAGTTAGAAATCATTTCTCTTTAAGTAAAAACTTGATATATTCCACAATTATAAATGATAGAGCTTAGCATATACCTTAGCGTGCCTGCCATGTTTGTGTTTCTGCATATAATTTGCAGATTTGGTTAATTATAGAGATCTCTCGATCCATCTCCATCTCTAACTACTTCATCGTTTGCCATTTTCATTTCCATTTCGATTCGAATTTGCAGCAAAAGTTCAATGTCTTTTTGGCCAGAGATTGAAAGCGGCAGAAAACAGCTTTCGCCAAAGTAGTTGGCAAATTAGCAACAACAGCAGCCAGAACAGCAGCAACATTAGCAACAGCAACAATCACAATACCAATTACAGCAACGACAACAAAAACAACAACAAACAACTTTGTGGCTTTTGCAGTATTTATGTTTCTGCTCAATCAAAGTGATCGTGTGAAATGATTTTGATCATTTGCCATCTATCAATATTTCAATAAATATTAAAAAAAACAGCAGCAACAACAATAACAACAACAGTTGCTGGCAACGTTTAATTAACGTGATAAATCGTTTGTAAATTTCTTAATTATTACGTAGCCGTCGTGTGGCCGGTCAGTTAGTCAGTTTTGCCAGTGAGTACGTGATGCAGGCAACACACATTCGTAATGTGCGAGTATACCCTGCTTGGATTTGAGAGAGAGGTTATTATACATCGACAGGTGGAGCAGGTAACTCTGAGAAAGTCTGTGAAGGGATCTTGTTGAAGGTTCCATAGTTGTTCCCCCATTTATGTGTGTCATACCCTGAACATACCCTGTAGGAATGCGGCGTATTATAGAGAGGTTTATGTATTCAGTATTCAGTATTTATACAGCTAATATAAATATAAATATATATCTGTAAGCATTTTTGAATAGGTCTAAAGTAGACTCCAGTAGTTGCTCTTTGTTTTTTTGCACACTTTGCTCACTTGCTACAGAGTATCTCCTAGTCGGTTACTCCCATACTCTCCGGTTGTCGTTTGCCATTCACCTTAGCACTTGTACGCGTATTTATTTTATAATAATTCGCAACAACATCAGCTACAATTAGTTTCATACATACATGCAACTTTGCGAATTAGTGCCAGGCGACTGTCGCAAATTGTTTATCAAGTGCACAACAACAACAGCAGCAACAACAACAACAATTGCAGCAACAACAACAATTGCATCAACCACAACAATAACTACAACAACAACAACGACAAGCTGTGCACAATTATTTTATAATTTTGCTATTGAGAAACTGTTAACAAGTTAATTAAACATTAACAATTAAAAATTCACCTGAGTTGTTCGATAGAGAGAGAGAAAGAGAGAGACAGGGAAATATGGCAATTAAGCTGATCTATTATATAAAGCACCGCGAGTGCGAGGCACTTTATCTAACTGCTGCTAAATGTACAGTTCAAGACGCCTTAACTGCTGCTAAATGTATCTATTAGTCTCTCACACGGGCCTCACCGTGTGCTCTTTGTATCTCGATTGAGAGATAGAATCGAATCGCATATCGTTAGTTCTCTATCGATCTCTATCTCGAGCAAATTGCGTAGATTGTTGCAGATTATCGAGTGAGTATGAGAGAGAGAAAGTTCAGGTAAGTCAATCCAGGTAATCACAGTTATAATACTCTGCTATTGCATAAGTTGGGGCACTTCCTGATGTCGTATAATATCGAATAAGTGTTTTATAAATAAGAAAATAAATTTGTAGATCGGAAAGGCAGAGGAAGGTATTATTGGATGTTATCGATAGCTTGATTAATCGATAATTTAAGGTTTTATTTTATTGGTCTTTGCATCAACCTTGTCGACTTCTAATCAATAGATAGATATATAGAATTATATATAAATATAAATAGATAACCTACATATAAATTATGTCTTTTTACTTTTCGGAGATTTGACTGAGATAAAAATTCCAAATACTGTAATTTATATCATTAACATTAGTTAAAAAAGTCATATACTTAGTATATTATAACGAAGTTTTATTCAAGATATAATCAAATTATCGTGAGATATTGGAGAAAAATATAAAAGAAATTTTTGTAGATATTTTAAATTTTCTATCAAAGTTTCATTCTATCAGGCTTTCTTTAACTTTATTTATTATAGTTAAAGTGTTAATAATTTATTTATAAATTTATTTATATTCTAAACTTTAACAAAATCGATCAAAATGAATTTTGTAGCAACCAAATAACTTGCCAACAATTTAAACGATTTGGCCAAATTCCAAAGACAAGACCAATAAATGAAAATGCCAAAAAGTTTGCGTCAAGATGAGTGTGTGTCTGTGTGTGTGTCTTCGAGTAAGTGTGTGTGTGTGGAAAGGACTGAGACGTTGGCAGCACTAATTAATTAAAAGGAGACAGAAGCTGGCAAGGCACTTGAAGAAGCAGCCATCAGAGGGGAAGGAGTGTACAGGCGCTCGCTCGGCAAACTGCCTTACTAAGCGCCTTGTGATCCTTTCTTAATTGAAAAATGTCGTCGCAAGAGGGACTAACAGCAGCTGAAGAAGCAGCAGAGGACGGGGATATGGAGGGTAGGGCAGGAAGAGTGGGTGAAAGCATTCCCAGGCATTCCAACGAGCAAAATCCTTGTTAATCCCGCACTGAAATTGGAAAAACCTGCTAGAGCCAGAGAAAGTCTGCCAGGCTTCCACGCATACCGGCGCTCCCTCTCTCTCTATCTAGCCATCTACATCTCTTTCCCCCTCCCTCGTACTCTCTTCCCCTCCTGCTTGGCTCGTAAAACATCGAGCCGCACACGCAGCATCATAAAATTTGTACCAAAAAATTATGTAATAAATGCAACATAAAATTTGGCTTTGCCGCACTAATTGGAATGCAATGCAGCAACAATTTGTTAGAAATTTATATACCCAAATACAGACATTACGAACGGTGTTGTACCACCATCCCCTTCCCTCTCTCCCCCTCTCTACCTACTACAGTAATCCTTTGCGCACAATATAAAGTGTCACAATATTACACTTTCACGACAAAAACGTTGGAACAACAAATCGTTAAGAAAGATTTTCCAATGGGAAAGCAGACTCTATGTCTTCTAGCCCCTTGCTAGTTAGGGATACCCCCTTCCGAACGTGCTTTCATTCATAAATCGCCCAACTATACGACCCGTAGCTCATCGCACACACACCTTTCTTTCTTCTTTCTTTCCTTCTTTCTTTCTTTCTTTCTCGCCTTCTTTCTTTCTTGCAAGTGAAGACCCTCGTTGATTTTCTACCCCGACTACTTTTCTTTTCAGAAGTTTGACACTTTTTATTGGGCGCATATTGTAAACTTAGCTGGGCCTCTGCTCTGCGACAAATGAGCCCGCCCGTGGAAGACCGCCGCGTCGCATTGTCTGCCTGGACAAGGCCCGGATTGGGATTGGGAGACTCTGATGCTGGTCATCTGTTTCCAGTTTGTAGCTCATTTGCATGGAAATGTTTGTTGAAAAGATATTCGAAACTGATATCTTGAAAATATGTTGAAACGGTAATTTGTTGGCCACTTTAGTTGTGCTATTAGCAGCGTTTATAGACGAGTTACGCCCTGCTATCAATACGATATACCACACTATACATATACATACGTATGTATGTGTTTGTCTATGGATTATCTTGGGTTTCGCTCTAATTTATGCACTTGACAGAATCAGGTTGGCGTAGTCGGCCCATTCAACGGCAGGTAATGTCTGTATTCGAGTCTGTTTAAAGTGCAATAAGCCCGTCTAAGTCTGATCTATGCGATGCAATGGATTGCTTGGAATCGAGCTTGAATTCGTATTAGCTCGGGCTAACATCAGCTTTGTAGAGGTTTCAGTTTCCGCTGTCTGAAATTACCAGATAAGACTAGAGTTTCTGTTTTTTGATATTGTAATTTAAGCTTGTTGATCAATCAGAAGCGAACAGGGTTTGAGTTTACTAGAACAGTTTTGATTATCTTAAAAACACAAGTTAAAATTGTAAAAAGAAACTTTATTGAGAAATTAAAGATTCATTGGGTTTCATAAAGAACTTTATAGTTTTCTTATTTCTGCATATTGATTTGCTGATTGACATTTAAAAAGTCTCATTTTCAATTATCCTATTTCATGCTCCCATTATTCTCTAGCTAAGTGTTTCTAGCATTCTTTATATTCATATATTTTTATGCTTTCTTTCTTTCTCTCCATCTCTCTCTGTCTCTCTTCCTGTTTTCATAATCCCTGACCAGTTTCCTCATGCTAAACTCTTTATGATATACGCTGAAAACGTTCGTGTTGAAAAATGTGATGTTTAATTTCGCACATTAAAATCAGAAAATTATCAGACACGAAAAGTCATAAACCGCACATTGAATGCCAACATAAAGAATACAACAACAAAAACAAATGCAGAAAAGAGGGAAATAAAAGACTTTCAAATACCCTGTAAATGTTTCTGGAGCGATATTACGCCATTCCTTTCCCGTTTAGTTTTTAAAAATATTTTCAAATACTTTTAAAATATTTGAATGAGTTTTACAATTACAGCAATAATAACAAATCAGTTTTCTTTATTTTTGGGTTTCATGAATCACCAACTTTATATCATATATACCAAAGTTCTTTTATAGAAATTAATTTCATCCAAAATTCAGCAAAAGGTTCAATTACATTAAAATACAGGGTATAATGAAAGTCTGCTCAAACAAATTTTCGAGCACAGGGCGACAAAGAAGGAAATGCTGTGCAAAGAAGGAGATGAGGAGCACGGGCAACTGAGACTGGCAAAAAGCGCAGTGCACAAGATTAAAATCTTCCAAGAATTGCGCACAAGGCAAAGCAGGCAAAAGGTAAGTAACATAAATGAGCAAGAGGTGGCAGCCCACGATCCGCAGTTCGAAAGAATCAAATCGATATGTATTGGCGAGGAAAAGGAGGGAAAAGGGCAGCAGAGGATCAGATAGAGAGGGGTAGCTGGAGACGACAAGGAGAATGGCATGTAAACAAATCGATTTGTTTCATTGATGACATTCTTGCCGAGATTTTTGCGAAATGTCATAAAGTTTATGACTTAAGTCTTTTGTTTGACGCTGACTGCGCAACGTTGACCGCGACTGCGACTAGACAGCGACAGCGACAGTCTACGGCGGCGATCGCACGAAAATATCATTATTAAGGCAGAGATCGAACACCAGGGGGAAACCGGTTAGTCAGTTCCGAGTTTATATGCAGATTTTCCATGACTCTTTTTTTTGCATTCACACCTACAAAAGTGTCATTCGCTTGGCATTTGGAGGAAGAGCCTGGAGCCCAGCCCCAGCCCCGGTCTCGGCCTGCGTGAGATTGTGTGTTCCTTTATTTATTCGTCTCTTCTTCTTTTTCCTTTTCTGCCAACCACAAATTTAACGATTAAGACGTGTTAAATTGTTAACAAGCCACTTGCAGTTATTGCCAATAAGCTGCAAATTTACGAGTCTTGCGTTTTGCTACGATGTCTTCGTCTCCGTCTCCACCAACTCACACTCTTCCTCACAGCCTCCCCCGACTAAGTCGGACCTCGTTTACGTTTTTAACTCTTATTGCGTTGGGTTCCGCTCTCTTCTGAGTCTGTGCTGGTCCATAGTCCATGTAGATTTGCATGAGAAAAGCCTTGTTGTGCAGCCTTACAGTTTGAAGCGCTTACGTGGCCCAAAGAGAAGCAGAGTCAAGTCGTATTTTGTAATATCCGATCGGCTTTTGTTAGTTGATGCACTTTGGTGGCCCTACACTGAGACTGGGCGGGCGAAAGAACATTTTAACAATCGTTTTTTGTTAGTGAATAGAGGTACAGACTGTTTGAAACCTTTACGAATACTGGTGAAAGAGGAATGGAGAGATGAAGTGTAGAGCTATGATATTCTATGTTTAATTGTTTGGAGAATGAAAATGAGGGATGAGCAGCTCATTGATTGAGACTTTGGTCGGCGTATGGGGAAAAGCTGTTGAAAACGTTTACGAATGAACAACTAAAAGGAAACCCGCAATTACATATATTCTCAACGGGAAAGCTTATTCTCTTTTAATATATATACGTAGAATTTTTAAAGTTTTAAGTTTTAAGAAACGTTTACGAATGAGCAATTTAAATGAAAGCCAGAATTACTTACGCTGTCAAGAGAAATTACATATACTATATTGTCCAAGGGAAAGCCAGTTGTCTTTTATAAGCATAAAATCTATAGAGTTTCTTCTGGTAAAAACTTTTACGAATGTGCACCTAAAACGGAATTGACTTTTGTTCCTACGAGAACATCTAAACAGCGCGTGATTATGCTAAAATTGTCACGTAGTCAGTAACGCGTGAATGCCCAATCAAAAACTAAGTGATAACTTAATTACAGCTGCCTGTCAAGCAGTGCATAACTTATAATAACTAACATCAACTAATTCTATAGCTGCAGCACCTCCAGCAATCAAAGTTAAATTCTCTCTCTAGGACTGTAACCCCAACTCACAACTAATTCTAGATTTGCAGCACCTCCATCTGGGCAAATCCATCTTCAATTCGTGATTTAAAAAACCAGTTTAGTAATTTAGCCATCATCAAAGTTCCATCTGAAGTTACGAGTGTCATTTACATATTATGCGCCCTTAAAAACTACGATGCCTTCGGGGGGCAATATGTTAACATATGCATGTACAAATTCAGAATGCCAGAAAAGAACTTTGCCTGAAATTAATTTCCAAAAAAGCCACAAATAAACAAAACAGTCACAAATTATGGCCAAATTAGCAAACAACCAAGCAACCACTTGGCCATGACAAAATGCCCAAAGGGTGTGGGAGGAGGAGACAGGAGTAGAAGAGGAGGAGGGGGCAAGTGGTGTCGTGACAGGGAAATGCGTTTGCGTATGCGTTTGCGTTAGCGTATCTATGAGAAACGTGTTACATGTGTTGCATAATGCCAGCACAAACACAATTACGCAGCTGACAGAGGGCGTTGGGTAGAGTTCTAGGGGGTGGAGTGGGTTGCCAAGGGGTATATAGCAAGTCGAGCAATAAATACAAACCGCATAAAGCGACGCGTTTGCCTAATCCCAGCGAAAGGCAGACTGACTGCCTGCCTGCCTGATTTGGCTGGCTTGCTGCCTTGTCAAGTCACCCCAAAGTGTTATTTATACACCCAAATTCAACCCCACACACACACACACACACACAAGACACCCTGCCACTCCCCCTCGCTGCCACTTTGGCCAATTACTCAACATGATTTCAATGAAATTACCACAGAGCAAACAAAGCGAAGCTGGTCGAAAGCGCAGCCGAGTGACAGGGGCAAGTGTAGAATCTAACGGGATGCAGTACAGCAAATAGATGTATCTACAGCCACAACAAGGGGGAACAACAACAACAACAGCTACAACAGCTACAACAGCAGCAACAGCAGCTACAACAACAACATCAATCTCAATAACAATTCATAATTCATGTTTAACATGCGCTTCCCGTGGTTTTGTCCCAAGCCCGAGCACAAATTTTGGCAGCAACCTCCGAGCACCCCTCTCTCCCACTCGTGCACCCCTTTTGCAAAAGGCAACCCCTGCCTCTGTCACCCCTCCCCCATGTCTCGCCCCTTCTGTTGATTGTTTGTCTATGCTTGGGCGTATTTATGACTCGCAGTTGAAGTCAACTTTGACAAAATGGGGGTTGCCCGACTACGACGAGATTGCACCCCCTCTCCCACCACCTGCCTCTGCCAATGTCTCTGCTGATTATCATCCCTAATTGGTGTTGAATGGAGTTTTTTTTGCTGTCTTCAGGGGTGAAAGGTGGCAACCTGCAGCCGGTGGTTCAGTGGCAAACTTGGAAGCTGGGTGTCACATGGCAAGTGTAATTTTTTATTGCTTGACAGAGTGTTGTGTTTGGGTGTTGGGTGGGCGTAGGGGGTGGGGGTGTTTGTATTAGCCAAATGTTGTGGATGGGCGTGAAGCTGATTAACATAATTGAGCTGTTTGTTTGCTCAGCGAGAGTGGCAGACAAAGTTGGATAGGATGGCAAGCAAATTTAGCTTGTTCCAGGAAAAACTTAAGGAAAATTCTATGATCCGCTATTTAAGGGGGTTATTTAGAAAATTATATAGAAATAAATCGAACATTTTAAATCAACTTGATTAGATGATGGTATACACAAACTGGCTTACCATTGATGTCTCTAGCTTTTATAATAGCTGAGATCTTGAAATTCAAACATACAGACAGACAGACGGGCAAGCAGACAGAGGGACAGATAGAGAGAGAGGGACAGACAGACAGACATACATCATACAATCAGACATACAGACATACAGACATACAGACATACAGACTTACAGACATACAGACATACAGACATACAGACATACAGACATACAGACATACAGACATACAGACATACAGACATACAGACATACAGACATACAGACAAGGACATAGGGACATACAGACATACAGAGGGAGACAGACAGACAGACAGACAGACAGACAGCCAATGCATAGACTTGGCTATTGATCCTAAAAAGGTATATATAAGTATATATAATAGTCGAAGAGTATTAAAATTTTTAGAAAGGAATATTTCATAAAAAACTTAAAGATATTTTAAAAACAAACTTAACTAAACCTTAACACGAAGAAATATTGCAAAAATGATTATGTAATATTCAAAAGTTATATAAAGAAATTGATATAGTATTATAATTCCCATTGATCTTTACCAAGCCTGATCAGACTTGTCCTATTTAAAGGTCACTTCAGCTAATGCCCTAATCGCAACTTGCGCAACCTACAAAAGACACGCAACAAACTGGCAGTAAGTTTTTAATAAGTTGACAATATTAAGGCAGAGTTTTTGTTTTTAATGTGCGACTTTTATGAGTTTGCGTTGTAATTTTTGTTAATTTATAGGGCCCTTTTTAAGTGGCGCACAAAGGAATATGCAAATGCCCCGAAGAAGACAAGGAAGAAGAAGCAAAGCAAAGCGAAGCGAAGCAAAACAAGAAATAAATACAAGGAATGATATTGGCTGCGAAAGAAATCGAACGAAATCGACAGAAATTGTAATGAGAATGCGACAAACGCCGCGGGGGGATTAAATTCATATATATATATGTGTATGTGTGTGTGTTGGGGGAAATTAGCATACGCTCATGTTATAATTTAATTATAATTTATTGATTTTAAATGTCTCTCTTATTCGGAGCATATTTCTTGTTTCTTTTAAGCGTCGGCAGCGTTGAAGTTGTTTTGTTTACGATCTGTAAAAATTGGAATTTTATGTAACATTTAATTTGCCAAAGCTAAAGCTAAAGCTGAGCAAGCGGAATTATGATCGAGTGTGGGACACCTTAAGCAATATAAAGATGTTAATTCCCATTCCCGCTGCGGGCACGCCCACAACAATTTTGCCAGGCAAAGACATGTGTATGTATGTGTGTGACCAACTGCCAGTGTGTGTGTGTGAGTGCCGGTCAGCGTTGCCAACTGTCTGCAAAATATATAAAGTGCCAACCGCTGCCACCCAATTACCAAATGACATGACAAAACCGCTTTAAGGCGTCCCAACTGCCCCACACCCGCCGTTCCTCCTTCAAACTGCTCTTCTTCCTTCCCCATCCTTCCTTATTTCCACAACATATAACAAAATTTCAAATTAGAAAAAGCGCACAAAGCAAAAACGCGACACAGAAACAAAACAAAAGCACATAAAACTTAAACAGAGAGCAGCAAGATAACTGCCAAAACAGAAGGAATAAGCATGAAAAGAGGAAGCAGGAAAGGAGGGCAAGGAAGAGAGAGGCGAAAAGAATATATAAACAAATAACATAAAATGCAGGCAATAAAAAAACTCAACGGAAAACCATGAAAATGTAGCAGAAAACGAGAGAAAACAAGTGTGAAGAGATTGTACGAAGCAGGACTTGCAGATACCCTCTAGTCGGATATGCTAGTCTAAGGTTACATTAATAATGATTTCAGTATTATTGTGATATAATGTTCAGAAATTTAGCAGATCGAGAGGTTAAATATAGAAGAAAACTGAACTGTATGAGAGACTGTAGACAAAGTTTTGTTGTAATACAACTTCAGGAAATAATGAAGAAGGTGAATTTATATACATATTATATAGATACAATACATATACAACTTCCACAACTTCTTCTACTATTTGACATATTTGGTGACACACTAGAAAATATTTTGCATAGATCAGATGTAGAATTTGAACAAGATACATTTAAAGTTTTCATTTACAAATAGTTTGAAAACTTTTCCAATTTCTAATTAAGTTTAATACAGCTAAAATATATTAAACCATATTGAATCAATTTATATATAGTAATACTATATATTTATTTATCCTCTACATATATTAAATCAGCCTCTCTCCAAATTTTATGACTACAGGGTATAGTGAAAAAAACATTGCTCTGCAGCTTTTTTTGTTCGTTTTGCTTATCTTTAACTGCCATCAACAAGATGGCAACTTCCGTTCGCGCGCCATAATGTTTTCTCTACACAGAAACCGACACACACATACACAGCAATACACACACAGCAATGCACACACACTTACTCGCCGTAACACACACACACACACCCAAAGACAAGTCACGCACACTGAGCCGCATCCTGATCCAGTTTCGTTTTGAGCGCAGGGCAAAGCTCACGCAGGATGGTCGGGGAGGGGGGGTGGCAGCACAAATGGTCACCAGGGCGTGTAATTGAGTGCTACAGGACCCTTTTAACATTTTTATTTGCACATTAGCGAGGGTGGAAATGGCGAAATTTGCGCCCAAAAGTGACAGCGCGTTGAATATGGGTTGCAAAGAGAAAGCTAAAGAGAATGAGAGATCTCCACAGGGAAGAAGAAGGTCGCAAGGGGAGAACGACGATGGGTACGGGGGCAGCTAACCATTTCCGTATTGACTTTCAGTTAGACCTCAATATGCTCAGAGTGAGCGGAAAGAGAGAGAGAAGGAGAGAGAGAGTGCGTTCATCTCTGAAGTCGTAGACAAATTTGTCTGCGGTTCCCAATATGCGACAGTTGTCAGATTGGAACAGCGTGAGCAGGGGAGGTTCTAGGGGTTGGTTCAGTGTTGAACAAGGGGTTGGGGGCAGGCCACTTTTGGGTAGTTAAGCGAGCATATGCTCAAGTGTTGTATTAAGTTGTTCAAATAAAGATTGGAAAAGGGAGAAGGGAAAAAAAACTGAAAAACTTCTGGAAGAAATTGAATTTGTATTGTGATATATTGAATATAATCTTAATATATATTAATTCAATAAATAAAGAAGTTTAAAGTATAATTTAAATGGTTTTTGTGTTTGAAATTTGTATGCTATCAAGTTGGATGGAGTGGAATAGATTATAATAATCAATAAAGCTCAGGCTGTTCAAAATCAATTTATTATGATTATAAATAGTTGTAACTTCTTGTAAAGCTCCCATATGTTTGAACTACCTCCTCCCACCTTCCTATCTGTACCCCTCATAAGCTCCCACATAATATACATTTTTAACCTCTCCCCTTCCTCGCCTTCCAGCACTCGTTTTTTAGCCACAAGCTTATAAATCAAATTTACTCTTCGCACCACATTCGCTCTGGCTGTCTCTGTCCCCTCTCCGCCTCCTCTGCCACAACGCACAATATGATAAAAGCCGCAAAACACAGTGGGGAAAAACGCAAAAGCCTCCCAAAATACTCATCCTCATAATTCAAAAGGGAGGCAACAGTCACAGCCGCTGCCGGGGGTAGGAAACCCTTTTTTGCGTACGTCGGGGCGTATGAGTAACATGGCGAATTTCATGAATAATTCGTCGCCGCAGCTGATGATAAAACACGAAAATGGGCAAACATAAATCAAGCACAAGAGATAGGCCATAAACAGAGTGGGAGGAGGAGAAGGGGGAAGAGAGGGAGACAGAGAGAGAGAGAGGCAGAGAGAGATAGAGAGAACTACTTAAATATTAGTGAAATGTTTCCACTTTCAGTTTATTAAAGCTGCCACACACACACAGACAAACACCAAGTGGGCGTGCCACCGCCTCCCCCTCAGTCAGGCACTCAGTTCTGGTGGCATCGTTAAGCAAAGTCAACTTTCGTTTAGCTTGTAAATAGCTCGTTTTCGCAGACTCAGTAACTCAACGCCATGTTAATATATAACAATTAATCTTGACTAAAAGGAGATCCAGAGCGGGCTCCACAAGGAGCAGCGCCCCAAACTGAAGCTCTTTATGCATGGCCAATGCTTGCCGCCATGTTGTTTTCACCCATACACCCTCACACACACACGTACACACACACACTTTGCACATTACAGTGTTAATGTGCCTCACTGCCGCATGTAAAAACCCAAGTAATTTGAGCGCAGGCACCCGAAAGAGGACGCCGACAAGGGGGCAAGCAAAAGAGCTTACGCTTGCTGCCTTCCTTCCTCTCTTTCTCCCCCTCTCTTCTGTCTCACTCTCTCTCTCTCGCTTTTGGCTGGTTGTGGGTGTGCGTGTTAATGATTTTTTGCACACAGCTTCACAACTTGACGCCGTCGGTTGCCCTCGTTCTCTCAGCTTCTGCTCCTGTTCCGGCTACGCTTTCGGGCTACGGCTACGTCTCTTTGGATCCCCTTTTGTGGGTGGTTTAAGCTTATCTGCGCACTACACACAGTTCTCGACTATATATACACACACACACGCATATTACAGGTAGATATAAAATTATATGGCCTGGCAGCTGCAGTCAACGCTTTTTGGCCAAGCTTGTCTGTCTTCCTGTCTGCTTAGTTATCCCTCTGCCTGGGCACGTCTGTTAGCCCACCTGGCGGAGCAACGGATGATTAACTGTGGCTAAACCTGCCAGCCAGAAATGGAAGTAAATAAGCAGAGCTTAAGCATTAAAGCATGAAGAGTGAGAAAGAAACGAAAGAGGGAGAGAGTCAGAGAAACAGAGGAACTTTTAAAGCAACGAGTGTGAAAATTTTAATTTCGAGAATTTAAAAACCCTTAAACAATAACTATTTCAATTTAAATAAGTGCTTTGTTACTTATAAAAAGGAATTTATTTTCGCTCTATAAAAGATAAGATAAACTCCATTATAAGCTTAGTCTTTCCCACAGTGTAAATAAAATTTTTCATAGTCCTTTTAAATAACGAAGGCATTACAACATCAGAATGAAATTAAAATCTTCAAACTATTTTAAGATGATATTTTATTATACGATACAACTTCTACAAATCCAAATTCCATTAAGAAAGATTATAATTTTATTATAAACAAATAAATGTATATATTTATTATCTTATAAATCCATTAATTATTTTAAATGTTTATTAAGTGACAAACCTTATTCATTAATTTTAGTAAGAAAGAAGCATTCTTTATTTGATTTTATAATGGATAAATAAAGGAAAAAAAAATCTTTGATTTCTTTTTAAAAGAAAACTAAAACGTAAATTAATTCTCACTAAATTTCTAGCTATTCAAAATATATTCTTACTTACATTTATCTATAAGAAAACCAACCAATCTAATTGCATATTAAAAGGTCTTCTAACCAACAAAGTGTGCCCCGCTTAACCCAGTTATCCAACAATGCCCAACAACAACGCTACCACTGAAATTTCATCTAACTTGGAAAAGTAAGTAACTATATAATGCTACCTTCTATGGCATATCATGACTATAGTATAGTGCCAAGCTGGGTAAGCAGCGCAGTCATCTAACGGTACGCGATGTCAGTTGGCGATTAGCTGTGGCTATGAAATGCTTCGCTAACTGCCAAAACCAAGCCAAAATGTCAACTGTCAATCAAAAGCGCCGCTGGAGACCGACTCCAAGTAGGGAGTCTGGAGGGGAAGGGCAGAGAAATACCGTCAAATCCTTGGCGCCAGTTCAGCAAACACAAAAAAAAACACTACAATATAAAAAAACTGTTTATCATTTTTTGTTTTTCCTCCCAGTCAAAGTTCAAAGTCTGCCCTGGGGCTAATAGAGGCGTTGCGGATCGGACTTCAGCTGGACAGGCAGCGTGCAGGTCATTAATAACTCTATTTTCCCAACCCAACCCAACCAACAAAAAGAAGAAGAAAAGTCAAAGGAAAACGCTGGAAAAAAACGCAAGTGCCGCCCAAGTGAATTGGGCAAGACACCCCGGCGAGTTATTACAATTTAATTGTTTTACAATTTTCGTTGGCGCCTATTAACATTTTGTGTTTTGTTTTTGTGTTAACCACACGTGGTGTAATTCACAGAAAAACCTGCGCATGGCTGACTACCCCGACAGCAGCAGTAACTACAACAACAACAACAACTGAAACAATTGCTATGAATATGAAGTAACGCGTAGTGAGAGACTCTTGAAGTGGTTGCGTCTGATTTTTACCATAAATTATGCAGATAAGCCTAAGTGGGCGGGGCACACAGGGGTGTAGTTTCATTTCGTTTCAATTCGTTATTCTTTTTGTTGGTTTTTTGTTGCCGTGTTTAATTGTTTTAGTTGCGACCATTTTCGAAAGAGCGTGTGCAACGGACTAATGAACAGTTTTGTAATGGAACTGAGGGGGGGGCAGGGGCGCTGCAATGGCAGTTGGGCTGGTCGAGAGGCGTGTAATTGGCAGTTGAACCTCTGCCCTGGCAATGATACAATTGCTGTTAGACTGTACAAGTTGGCAGTTGACTATGAGATACCCTAGAGTGGCAAGAAAATAATAAAACTAAGTCGAAGACGAGATTTAATGGGTATAACTTAGTTAGTATTGATATTAAATAAATAAAATTAAATTAAATACAGCAAATTTTTAATTGTTTTTAGACAAAACAAAGTCTACATGATTGTTAGATACCCTAGAAAATATAAAACCTGACCAAACTTAAGCCTCATTACAGCATTCTTCCATTGCAAACATGGTAAAAATCAGAAAAAATAAGTAAAAATTCTCATTTAAGTAAAAACGCAACCAGCAGATACCCTAGAAGGGATTTAACTCTCTAAACAACTCTTAATCTAGGCCTTTTGCATGCTCTGCAAGTAGCAAAGGTATTTCTAAGTCAATCTATAAAGAACCTGATGCTTAGTTACCCTGTAAATAAGATAAACATGTTAAATTAGACATGTTGACTTGTTATTCAATCTTGACAAGCAAATTCTCATTTGTAGTTTGTCAACAACAGTCTTATATACCCTACATAAACACGCTTGCAGGGTATGACACAGCTTCAGTCTTATGTAAGCAACTCAGCGCTGCAAATTTAAAATTCACAGCACATTTTGCTCAGCGCTGCGCTGCGAGTAACAATATTGACAAAAAGCAACGCACACACAAGCAACACACACACATACACACACACACACACATATACATACACACACAGCGCAGTCAGAGATTCAGAGACAGACAAATCTACAGAGACAGTGCGCAAGGAAAGTAGGAAAAGGAGTCTCTGCTGCTGCTTAAAATTCCGTGAGCATCGTTTCACAACTTTCCAACTTGCCAAAAAATCGAAAAACAGGCAAACAGAAAAGCGAGGGAAAGCGAAGGAAAGCGCATAAATTGCAGTCCAGAGTGGGAAAGAGATAGAGCGTAAGAAGGAAAGAGTAATAGCAAGAGGGAGAGAGAAAAGAGAGAGAGAGCGAAGAGGGAGAGAAGACACTTGGAAATGTGCGGAAAATAAATGAAAATGCTCAAAGCTCGTTCACAAGAGCGCTTACGGCGTCCGCAAGGAGCTGTTGAAGTGGCAAATTTGCGCAAGCGACACCCGAGGCGCCTCCTGGCAGTCCCCGTGCGGGCAGAGAGGGGGCAGTGGGGGAACAGGCAGGGCGTGGCAGGCAGCAGGACAACGACTCGACTCGACTCGCTAGCTGCTGCTGCTGCTGCTCATGGCATCGTTACTTACAACAACTACAAGCCTGTGTCAACACATACTTGGCCATTTAAGTGGGCAACACACACACATACACACACACACACAGACAGACAGCAAGGCAAGCATTCCAGCACCGCCGCCATATTTGTTTCCTAGCTTCCCCCTTCCGCCTTTCGCCCTTTTATGTCTTTGACATAAAAACCAAATGCAAAAGCACCGAAAATGTCATTCGCCTAGTGCCATCTCCCTCTAACCCACTGCCTTGCCATATAATTAACCCCTTTTCATGATGGTTTTTTTCCCCCCCGTCTTCTTCTTTTGTTTTATTTTGCTGAGCAAAAGGCTTTTTTAATGTCTTTGGCGACAAAGTTTTCGCAATTTTTTCGCAATTTGCCGCCACAACAATTTGCGTTTAATTAACCAAAAGTTAAACTTCAGTTTCATTTCGTTTCCCCTCTCTCCCTCTCTCTCTCTCCTCTCTCTCTTTCTTGGTTGTAATGCGCTTAGAGAGGCCCCCTAAAGCTAATGAACTTGCCAAATTGTGTTGTCGAAAGTTTTTGTCTGGCAATAAAATTAATTTTGATGACAACAGCAGTTGTTCTGCTTTGTCTTCTTTCTCTTCCTCTTCTTCTTCTACTTCCACTTTAGCTGCTGTTTTATGGCTAGCTTCGAAAATAATTGACAAACTGAAATCAACTGAGTAAAATGATAAAACGCGCCTAATGACGACACAAACTTCAAGGGAAACAAATTAAGGGCGAACAGTTTGATAGACTGGCGACTCCATAAACGTAGCTGACAATTGACACAGAAATTTGATGGGCAAATTTAGTCGATATACCATATAGAGAAGAAGGGAAATAATGCGAATATATAAAGTAGATCTGTTTGGAAAGCTGCAGCTTAAGTATTCACAATTTATGCAGAAATTCTGAGGCCGAGTAATTTAAGATACTAAAAGAGTTTAACTTGTGCATGTTCTACTTCAAGTTAATATTTAAGCTTATAAGATTGAATTAAATTAAGTTATAATGTACATTTAGTGTGGAATTGACACTGAAATGAAAGTATGTTGCTAGGGATAAAAGAGATAGAGGTCGACGAGTCCAGGCAATCTTGTGAATTTCAATGGATAACTGAACTGGACAAGGAGCTCTAAGCACACACCAACCAAATAATAGTAATAATCATAGTAATTTGTTTTATATGATTTCATTTCAAGAGAACACAAAGATTAAAGCAGTTCTAAAGATTGTTAATTTTCTGTTCTTTGCCAGTTGTATAAACAATTTCATAGCCCGACAAAGTTAGCTAGACAACTCAAATTTATATGATTTCTTTATAATCCCTGTCTCATGCCATAACACCCCCTTTGTAGCGCTATAAAAATATTTAATTTTAACCAATTTCAACACACTTTAATTACCAAAACGAATCCCTAAAGCCAAACGAAACTTAAACCTCGAAGTAGCCTTTAAATTGATCCACAAAATGCGTGTGTTAAATCAGATTAAAGAGCAACCGCAAACCAAAAACCAAAATCAAACCCCCGAGCTGAAGTAGTACAAACTATAAGGGAAAGAGAGGGAGAGAGTTAGAGAGGGAGAAGATCAACTTTAAGCTGAAATGCGGCGTGTAAATGATGCCATCATAATATTTTGATTTGTGAACGCGCCAGCAGAAGGCAGCACATCATCAGTTAAGGGGTTAATAAAGCGCATAAAATGCTCGGGGAAAACATACATTTAGGGAGGGTAGTAGGCATCGCTTTTCCCGCTGCTTTCCACTCGCTTTTCCCTCGACTAATCACATCCGACTTGGCGGCAGCATAAGGTGCGCATTAGTCATAATGCGAGCGTGTGATATGAGAGTACGGAACATAGAGTGTGGAGCTACCCCCAGCTACACCTCTCACTCTACCACCTCTTCCTCCTCTCCTTCGGCAGAACAGACGTCAGCTCATCCCCCCGACGACACCAATCAGCCTAATCGCTTTCGTTGCGCCGCATGGCTTAACTTTTTGTTGCTGTTGTTGTTGTTGTTGTTGCAGAAAGTTTATATTGAGCGACTTTCAACTCGAATAAGGAGTATGTGTAGCACGAGTGTGCGAGGCTTGCATGATAATCAGCCAACCCCACCCCCCCTCTTCCCTCACATCATCATCCTCATGAGATTCAACCTCACTTTCTCCCGTGCCGTCGCCATATTTGTTTTTATTGCTCTTCCTTTGTTTATTATGTGATTCTCCTCACATATGGAAAAGCATCGTCACAGTCTGTCTCTGTCTGTGTCTGTGTGTGCGTGAGTTTTCGAGTTAATCGCACAAAATTTTATGTTAATTTTCATAAATTTTATTGCCGCCCCTCGCTACACTCCCTTCCCTTTTTGTTCAACTCCAGCGCCACCTTACCCCCAAAGAGGCAGAGAAAAAGGTCTTTTTAATTAGTTTTCCTGTGTGTGGGATTCATTTTATGTGCGCAATAAGTTCTTTATATACGGGACGAGCCGCTTTGCTTTTTTAAGAGTTTTTTAACCCATAAAGTTGACACAACAAAATACGCGTGTTCTTCTCTTGCTTTATACACATCTCTATATAACATTTAGTACTCTTTGTTAAGCTGCCTGCATGTCAAGTGTCACAATATTTCAGAGGGCGTTTTGGGAGCTCTTGAAATGAGAAGTTTGTATGGCATAAATGACAATAAAAGTGGAACCAAACAGGTTTTTAAATAGTCTAGAAGGAATTTCAAGACATTATTTCCTTGGTTGATGTTTTGGCACTTTAGATAAGTATAACAAATATATTTTGTGCAGAATTTTACAGAATTTAAAAACGAAAATTTAGAAAGATGATAGAATTAAGGAGTTTAGGTGAGATACAGATAAAGAATGTAAACTAAAAACATATCCTAGGCGTATGAAAAAGGTGGATATAAAGATTAATCAAATGATACAATAGTGAGCTAAAATAAGTTACATAAAAAATAGATAAAGGATCTTTCCCTGTAAAATATGAGTAAGATCTTTAATTGAAAAGTGTAAATGCATAAATGAGGCAAAGAAGACGATAGAGAACGAGAGCGAGAACGAGAAAGACAGCGAGATTCATCATATTCTTCTATCACAAACTGAGCCACAATTAAACAAGATCTATCAAAAGAAATAAATAGAGAAACAGCAAGATAGGAAAGCAACAAGATCAGCACAGTCTACACGCACAAAGTCCACACTCACACCCAAAAATATTCGCACATTAAGCGTTGAATACGGAACGAATACAAAACGAATACAAAGCGAATGCATGTGTGGCCGCTGGCCGCGTGGTGAGTGTCAAAACGGCGATCGATCATCGTCAGACTGATTTCTGGCATATGTGTGGTAAACATGAAGAGAAAGATCTTCCTCACCCCATCGAAATCCAATCCTAGTTAACCTCAAACCAGATCGATCAATGACGACATTTTGATTTGAATACAAGATGGAAATGAATTGGGAAAATTGGAAAAACTACTACATTGTTATCGTCATAATGAAGCCAGGCAGCTGTTTATGGGCCTAGTAGAATCCTTAACTCACACAGATCACAAACTAGAGGCACATTATCCTATTTGATAGATGGACAAGCTAATTTGACTGAGTGCGTGGCGAGTTCGAATTATCGGAACTGTGTGGCTAATGTAATTACAAAACACAACCAGAAAGCAGTAAGGACTAAAGGACAGACAAGGGCAAAAGCCCAGCGCATCAACTTAATCATTTTAACTAATTGCCAAGGTGCCCAGGAGGGCAGTAGGGTGCAGGGGGGGAGAATAAAAAAGCGCTTAAAAGGCAGAAGTGGACCCAAGGGACGCAGCAACTAAGGCAACTGAGGCAACCAATTATGTTGATGGTAAACAAATTGCGCACGTTGCGTTGGCATAAAAATTAGTAAAAAAAAAAAAAGAAACAAAGAAAAAAACAGTACCGACTATTGGTCTATATAGTATAAAGGACACGCCAAGCGGCAAGATCTAATTACACTAATGACAGACAGTCTGCAGAGTCCTTCTCTTTCTCTCACTCTCTCGTGCTGCAATTAAACCTCTTGCTGCGTGCAACGACGACATAAGGTCAAAGTCAGCAGAGTCAGCTGCCTGGCAAATGAATTGCATGAGTGTTCAATGAGTGTATTCATTTAATATTGAACAGCGCAGAACAGAAGCCATTTAAGCAGCTTCGTGCTGCTGCAGCGTGTGCCACACGCAACGTGTGGCATCAACTTACAGTGCTCTCCTTATCTCCCTTCCTCCCTCTCCTCCCTCTCTCTCTTTTTGGTATCTTCTGCCTTTTTTTGTGGGGGTCCGGTCAAGCACTTCCGTCACACAAGTTAAGCGGATTTAGCGCCTGTTGACGCCTCTCGAGTTTCCCAAAAGCCGCTTGCCGACCGCACACAGTGCTCATTAGCAGTTCGCGTACCAGCAACGGAAGATTCTCAAAATTATTCCACATATCCTTGCACAAAGGGTGAATGCATAACCAGAAGAAACCCAAAACGTGCTAAGGAGTATGAAGAACGACCAAAACGGGGTGTGGCAAGACAGAGACCGCACATGAGACACTCTCTCGGAGCATGATCTAGGGGTATGTGTGGCACATAAATCTTCTGCTGTAATGTGCCTCTTCTCATGTGTGAAAATCCATGTCAAATTCCTTGTCGAAATTTGTGTGAAATTTAACAGTTTCAAGATCGGTCAATTGACTTGGGGTTTGAAAACGAATACCAGTGACAATATAGGCAACTAAAATGGGTGTTCATTTACTAAAACTGAGTATTTTGTGTTCATTTTGATAATAAATCTGCGTAATAGGTAATATATTCTTTTAATCTACACAACTTTGTATTCTTAAATTTCTTAATATTTTATAATCTTTCGAATCTTTGGATTTTATTTATAATTTTTTGAATATTTCTTTGACCTTTTAGTAAAACAGCTTTATTTGATTATTTTAATACTTTTATATACAAATATCATTTATTTCTTTATTAGATATTGATTTAGAAAATGGAAATTTGATCAATGAACTCTTGGGAAACAGTTTTTCAATGATTATTTCTCATAATTATCGATTTGGTAAATGTATTTTAAAGAGATCTTAAGTGCGCAAATAAATATTCTGATTTAATTATCATAAAACAGAAAATGCTCCCTATCTTCTTCTTCCTTCCTATAACTGTCACAGAATCGCACTTATAACCCAACTAAAGACTCTGTACACATACAATGCCAATCCCAGAGCGAGAAAAAAACCACACACAAGGCGTTCTAATTATGATTGATGTGGCACATAACCCAACCGCGTTGGGCCATAACATCACAGAGAAGATGTGCCCATTAAAACCGCATCAAAATGCACACACAATGCCCGCCAAGGAAGCCACAAGGAACCGCACAAGGAACTGCACAAGAAATGCAAATCAAATATGAAATTTTTAATATTTTGTTGGCACAACACAACAAATTTCAATATAATGGAAAGGGAGCACACCACACAAAGCGTGGAAAATGATCTATGAGCGCAAGGGAGACATGGAAGGACACAGGCAGAACCAGAGTCACAAGGACAATGTCTCTGATCTTTGCCCGAGCAGATGCTGCAGCATCTCGCCTTGACAATTTGAATTCAATTTAGAGCAGAACGAGCTAGGTATGGTCGAGGTTCGGGTATGGGTTCGAGTTCGGGTTCGGGTTGACTTGACTTGTGCCCTGAAAAGAAAAGAATAGAGAAGGCATTTGGTTTGTTTGCTCAACGGGACAAAGGAAGGACATGTGCAACAGTCTCTTACAAGCGGATAGCGGCCATTTTAGCCTGCGTTGCGCCATTAATCACAGAGAGGGTCCTCTGCACGTGTGCCAGGAGGCGCTAAGAAGTCAATTTATATTTCTAGTGGGCTAGACTAATTCAAAATGTGTGTGTGTAGTACAGTGTGCAGTGTGGGTAGTGTAACTGGCAATTAACTGCAGCCTCTTATTATGTTGTGCAATGAATGAAAGTGAAAAAAGGTCCTTGCGGATCCCGAAGATCTTCTATCTTTTGTTTGCCATTTCAATTGCGCCCTGCGAATGCGCTTCCCATTTTCACTCCCCTTCGCCTACACCTGTGCCGCAGACACAGTTGGTGGCCCCGGCTTGGGCTGTATAATTGCAGTTCCTGCTGTACTTAGAGGCGTACCTCGTACCCTACCCCTACCCCGACCCCGACCCCTAACAGAGGTGGTTGTTGCGTCTTTAGCGGCTTAAGCAAATCCCACTTTAAACCTTGCCGACTTGTCGTAGCTTCTAGCCAAAATTACTTCACTAATAGGCACACCTCAGGCAAGACCGCATACATAAGGTCTCCGTGTCGCAGTCTTTGAAAGAGAGCCCCAGGAAGTACTGGGCACAATTCGACGAATTATTTTCAACTACAAACGAAGCGACAAGCCAAATGGGGATTATCTTTTAATTTGAATTCCACTGCAAAGGCACTATATTTGTCGGCTATTTTAAAATTTAGATAGAAATTTTACTTTCTTCAGATCAATTAGTCTTCTTAGTCAATTAAGAGATATGGACTGTAAAGTTAACTTCACAAAAACTGCAACAAGGTACAGATAATTTCAGTTTGTTTTATTATTTTAATTGTGATCTAGTATTCAACTAGTAAATACTTCCTTTTCAAGATCTTCCAATTCTTTCTAATCTCTAACACGCATCACTCTTTGAATCGTTCATATGAAAGGTTTCAGCTTTATTTCCGTTAACTTATTAAAATCTGTTTTGTTTCGAGAGGGAAAGGGTGTAGGATAGAACTTTACAAATGTTCCAAAATACTTTTGAAATCTTGTTTATTTCCTACAAAACTAAAGATGCCTTCTATATTTTGATTATTTTTATTTAACATGTAATGCGACCTTCCTAAGACAACTTGCCATGTGCAGCTGCCCTTTCAATGTGTTAAGGTGCACAAAATGGGCGTGGCACACAAGGGTTAATAAACGGAGCCAGCCTCAAGATGAGTTCATAAAAAACATGTAAAAGACGCTATCAAGGAAGGTTCTTGTTGTGGAGAGGCGTGGCACAACGCCTCTTTTGCAATGACATAAATTTCAAAAAAAATAAAAAACAAATGCAAGAGAGCGCAACATAAATAAATAAATAAATACGAGACTGTTTGCAAGAGAGGGGAGAGAGGGAGAGGGGACAGAAGTAATTTAACGAAATTACGCATCGTTTAAGTTGTGATTTATGTGGCATAGAAACCAAAACCGAGACCGAAACACAGAACGAGCCTGAGCCTGAGTTGCAGCAAAGCAAACCCTTCACCCTGCCACACACACACACAGACAGACAGACAGAGAAAGGGATACAAAGAGAGAAGAGAGAGGGTGACAGTGAGGGGAGACTCAATCTTTGCCTTGTATTGTTAATGAGTCGAATTACACACAGCCAGTCAGGGGCAGGAGCAGCAAGGGGGGCACACACACGAACTCTCAGGCTGCTGAGTGGCCGCCGAAAGGTGTGACAATTGTTATACACTCACACACACACTCTCTCTCCTCTCTCTCTTTCGACGGTGCCTGACTTTGGCAAGTTGGCAAAGATTTATGCGACTGGCAAAGAAATTCCCAGAAAATGCAGACAATTCCTTGCGGTCTCTGCCAGCGATCCTGGCCAGGAGCAGTCTAGCTGAGGCTTCTGCATAAGCAAATTACAAACAAGTAAGAATGATACAGTTGAGTCTGCTCGACTATGATATACCCACTACACAAATCTTCGCCTGTGCGCGCACTGAAATTAATTCCTAAAACTACGCTAGAAATTGTTTTTTTTCGTTTACGGATGGCTGAAGAAGGTGTAACTGAATTTTAAAATTTGTTTTATCTGCGCGCAATAATAAGAAATATTAATACCAAATTTGGTAGCCTTAGCTCTTATAGTCTTTAAAATATAGCTGTTCATACGAACAGAAATGGCTCGACTGTTGTCACTGATCAAGAATTAATACTAAGTAGGATCGGAACTGCATCCTTTTTTCTACTGTATACCAATCTGTTGGCACAAAGTCATTATACCTTTCTACCTTATGGGTAACGGGTACAAAAAACCTGACACGCATACACTCTCAGCCACACACACACTCACACTCTGTGCACTTTTAGCGGAATTGCTACTGGCGGCGCAACAACATCAACATAAAAAGCGACTGCGGTAGCCGCCAATTCCCCTTGAGCGCAGACGTCGGCGCATTTATCAAAGCCAACTTGGCCCCGACTTTGGTTTTGAAGATGCACCGCATATAGCTCCAGGCGGGCCACAGATCTTTGCATCCGTCTCCGACTTTGACTACGACTCCGTGTCCATTTCCCCCAGGGGCACCGGATTCGGCCGGCAATGAGTTTCATTAATAAATTCCCAAAAAGTGAAACGGAATTTAGAAAAACCTCAAAAGAAAATCACTTTTTTTGTGGGCGTTGACAGTGTATTGAAAACAGAATGGAAAATATTTGGTAAATATTTGCGGGCTTGTCACAAAAACCACAGGACATTTCATTCTTTGAAGACGAAGAGAAACTCATAAGGAAAGATGAAGAACGATTTGCAAATGCGACAGACAAGACGGCACCAGCGCTGGTTGAGGGAAATTGAAAATGTTTCTTTTAATATTTTAAGCTGGAAAAGCCGCAGAGCGAATTTATTTTAATGATCGTTTTGACTGATAGAAGACAAATAAATTGTTCATTTGTTTTTAAGTTTTTGTACTGAAACTAATCTGAATTTTTTTAAATAATTGCAAACCTACTTAAAGAGATAAAACTGAGATTTAAATATGTATATATTATATATTTTATATAATATATTGATTTATATTATGTATTGATTTAAAAGATATTTATCAATTTGTAATTCTTAAATTTTTAGAATGTTTCTACTTTTATAGAATTTAAATGAATGTAAAAGATTTTAGATTAAATTGTTAGCTATTTTATAAATTCAAAATTAGATAAAAATAATTTTTAACTTAATATGTTATTCACATCTGAAATTGAAATTTGTTTAGTATTTTACATTTTCTAAATTGAAATTTTGAGCTGCATTTGAAAAGCGATTTTATAACGCTTAGAAAAACCACTTTAAATATTTCTAGAGCACACTAATTAAAAACTATAAATAGGAAAACTCTTTCAATAAGAGCAACCACTATCAAAAGGGGTTGCCCTATTTCCGGAGGGGTATATTGATTGTAGCAAGTGGCAGCAGCCGGAAGAACACGTGCCCCACTCGAAACGTAGCTCAAGTGAGATTCGAATATGAAAGTCGCTCGATAAACGCGGCGGAAAAAGCGGATGTGCCACAAGAGGCGGCAACACTCTGTTGCACTTAGATAGTATTTGGGGTCTTGCACTTTATAATGATTCCACTAGGAATCATTAGTCTGTGCACAGACTCAACCATCAATCAAAGAAGTTGCCGACCCACGTAGGTGGTCAGGTCCAAGGAGCTGAGAGTTTTTGTTATTAGATGTGGCAAGTGCACAGGACTGTACAGGATCGTGCCGCGATCCTTGCGGCATTTGGTCAAAGTGAGAGTGTTCGATTTCGCTCCAGAAAACACACACAGCAAGAGAGTCTCGTTAAAATATTAATGAGAGTTGCCGAAGCACTTGAGGGGGTTTTCACAACAGACGAGGAGAAAGTCCCTTGTCGAGCTACAGTGCCTGCCGCAAGTAATGGTGACAGTTTACAGCACTAATTAACAAGTGAAATTTGTTTTAGTTTCACAAGTGCCACTTGGCAAGAGAGAGAGAGAGAGAGGAGAGGGCGAGAGAGTTGAAGAGAAAGATAGAGAGGGAGCTGGAAAAGACAAACCAAAAGTGGGTCCAGTTTCTGCATCTGGCCTGGCAGATCTATAAATTAGCTGCCAGCGGCTGTTCCTTTGTTTTCACAACTTGTGTTTTTCTTTGTTGACATACGCGACTTGCCACTGCACACACACACTGCACACACACACATGCTTGATAAAGGAAGCTGGCGCAAACTTGGAACACACACGACGTTGCAAGGTTTGCCGGCATTTGAAGTGGTTCCCTTTGGTGAAAGTGTCACAGCGACAGTTTGACATGCGCAGCGAGGGTTGCCACAAGACTTCTGCATTGCTTTAAATATTTTAAACATATCCAAATGCTTTATTTATTATTTTCAATATCAAATGGTTAACTAAACTTAAGTAACATTTGATATAATAGTGAACTCTTAAATCTACCCTCGCTTGGAAACATTTTGTTTTCCGCTCTTCGCTGAGTGTTTTGTTAGCGCATAAAAGTGTCAAATTACAAAAATCACATGAGAAATAGAAAGAGGGAAAGGGAGAAAGAGGAAGAGAGAGAGAGAGAGGGGAAGGGAAGGAGAGCGACAGGATAAGCGGGATTAGTGCGCTTGTTAGTAGCAGCTCCTCACCTCGCTGTCACCTCAGTCTTACCTCAGCTGAGGCTGTTCTAATTGGCGGTACCTTGACATGGTACGGAACTCTGACAAACTGTCAAAGTTGAAGGTTGCCTTTCTTTATTCTGCATTCTTTATCAATCTCTGCCTCTCACACTCCCTTTCCCGCTTACATCTTGGGTTAATTGGCACTGACAAAGGTCTTGACTTGTTCTTTGAGCCTAAAATTGCAGTTGCAAACTGTTGACATTGCCTATTTAATTTTCAGACAGCGCAAAGGTCAGTCGTGACAGTGGGGGGGGGGGTTGACACAGTTTAAAGAAGTAAGAAAGGTACTATCGAATCTTCTCAATGTTTTATAACCGTTTCACAAAGCTTCGCCTTATATGTATGTATATGTATAATATGTATTTTATATGTAGGCATATCTTAATGATCTTTAAAGTTAATAATTAAGATCGTAACTAACTTGAAGAATCATTTGGATGGTGGTAATAGGCACACAAAAAAATTACCATACTTGCTTTAAGGCCATGAGTGAAATTCGATTTTAAACGATTATCTGGAACATAAAGGGACGTTACCGAATTCTAAAACTAGCTATACTTACGTGCAATTATAATACATATTGCCACAAAATTTGGCAGCTCTGGCACTTATATTTCCAGAGATCTAGATGCTCCAACAGACAGATAAGGCTGATTCGACTAATAATAATACCGTAGAGAGAGTGGCGACACCTCCTTCTGTTCCTACTTCTCTGTCTACACGACATATACAAAGCTACAATACCCTACCCTTCCGTGCGGGTTGTGGGTATATTGAGACAATTGCGTAATACCACAAAATGACAGCGTCGCATTGCAAACGAACAGGGCGTTTCTCCATTTGCATGTTTCATGTCCGATTCGGTTTGGTCTAGTTCGGTCTTAGCTCGGTGTGGTTGCCATAGGTATTGTAATATATACCATAATTATACTGCACACTCCATATTTAACCATAACTATGCATTACACGTATTTGTTTTGCAATATCCCCCGACCAAAAAAGCATAATGAACCGAGACAGCAGCAAGTTGGTAATGTGCCGCAATCAGCATTTACTACACTTGTAATTAGAGGCAAAACAACAACAACAATAACTGAAGTCGGGGGGATTTCTAGGAAACTGAAAGTTGAAATTTATACGAACTTACAGTTACGGAAGTGACTACAATAAAAATATATACAGAATATGCAGACCTTTCAAATTTTGTTGCGGAACTTTATTTTAAGAAACTTAATATCATGTAAAAATATAATAATTTACATACATATATTAATTAAATAATGCAATAATTTAGTTATATCATACAACAATAATAAAAATAGGTACTTAAATATTATAAGTTTGTAGTTTATATGTATGTATATATTTATGCATTTGTATTTGTAATACATACATATGTATAATACAATTTAAGAATATATTGAAGATAATTCATTAGAAAGCTTTTTCATGAGCTAATGATCATTGTTATACCTACTTTTTTCTTGTATTTCGTATTTTAACTATGGAAAAAAAGATAAATTCTTTATTCTTAATTTTATAAGAAAAATAAAGCATACAATATTAGATATATCTATGTTATCTATTTATTTTATCTTTATTTTGCGCGTTTATATACCACAAAACCATCCACTGTGCTTTGCATGAGAATACTTCAAAAATGTGAACATAAAATAATAAAATGTTACAGTTCCTAAAAACATGCGTAAATATTTATTTAATTAAAAACAGCAACAAGTTGCAACTTTCCACTCTCTATCAACATAACCTTGAAACTAGTCCTTTACAACAACAGCAAGAACAACAAAGTAACAAGGCGCAAAGGATGTGAAATGGGCGCGTGCGAATGCAACTGTTGCTAATTAGCAGCAGGACAGGGTCACATAAAAAAGGCACAAAAATATACAAGCGAGAAGAGCAGAAGAAGAGAAAAAAAGAAGCACCTCAAACGAGAGATAAAAGAAAAAAAAACTCACTCAAACTGCACCGTGCGGAACGTGTTGGGATTGCCTGAAACGAAAGAGACTCAACTACGAAAATGACAATACACAGCAGTGAGAGATAACAAGAGACGACAACGGCGAAAAGTTGTCTAAAAAAACAACAAGAAAAACAACAGGGCGAGCAGTCAAAAGGAAACATGAAAAACCGCAAGCAAAACGTTTGCACTTCATAAATGGGCACAGCCATCTGCCAGAGCGAGAGAGAGATACAGATAGAGAGAGAACGTAGGCAAAAGCGCCGACATTTTTAATTGTAAATGAGTTATGACGACGACGACGTCGACGTGCTCTCTCTCCCCGCCGCTGCTTCTGCTTGGGCTGCTGCTGCTGAGTGGCCGTCAACACGCAGTCCGCAACGCACTCCCACTCAAGCGCTGTCTTGCCTTCAAGCGCATGCGTGCGAGTGCAACAACGACAGAAGTCTCGCACACTCATACGCTGTCACGCTCTCTCGCGCGCACACTCGCGCTCTCTTGTGATTCTCCCTCTTCCAGCACGCACTGCACAGCTGCTGTACTCGTCACACTCATCGCGTGTGCATTGCTAAAGTGCTAGATGTGCTTTCTCACTCACACTTGTGGCTGGCAAGTTGGAGAACTGGTTTCCCGCTGCCATTCGTCGCTGCTGTTGTTGCTGCCTTAGCTGTCGTCGCTGCCGTCGCCGCTGCTGCCTCTGCTGCTGCTGCTGCTTAACTGCCGCTACGTTCCCTCACAATTTCCAACGTTGAATTCAGTTCGTCGTCGCCTGTTCAACGTTGCGCACACACTCAGTCCGCGTTGCGCTGCAGTTTTGATTAGTCAAGACAGACAAACACACACATACACACGAACATACACACACACACATATACAAACATACCCACAGAGAGAAACCTTTACTCGCGTGTGCATTTCCGAGTTATAAACCAAAAACAACAAAAAATGCAGCTAATTTCATAAGTGTTTTCACAAAGTGCTAACAAGTGCGCCCCGTACTCCAAAGATACAATATCCACAAGATACAAACGGCTAAACAGCTTTAACTCTTGTTTAACTCAAGCGACACCTGCTGCCCCCTCACATCCCCCCTCAACACAACACCAAAATGCTTGTCGGCTCGCATCCGTATCTATGCAATGGCGTATCAGCCGTAACAGCGCCCAGCAGCAACAACAACAACACAGTCGCTGCAGCAACTGCTGCAACAGCGGTGGTACCAGCAGCAACAACAACAACAACACCCGCTGGCAATGGCAAAAATGCCGCCGGCTCAGCAACAGATTTCTCCATAGCGGCGATAATGGCACGCGAGGATGCCTCGAGTCGCGAGTCCTCGGTGCGCAGTGCAAGTAAGTAGAGCAAGAGAAAGAGGGAAATAGTGAAGAAGGAGCAGAAGGGGAGTAAAGGGTGTTAGAAAAGGTACTAGCTGGAACTTAGCGAGTTCTCATAGTGCAGTTTCAGCTTTAAAGGCACATTCGTTCAGCTTTAAAGCTGCACAATTCTACACACTTTGGTTGTACACTGGTAGAATTATTCAGTCAAATTTAAATTTATTTAGGTCTTTTAATTTGAAAAGCTTATTCATTCTTTGTGATTCATTGCAAGCCACAGCGAAAGCTTTTTAAGCATGAACTGCAATCTTTAAATCATTTTAAAGCTATATTTTATATAGAAAATACTGCTAAAATGTATAAAGTATAAGAAATAAAAATCAAAACGTCTAAAAATCTATTAAAATATACAGGAAAAACTAAAAATACTTAATAGCAATAGTTAGAAAATGAACCAGAGTTGGTTATTTCAATTACGTAGACAAAATAATGTCAAATATACTATAAGTTATATAGAACAAATTTCGAAAATAGTAATAATATAGATCAAATAAAGCTTAAGTAATAATATAGATAATCTCAGTTACATATCGAACATTGCCAGCTGCAAAAGTTGTTAACTATTCGCATATTATAAGCTAATGCCCCCAAGTACCCTCAGTCTCTTATCTGTATAAGCTCTATAAGGCTTTAAGCAAATTGAGCGCAATTAAACAAATTAAATTGTTAGCTCAGTTTGCACAATTTGCGCGTAGGAAAAAATGAAAATTAATCATAAAAAACTGAACAAACCTAAGAACCAGATAGTTAAACCATATAATGTATAATTATAATCGACAATTAACGGTTTTTCTATATAGAAAAAGCTAAATAGAGACAGAGAGAGAGAGGGGAAAGAAAACTCGTTTCCTGCGCGACGACAACTTTGGCCGACGGCAGCAGTCGCAATTAAATATGCCCCATGAGAGGGGTTACAGTGGGGTACAGAGTATTAATAGCACTGCAGATTTTCGCACTAGTTTCGCACTAGTAAAAAAACTAGCTGAAACAAACAAAAGCAGCTAATTATGTTAATTAGGGATCAAATTTTTATTAATTTTACGACGCGCAAAGATTTCAGCGACGGCAAAAGCCAAAAAAAAAAGCTAAAAAAATTATTTATTTATTTATGCATATTTAAATTTTTGTGTATTGTTTATGCATTTCTCGTTTTCAACGCAATATAAATTTTGCTTTTTTTCGGCTGAGTTTGCATTTTAACACCTAACATGCTGTGAGGGGGCGTGGCACAGGGGCGTATCATAGCGCAGCAGCTTGCCGCGAGTAGTGGAATTTGATACATAATTTTGTTTTTTCTGGTGGTTTTTGTCGGTTTTTTTGTTTTTGCTGCCTTGAGACGGGCTTTGCATTGCTTGTTGTTAATCATCAGATAGGTATATATGATATATATGTATATGTACATAGTGTCTTTGTGTCTGCACAGAAATAAAGCCAATTAAGCGACAATTGTTTTCTTGGCTGTAAAATGAAACGCAGCGGAAATTGCACTTTTTTTCCAGCTGACGTCAAGTGTCGCGACGCTTTGTCTGCCTGTGCTCGGCAACATTTCACTGTGGCTGGCAACATGTTGCTGGCAACACAAATGTTGTTCAACTGTCACTTTCGTTGAATTTTCAATTAACCAACACTGTTTTTCTTCTTCTGCTTCTTTCTCAGGTCCCATTTCGGTTGAGGATGAAGTTGACGTTGATGTCGTTGACTGCAGCGATGCTGAGGAGCCGCCAACGAAGGCGCGTCGCCTCAATCACCATCATCATCATCATCATCATCACAGTCACCATCACAACAACAACAACAATAACAACAACAAAAATAGTGTGCCGCACATCAAGAGTCGCAATAGCCACAACAACACTAATAACAACAACAGCAGCGCCGGCGCTGAATCACAACTGAACACAAGCTCCACAAGTAGCCAAGGACGCTGCTCTACACCCCCACAATCCCCCGGTACTGAGGATAGTGAGGAACGACTGACACCGGAACCAGTGCAGAAGGCACCCAAAATTGTTGGCTCCTGCAATTGCGATGATCTCAAGCCGGTGCAATGCCACCTGGAGACCAAAGAGCTGTGGGATCGCTTTCACGAATTGGGCACCGAGATGATAATCACCAAAACGGGCAGGTAAGGCAAAGAAATCACCCGAAAATACCTCAGACTGTCATTAGTTTCAATTAGTTAGTTCAAGTTAACCTCACTTTGGGTATGCAAAAAAAGTTAGCCGAGTGGGGGCGCTTAATTGATTTGAGTAGAGTCTCTATAATCAAGCTCCGATAAGTTAAGTTACTTGGCATGCCCTAAACTGTTGCAAAACTATAGATTAGATAGTTAAATTTAAAATTAACGCTATAACTTCGTGATCAATCACTTGGCAGGGGTAGATCACAATTTATCTCTGCCTCAGTACCTTCATGTTTCTCTTGTTTTGATTCTAGATTTGAATCATGAACTAGTAAGCTCTAATAATTCCCCTATTGACGTTAAATCTGGCAAATACATACAATCATCTCATAGCACCGTTTACTATATCTTCAAGACGAATAACCTTTCCATCTACAATACTTCTCTGTTTCCCCTACAACTTTTATCTCTATTCTCCGTTAGAAGGTTTCTATTTGTAATCAATTCCAAACAAGTCGTAAAATTGTATCAATTGGCACCCTATACAGCACCTTCAATGATCAATCACTGTCCTAGACGGATCACAACTACCCTCTCTCCCCTCGCAACCTGCTCCCCTCTCTGCATTCTTTTCTTTATATTTGCCATGCCAAATTTTTGCAATGTCAACATTTCATTTCATGAAAAGAAAATTCATTAAACCGTGTGCGGTCTTCAGGTTGCCATTTGTAAAGGTGCCTAGACAGGGTCTCTTCTACCTGTGCGCCACAAGCAAACCGAGTCGACCGCATTTTCTGCAAGATACTCTGATTCTTCTTCCCTCTTTTTTTGGGCGTTGCTCGTGTCAGCAGGAGGGGAAATAGCAAATCAAAGGGCAGTACCAGAGCAGTACCGAGGCAATACCAGGGCAGTACCAGGGGCAGGGCTGGGCCAATAGAGTAGAGAAATCACAGGGACTACACAATGACCACGGGTTGTCCACACCTAGCTAGCTCCCACTGACCACACACACAGCCAGACAGGCACGCACATTACTCTGCTCTGGGCCCTTTAATGATATTGTAAAAATCACACCTTAGAGCGGACACGCAGACAGACAGAGAGGCGAGCGGGCGGGCTAGTCGGACAGCAATCAGGGCGGTCCCTGACAGTGCCCTCTCGGGTCTGGGTTCGAGTTATGTCACACGCAGACTTAGAGCGCATTAAAGCCGCAGGATGCCGGGCCAAAAAAAGAGTTCTTCGCCCTCCTTTGTGCGCACTTGTCAAAGCAGAGAAAATTCAACAACAATGTTGATAATAATAATAATACTATTTTCCCCCCATAAATTAGAGCATTACTAGCAGTCAAGTTGGGTTCGTGTGTGTGTGTGTGGTTTATAATTAATAACAAAAACAGAAAATTCCTATAGAAATTCCTTTTAATAAAAATCGTTCTTTCTTTTCTTCTCATTTCTTTCCCTTCTCCAGACGCATGTTCCCCACAGTGCGCGTCTCATTCTCGGGCCCATTGCGTCAGATTCAACCTGCCGATCGTTATGCTGTGCTGCTGGACATAATCCCCATGGACTCGAAACGCTATCGCTATGCATATCATCGGTCCGCGTGGCTTGTCGCTGGCAAGGCAGATCCAGCGCCGCCAGCTCGTCTCTATTCCCACCCGGATAGTCCCTTTAGCTGCGAGGCTCTGCGCAAACAAGTTATCTCCTTTGAGAAGGTCAAGCTGACTAATAACGAAATGGATAAGAATGGACAGGTGAGTTGGCAACAAGAGAGAGAGAGGAAGAAGGGGGAAGGAAGACAGTAAGGCAGGCAGGTAGATATATCTGAGATTGTGGGCGCGATAGACGCGTGTTAAATGATTGATAATTGCGCATGGATCGATACAAGGCGCTAAGCAGCACCATGTTGCAGGGGGACCTTGTTGGTAGAACCATACTGGATATACAAGTTTCATGAAGTTGCAAATTTGTTAAGCATTAACTACTGAAAATCGTATGTTTGTTTGGTATACACTAAAAGAAATAGTTGCTAAAATCTGTGGATATAAAGAACTGCTTAGTTTCCATAATTTATGTCTGTTTGTTCGTATGAACATCGAGATCTCAGAGCCGATAAGAGTTTAGGCTACCAAATTTGTTGACAATATTTCCTATACTTAGGCGCAACATAACTTTGTTTTAGAATTTGGCCACGCCCACATAAGCCTCCATAAATACAAAAATACCTTTTCATCATATATCATAAATATCATAAATCTATTTAAACCTTAACTAACTCCAACCTCATTCATTTTCTCTTCCCCTCCGCAGATCGTGCTCAACTCGATGCATCGCTATCAGCCACGCATTCATCTGGTGCGTCTGGCACATGGTCAGAGCATACCCAGCAATCCCAAGGAGCTGCAGGAGTTGGATCACAAGACCTACGTGTTCCCGGAGACGGTGTTTACGGCTGTGACCGCGTACCAGAATCAGTTGATAACCAAACTGAAGATTGATTCGAATCCCTTTGCAAAGGGTTTCCGTGACTCGTCGCGTCTCACAGACTTTGATCGTGATCCTATGGAGGCGTTGCTGTTGGAGCAGCAGCTCCGTTCGCCACTGCATCTATTTCCTGATCCATTGATGCAACAATTTGCGGCACAACAAGGTGGCGCTGATCCCGCTTCGATGGCGCTATTCGAGAAGGCCCGTCAGCATCTGCAAATGTTTGGTGGCAACTCCCCCTATGCGCAGCTCATGATGCCACAAATGTATCAAGCAGCGGCAGCGGCTCCCCCACCTCCCGGCCTGGGCGCGTTCCACATGTTCCAGCAACAATGGCCGCAACTTACCGCCGGCTTCTTGGCCAGCGCCAATCAGCAGGCGGCCGCAGCTCAGGCTGCTGCTCAGGCGCAGGCGCAAGCGCAGGCTGCTGCCGCCGCTGCAGCAATGGCTGCAAATCGCACCCCACCGCCACCGCCCACTGCCTCGACGCCGTCGTCCACCTCGTCAGGATCACCGTCGCCCGACATGCGCCCGCGTCAGTTCCAGCGCTTTAGTCCGTATCAGTTGCCCGGACAGCAACACCAGCAGCAGCAGCAGCAAGCAGCGCCGCCGCCGCCAATGCAGCAGACAGCGGGATCGCCCGCCTCTCGCAGCCCCGCCCACTAGGTAGCGCCCCTTGATGAGAGACGCTGCCCTCAAAAACAGTATTAATCCAAAAATAAAAAGAAGATGAAAATTAACGGAGCCCAACTAAGTAAATGTTGTAAATTATTTGTTATTCGCTTTCTCTCTCTCTCTCTCTCACTCTTTGTCTTTATCTTTCGCTCGCATTGTTTTTGCACTTTTGTTGTATAAATTCATCATCATTTCCCATTGTACAGTTGCGCTAGAAAATTTTTGTAAATTAAGAAATTATTGTAAAAATAACCGAAATGTTTCAATGTTGTTTGAAAAAAAAAACTCATCTCAGTGTAAAGTTAAAAAAAAAGAAAACACAATGGAAAAATTTAAGAAAAAAAAATCAAATTTAAAATTGCTGCTTCATCGCTGTAAACACTCAACGTTAGTTACGATATTTGTATATGTTAAATGATAATATCTATAAATATATTCCTAGTATTAACATAAATTCATAGACGCTTCAGTTAGTTTTATTTATATGAGAAATACTTTAAATTAAGACAAAAAGAAAAGCAAAATCAAATTCGAAACTCACTAACAGAAAATTTATAAACACAAAAATTGAGAACAAAAAATGAAATAAAACAAAAATACAATACAATAAAAAGTAAATATGTGAACCAAAAAAGAATTTCAAGAGTCTTTTTATTGCAGCAGACATGGGGGAGAATTATCTAAAGTAATTTCCTCTAGAGTGGGTTCTCATATCATCATATTTCAGTACTATCCCTGTGTAATTCCTTTCCCTTTTTTCGCCTTGTTAATCCTTAAACATATTACATAATTTATGCAGTCGAGAGAAAAAACCACTTGACTTGAGGCAAGTAGGCGAATATCCTGGTACTCCTGGGAATATCTCACACGTCTGCACTTGTTTCGTTCCACTTTTCGGGGCACATCCTGCACACAGGACGTACTTGGCGTAATTCCTCTACCCCTCTCGTTTCCTCTCTCTCTCTCTGTGCGCCAAGCGACGCGTTGCAGAACAAATTGAAAGCAGACAGAAAGAAGAAAGAAAGAGGAAGAAACATTACAAAACGAGACGAGACGAAACGAAACAGCAGCCCCGTGGGGCAAACGAGTGTTTAACGAATGCATTTTCATGGTCACTCAAAGTGAATAGTTTGAATAGTTTTTCATTCGCTGGATACGAGTTTCCCTCATTGGGGACAAAGATGGATGAGATTTCGGTTTAGTTTTTGGATTTTAGGGTTTTCTTGAGTGTGGATAAGCATAACGAAAATTGTTTATTGAAAAGATTGTTTTGCCTTTTGTATAATTCACGTTGTGGGTCAGTTGAACTAATCGAAATGGGTGAATCGTGATAACTATATCATATCAACCACCAAATAGCACGAGAGACACACTTGAAGACCCTTTCAGGCACCCTCTTTCGAACCTCTCTGGCGACCCTCTCCAGTTCCCATTTGGTAATTATAAAGAAATTAACTTTTAATGTGCACCAGGATAAACATCTTTGGGCAACACTTCCTCTAATTATGCTTATTAGCCAGTTATTGAATATATACTCACATATACCGCTATGATATACTCGGTAGTGCTATCGACATTTGTCTAGCTGGCACCTCTCTCTGACCTTTAAGTCACTCAAGTTGTTTATCTCAACGCGTCGATCGGTTTGTATTTTTTCGGGTGTCTCGGTTAATTACAAACTAATCACAAGAACAAACAAAACATTAAGCTATCACTGGACGCGGATCTTAACGGGAGCAGGCAGCACTACACAACCAACAACAACAACAAGAACAAGGCATATGTCAAATGTTGAGCTAATTTATAAGCAAGGCCGCCAAAGATCCATGTAGTTTCAGTGCCACAACAAACAGCTCAACGGAACAACTTGCTGGCCTGCATTTCATGTGTGTTGGCTGTGTGTGTGTGTCTGGATGTATATGTGTATGTGTTGGGTGTACATGTGTGTGTGTGTCTGCTCCCTTGGCATAAATTTTCCTTTTCCTTTTGGCTTTTCGTTTTAATTTGAATGTAAATGATGCTGCGACATCGCGGCAGCTGTGAACGAACTGGTGTCTGTCTTCCCTCTGCTTCTCTGCCCCCTCACACTGCTCTCTCTCTCCCTCACTTGCTGCTCCCACAAATAAGCGCTGGCAGCAGACAGACAGCCAGAGCAGTGGGTGGGGGGAGGTTAAATGTCACAGGGCGCTACAAACAGTGACAAAATATTTAATTTTTGGGGCGTTTGTAAATATTTGAGACACTTAATTCGCCACCGTCGAAGCCGCCGCCGCCGGGTGGTTTTCATTGATTTATGTGCGGGAACGCCCTATTTAAGGTAGGGTGTTTTAGAGAGGGAAACTTAATATGTGGGTTGCTCTGAGGAAGTTGTGTAGTAGTAGAGTGACAAGCAAGTTCACTATGATTATATTGAAAATAGTATTAAACATGAAGTCGGAGTTCACCTCTTTACTTTTCTTAAACCATACATTATCAGAGGGGGTAGGGCAAATTATGATAATATTTAGTACTAAGTAAACGAAAGTCTTATTTGAGTTCTTAACTTCATTAAAATCATATTAACCAAATATTAAATTCACTTTACAGAATTTTCAAGTTGTTTTTGAGCTTCAAACTTATTTATAGATAATATAATACACAGTTCAAACAAAATAAATAACTAGCAAGTATACATAATGTAAATAAGGAGGTAAGTCTCAATTCAGTTCCCAACTTTGCTTGAACCACATTAATACTTGTATATGGGGAAACTTAACCAACACTTTAGATATCATTCCTTATGCAGTTAAATAAGGAAACGAATCTTATAACTGAACTAAAGGGTTCTAAAAACTAACGAGTCTTTTGTTATACTATAATATCTTACACACTTTATTAACTCATCCATTAACCATGAATTGTAATATGAGTGAAAAAAAGTATGCCTTAAGTTCCTAAATTAGCTTAAGTAAAATTGAAATTTGCTTAAATTTAACTGAACTAAGATGTACAGTTCAAGCTAAGTTCCTTGATTATAACACAGAAGAACAGTTATAATTATAGCAGAATAAATAAATTATATAGTACATATGTATATAAATAAAATTGCAGCTCAAATTCTTCAGTCGCCTTGGGGCAGAGACGCCGCTTGCAACATGTTTCATTTCTCTGTCGCTTTTTTATTACACCTTATGCTCTTCTCTCTCTCTCTCTCTCTTTCACTCTGTCTCTATCCCTCTCCCTCTCACTCTCTTGGATGACATTACAAACTGAACTAGCAATCAACGCGCCACTGCTGGCTGCCACGCCCCAATCATTAACCCGAACATGACCAGGCACAAAGAGTGTTGGCCCTAACGGTAGATGATGCGGCAAGTGCAACAGCGGCGGCACTTGCAACATTATGCGGCACGTGCTGCCACGCGTAGACACATGTGTGAGTATGTGGAGCCCATTGGGCAAAGAGTCAGTGAATGAGGGTTTATCTATCTACCTTCCTAACTCCCTCCCTTTCACTCTCTGCCTCCTGCCTGCCTCTGTGTGGCATGACGCTGCCTAACGTCTCCCTGATGTGCCATCATCCTGGCGCCCCGTCGAGTGAAAATTTGTAGAAATTAACGTTTTTATTTAACGCGCAATTGTAATTAAATGAAATTGCATAAAAATCAATAAATGAATGAGATATCCCAATGAGTCGATCTATTCGCCAGGGGAAATTTCAATGAAATTAATATGGGTTTTTTCCCGAGTTAGGATCTAGCTGGGATACACCATAATTAAGGTGTTTTCTCTACTCGATTGAACTTTCATCGATTGATTTCCGAGACTCTCCACTTTCATGTTAATGACTTTATAAACACATAGTCTAGGTCTGTCCCCCGAAATCGTAGGCTGTCAAAAGGTCTCACAAAACTGTCCTGACGCCTGTCCAAACTGTCAAAGATAAGAAGACGGGGTGGAAATCAATTAGAGGGCACCAGAACTGGCCAGCAGAGGAGCAGGCCTAACTCATATATCATTAACGATTTTCATGTCATATTGCATTTGCGTTCTACATGACGTTGCCTTGAGGGTCTCCCTCCTACTAGACAATGCATTCATCAAATATTCAAATACAACATTTTACACATGCAACAACAATAGACACAAACAATCCAAACAGTAGAAAAATCAAATTTTATACCAGAAAAATACCATAAAATTAGGCAAAATTATGTGCAACGCCTACCGAGAAAAAGAAAGAGGCAGAGGGAGTGAAGAAAACTGATAACTGTAATTACACTTTTCCGAGCTAGTGGGAAAATTGATTTTTATATTATAAGTTTCAGGCGTTTTATTGGCTTAACCTGTGCCCCCGAACAAGGCGCCAAGTAAGGCCGTTGAGGTCACAGCGAAAGCTCTTTGCGACTGCACATGGGTCACTGGGGGAGAGGGGAGATCAAGGCGGTTACAGGCCAAAGGGTTGGCCACACCTTCTCCCGTTGTCAAGTCTCCCAGTCGACTAAGCAAATCCCACATTGTCTCTAGGGTTGAGCATTTAATGCTGTTCTAAATGAAAACTTTTTGCGTCCCCTTTAAAATCCTCTTCTTGTGGTCTGAAGTCTGACGAAAATAGCTTGAATATAATTCGGAAAATGCTACATCTCGTTGTCTGAACTGGTATGTGTTAGTATACCCTGGATGCAGGCAGAGAAAAGGTAGTTTGAGGTAAAGCAAAGTGCAGAAATTTTCTACTCAACAAGCAGAAGGTTAAGGGAACTATGTAATCTTGTAGTTCTTAAAGTCTATAATTAGATCCATCTTGGAGATATATATTTATTGTTTCTAAAATTTGATGAGATGTGGGTAATATATTTTCAAGTTCTACGGCAAATTCTAACCAAATAATACATAGAATAGAATAGCATCGTATAGTAGAGAAAAACTACATCATTTCTCTTTTGCAGGGTACATTCGAGTAGAGCACTCTCGCTTAGATCTCCTTGTCTTTCTCGTTTTTGCCGTTTTGGCAATTGATTAAAAGGCTTAGCATTTAAGACAATTGGCTATTTTGGAGGCTTGACCATGTCCAGTGCGGGGAATTAGTGCTGTTAAATGTTGGATGCCTAATGTGTGAGTTTATGGCCAACAGAAAAATATACATTGTGGAAAACCACGAATGGCGATTACAGCACAAATTGTTGAGAATGCTATAAAGAAACATTGGAGAAAATTGACGAAAACGAAACGTGTAAAGATTTTAACAAAAAGTACAATAGTATAAGATATATAATGTCCCAATGACTTTCATTAGTTTCTGAAAGATCTCACTAAGTATTCCCTAGTATCTATAGTTTTCAACTTAAAATGAACTCTACGAATGACTGAACTTACTCAATGATTATCAAAGTCCTCGCTCAATTTATCATTTAATTGACTTTCGAAACTATACGCACAGATCACACATATAAAGTCGCATAAATTCCCCCCGATATATCACGTTAGGCAAAAATGTTGCCATAATAAATTGTCATTCATTTCGGAATAAATACAGTATAGTTTTTTTTTCGCTCTGTGCATTGGCCAAGTTTGAAATTTATTAATTTCTATGATATACGCTGACATTTTGATGAAACGTTGCCATTGAAAGCAGATAAGCATAAGATATGTGATATGCTTCAAAAAGGCGAGAAAAAAACTCTAAAAAACGGCAGCAGGCAAATGTTAAAACGTTGCGCACAATTTGTAAAACAAGAAAACAAAGAGAAAAGAGAATAAACAAATGATAAAACAAAACGTGTTATTGGACACACATTTTTATATCGATTGTGTGTGATTTTTAAAATCAGCTCAAATTACGACGCCAACGACGATGAAGATGAGGAGCAAGTTTCGAGAGGAAGTTTGAAACGAAACAAAAATCACATAAATATGCATAATAAAAAACCAATAACAACGGACTAAAGATACAGATAAAAAACAACAACACTTCATTACCAGCAGTAGAAAATGAATGAGAGAGAGAGAGAAAGAGAGAAGAACAAGGTAAGTTGTAAAAAATCTGCGGGTTCGACACAATTCTAAAAAATGTACAAGTTTAAAATATGCTAAAATCATAAATGGTAAAGAAGTCATAACAAAAGCTTAAGGGGCGAATGATTTACGTGCGCGTAAAAGGTAGAGAGAAGTGGGGGAGAGAAAGAGAGAGGCAGAAGAATGAGGAAAGAAGACTGCGTTGGGTTTGCTGAGAATATCGTGGCGAAACCTTTTGTTAATAATGTCTTAATAGAAAATAGATGCAAAAAGATAAATAGCACAGTCTGATCCATATTGCTCGAGGCAAACAGAACAACAACAACAACAATAACGATGACTACAACAAGTTGACAAAGTCATTAAGCATTTTGCAATATCTTCGACTTTGGATCTGTAAACCAAAGACCCCCAACGAGAGAGAGAGAGGAAGAGAAAAAGAAACAAAAACTGGGCAGGGCCCAAACTTGAACTTGTCTTTAGTCGCTGTTGTTGCTGTTATTGTTATTACTGTTGTTGCTGTTGTCTGACTGTCTGTCTGCCGTTCTGCTTCTTATACCTCTTCTTCTTTGTCATCGTTTTGTTTGAGCTTCTGTAAACACGCCCACACAGACGAAAATCGCTGGTTAAACAATATTTTATTTTATGCATTGAGTTAGCAGATTGGCTTAAGGTTTTCGACTGAATTTCGTTAGAGTTTAATTACATACGTAGCTATAGCTGGGTATCCTATGTTGATTAAGACTTTAAGATGGAAAGATAAATATGCATAAAGGTTGGGATGCAAATTCAAATATTTGATAAATGGATTCCATGAAATTCTGGTATAGAGTTTTGGAACTTAAGTCTTGCAGCAATTTATCAGTATGAAGGTTTACTCTTAAGTCCCTTACATATCTTTATGGTTTTATACATTTACTGAATTCCAACTACTTTAGAATTAAGATTTAAATATAAAACGATAAATATTTCAGAATATGGAATTTGCAATTACATTTAACAATATTTCAATTGTGTAGATATCGTAATAATTATATTATTTTTTGGAAATTTCAAGATTCAGACTATATTCACATATCACTTACTACATCAACAGTATTTATATTTAACCTATAGCATATCAATCATTATTTGATATATTTAAGAGTTCCGTTGCTTCCCACAATAAAATTTGTAGTCCCAATGTATCTGAACATGTGCAGAATACCCCTCAGTGTGTGACTCTTTACGAAGGTGTGTCTGCACACATCGTTAGGCGGTCTCTCAGGTTCTGCGGTACTAAGGGAGTTTCCAACCACCCGAGTAGTCGAAACATACGTGAACAAACACACATGCAGAGACACGATATAGACATGGGAGTACAAACAATTTTATGAGTGAGTGTGTGCTCTCCTGGCAGAGAAGCTCATTGAAATTATTGACAAACAAATGACATTTTTGCAAGTATGTTGCACTTGTCTCATTATTGCCACATGTGTGTGCCACGAGAGTACGTGCCACCCGTACCGGGGACTTTGATGTTGCCTGACTGTCTGCCCCGCCTGCGTTTGCCACTTGTCATTTTTATGGCCCAACATTTTTCCGATACGAGCACAAAAACGTGTGGGAAAATTATTGTCCAACATTTTTGACTATATTCCTTTCATTCGGGTGTCGATATGTAATTGCTAATTTGCGGAAGGGAGTGAGAGAAAAAGAGGCAGAGAAAGTATGTTATGCGATACGTTTGGGAAAGAGTTTCAAGTGCAGGATATACCAGAGTTCCCCAATCCAGCAGGGGAGAAGGTACTCATTCTCTACATTCCATTTGCTGCCAAGCTGTCTGCCTAGTTTGCTACGATTTAGTCTGTTGGTTCGGTTCAGTGTTTGTTGTGGTCTTTTTGAAGTTCAGATTCCGCCTGAAGAAATGTGCCGCGCACATGTGCAGCAGCGTGTTTATTAACTACTAAAAATAATGGAAACAAGTAGTAAAAAGTATAAATTTACTATGTAAACACACGGCGAACGAGTGAGCGAACGAAATTATGAATGAAGTCAGTGCAACTGCTATATGGTAGAGTATAGTAGACTATATAGTATACAATATATATACAGAATAATACAACTCCCTTGGGACGGCATAGGAAATCGTTAAGTAGATGTTTATGTTGTTTCACTCGGTCGCTTGTGTCGCTTTCATGTGGTCGCTCGTCACATTTCGAAAAGCCTTTGATGAGACAAAGAGAAAGACAGAGAGAAAGAGACAGAGTAACAAAAGTAGCGACGGGTCGAGCAGTCAATCGAAGGGGCATGCCTCAGATGTAGCAACAAATTGCGCAAATACAGTGGGTAATTATGGCAAGTTATATGCCAAGTCGTAAAATATGAAACCCCCTTAGCAGGGGTGCACTTTGTTTATAAAAGACAAGTCTGATATACACCATATAAGTATATTGGTATATATAGGGGAGAAAGTGCTGAACTGTAGCATAGGTTTTCTCTCTTTCGCACTAATTGCGATCATTAGACGCATAATCAAGGTTTTAGCAATTTGTTACGCGTCAACAACTGAAACAAGAAGGTAACAAGTCGCAATATAGCAAAGATTGTCCCACAAATACCCTGTAAAAGATATTCTCTATAACTGCTGAATTTGTTGATGAATTTCTGTGAAATTTTGTGTACATAAAATAAGAGTTAAAATTAAATTAATTGCATACAAGTATATAAAGAATTCAATATGATTGCGGTATAAAATAGATACCAAACTCTTCGAATATTTACGTCAATTCAGTTTACATGATTATACAAAGTAATACAAAGTTAATCTTTTTGAATACTTCTTTTTATATTACTTCTTTTATTAATCATTCAACTACTGCCTACAGGGTACTAAATAGCCACAATTACCCACGCTTTGGTTTGGCTTGCGTGCTTACGCAACAGAATCAAATAAAATATGTACAAATAATTTGCCATGCGTAATTTGTGCAAATAATATGCGTAATTGCTTCGACGAGTTGCGCCTTTTTGTTAAAAATGACACGAGCGTAGTCGAAAGGGGGCAATGGAGGGGTCGGCATTGGGATACATAAAAGGGGCTACAAGAGCTATTGGCAAGTTATATGGCCGCATAGCGTCGCACAACATCAAAGCGCAACATGCAATATGATGCACACACACTTTTCTTTAAACAAACAACAACAAATTTACATACTGAAACCGAAAATACTACAAAAATTCTGCTGTTCATTTCATTTTTATGCGACCGACGATAATAAAATTTAAGGCCACAGGCGACAAAGTAAACACAACAATAAACAATTGATTAAAGCGCCGCAGCCGCATGACGATCATTGAAATACACTAGGATAGTGAGAAAGGGGAAAACTATTTGGCATTTTATAGAGTCTAGAAGGATCAGTTTTGAAGCTGGAGAAAGGAAATTAGGGTAATTAATAGATATTGCATTTATTGCAAGTAAGATATGATTAGAAATAAAAAAACCTTAAATATATCGGATATTTATGGGGGAAGGAAACAGAATCTTGATATTTAAAAGATATACAAATTAATGAAAACTATTTAAAAAATAATAGAGAGAAGGTTACTATTTATCATGTAAGGGAACATAAATATATATTAATAATAACAATTAAATATATAATTTAAAGTACATATATATTCCTTTTCATAAGCAAATTTATATAAAATATTATACATATGATATAAAAAAGTTGATGAAAACTTCTTGAAAAAGAAATATAGGAAAATGATTATTGCTTTTCAAATATTATATCTTATATTATAATGCACATCTTTATATTTTGATCTGCCAAGTACTGGCAATATACTCTAACCTATATAGAGTATAAAACTAGTGCCGAAACCACATCAAAAAGCTGTGTGACTAAGCGCAACTGTTTGACGAATAGATTGACGAACTGTTTGACAGACTGTGGGACGAAAAGAGGGACGGGCAAATAACTAATAGGTATGCAGAGAGAGAGAGAAAGAGAGATACTTAGAGCGAAAAAGCAATTGTGGGTGGCCGCCAACTGGAACGGAAGTAGTTAGCGCAAATGAAAACATTAGCTGCGAGACGATTAAATAACTCAATCGACACTAAAGTAGGCCCAATTTAAGTACCTTTAATTGAACGGGCCATACAGGTCAGCAGAGATGTCCCACAGGAACCTGGGCGATGAAATGGCGACCTTGGCGGGCCGGACTTGGCCTGGCTTGGTTCAAGGCTTCTCGGCCAGAGTCATTAACTGCGTGTGGCAGCTCATTATGCACATTCTGGTCAAACAATGTCGCATTGATGGGCCGAATGGGTTTATGGGCCTTGAGTGACCTTGGTCCTATGTCTGTGTGTGACCTGGTAATGAGTACGACACGCCCACGCCCTTGATTTGCCATCTCTGGGCAGCATTTGACACGCGCATTTACGAAATTAATAATGAAATCTTTAGTGCACGCGTACTGCCCATCGTCCCAAAAATTCTTGGAATTCTTGACTGACTTTGACTTTGGTAGGACCTCACTCTATGCTTCGCATTATGGCAACTGCATCTGCGGGTGTCGCAACGCTTGTAAAATTTTATTGATTCCTCTTTGTTTAGTTTAGTTTTGCAAACATTAAAACTGCTATTGTTCTCAACGAGTCCTGTTTAAGTAGTCTTCTAGTCGTGCTGCTTCAGTCGGAGGACACGCGACAGGAGCTGGTGACAAGTTAGTCGCTTTTGTTTTGAGTTTGACTGGGAAATTTTGACAATCGCTCTGAGAGTAGAACAGAACTCAAGGTCACTGCGACGCAGTTGGGGGCGAGAGCAATGGAAATGATATGGTATATGACTTATATATTTTGCTATGACAGGAGCTTCAGCAGTGTCCTTGAACGGGTAAGGTCAGTGAGTAGCAAGACAATATACTCAATTCTTTAGGTACGACCCTATATATAGTACATGTGCTGAACTGTTTCCATACAGATGACAAATTATGTAAATCTCTCGAGCAAAAAGATGAAATCTCATGAGAAAGAAAGAAATATCAATGATATGATAAATCTTTTATCAGTAAGTGTCCTAAACGAGTGATTTTCGAAAATCATCTGAAAATAAGAGACTATTTTTCAGATCTATACTGAAAATCTATATTTCCAAAATGTCATTGAATATATTCTATATATATTATTACAAAGCCAATCTTGATACACATGTAAACCTCTCCTTGGGATCATTTCGATAACTCTTCTCGGAAACTCTGTGGCAAGATCACATAAGCTGAAACTGTCAGGAACTTGGTTTTACACATGTTACACAGATAAGTGAACGCTGCCATACATCATCGTCAATCAGTCAATCAGTCCCGCTGCTGCTACCTGCGATTCTCTTCGATCAGACGCACAATCATTAGAAGCGCGGCCCACGTTGGCGACGAGGCGCGTGTGTAGAGTGTGTGTGTGTATGAGTGTGAGTGTGATTAATGATTTGCAACAAATGGAGGTACAAATCTGTGGCAGCAGCAACCGCACTAGAGAACAATAGGCAGCCAGGAGGCACACCTATTAACACCAAATCCGAGTCGGAGGCGAAGATGCAATTGGCCCTGGCACCTACAACACGTAGAGAGTGCAACCTTTTCCACGAACATGCAACAATAACAACAACAGGCAGCAACAACAACATTATTCTAGTACAACATTATTAATTACATGCATTAATTTCTGGCACAACTCAACTGAGGCAACTGATCCCAGTTGAAGTAGCGTAGATGATGCAATGTCTTGTCAGAAGTTGCGTCTCGTTTTTGAGGCGCCACTGTTGATGAATTCATGTGTGTTGCGCCCCTGTCCGGACGTGATGAAGAGCTGTCTTGAATTATGGAAACGCTTGTCACCCGCTGAGCGTGTGAGAGGCAACGACAACAAGAAGAACAACAACAACAGCAGGACGACCCCACACACACAGGTTGATTTCATGTGAAAGAAACCTGTCCGCTTTATATGGCTAATAACTAGTATATCATACACTCACACACATACACACACACAAGTGCACTCTATGCAGCCGCCATCGTCGTTAATTTAATTTGTGCAATTTTGCAGCCAAATATTTTCCACACCGCCAAAACTGCCAATAAAGCCCACGCAAGCGCAAACCTGACTACTTGGTTGGCCAGTTACCTAGTCTACTCTCCACATACACCTACATGCACATCCACATGCATACATATCTACACGTACATACGCGTACATATCGCATACATCGCTTGGCATCTCTTTCTGGCAGCGCAAAACAAGTTTTTCCAGTTTTTCAGCCAATTTTCTTTTGTGCGCGCGCAATTTTTCATAATTATACCCAGTATTTTTCGTGTGCTAAGCGGTATGTTGTGTTAGACTATGATTTTTTATTGAAACTCTTTATTTTCGCTTTGCATGTTGAAAAATTGTATAAACTTCTTCAGAATTAAATAATCCAACTAGATAATTTGAAGATCACTTAAATCAGGTTGGAAAACCTTTTCAGGACTGTCATGTTGGACAAAATGGATATTGATATTGATTTTCCAAATATGGCAACTCTGCAAATTATTTAGGATGATTTCAAAATGCATTTAATTTTTAAATAATGCTTAGAAGTTTTTCTGATAATTTAAAATCTTTTATTGAAAAAACAAATGGAATAAAAAAATGAACAAAGAAGAATATAAGCAGTACATGTTGTTGAAATATTTGGAAAATCAAAGAAAATATTGTAGAATATTGAAAACAAAAATATTTAAGAATTCTTCTTAATAAATAACAACAAATTAACACAATAATACAAATTTCAAATAGTTATTGTAAATTAAAAAGGGTTTAACATAAAAAAACGTATGTTTTAAATATTTTAAACTTTTAGAAATATTAAAAATACTCTTAGAAACTCTAGATAAATATGTGAAAAGTCTTTTGAAGATATATTGAATATACTTTTTAAATATCTTAAAACGTCTTTCAACAACTTTCCTTTATATTCGTCCTTCAACTTCTTCCCTCACTTTTACAGGGCATGCAACTAGTTCATCATTCAGTTGTCATACGTCGCCTTACTTGTTTTAAAGACACTTTGACGCTTCCTGTTGGCAGCAGTTGGAGCACTTGAAGTGCTTTCGTTGCATTTTAGTTGCATTTTGTTTTTTGTTGTGCGCAACGCGCACGCTGCACGCTCCCAGCACACTGGGCCCACTACGCTACACATAATCAGAACCAGCAGCAACAACAACAACTGCAACAAATACTATACAAATATACATATATGTAAAATGTATTTTAATTCACAAAAACTTATATTGTCGATGTGGCAGAAGAGGAGAAGCCTCTCAGCAGACTGTGTGAAACAAGTCGATCGAATTCCTGGAATTGGCTGCAAACAGAAACAGAACGGAAGCGCTTTTTGGCAACGTCGACAACAAGAGTTGTTGTTGTTGCTGTTGTAGTTGTTGCTGTTATCAGTGCATTTGAATTTGAGTAAAGGCCTGACCCAATTTGTCTGACTGGCTTAAAAACAATTGTGTTATAAAACGAAAAATGAAAAAGAAAAAACAAAAACGAAATGATTTAAAAAACTGAAATAAAAAACCTGAGACGAGTTTGACGCGTGCCCGAGCTGCATGACTCTACCCAAAAAAAAAAAAGAGAAACACTTGTGTTGTTGTTGCCCTTAAAAGATTACTTACTCGTGTTTGTTGCACATCATTGTTGCAACATCAGCGAGGCAAGTCGATCGAGTGTCTCGAGTGCTAATAAAAACCCACTGAGTGACTGACAGTCTCAACAACAATCGTGAGTTATTGAGGGGGCAGCTAATCCAAAGGGTCCAAGTGGCATGCCACACCACCACAGCTCCTTCTTAGACAGCGAGGCGGGACTTGTGTGTATCTGTGTATGTCTGTGTGTGTGTGTGTGTGGGGTGTATAACAAACAAGCTATTTAACACCGCGCACAAAATGCTGAGCCATAGCACAATGACAGAGCAGAAAAGCTACAAGCAGACGGAGAGAGAGGGATGAAGCTAGAAGGGGCAGAGTGGAGATAGGGAGGGGGGATGCCACAATCGCTCGACGAGCTGCACAAAAGTGTCGAAGATCAAAATCAGCAGCGTTTTTTAAGAGAGAGAGGCGGGAATTGATCGCGTCGATTAATTTGTCTTGCCAAGGCGACGCCGTGTGGCAGGCATGAGTCTGCAACATGTTGTTGCACCCAAATGGAATGCACTTAATCACGATTAGCTGTAATCGATAAGCGCACAGAGCGCACACGGCAGCTCGGCTAATAATGTAACTGACATCAGCGAAGAGTCTCCCCAGTGTGTGCTCCACTCTGCATGCCACACTCTTTATGTGTGTGCCTCGCACTCTGGCTCAATGTGTGCCTCTCTCTCTCTGCCTCTGTATCTCCCTCTCTCTCTCGCTTTTTCCCTACCTCGGGGTGGTCTTTGTTTTTTCGGGAGGTCCAATTTGCATATGAAAAGCTCCACAGTCGCCTTAAATGCTCTCTCAATGATTTCAACATAATATTGTAGGGCATTGTTAGTGACCATCGTAGCCCACTTCCGTCTCTCCTCCCTTTCTCCTGCTCTTTCCATAGGCAATCATTGATAAATGGCGCAATTTATTTAAATCAACAAGCCCAGAGTTTCCCCTCTCCTACCCTTGCTCCCCTCTGCCACTCTCTATGACGCTACTAACAATTTTTGAATTTATTCACATTTTTTAGCCGCGCTTATGAATGACGTATGCGCCCAGATAGCCAAGAAGTCGCCACAGTTGCCCCTCTTTCCCATCTTGTTCCCGCACTCTCTCTCTCCCTCTCACAGTTTCCTGTGCTTCTACTCCAACATTTCAGTTCATTCATAAAATACACGTTCGTTTCGTTTCGTCTTTGGCTTTTCTCTCTTGTGCTCAGCGGGTTGTCCCCACTGCGAACATATGCAATAATTTGTCTTCAATTAGTTTTCAGGTTTCTTACTCAGGTAAAACTCAACTGAAACTGCGGAATTTGTTGTACAACATGACTGTCAATGCTGCATGTTGTTTGGATATGAGAAATGCAATTAACAGCGTATTGAAATTTCAATTATTTTGACTGTTGTCAAGGTGAAAAGAATTTCAAGGTTTTATGTAGTAAATAAAATATTAGTAAACGGCTTTTTACTACTGATCATAGTTTCAATATACGTACAATTCAGTACCTATGTATATTATTTTTCATTCAGCTATTTCAAGATTCAAACTGCTGTTCATATATTGTATTGTCTGGAAAATACTTCCCTAAGTTCTTTCATGTTTTCAGTTCTCTATGAAGATAAAAAGTTTATCAGTTTTGGTGTTGATATAGTTTATTATATATGATCTTAAACTGGAACAAGATTATAGTATTTAATATTTCAGTATTAAGTATTATAATAAATATTTCCCTAAGTTGTTTCTAGCTTAAAGTCTAAAAATTAAAAAGAGAAACATTTAACAGGATTAGAGCAAATACTTTTCATAAGTTAATTCTGAATTTATATTCCAAAAACAAATCGTATTCTTGCCATAAATATAACAATTTATAGCAACTAATTTTCCAACTTGTTTGCCCCACATTCCATCCACATATGCCTTATTTTACTCCCCTTTCTTGCTCTACTCAACAACTCATCATCTCTCTCTCTCTCGAACTGCCCACCTGATCCGACGTGGCTCATCAAGGCGAAGGCAAACACGATCTACATGAATCTCCAGGCACAACAGCAACAAGGCCAATAACAATAAAAACACTCTCAAAATCCAACTTAAAACGATCCACTAAATTTAGCTCGTACAAGAGGCGGCGCCACGTGTGGTCCCTGCAACTACATGAGGCGCAAAATGCATTAAATCAAAATTTTAAACAAGTGCAAAAATGTCAATAAAAAAGCCCAACAAATCGCAGAGGCACCACAGACAGAGACAGAGGGAGAGAGAGAAAGAGAGAGAGAGAGGGATGCTGCAGCTTGAGGCTTGCAGCATGTAGTACTATGGGGCATGGTGCATGGGGCATGCTGTGCATTTAATTTTCAGCTTTTGACATATTTATGATAACTTGGGTCATTTACGTGCAACCTTTGTCTTGTCGAACACACCAAGAACGCCAGGTGGAAGGTTGGCAACGCTCTGGCATGCCTGCAAAAGGGACGGTGTGAAAGAGAGACAGCAGAGAGAGAAAGGGAGAGCGAGACAATGCTGCTCAGCCGGGGAAGACACTCGGCCAGCGACGACGCGGCAGGACATCGTTTAATTGCGAACAAGTTTTTTAACACGATGTTGTACAACTTTGGCTTGTTTGCATAAGCCAAACATA